>JAJHZJ010000385.1:594958-1194958 GCA_023548195.1 Bettongia penicillata ogilbyi
TTTCAAAGCCAGGGGGCTCCTTAACGGCTTCCCAGAGTCTCATCTGGCTAAACACTTACAATGAGCAAGCCCCAAAGTAAAACCTCACCTCAGAGTATTTATACACTTTTCAGAGCCAAAGGACACGACCCTCTGACCCAATGCCTCAACGGAAAGGAACAAAAGGTATTGAGGCCTATTAATGGGCAGGGAAGATCTTTAACTCTTCCCCCCACCATTAACTTTACATTAACATTACACACCTCAAAGTCACTAAAGTATGTATACCCTTGATCCAACTATAGCATTTGGCCTGTATCCCCAAAGACATCAAAAAAAGGAGGAAAAGGATATGTGTGTGTGTATATAATAGTTTTTTGTGATACCCCAAACTAGAAAGTAGAGAGGTGCCCACCTATTGGGAAATGACTCAACAAATTATGGTATAAGAATTAGTGGAATATTATAAGAATTGTCAAAATTGACAGTTTCAGAGGAAACCATGAAGATCTCTATGAATTGATTCAAAGTGAAAGTGACCAGAACAATTTTTAAAATAACAACTTTTTAAAGCAAAATAACTGAAAGATGTTAGAACCCTGATCAAGGCAAAGATAAATCTCAAGTCCAAAGGACTGAAGATGAAACACACCCATGCCTTTGAGGCCAGAAGAAATGGAGTTAAAATACAGAGTGAAACATACATTTGGGGACAGAGTTAATGTGAGAATTGGTTACACCATGCCTGACTATGTTCTTTTTCTTTTGTTATTGTGTGATGGAAGGGGTGAGGCAGTGGGAAGTAAAGAGAGTAAATGCTTATAATATTAAATATTAAAAGATAGCCAACAAAAGGGAATCAGAGAGAGAATTTTGAAAATGAGAAAATAACTGACAAGGACCTCAAGGACACAGTTTGAGTGGGGCAGGTAAAGGGGACTCAGTGGAAGGAAAGAGTTCAGGGCACATTTGAAATAAATGTAGAATGAATGAAAAACAAGGGCAAATTCTTTGGAGAGACTACAGAGGAGAAAGAATCCCTTCATCCTCAAAGCCAATATTTTCATCAAAGGATCCAGCAGTAAATACTTTCCTGTCCCATCTCCTCTACACCTGTCCTTCACTCTCCTCCTCCTTAACCCCTCCCACCTTCATTAGCAACTGCCTCTCTTGAGGGATATGTTTCTCCTAAAGCCAAAATTCACTTCCCTCCCTACCCAGCCCTTAGCACTGTGCCTGGTCACATACTTGGAACTTAATAAATATTTCTTTGTTGACTTACTAGCCTCCATCTATCTACATCACAGCCTAGACAACTGGCTGTCCTCCATTCTCCCCTTCTGTAGTCCTGAAGGCACAGTCCAATCTCCTCTGTCACATTTCAAGGAGGGGAGATGCCAAGTCTACTCTTCAATAGCCCCATTCAGCACCCCTCTTAATTTCCTCTCCCTAACACTCCCCCTACATGTATTGTCTTTCCCTATTTGAAGGGAAACTTCTTGAGAATGTTTATGTACTTGTATTTGTACCCATTGGACATAGCACAATAGTAAGGCTTAATAAGTAATTTGTCTTTCATTCACTGATTTGTTCATTCCTGATGATGCTGGAATTCTGAAATTCTATGGCTCTATTTTATCCTGTTTAGCTAAAGTCCCAAATAAGCTCCAGCTCCATCCTGGAAAGAGAGGTTTCACTTAAGGGTCACCCAGGGAATGGATTGGGGATGACTTTGACATTTTCCCTTTGAAAAAAGCACAGATGCAGCCTGGGCATGATCATGGGAACTCCCCCTTTTCCCCCCCTGTCCACTTCTTGTCTCTTATTTACCTTCTCTGATAGGAGAACTGAATTCTGGACCAATCATTCAGCCAATCAATCTATAAACATTTATTAAGCATTGACTGTTGTTAGGCACTATACTGAATGCTGGTGATAGAAATTAAAAGTGAGAAAACCCCTTTCCTCAAGCAGCCTACTATCTCTGATTGAATACCTTAGCCTAAAAGGCCAAGGCATCTCATTGCGTCCTGGGCCATCTCCAGTCATCCGGATGTCGATCTGGTCACTAGATCCAGATAGCTCAGGAGGAGGAAAGTGAGTCTGGTGACCTTGCACAGCCCCTCCCTCACTCAGAACAAAGTCAAGGGCAAGTCATGTCATCATTTCTCTGATGTCATGGTCCTCTTTGAAAACAAAGGGCAAACACCACAACAATCTGTGACTGGGATACAACTCTCACAGAGAAGTAAATATAGGATAGATACAAACTAATAAAAGTGAATGCCAATCACTGGGAGGAGCAGCAAAGCCTTCCTGGAAGCTCCTTGAGGTCAGGGGCTTGGTTTTGCTTTGTATTTTAACACCAACATCTAGTACAGTGTCTTCCACATAATCAGTACTTTTAAGATTCCTGAACTGAACTAAAGTGAACAGAAATTAATTGGTTTGAATGAGTTTAATTGACAAGTTACAGTGCTTACATGCTCAGGCTAGGAAACCAAATTCCAACTGGATTTCTCCAACTCCCTCAAGAATCCATATTCTCCTTTGCTAATATTTATTGATTTATTTTGAGGCAATTGGGGTTAAGTGACTTGCCCAAGGTCGCACAGTTGGTGAGTGTGTGAGGTTGAATTTGAATTCCATTTCTCCTGGTTCCAGGGTTGGTGCTCTATCCATTGTGCCATCTACTTTGCTAACATTTAGCTGACTTCCCTGCAACTGAAAATAATCTTTCTTTCAAGTGATCTCCAGACACTTTGCCGTCCTTATAACCATTTAACACATTTTAATTTATGTTGTTATCTGTGTACATCATAGTTCTTCCAGTGGACTGGGAGTTCTTTTATTTCTGTTGGCACCTCTGCTAGTGCCTACCACAGCATACTGCCTGGACTCTAGAGTTTGAGGACCTGGGTTCAAGTTCTCTGATGCTTATTTATGTCCTGGGTGACCTCAGATAAGTTACTTCACCTCCTGGGCATCATCCCATGAGATGAAGAAGTTGGTCTATTAGATGGCCTCTCTAGTCCCAGATTCTAGAAATGACCCCATGAAGTGGTTATGAAATGGTTGATGAACTGAATGGCTATTTGATGGTTGGTGATAATCTCACCCCATCTTACCTACTGCTCTAATTGGGATCCTGAAGGATGGTACAGAGCGAAGGATTGTTCCCTCTGCAGTCAATCTTCTGTCCTTCTTTCCTTTGACATTTATTATGTCTGTCTGTCCCTCCCACCCCAGCCCCACAACACAGAATACTATTTGAGCCACTGGGAGAAATGTGAAGTTGAGTCAAGATATTTTCCTTGCCCTCAGAGATTTTACAGAGAGATAAGGCACCAAGATAATAAATAAATATTTATTAAGCTCCTACTATTTGCCAGGTGCTAAGCAAGTGCTAGGGATACAAAAAGAGGCAAAAGGTTTTCCCTGTCCTCAAATCCAATCCAGTGGAAGTGACAACATGCAAACAAATATATCCACACAGCAAGCTACATAAGGGATAAATGGAAAACCATTAACAAAGGGAAGGCATTGAAATAAGAAGAATTAGAGAAGTCTTCCTGTAGAAGACAGGATTTTAGTTGGGACATGCAGCCATGATGTAGACTGTTATATTATACTGTTATATAATAAGTGTATTAGAGGGTTGTAAACAAAATTCCTTCAAGATTGGGGACATCTGATGAGGCATATGAGGAATTGATTGATTGATTGATTGATTCTGAGAAATATGGGAAGACTTGTATGAACTGATGCAAAGTGAAATAAGGAGAACCAAAAGAACAGTATACACCATGACCACAACAGCATTATGAAAGATGACTAGATGGAAGCCAAATTGAACTACTGAAAAAGCCAGAAACAAACACCAGTGGTCCTGGAGGAGAGAGAATGAAAAGAACAGCGTATACATTATCAGACAGGTCTTTGTGCGTGTTTTTCTTGGTTTCTAGGGACAGCTCCATGTCTAAGGGAAGCGGCAGGAAGTGGAAGAGGACAACTGTTTCCAGATATGATTATGATGTAAAAAAAAATGCAGCAATAAAAGTTTAAAAAAAAAATGTAGTGGCATCTGTAACCTCCTTTGACTTTTCTAAATGTGCAAGCCATGTATACATGTAAATTCTCCTGCTTCATTTTCATCCTGAGTCAGTTTCTGGGAGTGGGGAGGGGAAGGAGGGCTCAGCTGCATACATTCATTCACTTCCCTCTGGGTGTTTTATCTATAAGGAAACAGACTTCCAGGCTGCAAGTGGTCCCTTTCATCCTACTATCCCTAGAGTGGGCAAACAGGTCCATGAGCCCCTCCCCATCCCTCATATAACTTCCTTCTGTCCTCTCACACTGAAGAGACCTCATTTCCCTGAAATCAATTTGGCCAGTGACTCAGGCAGTGACTCTGGACAAGAAAGATCCATATACCTCAGAAAGCAAAGCCTTGGGGTCAGTGGTCTGCTTGAAAAGGGTCAAAACAGGGGGTGGGTTCATCCCCTAACTTTGAGATCCTGCCTGATGTGTTCTGATTTGAGATTCAACATTTACCTGCTTCCCCCCTACATTTTCTTAATTTTAGGCAACTGTGGCTCTGAGGTCCCACCTGATGATGTCTGAGGAATAGCCGTGATGAGGTCTTAAGCTTATGCTATTCCCTTTTGTCTGTAGGAATTGAACAAGATGACCTCGAAGGTCCCTCCTAAATTTGTGATTCTATGAGACTATGGGAGATAGTGTTTCAAATATCAGTGCACATCCGCCCCAATCCCATTCCTGTGCAGATAAAGTAGGAGATGTGAAAGGGACAGAGGTAAAGGCAGTGTGGGTAGAGAGGATAAAAGCAAACCAGAATCCAAGCAGCATCAGGTAAAGGCTGAATTGTTGAGGGACAGCTGCACCTGGGATTCTGGGCACAAAGACCAAAGAAGCAGGGAGCAGCCACCCTGGGTGCTGGGAAACAGGAAGAAGCAATGTCACTCTGAAGCTGAGAGGCTGGTTTTGTAAGAAAGGGCTACCTGGCCTGGACAGAATGAGTCAGTCTAATAATTCATGAAATCTAAACTTTGTAACAAACTGTTCACTTATAATTTGATGGTTCAAACTTACTAGGCTCCCAGATACTCTGTGCTCCAGCAGTAAATGTAACATCTTCATTCTCTCCCTCATGGGTGGCCCCTTTCCATCTGCCCTAAAACATGCTCAGAAGACCCTAACCCTAAAATGTCATTCCCTTGACCCTCCATTTCACTCAGGTACCATCCCATCTTTTTCCTCCCCTTTACTCCTAAACTTCTTGAACAGATTTTCTGTCTCAGTGTTGGAGGGGCTGTGGGAAGACAGGCACACAGCCAGTCATCCTGTTAGTGGAGAAGAAAATTAGCCCAATCATTCTGGAAGCCAGTTTGTAATGATGCTATAATGGTGTTGGGAAAGTGCTAGATGCACTGCTAAAAAGGTGCACTTAGTGACAAATTCAATCAATCACCTCTGGCTGATTTCCTTGCTTTCAGCTGAGAGAGATAAGGGCTGGGGCAGGGCGGGGCGAGGTGGGAGGGGTGACCAAGGAGGGGCAAGGTATGCCATGCGATCTGTCAATTACTTCGACAACTGAGGTAAGTACACTGTTTGACCACTAGATGGTGCTCAAGCTACCTGTGAGCAGCCTATTCACTATCTACCCCCACTCCTACTCAGCCCAGGTTCAATTGCAGTGCAGCAGATTTGATCCAAAATACACTTGAAAATTACACAAAACACAAAATCTCTCATCCATTAACTGGGGCCCCTATTTCCAACCTCCCCCACACACACACACAAAGGACTACCTTCACAACCCCCTTAATCATAAAACTCCAAACTCATAGTGTTCAACCATTTGCCATTTATGTCCATGTATTTTATTAATATAAGTAGCATAAGAAGCCCAAGTCAACAATAAAACCATGTTTTCATATAGCAGGCCATGATAACATTGCAGCTTGTCCTGATTCTTTCCTTTTCCTCCTTCTTTGCCACAGGAATGGAAATGAACAGTTTTTAAAAACAACAGGAACTTCCTCATAATGCATTAAGGAAGCGGGGGAAGAAAGAAGCTATAAGATAGAACTCGGTGTTTCATCTCATCTTTGGCAGCTGCTAGCTTCACCGCAATGTACTCCCTATCACCTTTCTGGGCTCAGTTGGTCTCCCACTCGCTCATATACACACACACACACACACACACACACACACACACACACACGTGTGTGTATATATATATATATATACACATATATATGGATGTATGTGTATATTTATATGTGTGTATACATACACACATATATATGTATACATATACATAGTATTCATGGAAGTGGACACACAACAGGAAATGCATAGAAGCTATATATAGATTACATATATACACACACATCTATATACATGCACACACATATATGTGGATGGGAATTTTATATATATAAAAACATGTATAGGATGGAAATATATAGTATATACACATACACATATACTATGTGTGTATGTGTGTATATATGTATGTGTGTATACACATACACACACATATATACATGTACATTGTGTGTATGTGTATATTTGTATTGTGCATTCACACATACATACACACACAAAATATATGTGTATGTGTATATACTATATATACTTCCATCTTATATATGTACATATATATAATTCCCATCCACATATATGTGTGTGCACATATGTAGATATGTATGTGTATATATACATAGATATATCTATATATATATCTTCTATGTATTTCCTATTGTGTGTCCACCTCCATGAATAGTTCTACAAAAAGATCACTTTACACTTGGTTTTTCTACAATTACAGTCACAGGGATAAGGTGCCCACACTCTTCTTTCTTTGTCTTAGCGTTGTGAAAAATCTGGGTGGAATTTTCTCTGAGGGCAAACAAGATGGAAACCAAAGAACTCCAGGATGTGTATGTGATCACACGTTTCCCATCTCTATGATCCTTTTTTTCTTATCC
Organism: Bettongia penicillata ogilbyi; assembly: GCA_023548195.1. NCBI lineage: Eukaryota > Metazoa > Chordata > Mammalia > Diprotodontia > Potoroidae > Bettongia > Bettongia penicillata. Next base: position 601,954 of record JAJHZJ010000385.1, read on the forward strand.
TTGGGTAGCCTCCTGGGAAATCTACAATGTACTTTGGCTACCATATGAAAAATAGTGATTAAAATGCCCATATCTCTGTTTGGTTTGTCAACAAGAATACTAAATTAGAATGGCACAGAGAAGGGGGCCCTTGTGCAAAGATGATCCTCAAAATTGTAAAGTGTCTTGCATTATTTGGTGGCACATGAACATAATTTAATATTGCTGTACTCTAAGAAAATGAACATAAAAATATAGAGATAAATGGGAAGATATATGAACTGAGGCAAAGTGAAATAACAGAACAAGGAAAAGAATATGTTAAATACCTTCAACAACATAATTGGAAAGAACAAATATAATCCAGATTGAGTGCTACATCATTATGATCATGCTTGGCCCTGAAGGAGAGATGGGAAATTAGACAACTTTCCCTTATTTTCAGGAAGAGGAGACTACATGTATGTGACTGATATGTTGATTAGTTTTCCTAACTTGCGTTTTTCCCCTTTTTCTTTTTTTAGTCCTTATATTAATCGATCAAGGGCAGCTGAATCTTGCAGCACAAGAACATTGGGCCTGGAGTCAAGAAGACTCATCTTCCTGAGTTCAGATCTGTCCTTAGACACTTACTAGTTGGGTGACCCTGAGCAAGTCATTTAATCCTGTTTGCCTCAGTTTTTCATCTGTAAAATGAGATGGAGAAGGAAATGGCAAACCACTCCATTATCTCTTCCAAGAAAATCTCAGATGGGGTCACGAAGAGTTGGACACAACTGAAATGACTGAAAACAACATCAATCAATTAATAAAAATTTATTAAACTCCCGCTACATACTGGGCACTGTGCTAAGCACTGGGGATACAAAGAGGGAAAATGAAAGTACCCACCTTGAAGGAGTTTATATCCAATAGGAGGCGGCAGCTAAGTGATGAAAGGGATAGAATGCTGCAAGTGAAGTCTGGATAGATCCAAATTCCAATCCTCCCTTTGGTGCTCACTAGCTCTGTGTGACCCTGGCCAAGTCACTTAAACTCTCTCTCAGGTTTGGTATCTTCATAGGTAAAAAGGGATAGTAGTAGAGTTGTTGTTCCCAAAGTTAAATCACCATATGTGTGTGCTATGGTTATATGTGGTGGATTTTTATATCTTATGTATAGTGGACCTTTGTCTTACATATAGTGTATGTAGAACGGACTTAGATCTTATTAGATATCAGAATTCTCAATGCCAGTCTTATCCCTTGACTAAAATGTGATCCTCCATGACAACTGGATGGAGATCTTATTTCAACTCTGTATTTCCTTCAATGCCAAGCACTGGATACCACACTCAGCAGACACTTAAAAAGTTTACAGTATTGCTATCATTGTTTGTTTGGTTGGTTTGTTTTGTTGTACTCAGACCCATGATTTCATTTGTGTAAGAAGTCTCCCACCCAGAAAGAACTCCTTTTGCCAGTGGAGGGAAATAACTGCTCTGTACCTGACAGGGTAGGTCAGGGGTGGGGAACCTGCAGCCTCAGGGGCACATGTGACCTTCTAGGGCCTCAAGTATAGCCCTTACACTGAATTCAAATAAAAGGATCTGTTCTCTGAAACTTGAACTCAGTCAAAAGATCTGACTCGAGGACCTAGAAGGTCACATGTGACCTCAAGGCCACAAATTCCTCACCCCTGGTATAGAAAGTTATCTGGGACCCTGAAAGGTTATGACTTTCCCAGAGTCACACAGTTGCATGTCACTCTGACACCACGGACAGCTCCCTATACACTACTCCATGAAACAGCCTCTTTGTTCTATTACAGGGAATATTGCCTGGGGTGGTAGAAAGACTCCTACATTTGAAGTTAGAGCATCTTATCCTATGATGTGCTATGAAGATCCCATAATATACTCTGAGCAGAGGGCCACAGGGTCAGTCTAAGGCTGTGAGATCAAATCCTATTTCTGCCTCCATTTTATCTGGGTACATCACTGGGATCAGCTGTTGAAATGACTTTTGAAGTACTAGATTTCCAAGTTTGTCCTCCAAGAAGTTCTGATAAGGAAACATACCCTCCCTTCTTTACTATGGGAGTAGTGGCATCATGAGTGTGCACATTAAATTGAATTGATGTTCTGCTATTTCCTGCCTGTGTGAGTTTAAACAAAATATTTTACCTCCTCAGACTTCCTTCCAATCCCTTCTCTGTAAAATGGGAGGTAGGGGGAGAAGGAGAGGAAAGTAATAGTACTGGATGGTCTCTGAGATTCATCTATTCCAACTTTCAATCCCTTAGTCCCTGTGATGTTGGTGTTGCAAGCTTTATGCATTGAAATTGTCCAAAGAAGCAGTAAGAAATGTGGACTCTGGGCCTTTCATCTGTATCCTTTAAGGCTGCATAGGTGGAAGAGTGATCTTGGCACTTTGACTGGCTGACTGAGCCAGGGACAATCAGGTGCTGATCCACAATCAATAAGTCCATCAGTGAGCACTTACTGTGTTCCCAGACATTGTGCTCAGCACCTAGGGGAGAAAAGGAATGTGATATAGTCCCTGCTTTCCTGGAGCTCAGAATGTAGTAGGCCTGGGGCAAAAGGCATAGATACAAATAGCTAAAACATACAATGCCCAAGAGTTCCCTGTTGGGTCATAGATTTAAAGTGGGAAAGGACCTTAGGGTCCATTTGTTTCAAGCCTCATTCTACAGAAGAGGAAATTAAGGCTCAGGTGAAGCAATTTATCAAGGTCACAACAAAAGTAATGAATGTAGACTCTCCAAAGGCAAATCCTTCCTCTTTCCACCATAACATTGTAATAAGTGGTCTAGGTCTAAGAGAAGTACATAGGGCCAAGTGAGAGAGGCTGAAGGGGATCAGCTGAGGAGCTGAGACGTGGAGCTATCACTGATTCAGATACACAGAATCTTAGGCTAGAAGGGACAAACAGCTGCAGGAGATCATATGGTCCAATGCTTATCTGGGCAGAATTATCTGTGACATCCTTAACCATAGGTTATCCAGCCTCTGCCTGAAGACCTCCAAAGATGGGGAAATCAGTAAGTCATTCAGTCAACCAACATTTATCAAACTAACTGTGTGCCAGACACTGTGCTAAGCCCTGGGAATACAAATGTTGTTATCCTTTCTTCTCAAAGAGGACCAGAATGACATCACTAGAATCAAGTTACAACGTGTCCCATTGGGGCTGATCAGACCAATATGAGCTCAGAGTGCTCTATCACAGTCGGACACAAATAGTCTGTGTGCACATTTGGGTTGGATTCTCTAAATATGCACATCTCATGTTTCTTTTGAGCTACTTCAATTCTGCTTTGCTCATAAAGCACAGCCCCTTCTTGGATATGGGCAGGCCATGCTGAGTGGTCCTGTGCCAATGTTTCCTATGTCACAAATCAATACCCAAGTTCTTAAAAAAGACCTTGAGACTGTCCTTGTATTGCTTTTTCTGACCACCTTGTGAATGCTTGCCCTGTGTGAGTTCTCCATAAAATAGTCTTTTAGGCAAGCCTATGTTTGGCATTTGAACAACATAGCCAGCCCATCATAGTTGACTCTCTACAGTAGAGTTTGAATGATTGGCGGTTTAGTTCAAGAAAGGACCAATACTAGCAAAAAGAAAGATAGTCCTTGTCCACAGGGAGCTTATATTCTGATGGGGGAGGGGACTATACATAAAAGAGAACTGAGCGGGTAGGAGGAGGGGAATAGAGATAATATTTGGTCAGGTGCATGATAAAGAAACCCAAAGGAGTGCCTTTAGGTAGAAAATGAAGAGCTGGCCAGCCTGGGTGCCCTCCTTCAATGAGAGTTCTGGGAGATGACTTCCAATCAGGGGGAACTGCTCCAGAGAGACAGGGTAGTCACAAGATTTGAGTTTGTGAGTTCTGGGGCTGAAGAATTGTCCCAGGATAAAGTATTTTGGGTGACATGATGGAGAAACCTAGAGGAGTACAGCCCTGGTGGGAAAGGAAGATATGACCAGCCTGGGTGCCTTCTCCCCAGGCAAGTCCATAACATTTTGGGACAGCTTTTGTTTCTAGGAAGTCTGTCTTTCCTTACCAAGAAAATGAAGCTTGACTCTCAATCTCAGGCAATTTCTCCCCATTCCTCCTCCTAATCCTGCCCTTCTGGGGTTAAACAAATCAAAGGCTTGAAGATAGGTTGGTTCTAAGTGTTTTCTTCTCCAGGGTAAATATCCTGAGTTCCTTCGATTGATCTTGCTATGGTACGATCTACAGTCCTCTCACCATCCTAACTACTCTTCTCTGCATTTGCCCTGACTTCTCAGTGTTCTTCCTAAAATATGGAGCCTAGAACTGGGCATAATACTGCAGTTATAAAATGAAGGAATCAGACTAATGGACCTCACTGATCACTGCCAACTCCAAATCCATAATCCAGTGATATGCTATGACCAGAGTCAGTCCAAGACTGTGAGATCAAATCCTACCTACTTCTGCCTCAGGTTTATCTGGGTGAGTCACTACGATCAGCTGTTGAAATGACATTTGAACTACTCAAAGTTTGTCCTCAGAGAAGAGATGAGAAAAAATACCTCTCTCTCTTCTTTACAGTGAGGGTAGTGATTTTATGAGTGCAGTCATTAGTTATAATGTCCAACTCAGTGCAACGGTTAATGTAGTTTGTTAGGTTTGACAGGCCAGTCTCCTGGCAGTTTAGGTCAGATACTATAATGAAATGAGACACTGGCAGGTTACTCAGTAGTTAACTAAAGGGGATTTACTTAGTCATGGAAAAGAAAAGATATTCAAGAAAGATACGCAATGACTTTACCTTGTATTAATTCAGGTGAGCATGGCTCGCCTACCTCAAAATTGCCCGCAGTGGTGGGCCAAGCATTAGTATGGGTCTGGCTCTCCTCATGGCTTTTTGTAGTCAGGCAGCAAGGCAATCATGTCAAAGGCAGAGCCTTTCAAAAACCCTTAAAGAAAAGAATGAACCCAGCATAAAAGACAGAAGATTCTGCTATAGGGTATGTGAGCCAGTTATTAAACTTTTATTGTCAGAAACAAGCAAATGCCATCTCGGGGTGGGGGGAGGGGAGAGATGGGGTAAAAATTTGGAACTCAAAATCTTGTGTAAATGAATGTTGAAAACTAAAAATAAATTAAAGAAAATATCAAAAAGAAGCAAAAAAGAAATAAGCAAATGCTATAAATCAGAATTTGATTTATTGTTTTGTTGATTTTCTAGATTTAAGAAAGTAATGGAGAAAATACTAATAATGCAAACTATACTTGAAAATGTATCAGAGTATTTTTTTTCCAGAGAACCAGTTGTAAAACATTTGTCAGCACCCCCTTGCTTTGGTACATATTCCTCCTACCACAATTAATTTTGTTAAATTTTGTTTCTTTATTTTTTTGTTTCTTGTTATGAGAGATAGCTTTCTGGGAATGGGAGTGGCGAAGGATAAACTTGGAAATGAAAGTAATGTTTAAAAAAAGAGATCAATGAAAATGTTCGAAAGTTTAAAGAAATACCAGGTAATCTATTATAGTTAAGTAAATAGTAGGGGGATCTGATCTTGAAGCCATAAAACCTAGGTCAGGCACAAACACAAACAAAAAAAAGCAGTGCCTGCTTTCAAACAGTTTACAAGAATGAAAAACACATAAAGGGTAACCAAAAAAGGGCAGAGGTAAATGTTGGCATGACCTGGAGATGGCCTGGAAGTAGAGGCCTGGTTCTTGGCAAGAAAGATAAAAATTCATCCATGACAGGCTGGCCCAGGGGCAACATCCAAGGTTGGAGAGGTGAAACAGGACATGAGGGATGATGGGCAAAGTGAAGGTCATTCTTCTGACTATTACTGCTTGCCTAGCCCAAGCATTTATCGAGTACCTACTATGTGCTAATCACTGTGATTAGTTCAGGGGATAAATGTACAAGCAAAAGTAAGACAGTCTCTTCCTTCAAGGAGTTTAAATTCTTAACGGAGAAGAACAACACACACACACACACACACACACACACACACACACACACACACACAGGGAGCTGAAAGGGTGGGGTGTAGTGAGAGATGAGAATGCTGATGAAGGCCACAATCAGAAGCCAAGCTGGGAGAGTTACATCCTGTCTACAAAGTGGAGGCCCCTGGGAAGGCATATGTCAATAGGAGAAGGGGCAACTTGGGAAAACAGCCCAATGTTGCAGGAGGGACCCTGGCTGTCCTCCACTTCATTCACTGCTTGACTTTCTGGACAGTTTTCCTCATCGCCAACCCCTCCACCCCACCTTTTCCAAGTCCCCTTTATATGTTATCTTTCCCCATTAGAAAGTCAGTTCCTCGAGGACTGGGACTGTATCTCACTTCCTGGTATTATTTCTAGCTCTTAGCACAGTGCCTATCACATAGTAAATAATGAACCTCTCTCCCTCCCTCACTATCTCTATCTGTCTCTCTCTGTCTCTTTCTCTCTGTGTCTCTGTCTCTCTCCATCTCTCTCTGTCTCTGTCTCTCTCGCTCTCTTTCCTTTTCCCCTCTCTTCTCTCTCTCTCTCTGTCCCTTTTCACCTCTCTCTTTCCTCTCTCTCTCTCTCTCTCATCTTTTCTTCTTCCTCTTCTCTCTTTCCTCTGTCTCCCCCTCCTCTCTCTGCCTTTCTTTTTTTTCTCTTTGTCTCTCTGTCTCCCTCCTTTCCCCCCCTCTCTTTTTACTGTCTCTCTCCCTCTGTCTCCCTGCTTTGTCTCCCTCTTCTCTTCTTTTCTCCTCTCCTCCTGTTCTCTCTTCTCTCTCTCTCTCTCTCTCTCTCTCTCTCTCTCTCTCTCTCTCTCTCACACACACACACACACACGCACACACACACACACACACAATCTTTTCTCTCTGTGCATGTTTGTTTCTCTCTAAAATCATTTTCCTCACCTATAAAACAGGAATACTGCTTACCTCACAGGATTGTTGTGAGGAAAGAAAGTACTTTGGAAACCTAAAATCACTAGAGAAGTGGTAAACTCTTATTGGGAATTATTAGAGGTAGCCAGAAGATGAATGGGATAAGTAGGCGCCCACCTCAATGGGTTTGGAGGTTGGTGGGAGGAAGGGGGCTATCCAGTAAGACCCCTCCCTGCCAAGATGGCTAAAGGTCACTCCTGAAGGGCCTTTGGGATACATATAGATGTCCCAGGAAGGACAAGAAGGCCCTGGACTCTGGGGCAAGGGGTGCTGTCTAGGACAGAGGCTCTGATCAAACAGAATGTGCATAAAGTCACTGTATGCATGGATGGTGAAGACTGATGGATGATGTCAGTTGATTGACCGATAATCAGTTAATTAACACTTATTTAAGCAACTTCTATGGTCCAGGCAGCTAAGTGGCACAGTAGATATAGTGGTAGGCTTGGAGTCAGGAAGAGGAGTCTTCCTAAATTCAAATCTGGTCTTAGACATCAGCTGTGGGATGTCTGGCAAGTTATTTAACCCTGTTTGCCTCAGTTTCCTCATCTGTAAAATGAGCTAGAGAAGGAAATGGCAAACTAGTATTTTTTGCCAAGAAAACTCTAAATGACTAAGAGTCAGACATAACTCAAAATCAATTGAACAACCACAAATGTTTGAGGCCCATGCCAAGTTCTGGAGACAAAAAAAAAAAATGCAAAAGACAGTGCCTGCCTCCCAGGAGCTCATCATCTAAAAGAGTGATAACATACAGATAGATATATACCCCCAAAAGCTATATACAAGATAAAGGGAGACACTAGAATTAAGAGGGATTGGGAAAGGCCTCCTGTAGAAGGTGAGATTTTAGCAAGACCTGAAGGAAACCAGGGAAGCCAGGAGGCAGTGAAAAGAAGGGAGAACATTCCATGCATGAGGGACAGTCAGAGATATAGAAGGAAATTAAGTATGAACTTGGTCTTTTTCAAATTTTGGCCTCTAATTTGGGTGATCCTGAGGACTGGAATAAACAGAGTTATCAGAGTATTGGTGTTCTTGGGGAAAGAACCTTCAAGACCTTAAGGTCAGCAGTATGGGTTGGGCTGGAAGGTTACAAACCTTCCTGTGGGCCTCAGTTTCCCACTCTGTAAAAATGAGGCTTTCAGATTTGATGACTTCTAAGGCCTCTTCTACTTCCAACTCCTAACATGCAATAATCTTGTTCCTCCAATTCCCAGGCCATGCCCAGGGGTGGTGCAGCTTGTGCATGTTGAAGCATGTAGTGGTACATGTGTATGCACACACACACATTACTGGTCCTGGAGGAACTGGGGCTCAGGCAATGCTGGTTGGGAGATAGACACCATGTGGGTGGACTGGGGCATGTGCAGCCATGCAGCTATGAATATCAATGTGGGGATAGGGAATCCTTCCAGAACTTCTTTCTCGTCCCCAGCTTCAATATCTTCCTATTTTTTTCCTTCCTCTCTATTCCTCCAATGTTGTGCCTTCATCTCCTCTCACCAGAGGCATTTCAACAGCTTTTTTTCATTAGTTTTCCCTCTTTTCTCTCTTCCTCCAATCCACTCTGCATTCCTAAGTCACAGGGTCTCATCACATATTGCTCCTACCCAAAAGATTTTCAGTGTGTGCCATTTCTGGTAGGACAATGAAAGGGCCTTGGATTCTGGATCAGGGCACTTGGGCTCCCAGCCTGGCTCTGCCATTACTTTACACAAGTGACATCCCATCTCTGGCCTCAGTTTCCTCATCTATAAAGTAAAGGGGGAGGATATGATGATTTCTACCTCTAAACACTATGGAGCTCCCTTGCCACATTCAAAGCACAGTCTGCTCCCAATCTAGTCCTTCCTTCTTTATTCACGTTCTCTTGTTACCAATCAGGAAACAAGCATTTATTAAGTCCCATGATGTCCCAGACACTGGGGGTACAAATACACAGAAGGTATCTAGCCTTAATGTACATCCTTTTTTTAAATTAAGTTTTTTATTGATGTATTTTTTTACCATAGTCCCCTCAATTTTCCTTCCCCTCAGAGAGCTATCCCATATAACAAATAGTATTTCTTAAAGACAAAAGAGGGGGGGAGGAGCCAAGATGGCAGAGTAGAAAGATATACATACACTAGCTCCTAACCCACAGCCCATAAAATACCTGTAAAGAGGAGCTCTCAACAAATTCTGGAGCAGTGGAAGCTGCACAATAACAGAGTGGAGGAGATTTCTGTTCCAGAGAGCCCTGAAAAACTGACACCAAAGGTCTGTCACGCACCAGACCAGGAGCAGAGGCCAGCCCTGCCTTGGCCTCACGGCACTGACAGGACCAGATCTGAGGGTCCTTCAGGGACAGGGTCTCCAGTGGCAGCGCAGGTCCCTCCACCCACAGATACCAGAGGTTAGTGAGAGGGCTTTTTCAGCTTGCCAGGAGGGGAGCAGGATGTCTCCATAACTCAGGTCCCCTCAGGAGGCAGCAGCAGCAGCAGACAGGAGCTCCCAAAGCAGATAGGAGCTTGGATCCGTTGTTGAAGATCTCTGCATAAACCCCCTTAGGGAACTGAGCCCTGCATGGCAGCCCTGCCCCCACCTGAGCACCTGAACTTAATCTCACACTGAATAGCAGACCCACCCCCCACTGAAAGCCCTGAGGCTGGGAAGCAGCATTTGAATCTCAGACCCCAAGCACTAGCTGAGTGGATCTGGAGGCCAGGTGGGTGTGGTGAAGAAACTCAGAAGTCAAGTAACTAGCTGGAAAATGCCCAGAAAAGGAAAAAAAGAACAATACCATAGAAGGTTACTTTCTTGGTGAACAGATACCTCCTCCCATCCTTTCTGATGAGGAGAACAGTGCTTACCATCAGGGAAAGACATAGAAGTCAAGACTTCTGTATCCCAAACATCCAAAATAAATATTCAATGGTCTCAATGGAAGAGCTCAAAAAGGATTTTGAAAATCAAGTTAGACAGGTGGAGGAAAAACTGGGAAGAGAAATGAGAGAGATGCAAGAAAAGCATGTAAACAGGTCAACACCTTGCTAAAGGAGACCCAAAAAATGCTGAAGAAAATAACACCTTGAAAAATAGGCTAGCTCAATTGGCAAAAGAGGTTCAAAAAGCCAATGAGGAGAAGAATGCTTTCAAAAGCAGAATTAGCCAAATGGAAAAAGAGGTTCAAAAGGTCACTGAAGAAAATAGTTCTCTCAAGATTAGAATGGAACAGATGGAGGCTAATGACTTTCTGAGAAACCAAGAAATCATAAAACAAAACCAAAAGAATGAAAAAATGGAAGAAAATGTGAAATATCTCATTGGAAAAACAACTGACCTGGAAAATAGATCCAGGAGAGACAATTTAAAAATTATGGCATTACCTGAAAGCCATGATCAAAAAAAGAGCCTAGACATCATCTTTCATGAAATTATCAAGGAAAACTGCCCTGAGATTCTAGAACCAGAGGGCAAAATAAGTATTGAAAGAATCCATCAATCACCGCCTGAAGGAGATCCAAAAAGAGAAACTCCTAGGAACATTGTGGCCAAATTCCAGAGTTCCCTGGTCAAGAAGAAAATATTGCAAGCATCTAGAAAGAAACAATTCCAGTATTGTGGAAATACAATCAGGATAACACAAGATCTAGCAGCTTCTACGTTAAGATACAAGGGCATGGAATATGATATTCTAGAAGTCAAAGGAACTAGGACTCAAACCAAGAATCACCTACCCAGCAAAACTGAGTATAATACTTCAGGGGAAAAAATGTTCATTCAATGAAATTGAGGACTTTCAAGCATTCTTGATGAAAAGACCAGAGCTGAAAAGAAAATTTGACTTTCAAACGTAAGAATGAAGAGAAGCATGAAAAGGTAAACAGCAAAGAGAAGTCATAAGGGACTTACTAAAGTTGAACTGTTTACATTCCTACATGGAAAGACAACATTTGTAACTCTTGAAACTTTTCAGTATCTGGGTAGTTGGTGGGATTACACACACAAATACAAACACACACACATGCACACGCAGAGACAGGGAGCATAGAGTGAATTGAATAGGATGGGATCATATCTTTAAAAAATGAAGTTAAGTGGTGAGAGAGAAATGTATTGGGAGGAGAGAGGGAGAAATGGAATGGGGCAAATTATCTGTCATAGAAGAGGCAGGCAGGAGACTTTTTAGTGGAGGGAAAAAGAGGGGAGCTGAGAGAAAAATACGAAGTTTACTCTCATCACATTCGACTAAAGGAAGGAATAAAATGCACACTCATTTTGGTATGAAAACCTTACAATACAGGAAAGTGGGGGAGAAGGGGATAAGCAGGGTGGGGGGGATGATGGAAGGGAGGGAAATGGGAGAAGGGAGCAATCTGAAATCAACACTCTTGGGGAGGGACAGGATCAAAAGTGAGAATAGAAGCAATGGGGGCAGGATAGGATGGAGGGAAATATAGTTAGTCTTACACAACACTACTATTATGGAAGTCATTTGCAAAACTACACAGATATGGCCTATATCGAATTGCCTGCCTTCTCAAAGGAAATGAGTAGGGAGGGGGGATGGGAAGAAGTAGGAACCCAAAGTTTTAGGAACAACTGTCGAGTATTGTTCTTGCTACTAGCAGATAAGAAATACAGGTAATGGGGAATAGAAAGTTATCTGGCCCTACAGGACAAAAGAGAAGATGGGGACAAGAGAAGGGAGGGATGATAGAAAAGAGGGCAGATTGATGATAGGGGAAATTGTAATGCTCAGTGTATTGGGGTGGGGGAGGGGACAAATGGGGAGAAAATTTGGAACCCAAAATTTTGTGAAAATGAATGTAAAGAAGTTAAATAAATAAATTTTTAAAAATTAAAAAAAAAGACAAAAGAGAAAAGAAGAGGAAAAAGACAGAATAATGAACCAATACATTGAAAAAGTCAGAAAATATGTGCATTTAATATTCTTTTGTGGGCAGGCAATTAGGGTTAAATGACTTGCCCAGGTCATCTATCGTGTGTCTGTCTGAGACTGGATTTGAACATAGGTCTTCCTGACTTCAGGACGGGTGCTCTATCTATTGTGCTCCCAAGGTCCCCCTGTACCTAATATTTTGAAGGAAAAATGAGTACATATAATAAATTTAACAATCAAGAAACCTGAATGTTTCCATAAACAAAGATGAGAGAGAAAGCTATATGAAACTCTGATTGTCTGTTATATATTGTTTGTTCTTAGGGTAAAAAAAGAGGTATATAGTTATTCCTTCCACATCTCAACTATCCCCATCAAGGAATCAACATATCACAAGTTGAGTTGGCATAAGAAGTTAAATGGGAATTTTTTTGGAGTTTTGCAGACTCCTCAGACAACATACCAAAGGCCAACAGACAACACAAAAAAAGTTTAGAAACTGAGTATAGTATTGTATAATATCAACATATTTAATCTTTTAATACCACAATAATTCATACTTCTTTTCTGGTATGAAGGGAAGGTCAAAAAATACTATTTGGATTTTCCAGATCCCAGGGAGGTAAAGATGGGGGGCATTGTTTCCCTGACTATTACATCTATTATGGTAGTAACAACATTGACCTGTTTGTTCCCCTACTGAACTTCTTTTTTATTTTTTTGACTGTACTTCTAAATGTCTTTATTTATTTCTTCATTTTTTCTTTTCTCTTTGAAGGGGCCATCCCATGACTACTTCTTAAAGAGGCCCATTCCCTGAATAGGCATTACCTTACTTTAAGTGAGTACCTTTAATTGAGCATGCTGAGTCATCTCCAGTCATCCTGATGAATATCTGGTCACTGGATCCAGATGGCTCAGGAAGGGAAAGTGAGGCTGGTGATCTGCACAGCCCTCCCCGACTCCAAACAAAGTCAAGTGCAAGTCATGTCATCATTTCTCTAATGTCATGCTCCTCTTCAAAAACGAAGGCCAAGCACAACTTCTTAATGTTTTATTCATCCTCTTTGCTTATTGTCTGCATCTTTATCCATGCTACTACCTCACCCCGCTTTCTTCAGTTGCTCCATGCCATTGCATGGCTTTCCTTTCACATTCTTTCCTACACAAAGCAGTTAAGCCTATAGGTACCATAAGACTGTGCTTGGCTGTTGTCACCTCCAAGCTTTTGCCCTTGCTTTTCTCCTGCCTAAAAGATCTTTCCTCTTTACCACCAATGCCTAATTCCTAACTTCAAGATTGCCTTTTGCCCCACTTCTTCCAGGGAGTCTTCCCTGATCATATAGTCCATGGTCTAAGATTTTTGACAGCAAAGATACCACATGGGAATAACCCCAATTGAAAAAAAATTCTCATTTTAAAATGCATTCTAAACTTGACAGTTTCCCCCATGAATATGAACATTCCCACATGAAAAGAACAGAAACAATGGATTGTATTTGAAACTGTGAATCCCTGTTACCAAAGAAAATATCGTAAATTCAGTATGTCACTTTCAAAGCTGTTCAGTTTGTCTTCTCCTTCTGAACTTCCTCTTGTCCATTGTAGTTAAGAAATACTTCATGGCCTCTTTTCTTTTCTTCCTTCCTTCCTTCCTTCCTTCCTTCCTTTTTCTTTCTTTCTCCTCCTCCTCCTCCTCTTTCTTGTCCTCCTTCTATTTCTTCTTCTCCTTCTCCTCTTCCTCCTCCTCCTCTTTCTTTCTTTATGGATTGTTCTTTTTTCACTCCAAATCCCCTCCCATTAAAAAAAAAATCTTCCCTTGAGACAGATAAGCATAGTAAAGCAAATAAATCCACATACTATGCTTCTATGTCCATCACTTCTCTCACAGGAAGTATGACCCTCAGGTCTTTCATGAATTCCTAGATCTGAGATCTCTCTAACCAGACTGTGAGTTCTCTCAGGGAACAATACCATTTTCCTCCTTCTGTCTCCCCCATAGTACCTGGCACTGGGCTCGAGTGCATTTGGCCTCCAAGATTGGCTGATATGTTGTTCCAGACACTTTTCTCCCTCTTGAGGGGCAGCACGCTATATGGAGAAGGTATTGACTGTGGGGAAAATTCTCCTCCGGGGGGTGCCCTCTATATGCAGCTCTGAAAGGAGACTGACCCCAAAAACTCAGTCTCTGTTCACCTCTGAGTCTCCCCTTCCCTGAATTTCCCATTCCTGACCTCTGACCACTCTGGGGTTCTCATCCTTATAGCCTACAGCCTGATCCAGCTAGCTGAAATGTTTCTCTTCCTTCTCGATTTTTTCTGGATAACTTTGTCTGGAACTCTCTTTGGTTCCCATCACATCCTAGCTTGTGAATATATTATACTCACCTTTTCCATGTTGTGTATCTTTCTGGAGAATTCAGGATTTTGGAAGGATGGAGGGTTTCCTTCTTGTCTTTGTAACTTCCATGCCTAACATAGCGCCTTTATTGAAAAGCTGTCAAATTGAAGTGAATTTAATGTGATTGAAAGTCTCTGCTCTAGACAACCTTTCCAGGTTGTATATTACTCAACCAATCTGCAAGCATTTATTAAATACTTACTAAATGTCTGGATCTGCTTGAGGCACCAGGAATATGAGGACAAAACCAAAATGGCCTCTTCCCTTAAGGACTAAGTTCTATTGTGGAAAACATTCTGTGTGTATGTATAAATGCAAAATATATGCCAAGTAAATGAAAACAGAGGGAGGCACTAACAACTGGGGTTGGACCAGGGATCAGGAAGTGATAGGAGGTGACTTAACCTGAGCTTTGAAGGAAGTTAAGGATTTTGGAAGACAAGAGTGGCCCATTACAATTATGGGTAACAATAATCTGTATTTTTATTTATTTATTTTTTTGGTGTGAAGGCAACTGAGGTTAAGTGACTTGCTCAGAGTCACACATCTAGTAAGTGAGGCCTGAGTTGAACTCAGGTCTTCCTGACTTCACAGCTAGTGCTCTATCCACTTTGCCAAAAGTCACAGAAAGGATGTGGAATCTCATGTGTGAGCAAAGAAAAAAGGATCAGTTTGGGCTGACCAAAGAGTATGGGAAAGGGAACAATATATGTCTGTAAAGGTAAGTTCCAGCCAGGTTCATGTGCCAGAGAAGTTTGGACTTTAGCCTAGATGCAATAAAGAGTTACTGGAGCTTTTGGAGCAGTGGGGTGACTAGTCAGACCAGTAGTTTAGAAACATCCCTTGGGCTGTTGTATGGGTGGATGGGAGAGAAGAGAGCAGTTTAGGGAGGGAATAAGCAATCACTAAGTATGTCCCACTGTGCTAAGTGCTTTGCTAGTATTATTTCATCTGACCCTGTCAACCTGGACTGGAACTGGCTTCTAACCTGAGAATGGCCAGAACCAGACAGAGTAAGCCAGAGGCAGGTGTCAGGGACTAAACAGAAGTTTAATTAATGTCAGTGTGAGGAAAACACTTGTAATCAAAAGTCCCAAAGCAACAGGATTAGGCTTTTTTTCTCTAAGAACTATAAACAGATGCATATGATTGGCTTCCAAATTTATTTATCATGGAAAATCAGGCTTTGAGTATGTTTTGTTGATAAGTTCTCAAAATTGAATTATGGCTTTATTAATTAAGGATTAATTGGATTTTATACATAAATTATATTGATAATGGTAAAGAAATGAAATTATTTCCCCATTTTTAAAAGTATCTGTCTTAGAATTTTAAAAGGCAGAAGAGTTCATTTTACGGTTGGACCCTTATAAATTTTTAAAAGATTCTTATATCAGGTAAGAAATTCTCTGAATGACCAGAGTTATCTAAGAACCTTTAGATTTGGACTGTATAACAGAGAATATACATACATGCATGCATACATACCCACATGCATAAACAGAGACGGACATCTATACTGTGGTCCTCACAGTGAGGAGCAGGGCTTGGATCATGATTCAGTAAAGCATATGGAAAAGGAGTAATCAGGACTGTCTATTTGGTGTTCCCCAGATCTCACATTCTACCTCAATCTTTCTCCTTGAGCCCTCTTCAGTCTTTGACACTGTGGTTGATCACTTTCTCCTCCTTGATACTCTCTTTCTCTAGATTTTCAGCACTCCATTCTCTCAAGGTCTTCCTACTTCTCTGACTGATCATCTGTCTCCTTTGCTGGTTCCTCCTCCAGATCCCTCTGACCACAGGTGGCCCTCAGGGTTCTGTCCTGGGCCCTTTTCTCTTCTATATTTCTTCACTTGATATCATCAGCTCCCAAGGTTTGAATTACCATCTCTATTCTGATGACTCTCAAAACCTACCTATCTTGCCTCACTCAGTCTTTGCTGATCTCCAATATTACATCTCCAACTGTCTTTCAGACATCTCAAACTGGATATCCAGTAGATGTCTCAAACTTGATATGTCCGAAACAGAATTCATTATCTCTCCCCCTCTTCCCCTTCCAGGGTAACATTATCCTCCCAGTCTTTCTGGATTGCAATTTAGGAGTCATCCTGGTTTTGTTCACTATCTCTTACCCATTTCCCTCCCCATATCTAAGTGGTTGCCAATTAAGTCCCATTCTCTCCTGCCACTCTGCTGCCATTCTAGTGCAGGCCTTTGTCACGCCACACCTGGATTATTGCAATAGCCTGGTGGTGAGTTTGCCTGTCTTGAGTGAGTGTCTCTTCACTCCATTCCATCCTCCGTTCAGCCACTAAAGTGATTTTCCTAAAGCACAGGTCCAGTCCTGTCACACACAAATCCCTACCTCCTCACCTCAGCGCCCCCCTCTCCCCTTCCAATAAATTCTAGTGGCTCCCTATTGCCTCAAGGAGTAGATACAAAACGATCAGTTTAGCATTCAAATCGCTTCCTAACCTAGCTCCCTCCTGCCTTTCCAGTGTTTTTACACCTTACTTCTCTACCTCTTGGATCCAGGTACACTGGCCTCCTTTCCACGAACAAGATCCTCCATCTCTCATTTACAGTCATTTTCTCTGAAAGTACTCCATACTTTCCCTCTTCTGGTGACTACTAACCTCCCTGCCTTCCTTTAAACATCAGCTAAAATCCCACCTTTTACTGGAACCCTTCCCCAATAGCTTGTAATTCCAGTGCCTTCCTTCTGTTGTTTCCTGTTATCCTGTATATAGCTTGCTTTGTATATATTTGTTTGCGTGATGTCTCCACCATTAAATGGTAAGTTTCTTGGAGGAAGGAACTGTCTTTTGTCTCCTTTTGTATTCCCTAGCTCTTAGCACAGTACCTGGCATATAGCTGAGGTTTAATAAATGTTTATGGATTGATTCATCGTCCCTCCAGGCCTTTGCCTAGACTATCCCTTAAGCCTGGAATGCATGACTTTATCCAGCCTCTTGGAAATCTCTAACTTCCTTCAGGGTTCAGTTAAAGTGCCATTTCTTACCTGAGGCCTCTCCTGATTTCCTTCCAGGTGCTAAAGCCCTTACCCTAAAATTACTTTCTACCGATTTTTGTCCAGTAGAAGACATGTTCCTAGAAAGCAAGAGTTTTTATCTTTGTTTTCCCAGGGGCCTAGCCCCGCAAGCCGGCGTCTGGTGAATAGTTGACCATAAATAAATAAATTGTTGTGAAATGAATTTTGGAATGTAGAAGAAAATCTTCCCCTCAGTCTAGGGGGTGACTTCTTGACTTGGACGTGTTGTACATGGTGGCTTTTGGATGGAATTTCCATATTGATTGTGGGAGTGCCTCAGGCACAATGTAGTACTCTCCCATTGACCTGGAACTGGATCAAACCGGGAAGCTAGGTAGTGAAGTGGGTAGAGTGCTGGGCTTGGAGTCAGGAAGACTCATCTTCTGGAGTTCAAATCTGGGATCAGTTACTAGCTAGTTGTGTGACCATGGTCTTCTTCAGCAACGAAGGACGAACTTACAGCTGTGTGACCAAGTCACTTCACCCTGTTTGCCTCAGTTTCCTCATTTGTAAAATGAGCTGGAAAAGAAATGACAAACCATTCCAGCATCTCTGCGAAAATGAAAATAAAACAAAACCCACGTAGGGTCACAAAGAATTGGATGTAACTGAAAAATGACTGAACAACAAAATGATTGAACCCCACCTTTGGTCCACATCTATGATCAGGAGAGACCACAGTGGTCTAGAGGATAGAGAGCTAGCTATGAGTCAAGTTCTGACAGATACATATCGCCAAGTTGACCCTGAATCAGTGCTCTAGGCAACTGTCTTGGACAGGTTTCTTAACATGGGGTTGGACTCCATGGATAGATTTTAGGAGGACTGTGAACATGGATGGAAAAAAATACATAATCCTTGATTTTTACTGACCCTTAAATAAAATTTCCTATAATTATGAATTTTTAAATAAAATAATTTGAGGAATTCATAAGTGTCACTAGACAGTCAAAGGAGTCCACTGCACACATATAAAAATTAAGAAACTGAGAAGGCGCCTTCCCTATTTCATTGAAATCACAGGTCCAGTCCCTGATGACCACCGTAGTGGGGAAAATGCGAAGGCAGGCCTTGAGCCGGGTAGGCGGTGGAAATTAATCAATCAATCCGCAAGCCCCAAGGGGCGGGAGGAGAAGGTAGGCGAAGCCTAATCTGGACAATCAGGGAGTGACCTCAGCCAGGGCCGCCTCCAACACTCAAAGGGAAAAGGGGGTGGTGGAGGTGGAGAGCTTGTCAATCAGTTACCCCCCTGGCCAATCAACAGGTGGCCCCGCCTTCCCAAGCCCCTTTTCCGTCCTTTACTCCACCCTCTTACCCCCCTAAGAAAAAGAGAGAGAGGGTCGTATCTGTGCTCTGCGACCAGCTACCCGACACGGTTCTCCTCCCTTTCCATTTTGCAGAGCTGAATTAAACGCGCTCAGGTGAGCGAGGGAGGGGGCGTTGTCTAGGCGAATCCCCCTCCCCCCCAGAGTTAAGCCTGGTGTCCCTTTAAGGGGCTGGGTTCCCCCCTCCCCCGGCCGCTTTGTCTTTCTGAGCGCCGGGAAAGGGGGAGCGTCTTCGTTCCTATTCGCCCGCCCGGCCCCTCTCCCCTCTCCCCGCTCCCTTTGCAGCTAGAGCAACGAACGCCACCGGATGTGGGGCGGGGGAGGCCGGGGCAGCGGGGGCCCGAGAGCCCGGGGGCACTTAGAAGACCCTGCCGGGCTCCCGCCCAAGAGACCGAGAGAGAGAGAGGGAGAGAGAGAGAGGGAGAGAGAGAGAGAGAAGAGAGGAGACAGGGAAAGACTGGCAGACAGGGAGAGGCCGGGAAGCAAGGGAGGCAGATTGGGAACCGCCCTGCAGCTCAGCTCCGTTCTCCCCACTTCTTGAGCCAATGCACGTGTTGATTTAGGGGCAAAAGACCCGCACTCCCCATCAGCCCCATCCTCCTTACCCCACTCAAGGAGAGGGAAGAGAGAGGGCGAGGCAGGCCCAGGTAGCAGCTGTGCCCGGGATGTGAAACTGACTCAGGCTGTAGGGTGGGTCTGGGTAGTTGTGCGACTGTTTGTGTATGACTGAACCAGGGACTGGTGTGCCACTGTTTGTGCGGTTCTGTGGCACTCTGTGACTTCCATTATTTGTACGTGGCTATTTCTGCGCGTGTGTGTGTGGGGGTGTGTGTGGCTGTATTTCAGGGTGTACGAAGGACTATTGCGACTGGGTTTGTGTTTCGGTGTGTGTGTGTGAGAGAGAGAGAGAGAGAGAGAGAGAGAGAGACAGAGACAGAGACAGAGACAGAGACAGAGTGTGAGACGCTGCTCTGCTCTTTTTCAGCCATTACTTCCTGAGTTTTCGGGACATCTTATCGGCCTCGAATCGATGCAGAGGCTTGCAAGATCAGAAGACTGACAAGTGGCTAGGGCGCCAGACTCGGACAGTGCAGGCTGTTGGAAGGTGGTCCGTAGGACTACCCTGGGGAGGCTTGGGGGGGGAAGGACGCCTCCTGGGTGGGGGGCGAACAGCCCCGCCTGCTGGGGGCGGGAAGGGGGGGGGGTCTTTGTTCGGGCCGGAGAGGCGGGGTCTGCGCGGGCGGGGCTCTGGGGGAGGGGGGATCAGTCTCCAGGCGCCTCCTTGGTTAACTCGGCCCCTTCCTCCTCCTCCTCCCCGCCCCCGCAGGAGTCGCTGCCGCGGCGCGGATTGCTGGATTGCTGCTGGCAGACGCAGCGCTCGTCCAGACGCTGCCTCCTGAGCGCCCTCCGGGGCTCCCCGGCCTGCAGTTTGGGACAAACTCGGGTCTGGAAGAGAGCAGGAGATCCCCGGAATGATGGCAGGGGTGGGGGCCCCCTTCGCCAACGGCTGCGGGTCCTGCGCCCCGTCGGAGGCCGAGGCTCTGCACCTTTGCAGGAGTTTAGAAGTGGGCACAGTCATGACCTTGTTCTACTCCAAGAAATCCCAGCGACCAGAGAGGAAAACCTTCCAGGTCAAGTTGGAGACCCGGCAGATCACGTGGAGTCGTGGGGCAGATAAAATCGAGGGAGCGGGTAGGTGTTTGCGGCCCTGACCCCCTTCCATACCTTCTCTGGTTGGAGGAGAACTCGGATCGTTCCGTCCAGCTGTTTGTCCAGGGCTGGGGGTGGAGATATTCATGCAAACTTTATGTGTTTCTGGCTCTCTCCCGCCGTCTGCTGCTTCTCAGAATTTGGTTGCTTTGGGGAGGGGGCAGGGGCTAAGGGCCTTCACCCTTAGAAAGCGATTTTTATTCGTCTCGCAGGTACTGTCTGCCATGACGATTCATCCAGGGAAAATTGGGCCCAGGTGCTCTGAAAGACACCTTCCCACCCCCTTGACTACAGGTCCAGGGGGCATAGGTGTGTGTGCTTCTCTCCTTCAGGATAACCAGAGTGTGTGTGGGGGAGGGGGGAGCGGGGTAAATGAATCCCGGGGTTGGGGAATAGGGATTACCGCGGACGTTCCCTCCAGGCGGCTCTCAGCTGTGGGCCCGAAGAGGAAAGAAACAGCCACATTGTATCGCTTAGGTTGTTACATTGTTGCTGTTAGAGTCGGGGGGGGGGGCGGGCAGGGAGGCCGGCAGGCCAGCTTGCCGGCGCCTGCCTTCCCCACCTCCCTTCTCTTCCCGATCCCAAAGGGAAGGAAGCAGTGTTTGGGAAGGCCTGGGAGGGAGAAAAGAGAAGGCCTCCCCTAGCTCCCTCCTTCCTGCTGCACCTTTTGTCCTAAACACTGAATGTCAGCCTAGCCTGGGCCAGGCCCACGGTGGGGAATTTCTGGGACTTAGGCCCAGTTTATAAGGTAGGCTTCCTGGCTAGGAGAGTGGGGTATCTCCCTTAGTTAGGGTGCATTCTGATCAATCCAGCCCTTCTAGTCTGGTGGAGTGTGTGTGTGTGTGTGTGTGTGTGTGTGTGTGTGTGTGTGTGTGTACATACGTAGCAAGTGCGTGGGGTATAGGTCCTGTGTGTTGGCTACCCTTTCCAGTGTAGACTCTACAGAAGCATATTCCTTGTTAGTCCAAGGGGGTTGGCTTAGGTCTACACTCATGTAATTGGCTTCTTCAGTGTAGGGTAGTAGTTGGAATGATATCCAGGACTTTTCTTAGAACTGTATCTCCCTCCTTCCAGATGGGAGCCAAGAAGTGATACCCAAAGGAGATGCCCATAGAACTTCCAAGGGGAGGTTGTACCTGGTGGGAGAAAGAGTCTCAGAATGGGCAATTAATTAGGAAGGAGTGTCTGAAGTGAGTGGGGATTCTGGGCCTAAAGAGGGAGAACTTTGGCTGTGGCAGACTACAGAAGGGCTGAGGCCTCTTTTTCCCTTGCGCTAGATCTGGGCTGAGGGTAGGGGGAGGCATAGATTGTATCATAGTAGAGTTGTGACTGTTGAGGTCCAAACAGGAGCCTTAGGAGGAATCTCTCCTAAGACAGAGAGAGAATTGAAGGGGTTGAGATGCTACTTCTCTACTCTAGGCATGTTAGGTGGTCAGTCAGACCCTATAAATCAATGGGTACCCCCTTATTTCTATTGCTCTGAGGGATGCCCAGCACTAGACTGATGTGTTTGTGTAAGTCTGAAGCCTAGGTTCTTCTGGCAGTAGGGTGACTGATGTTTGGGGGAGGAGAGAGGCACCGAACTTGGGGAGAATTGGAATGGAGCCAGGTGCCTCAAGGTTTGAGATGGCGGTGAGAATGGAGGAGAAGGATAGCCTGCATATAGTTTAAGGATGTTGGATGCAGTCACTCACAGTCTGAGGATAGCAGTGGGCATGTTGAGGGAGTATAGAGCTTGTTATTGCAGGGGAACACAAGGTTTTGGTGGGGTTGCTATGGTGAGGGTAGAGTGACCTGATCTGGGATGTGAGGATGGGGTGGAAGTGCCTTGTAGAAGCCTAGTATTTGAGAGTGAAGAGGGGGCACTTGGATCTGGATTTCTGGAATCTCAGACCCAGAATCTTATAGATGACCTGTTACCAGCTGGTCCTGCAGCTCCCAGGTCTGGATCACCACATGTGATATTTTACCAAGTTAAGTCAGCAAGTGTTTTTCAGGGCCTATAATTCAGATGTCCAGACAGCATGGTGAGCTCAGTTTAGAAGGGCTAGATTTGAATCCTGTCTCTGTAACTACATATGAGACCTCGGGCAAGTCACTTAACCTTGAGGTGCCTCTATTTCTTCATGTGCAAAATTATTTCCAAGGTCTTTTTTGCCTCTAAATGAATGATCTTGTGAATCCTTTGTGCCCTTACCTCTGTGTACAACTCCTTAAGGGTCCACTGGAGGCCAGTTTAATTCAGGAGACATTAAGTGACTACTGTATGCAGAGCACTCTACCAAGCACTGAGGAAGATACAAAATTTGTTTAAAGGATTTAGAACTAGAAGGGGTCTTAGTGATTCATCTTAAGGCAGCTAGGTGATACAGTGCACAGGGCCTAGAGTCAGGAAGACCTGAGTTCAGATGTGACCTCAGAAACTTATTAGCTGTATGACCCTGAGTAAGTCACTTAACCTCTTTCTGCCTCAGTTTCCATACCTGTAAACTGGGGATAATAACAGGACCTGCCTTGTAGGTAGGATTGTTCTGATGATTAAATGACATATTTCTGAAGCACTTAGTGTAGTGGTATAACAGTAGGTGCTTAATCAATGCTTGTTTCCTTTCTCCCTCCCTCCATCATTTTACAAGTGAGGCCAAATGTGGTGTAATGTAGGAGTGGGGAACCTTTGGCCTCAAGACCACATGTGGCCCTCTAGGTCCTCAAGTGTGGCCCTTTAACTGTATCCAAAGTTACAGAACAAATCCCCTTAATAAAAGGATTTGTTCTATAAAACTTGGACTCAATCAAAAGGCCGTACCCAAGGACCTAGAAGACCACTTATGACCTCAAAGCCACAAGTTCCCCACCCCTGGTGAAGGGCAAAGAATGCTGGATTTGGAGTCAGGACACCTGAGTTTGAGTCCTCACTTTGCCATTATCATTACCAGTGAAACTTTATGCCTCGTGGGTTTTCACCCTGGGCCTTGATTTCCTTATTTCAAACTTCAAGGGATTGGATGAGATGATATCAAAGGACCTTCCAGCTTGAAATCCTGTGTTCCCTCAGTCATATGTTTTAACTGAAGTCGTGGGTAAGTTAAGTCTCAGAGTGAGGATTCAGTCCCAGGTTTTCTGCTTCCACATACAGGCAGGGCTCTTTCCCCTTCTTGAGGATCTGGAGGATAAGACCCAGACACAGATAGTGGTAATAATAATATCACAGGATATCATGTGATCCAGTAAGCATTTATTAAGTACCTAATGTAGACCTTCTGCTAGGCTTTAGAATGAAAGTGATTCTTGCTCTCTCTCCAAGGGCCTTTATTTTAACAAGTGAGAAGATATGCCCCCTTAAAACTATGAAGAATGAATATAATGAAAATAAACACATTGTGGTTTGACATTAGCAGTGCGTGTGGGGAGAATGGGGAAAATCTTCATGTAGATGTTTGAGCAGTTTCTTGAATGAAAGAGGTGTGAAGAAAGAATGCATTATGGGCATGGGGGAAGACAAGTGCAAGGACACAGGAATGGGACATTACTGTGTGTAAGGAACAGAAAAAAGGAGCTTGGCAGGACTGCACAGTGTAATAACAGGAGTCATGTACAATGAGGTGCCAAAGAGAGGTTGGGATCAGGTTGTGGAGGGCTTTAAAAGCAAACAGGAGTCTGTATTTTATCCTAGAGAAAGTAGGGAGCCATTGGAGTTTATTGAGCAATGGAGGGACCTAGTCACATTTGAACTGAAGGAAAATCACTGGCAGCAGTGTGGAGGAGAGACTGGAGTGGAGAGAAACTTGAGGCAGGGAGGCCACTTAGGAGGTAAGGGGTGAGATGTCCAGGGTCTTAATTAACAGTTGAGGTGGCTGTGAGGTTCCTTCCCATCATCAATCCCATCAAGACCCTTTCCCTGTTACCTCTGAGTCTCCACTCCTTAATCCCATAAAAATTTTCCTACAATCTTTTCCCCTATTAACCTTGTCCCTACCAAAAGCTCAGATTCTTAAAATCTGGCCTCACTGGGAATCTCACCCATCCCAAGCAATGTTTCAATAAACTTTGTCTCTGATCGAAAGAAAGCTTGAGTGGTCAAATTCTTTCTGAGCAGACCCACGCTCTTTACCCTGTCATTTTGAGGTTCTTAGCACCCCTAGACCGAAGCTGTAGGAATGACAAGTTTGGACTATCAGTGAAATTAGGGAGTGGGGTGAGGAGGAGAGAATAATATGCAAGTTATGAACCTGGAAGATCTTTAACAGGAATAGGGACCTTTGGAAGAGGAGTTGGTTTTGAGGGGAAAATAAAAGACAAGGGAGCCTGAAATAAATATTTTTGGAGATCTGAAAAAAAGTAGTTACCTATAAGGAAGATGTAAATTGGAGTCAGTAAAGGCATCTGGGAAGGGGTAGTATTTGAGTTGGACTTAAAAAGGAGAATAGGAATTCAGCAAGCAAAGAGTGGGAAGGATGGATGACATTCTAAGGGGGGAGGAGGGATGGTGTTGAGGGCACGGTGTGTATAGGTATAGAGGGTTAGCCATAGTGAGGAGGAGCATGAAACCTTCAAACTAGGGTTCAGAAGGTTCAAGTTTTCTCCCTCCTTCATTCCCAGAGGGGGTGACCATCGTCCCTTCCTGTCTGTTAGCCTCCATTTCCTCACCTGTAAAGTCAGGACAATTCCTTTTAGGATTTCTGGGAGGTTTCAGTGAGAGGTTATGATGAAACGAAAAGTTCGAGTGGTCTTTGGCACATCATAGTTTTCCAGTGTGAGGCATTATCTGTGTATGTGTGAGTGTGTTTATGCAATAGAGACCCAGTTAGGTGGCATTTGACATCATTAGCTCATGTGTGGAAGCCCAGACTTGAATCTGATGCCCTCCTTGGGCCTTCTTGGCATGGTCCTCAGCTTGAGGATTTTGAGTATCTTCAATCCATCTGGCTATCACTGGTGGCACTATAGGGGTCTTAACCTGGGGTGTATGAACTTGTTTTATTAAGGAGTATCTTGATAACTATACTGCAGTATAATAGGTTTCCTTTGTAATCCGATGTATTTTTAAATTTTATGCATTTTAAAATGTAATTCTGAGGTTTCTCTAGGTTGACTGCCAAAGGGTGTGGGAGTGGAGTGGGTGGGATGGGGTGGGGACTGGCTGGTGACACAGAAATGGCTAGGAACTCTTGCCCTAAAGGTCATGGGTAGTAAGTACAGAGTCATGGCCTTGAGTACTTGGGGCTAAGGCAAAGAATTATAATCCTTCTTGACTCTGGAAATGCCCTGCCTGTTCTTCTGTCTAGGACTCTGCATGTCCCCCTGCCACCCCCTGGCCTCTTGTCTTCCCAGCCTTCACTGGAGTTGTGTGAGGGGAGAGAGAGAGAGAGAGAGAGAGAGAGAGAGAGAGAGAGAGAGAGAGAGAGAGAGAGAGAGAGAGTGTGTGAGTGTGTGTGTGTGTGTGTGTGTGTGTGTGTATGTATGTAATGAAGTACCCTAACCCAAGGTCAGCTTGACCTCTTATGAGTTATTTCAGAACTCAGCCCAGGTGATGCCTCCTGCATGAAACCTTTCTCACCTCTTCCCTCCCCTCCCCCAACGCTTGTGTTTCCCCAATTGTTCTGTAGTGATTTATTCTGTAGATACTTCTACATGTAGTGTGTTCCTTCCTAGAAGATTATAAGCTGCCTGAAGGTAGGGGCTGTTTCACTCTTGTCTTTGTATTTCTAGTGCCTGGCATCTCTCTCTCTCTCTCTCTCTCTCTCTCTCTCTCTCTCTCTCTCTCTCTCTCTCTCTCTCTCTCTCTCTATCTCTCCTTCTCTCTCCTTCTCTCCTTCCCCTTCCCTTCCTTCCTTTTATCCTTCCTTCCTTCCTCCCTCCCAACCTCCCTTCTTCCTTCCTGCCTTCCCTCCCTCCCTCCCTCCCTGCGGTTTCCTCTGTACAGGGAGCGCCCAGTGGGGAACTTCTTCTATGGAAGCAGATGGGTAGGCACGTTCTCTACCATTCATAGAGTTGCCTGGGGCACTGAGAGATAAATGGCTTGCCTGGTGTCCTGCAGCTCCTGTATCTCCTGTATTTCATAGATGGGACTTGAATCCAGATCTCCCTGCCTCTGACAGCTCTTTCTCTACACTGCCTTTCTATATAAAAGTGTGCTTAATACATATTGCTTGATTGACTGATAAAAGTTTTACAAAGGATTTCTGGTGCCTGAGTAAATAGATCCCACTCTGTTTGTGCTCTAATTGAGAGAGCTCTGGATGTGGAGATAAAATACCTGGGTTCAGGTCCCAGCTTTTCCACTTCCTCCCCAAGTGACCCTGCCGGTCATTTCCCCTTCTCTGTAAAATGAGAGAGCTGGGGCTGGCTGACCTCTGAGATCCCCCCTCCCCCAGCTTTGTTTTTCTAAGCTTTTGTGATTCTGAGTCCTGGAAGAAGGGACATTTCCAAGCCTGACACTTTGGACCAAAGGCAGTTTTCATCTGTTTTGAATGTTAACTCCTTCCCAGGGTGGTTGCCTTCTGAATCGTCGCTAACTGCCCCTGCCTGTAGAGAAGTGCTGTTTGAACTCATCCACTGCTGTAAAAAGTAAGAGAGGTTTCTGAGGCCTGTGTTGTGGAAGGTCCAGCCTCATTTCTTACGGCCATGGCCACTGCCTCTGTCCTAGGGATTAATCATAGGTTCTTTTCCCCTTCCCAATTTAACCTGTAAGAAGTGGCTTTAAAGCCCTCAACCCTGGCTGAATTGGAGGGAGGGGAGATGACCTGGCAGGGTCTGAGTTTTGGCAGGGATCTGGTCCAGAGTCTAATAACTCTTTCCTGTCTGGTCTGGATGGTTGGAGACCTTCAAGGTCAGGCATAGAAAGGGAAAGTGGCATGGATGATGGTGGGAGGCTGGCAGGGATTGGAAACAGCTGTGTCTAGTTCAATTCTGTAAATATTTATTAAGTACTTGCTATGTCCCAGGTCCACAGAGTGTATTCTGCCCCTTCTATATCATGAAGGTTGTTCTGTCATGTCAGGGAGCCTTTTGGATAATAACTGTAATGGTAATAATTCATGTAATTATGATACTTTAAAGTACTTTCATCCCAATCCATGAGGTAGGTAGTGCTGCCTTTTTTTACATCTGAGGAAACTGAGGTTGTGACGTACTCAATCATCAGAGAGGTAGTAAGTGCCTGGGTCAAATTTAAACCCAGGTCTTCCTTATTTCAGGTCTACTGCTCTGTTCATGTAGAAGCATAGATTGGTTTAGTTTAAATTCAGTTTTATTTTCAGATCCATAGTCTCCTTTCTCCCTCCCCTTCTCCCTCTTGAGGAGAGAAAAACGAAACCCCTGTTACAAACATTAGAGTCATGCAAAGTAAATGCCTGCACCAGCCATGCCCGATAAACAAACAAATAAATATGAAGTATAGATCTAGCTCTGGAAGAGCCCTTGGGGGTCGTCTAGAGCAAGAATGGGGAACCTGCAGCCTTGAGGCCACATGTGGCCTTCTAGGGCCTTGGGTGCGGCCTTTGACTGAGTCCAGGTTTTATAGAACAAATCCTTTTATGAAGGGGATTTGTTCTGTGAAGTTTGAATTTAGTCGAAGGGCTGCACTTGAGGACCTAGAGGGTGACATGTGGCCTTGAGGTCAAAGGTTTCCCACTTATATTCTAGACCAATCCCTCTCATTTTATAGAAGAGGAAACTTCTCAGGGCTCTGCATTATCTCAGATGACATTCCAGTCTCCTCATATTTCTGGGGAGAGGAACCTCCCTGAGGGTTAGGCAGCCCATTCCATTGTCAGATACAGGATTCTAGACTTGGAATCCAGGCCTGGGCTTAAGTCCTTGCTCCAACACTGCCTAGGTTAACTGGTCAAGCTTGGGCATTTAGTTGTATACCCAGTGGCCACCTGGGGCCTTTGATGCCCTCTGCTGATACTGCCCAAGGGAACTGTGGAGGCAGAAGCCCCAACTTTGGGTTCCTGCTTTGCTACTTCCTAGCCATGTAACCTTGGGGAAGCCCCTTTTCTTTTCTAGAATTCAGTTTCCTAAATTATAGCATGAGAAGGTCTGATCAGATGGTCTCTGAAAGCCTGTTTTGTTTGAATCACAAGTGCAGAAGATTCCTGTGTCAGGCATCAGGGGCAGGAACTGAGACTGGAACTGACCATGGAACAAAAACTGTGGGGCTGGGGGACCTGGGTCTGAGATGCTGGGGAGCTTCTCACCCAAGCTTTGTTATTTCTCAGGAGGCAGGCATGGTGGAACTGTGAGGTAGGTGCCTTTTTCTTTTCTTTCTTTTTTTGGGAGTCAGAGTCAAGTGACTTGCCCAGGGTCACACAGCTAGTAAGTATCTGAGTGCAAATTTGAACTCAGGGCCTTCTGACTCCAGGGCTGGTGCTCTATCCAGTGTTCCCCTGTGAGGTGTCTGTTTTTGATTCAAAGCTCCTTGATCTATCACTGGAATGGATCTTAGAGAGGGCAGTCTTGTCCAGCCCCCTCAACTAGAATGGTTAGTGGCTTGCTCAAGATCCCATAGGTATGTAAGTTAGTATTGGAACTCGGTCCTCTGATTTCAAATGCAGCATTCTTTCCACTGTATCATGGATTCATCTCCAACTTCCCCATATGCTACTCGGAATCCTTAGGCTTGGAGTAGTATCATTTGATCAATCAGTCAAACAGCAGTCATTTGGTAATTGCTTGTGCCAATGCCAGAGGTACAAATATGTAAATGAAAAGAATGAAACAACTTCCTCTTCTGAAAGGAGATGTTTGGGAAACTTCTGAAAGATGCTGGAGTCTGGAGCATCTGGCCATCCTGGCTCCTAGAAAACATGGACTTTGGCCCCCTTGGCCAGCTCCTGCTCTCTGTGAGCCAGTCTTGGCCAGCAGAGGGGACCTTTTTTATAACACATGTTTGGACTCCAAGACCCTGGGCGACAGGAGGTGCCGCTTCCTTCCTGGCCCCAGAAACAACAATGCTCTGTAAACAACCCCCCTGGGACCCTTTTGGAGTCTTGGGTGGGGCCCTAGGGAGCTCAGATTAGGAGAGGCCTCTGGTTGGACCAGGAGGTCGAGGTGGGGCACAGCTTAGTGAGGGAAAGGGTCCGGGATCAGTTGGAGCCAGCTTTGGGAGAAGGATCAGGAGATAGCTTGTATTAGAGGGGTGCTCTGTGTTAGCAAAGAGGATGGGCAAATGGAAATTCTGAGGGCCGGGAGGTGGGAAGAGGGAGGATGGTCAGCCTGGGCGGGGTGTGGGAGGAGGAGCATACCCACGCTTGTGCTGATGAAGATTTTACCACATTTTCCCCTTTGGTTCTGATTCTTCCTTCACAACATGACTAATGTGGAAATATGTTTAATATGATTGTACAAGTGTAGCCCATATCAGATTGCCATCTTGGGGAGGGGGGAAGGAAGGGAGAAAAATTTGAACTCAAAATCTTATAAAAGTGAATGTTGAAAACTAACTTCACGTGTAATTGGAAAAAATAAAATAATACTATTGGGGGTGGGGGAGGCTTAAGAAGTCTGATAAAAAGCAATGACCACTGCTGATGCCGGTGGACTTAGGATAAAGCATAATACCCATCTCCTGACAGAGAGTGGATGGACTCAAGGTGCAGAATGAGACACACTTTTTTGGACATAGTTCAGTTGAGGAAATTTGTTTTCTTTTACTGTGAATATTTCTTACAAGGGGTTTCTTTTTTCCCCAGTGGAAGGGAGGGGAAGAAGGGGGAAAATAGTTTTTATTCATTAAATAATTAAAATTAGGAGGGGAGAAAAAGGAAAATAAAATATTTGACCACAGACAATCTACGTTATTAACATTTTATTTCCTCAATCCCTTTCTTAAATTTAGACTATCAACAGAACAATATATCAAACCGTAATATATAGATTGCTGATTTCTAAGGGGTAAAGGGACAAATGCTTACACTGAAAATTTAACAATCAGCTGAGGGTTCCAAGTTCAGCACAGCTGGGGGAACAGGGGTCTCTTGGCTCCCTCATGGTGTGTGGCTGGGCCAGTGAGAGGAGTTGTTGCATTGGGCAGAGGTGGTACCAGATCGTATTTGGAAACTGAGCTTGGGGAGTAAGACAACATTCTAGGGAAACTCTTCATCTGCTCATCTGGTCTGCAAGGCTTTCTTGAGTCTTAGATTTGTCTGTGTTTCGGGAAAGGGATGGGAGAGGTATCTGGACAACATGCCTTTGAGGAATTCATAATCTAGTTGGGGCTGTGAGTCTCACATACAACAGACAATATATTTTCATCTCTGTTCAAGATGACATATTATCCAGTACTAAACTGTGTGAAGTCCAGAGTATTAGATCCTATGGGGCCAGAAGGTACCAGCCTTAAAAGCCAGGCTCAGATATTTGATCATCTGTTTATTATATAGACTCATAAGATCATTCACTTTTGAGCTGGAGGGAATATTAAATGGTTACCTAACCCGAGGATTCTTAATGTGGAATCCATGAGCTTAAAATTTTGTTTTATAACAATTTCTATATAATTGGTTTCTTTTGCAATCCTATGTACTTTACTTTAAGGCTTTAAAACATTAGTTTCAGAAGGAGTCTCTAAACTTCAATGGACTTCCAAACTGATACAAAAAAGGTTAAGACCTTTTCCTCGCCCTTCCCTAGTTCAACCATCTTGGAAGCAGCCTGAAGTTCAGAGAGAGGAAGCAACTTTCTCATGGTCACACGGTTAATAAGTGACAGAGCCTGGATAAAACCTAGATCTTTTGATTCCAAATTCATTGCTTTTTCCATGATACGTTGTTCCCACCGCCATCTTCCCTTGTGCCTTAACCCCCCCCTTTTTTTTGAGTCTCCAGCACTTTGCCTGGTAGGGTTGGGTTTGGGTTAAGGATTGGTTTCCTCTCTCAGTTGAATGACTTCAGTTCTCTGAAGATAATGACTTTTGGAGGGGATAGGTGGATGTTTCAGATCGTGCTTGATCTCCTTCCTACAAGCTTAAAACTGTGACTTCCTCCCTAGTGTTTGTGATTTGGTTTGGGGACTAACCCTAGATGACCCAGAGGACTACAGGCCTTGAGGGAGGTCATTTCTGAAATTTGACTGAGGTCAAGAGGGAGAGGTGTGGACATCTTGGTCAGAAACCTCCAAGTTGTTATCTTAGGTCTGGTGAAAGGAGAGAAGTCTTGATTCTCTGCCCCCTTGCCCCTCCTCTCTTTGCTACCTTTTCAGCTAGTCACAGTCATTGGAGGGGCTAAGTGTCACCTGAAGGACATTGCAGTTCTTCTCCAGAGGTGCCCTAGGGGCCAGAATGGAAAGTCAAGGTCAGTCCCAGGGGCCATATGAAGGAAGCCTTCTCTTCTTTCTCCTTGACAGGTTTTAGGATCCCTGAAAGCAATAATTTTTCCCCACATTGCCCTTCTGCAGATCTTCAGCCTTCTTTGGTCTAGCTATGATAAACTCCGTGTAGGGTGAGACAACCTATTAATCTGTTTATTTAACTGATGGCTGCCAATCAGTCATCCTAAGCTCTTAGGCACTTTAAAAGGCTGTTTATAAAACCTTCTAAATTTTTTGTGGGTAGGGAAGGAGAATGGAATTTATTATTTTGCCGAATATGAAATGTGTACTTGTCCTTATTGGCAAAGAAGACCATGCCATCAGAGAAATAATGACATGACTTGCACTTGGCTTTGTTTTGAATGAGGGAGGGCTGTGCGGGTCACCAGCCTCACTTCTCCTCCAGAGCCGTCTGAATTCAGTGACCAGATATTCATCAGGACTGGAGATGACCCAGGATGAGGCAGTTGGGGTTAAGGGACTTGTCCAAGGTCACACAGCTAGAGAGTGGCAAATGTCCGAGGTGAGATTTGAACTCAAGTCCTCCTGACTCCTGCACTGGTGCTCTATCCACTGTACCACCTAGCTTCCCCTTGAGGGCCAAATGTCATTACAGGCATGAGCCTATGAAAAGTTGAACTCCGCCCTTCCCCAGCATGTATCTAGGCATGATTATTAAGTCATTAGTAAAATGTCCCAGAAGGCTCTGTGATAGTTTAGAGGCTGTAATTTCATATAGTGTTTCTAGAATCTACTTTTCTGACTTGTCTGATTGTACTTGAGCTGAGGTTAGAGGATATAGGATCGTCCTCCATCCCTGGACTAGGAACAGGTAAAATGTAGAATAGAGATAGGGACTTAAGCATTGGGAAAGTCTCCTGTTTCAGAAGAGCCACAGGAGGATGCCAAGTACCAGGCCAGAAGGGTCCCCTTTATGGGAAGGACAGTAGGATGAGGGAGATGCATAGACTTAGAGTTTGAATGACGTTAGGATATGGGATGTCCAGACTAGATGTGCCTTTACAGCATTAAAGGTGACAGTTAGAAGGAACCTTGTACCGCAGATTGTCAGAGATAGAAGGGATGCTCTCTGAGGTGATTCTGACCCTGCAATCTGAGACATCTTTTAGTCTAACTCTTTTATGCATGAGGAAGCTGAGGCCTCTGCAAAGGGGAAGTGGCGTGCCACCAAGCTTCTATCTAAGGAGGGATGTGGAACCTGCTAAGTGACCAAACAAGCAGGCCAGGGATTTATCTTCAGGTACCTAGGAGACATTGCCTCTCTGCGCACATTTGGGTTACAGAGACGGGACTTTTGATGTATCCAAGAGGATCTCATATATTAATTCAACACACAGTATGTGTTTGTGGAAATTATTGTGCTTGGCATGAGGAGATGAAGAAATAAAAGAATCTTTGCTCTCAAATGTAACTAGGGGAAGTCACGTCTTCAGACGCCTATTGCAACATGAAGGAAGGTGATTCACTTAGACATGAGAGGTCCTAACACAGTGTTGGGAGACTCACAGGACAGAGATGTTGCTGGGGAGAGGGGAGGGTTTAGGGAAGGCTGGATGGAGAAGCTGGTGCCAGAGCTGACCCTGAAGGAAAGGTTTCGATGAAGGATAGGGAGAAGAGTCCATGGGAGACAATACAGAAACACGGAAGGATAGGACAGGAGTAGGAGACAGCAAGGATAGCAGCTGGAATGTTGTGTTTGTGCAGAGCCTGGCTGAAACAGTCACATTTGCTGAACGTTTCAGGTCCAGTGCCCAGTGTTAGGAACCTGGAAAGAGAGGGAGGAGAAATGCTCCCATTCCCAGAGGTTGCAGGAAGGATCTGGTTCAGTTCAAGAAACGTTTATTAAGCACCTAGGTGATGTAGCAGATAGAGCACTGAAACTGGAGTCAGGAAGACTAGAGTTCAAACCCAGCCTCAGACACTTACTAGATGTGTGCGCCTCGGCAAGTCACACATCTTCTGTCTGCCTTAACTCTAAAATGAAGATTATAATATTAACTATGTCCCAGAGCTGTTCTGAGGTTCAAATGAGATATGGTGAAACCTTATAAATGCTTCTCTTCCCCCATACCTCCTGGATAAAGACAAAAGAGAACCTCTGCCCTCCAAGGGCTTGCTTACTATGAGAAAAGTCAAAGACCAAGGATTATAGTGGGGAGAGGGGAGGCACAGTGTGATAAAGGCCTGATTGGGACTAACAAGAAAGAGGCTTTATTTTCCTATGAGTTTTAGCTAACCTTTTAGCTATCCTCTGACACCCAGAGTAGGGCTCTGCTCTGAAAATTCTGTCATCACTAAGTTTTGAGTTGAATTGAGTTCGGTCTGGTTGGAAGTTTCACTTAGACATGAAAAGTCTCAGAGATTGTCAGTCAAAACTATAAGGGATAGGAAGACTGAGGCAGGACAGGCAGTGTGCTTGGATGGATAGATAGACAATCTGACAAGGAGAGCCGAGTGGTCCCCAAGGATGTCTGGGATTCAGGTGAGTTAGGAAAGTATGTACAGGCTGCAGAACAGTGAGAGCAAAAGTACTAGCTTCTACCTGAATATAAGCTGCTATAGTTGATAAAGGCTTGGACTATAGGCATACAGAAGAGGTATGGGAGCAATGAACTTGACTTCCCAGGAGAAAGTGCTGGGAGGTGAGACCAGACTCGGGAGAGCCTGATGGGATTCAGTATTTTTGTCGTTGGCTTGAATGAAGGCACCCAGGACCTACTGGTTTTCAGAAGATACCAAACTGGGAAGGGGTACTTGATTAAAGAATGCTTATTGACTAACTGAAGGGGATAGTTATGGGGTCTAAAAAGATCTGGAGAAACTAGAATGATGGGTAGAATATAAGAAGAAATTGAATGGGATAAACAAAGTCTAGTTGGATTCAGAAAATCTTCTGTCCAAGTGCAAAATGAGGGAGTTGTGACTAGATCAATTTATGAGGAAAAAGACCTGGGGACCTCAAGCCCAGATGAGTTGCAAAAATCTGGGAGTCATCAACAGAGAGAGAACTAAACCCATGAGGGCTGATTTTGTGTGTGTGTGTGTGTGTGTGTGTGTGTGTGTATGTGTGTGTGAGACCTTATGGCCACTGAGAAAGTTAATAGGCTACTTTGAGAGAGATGGATGAGGGAAGGGATGGTCCTGCTGTGCTCTACCCTAGTTACACCCTGTCTGGAGTGTTAGATTTGGTTCTGGATGCTACATTCTCTGGAAGGACATCAGCAAGCTTCAGGATACCCAGAGAAGAGTGATCCAGTTGGTAAGGAGGTCTGGTGACCCCTGAAAAAGAGCTGAAGGAACTGGGCCATGTTTGGCCTGGAGAGGAGACTTAGGAGGAACATAATAGCTGTCTTCAATTATTTGAAATGTCATGTGGAAAAAACGATTAGATTTATGCTCATCCCCAGAGGGTTAAACTGGTAATAATGAGTAACAACAGAAAATCCTCAGTGTGGTCTTTAAAGTCCAACCCTGGGGCAACTAGGTGGCTCAGTGGATAGAGCAAGTGGCCCTGGAGTTAGGAGGATCCAGATGTGTGTCCCTAGGCAAGTTATTTAACTCCAGTTGCATCAAAGAAAAGTCCTCTACAGTATGGTTCCACCTTTTCCTTTGATCTAATTTCAGATTAATCCCTTCTCCAACTCCCTGCACACACTCTCCAGTCAGAGTGGCTTGCCGAGCTGCGTAGGACGTACCATCTTTCATGGTTGTGCTTTTGAAGAGGTGGTCCTGATGTGTGTGATGCACATCCTTCTCACTTCTACATCTTGAAGTTATTTCTTACCTTCCTGGGCACAGCCCAGGTACTACTTTCTTCTTCAAGTCTCTCCCAAACCCCTGGTCCCTCTTGAAAAATTAATTTGTGTTTGCTTGTCAGGATACACGTTGTATCTCCTCAGTACGATGTAAGCTGTTGTTCTTGATCTCCGGTGCCTTGCCCCTGTTAAGTACTTAATGCATGTTTGCAGAATTGGATTTTATGGAAATTGATCTTCAAACTGTAAAGGCAATCCCAAAATGTAAAGAGAGCACTGTTGCCCCATGGGAAGCCATGGTGGTCATGGTCAGTGAGAGCTTTCAGAGAAAGGACTTAAGGCAGGTGCCTGCTCTCCAGGCAGAGGGCAGGAGATTGAGTAAGCTCTGTGACAAGCCTAATGATCTTGCTATTGGGGAGTCCCTTGGGATCCGCGGGATGAGAGTGTGAAGTGTGGTCTTGGACAAGGACCAAAGGATTCTTAGCGGGTGAGGTTTGGTCAAGGTCTGAGACTGCTCAGGGGATCTTGGTTTCTGTTGGGCCTTATTGTTGAACCCAACAAGGGTCCTGACAGTTGGGCTTTTGGCCCAGGCTTTGACTACAGAGTATTTTCAGTGGAAGGTAAGTGGGATGCAGATAGGATATCCCTTTAAATGAGGGTCCTATATCCCCTTTAAATGAGTCCTGGTCTCCACATGCAGACATTCTGGGGCAGGGAGGAAGGAATGTGCTGCTGTGCATTCCCAGAACCATTGTTGTCTTGACAAGATTGTGGAGAATTGGAGATTTGAGGAGATGCCAGCACTACAAGCCTGTTCTAATGTTTCTAAAACAGAAACAAGGTTGGATTCTGAAACTCTAGGCTAGTAAGCTTACTCCTTGTCCCTGGGGAGATTCTAGAATGTAGAGCAAATAGATGGTTGGTGAACATCTGGTAATCACTAGGCTCTAACATGGGTTCATTAAGAATAGAATTTGCTAAATTAATTTCCTTTTTGATAGGGTTGCTGGGTCACAGGGTCATAGATCTAGAACAGGAAGAGACTTCAGAAATGTTCTAGTCCCACCTGCTTATTTTATGGATGAGGAAACTGAGGCCCAGTGAATTGACTTGTCCCGAGGTCCTGGAGAAGGTGGGATTTGAACCCAGGGGCTATGCTGTCAGATAGGGAAATACTGTCATTGTAGTTGATACTGATTCAGCAAGGCAATTGACAGAGTCTTTTATGAGAGAACCATAGAGAGATTAAATGATGTGGCCAAGGACTCATAAATAATAGGTATCAGAACTGGAATCTGAACCCAGGTCTGTAGGTGGCATTGAAGCTGTTTGAATAGTTGTCCCCAGCAGAGTGTATAGGATAGAAGAGGTAGGTTCATATTTTTGTTCTATCTAGCTATCACTTGGTGGAAGACAAAGAAGGTATTCTTGTCTAATCAACCTGTGATACAAAGTTGAGGAGCATGAGCATTATTACTGGGTCCAGGGCTCAGTGCTGAGGATGGAGAGATAGCAAATAGAACCATCCCCACCCTGAAGGAACTTACATTCTGTATGGTAGAAACAACACATGCCCACAGGAGTAAATTCAATACATGTGCAAAGTAAGTAAGGGCATTTTGGTTATGTTGAGTTTGAGGACGTCCAGGAGGAAGCGTTCCATAGGCAGTTGATGAAATGGAGCTGGAGGTCAGGATTGACTTGGCCTTGATATATAAATCTGAGAGTCATCAACAGAGAGAGAACTAAACCCATGAGGGCTGATTGTGTGTGTGTGTGTGTGTGTGTGTGTGTGTGTGTGTGTGTGTGAGAGAGAGAGAGAGAGAGAGAAAGAAAGGAAGAGGAGGAGGTGGAGGAGTGAGGAAGGGAGATAGGGGAGAGAGAAGAAAAAGGAAGAGGAAAAAGAGGGAGGGAGGGATGGGGAGAGAGAAAGATGAGAGACAGAGGAAGAGGGGAGAGAGAGGAGAGACAGATGAGAGGAAGGCATACAGGTGAGAACGAAAGGGAGAGAGAGAGAGAGAGAGTGTGTGTGTGTGTGTTCAGGACAGAGTTTGTGAAAAACAGCCTTTGAAGACATCAGCACTTAGGAGGTGGGGCATGGATAGTGATCCAGCACAGGAGACTGGGAACGAGCAGCCATATGGATAGGAGAATCAAGAGCACGAAAATCTAGGCAGAAGAATGTGGAGGAGGAGCGGGGTGGTAGACAGTCATCAGATGCTCAATAAAGAGCAGCTTTGCAGAGAGTGCTTTCAGTGGAGTGGCGGGGTCAGGAGCCAGATTTCAAGGGTTGAGAATCAGGTTTCTAAATGATCTCAGCAGATTGGAATGCTGGACCCAAACCATCAAAGTGAACATTTACAGGGATAAATGTAAAGTCCTGCATAAAGTTACAGCATGCCCAGTGCTCAAGTGTAGTCTTGAGGCAGACACAGCTTGGTGGTTTTTCATTGGAAGAAGCCCTTGTGGTTTCAGTTGAGCTTGTGATGAGCCAGTCTTGTCATGTGGCTGCTACCAAAATTCAACAGGGCCTTCTTTGCTTGTGCTAATCAAAACCTAGTGTCCTGAGTAAGAAAGTAGAAAGTCACTCACTCTGGCCTACTTTCTGGCCAGAAAGCAGTAGCATTGTGTTCAGTTCCGAATGTCACATTTTAGACAAGATATTGACCAGCTGGAGGGAGTCTAAAGGAAGGTAACCTGGACTGAGAGGGAAGAAAAGATCCTGTAGCTCTAAGGACAGGTTCATATTATCATCTAGATACGTAGAGCTAGAAGGACCCTCCAAAGCTGCTATTTCAAACCCCTCATTTTACAGATGAGGAAACTGGGGAATGTGGAGGTTATATGACTTTGACATTTAAGATAGTGAGAGACAGGATTTGAATCCAGCTCCTCTATCTAGCAGGCACCTAGGTGACACAGTAGATAGAGTGCTCAGCCTGGAGACAGAAAGACCTGAGTTCAAATTCGGCCTCAGATACTTAATAAGCTTGTGACTCTAGACAAGTCATTTAACACTGCTTGCCTCAGTTTTCTCATCTATAAAATGAACTGGAGAAGGAAATGGCAAACCACTCCAGTCTCTTCGCCAAGAACAACCCAGTGGGGTCACAAAGAGTCCAACACAACTGAAACAGCAGCAACCTCTGATTCAAAAGCCTGTATTCATTCCACGGTACCACGAAAGAAGGACCTTGAAGAAAAGAGAACTGTGGTCATGGGAGATGATCACTGTCCCAAGTAAGAGAAGAGCTGATGGGACAGAAGGAGCAGACTCATTTTGTGTGTGCTTCCAGAGGTCAGAATAGGATGATGGGTGGCAGTTAGATTTTTAGCTTAATAAAAGAAAGAACTTTGTAACAACTGAAATTATCGAGCAGTGGAATCAGCTACCTGGAAAGATAGTGAGTTCCCTGTTACTAAAAGTGTTAAATAAATCATGTATCTAGAAGAGAGACTTTAGAGATCTTCAAGTCCAGGGGCTCATGGACAGATTAGAGGGGCTACTTGTATTTAGATGGGAACAAAATTACCTCTTTATTTTCACTGATCTCTGAAAATGGATCCCGAGAGAGGGCTTGGTGGCATGCCAAAATGATCAAGACCCCCGCTCTAGTCCAGCCTCTCTACTGGTACAAGTTCTCAGGTGAGAACCTGTTCTCACAGAGGCTGGGGGACCTGGACTGCAGTGGGCCTGGCTTCTCATCCTTCCTGTGGGATCTCATAGCCATATTTTTCCATCCATGGAATGAGTCCTATGCCCAGGGCTGGAATTACTCTGTGTGTGTCTGTGTGTCTGTCTGCCTGTGTGTGTCTGTGTGTGTCCAGGCTTTGAAGATCCTCCAAATATCTCTCCATTCTCAGGACCCATGTCAGAGCATTGTACCATAATGGATGGAGTACTAGCCTTGGCGTTAGGAAAACATACTTGAAAACTTGGCTTCCATATTAGTTGTGCGACTGAACAATTCACTTAGCCTTTTGAGCCTCAGTTTATTTATCTACAAAATGGGACTGTCAGTACTTTGGCCATCTGGACTTCACACGGTGATTCTAGGGAAAGTACTTTGTAAATAGTGTAGCCATCTAGAAATGGAAGCTATTGTTGGTGAAGTCTTAACATCATTTTTCCGCCTTTCACCCTGCCTGGTGTGATGTTTGGGGATAGGAGGCTGTCAGGGGGTCCCTGGCCCTCCTGAGCCAGCTGGCTGAATGGCCTTTTCCTGTTTACCTACTCAGGGAAAGGGGACCGGATGGTGAGTCAAGCTGGGGCTACTCCTCTCTGCCAGGTCTGGGGAAGTGGGGGAGAGCCATTATTAAGCACCAGCTGTGTGTCAGCTTAGCACTTGGCCCTCTCTCATTTTGACCCTTGGGGAGTTCAATTTAACTTTGGTCTCCTGTAGGACAGAGCAGGGGCTGGTGATGCTTCCTTCCTGTAATTTGCTAGCCTTACCTTGCCCTGCTGGATTACCCACTGCCCCCAATCTTGGGAGTTGGGGGAGTCTGAATACAGCACCCTAGGGGGAAGGGAGATTCTCCCCATCACTGCCTTCCTGCTTACTGTTGTCACCTCACTGTTCTTAGGGTCACTTAATGTCATCTTATTGCTTGCACTCCCCCCAACTCAATCTAGTTCAGCAAGTATTTATTAATCATCAGCTGTATGGGCTGTATGTGCAAATTGCCACGCTGTGCACAGGGAGAGAGACAAAGGTTGATCATGGCACTGTGAGCCTTTTAGTTGGGTATAATAAATATACAAGTAATATCATCTAAAACCACAGGTAGTAAATGCCTCAGAGAGATGCGAAGTGTTCCCCAAGAGGCCCCAGGTGGTAAAGAAAGCTCATTCCTGACTGAGCAGATGAGGGAAGGCTGCGTTAAAGAGGTGACATTTGAACTGGATTTGTAAAGGCTGGCTAGGAGTTTTTTATGGAGGAGGGCATTCCAACCACAGCTGAAGGAGGTGGTTCATTCAGCAAGCATTTGTTTTAAGCACCTACTGTGTGCTGGGCACTATGCTACCATCACTTACAAAAAAAGCATCTGAGAGAGGAAAACAGAACCTTAAGGGCAGACTTGCATTCAACAAGGAGCACGCCTCTGCAGTTTAGATCATATGAGGCTTCTTAAAAAAAACCCAAAATGTAATTACCCATTTGTAGCAAAGTCCAGGGTATGTACCAGGCCCCCTACGGTAGTAGAAATATAGAAGTAAAACAACAAAGATTAGGTGGAGCTAGGATGTACTTGAATGCTAAGCAAAAAACTTAAAACTTAATCTGGGAGGTAATAGGGAGACACTGGAGATTTATGAGCAAAAGAGAGGCAGGACCTTTGGGTATTCGAGGGTCAGTGCTGCCATTAGCTCTGTAATCTTGGGCAAGTGAGTTAAGCTCCCTGGGCCTCAACTTTCTCCTCTCTAGGATGAAGGGCTTGGATCAAGTGGCCTCCGAGGCCCCTTTTAGCACCAGAGCTGGGATCCTTTGGACTCCAAAGTGTCATTGCCAGGAATTTTTATTGTATGAGAAAGATGTTTCTGAGAAGTGTGAAAGCCTGAATGGAGGGGCAAAAAGTGATTGGTCATGGGGAAAAATGGCCACCAAGGCCCGTGGGAGCAAGTCCTTGTTGAGAGAGGGCTTGGTGCCGACGATGGACAGAGACCAGACAGAAGGTACCATCCCTGCCTGACCTCTGGAAGCTCTTGTGTTAACTGAGAAGGCACGAGACAATGACTAATTGTCTGACGGGAGTGTGCTGACAGGAGCTCCAAACAGGGGAAGACTGTTTCTGTCTAAGACGGGCCAGGAAGGCTTCATGGAGGAGTGGGGACTTGAGGATGAGTAAAATTCGTATAGAAGCAGAGAGAAGAGTGGGGAGCGGGGAGAGATTGGAAACATAGGAAGGGGAGAAGAGCATGAGCAAAGGCCCAGAGAAGGGAAATGAGCATAGTACACAAAGGAGAGTGAGGAGAATGACCTAGACGACAGGACAGCCAGGCTGATGGAGCTGGGAAGTCCTGAGATGTTGCTGACCTGGGCTGGATCGGAATGGTGAAGGGAGGCCTCCCTGGGCAAGGCAGCTCAGACAAACCTGGTTTGGTTCTATGTAACCCAGAGCAACTGTTGTGGCTGTGACTGGGGCAGGGTGTGTGTAAGTTGTGCAGGTTTCTGGGTCCACATGGCAGACGTGTAGTGTGTGTGTGTGTGTGTGTGTGTGTGTGTGTGTGTGTGTGTGTGAGAGAGAGAGAAAGAGAGAGAGTGCACACCCACAGCCTCCAGCTGCACAGGAACCTGACCGAGGTGACTTGGGCTGGGGGTGGAGGGATGTGGGAATTGCCGGATGGCGGCTGCTTCCTCTCTGTGTTTCCTACATTGATCGCTCCTTGTTCTCCTGGGGCCCTTTGCCTCACAGGATAGCCAGAATGAGCCCTGCCCTTCGGCCTGGCCCACGGCCTGGGGAAGTTGAACCCAAAGAAGGGAAGTCTCTCCCCACTACCTCCACTTAACAGTTATGGTGTCTTCCATGAATACACAAGACATATAAACACACACAGTCACAGTGTGAATGTGTATTCAGGCTGCAGGCCTCTGACCTCTTTTGCAGTTTGACTTTGCTTTCTTGGGCTAGAACTGAGCTTTGAATGGTAGCTGTAAAGAGGAATGTTGGGGCAGTGGAACCTGTGGGGCATCAGTTCTTTGGTGGAAGAGTTGGCTCCTGGGCATTGGGTTCTTCCCACGGTGTCCAGTACAGAGTTGTGTACTCAGTGGGCCTCAGTCCATACTTGTAGAAATGTTGGGAATCATCCCCAAGCATCCCTCAGGGACTTTTGGACATTGACCCAAGGCTTTCCTATTCTGGCTGAATTCCATTTTTTATCCTGACTGTCCTGTCCACAGTTCCATGTACCAGGATTTTTCCTTTCTCGTTACATGCTCCCCTTCCCCCCTATTATCCTCCTCATTCTCTTCTCTCTGTTTGTCTGGTGTGGCTGTCCATCAGGGCCCCACTCCAGCCCCACTTCTGCCCCCAGGGATGCTGGCAGGCAATCCTTATTGATCAATCTTTGCATCCTGCAGCACTCAGCATCTTTGCCACATACTTAGCTCTTGCTAGCATCCTGTTCTGAGTTCTCTAATTGTTTCCTGGGTGTGAGCCTCGTCTGCCCAACTAGGAAGTTGCTTGATACTTTGTAAACCTTAGAGCTCCTTCTGAACAATCGGGAGCAGCCGCACAAGGGCTGGGACTGACCAGGAGGATAAATTTTAGTAAGTGTTGACCGTGTGCCAAGCACTGTGCTAGGTCTTGGGGCTACCGAGATAGGCAGCAGTACAAGTACAGTCCATGGGCAAAGGCGGCTCAGTGTAGTATAAAAAGCAGTGGATTCGAAGTGAGAGGGCCCAGGTTCAAATCCCAGCTCAGCTGTGAACTATTTGTGTAACTGTAACTAAGGGCAAGGTATCTCACCTTGGGTCTCGCTCTTTGGGCTTACTGCTTTGTAAAATGAGAAATCGGGAGTGGAAGTGCTCAGTTAAGGCGCCTTCTGGGCCTCAGTGTGATGAACGGCCTGCTGTCTTTGCCTTCTCTTTGTCTTTCTCTTTTTAAAATTCATTTTATTTTTAATTTATGAAATAAAACAAGCATTTCCGTAACATAGTATAATAACAAAAATGATTGCACATGAAACTGCAAATCTGTTATGTGCAACTTTCTGTTCCTTTTAAATAGTTATACATGTATTTCTTTTTCCTCTTCCCCGCTGTTGTAGTGATGGCTCCCATTAGACACAAGTGTGTGTGTGTGTGTGTGTGTAAGTAAATCATTCTATACATACTCCTACTTGCCAGTTCTTTCACTGGATTCAGATGGTGTCTTAATGTACCCTTTATAGCTAATTTGGGTATTTATAAGAGTAAAATTGACTTACTCAAAGTTGTTCGTAAAACAATAGCTGTTACTGTATACGTTCTCTTGATTCTGTCCACTTCATGCTGCATTATTTTGTGAAAGTCTTTCCATATTTTTCTAAAATCATTGAGCTCATCAATTTTTTTAGCAGCCTTCTTTGTTTCTGTGTTGTCACCTTTATTTTCTTATAATTAATCAATTTTTAAGTTTTCAACATTCACTTCCATGAGAGTTTGAGTTTTCAATTTTCTCCCCGCTTCCCTTCCCTCTCCTCTTTCCTCTCCAAGATGACGTGCAATGTGATATATGTTCTACTTATACATTCATATTAAGCATAGTTTCACATTAGTCATGATATAAAGAAGAATAAGAACCAATGTGGGGGAGGAACCATGAGAAAAAGGAAAGAAAACTAAACAAGAGGAGAGCAAGTAGTCTGCCTCCATCTGCATTCAGACACCAGAGTTCTTTCTCTGGATGTGGATGGCACTTTTCAGAGCTCATCATTTCTTATAGCGTAGTGGTGTTCCATCACAACGATATACCACAACTTGTTCAGCCATTCCCTAATAGATGGGCATCCCTGCAATGTCC
The DNA here is from genome assembly GCA_023548195.1 of Bettongia penicillata ogilbyi. Taxonomy (NCBI): domain Eukaryota; kingdom Metazoa; phylum Chordata; class Mammalia; order Diprotodontia; family Potoroidae; genus Bettongia; species Bettongia penicillata. Next base: position 645,828 of record JAJHZJ010000385.1, read on the forward strand.
AGTTCTTTGCCACCACAGAATTGCTATACACATTTTAGAACATACAGGTTCTTTTCCTTTTTCCCTAATCATCTTTGGAAATAGACCTACATCATGAGATTCTTTCCTCCCTGGTGATATCTAGATTGGGTCCAGCACCACACTGGGACGCATAAACTCTTTTGTTTTTAAAATTTCTTTGGAATTTAAAAAAATTGTGAACTTGACCAGTACCAAATATAATGAGCATTTCCCTGTAGTAGATCAACAGTAGCAAAAAAGAAGATGGGTACATAGAAGCTTAGTGTGGCAGGGCCCTTAGAGACCGTTTTGCTTCATCCATCCTCCCACACCCCATTTATAGAAAATAAAACCTGCCCCTTGGGGACTTGCTCAGGGTGGTAGAGAGAATTAGTGGGAGGCCTAGGACTTTTAACTGCATTGTCCTGATTGCCATTTTAGGGACCTTTTCACTAAATCAAATAGTCTCCCTTTTATCCTTGGTTGGTTGACTGTTGGGTCAATAGGTTTGGGGACATTGTATGAAATAGTAACTGTTTGCTTAGGGGGGCTGTCCCATGGCTTCTATCAACATCTTTCAGGCCAGGGTGTCTTACCGGTATTTGGTGTCTTACGGGTATTTGGTGTTGCTAGCCTCCACTTTTGATGTGCTGTGAGCACAAGGGCATCCCTTCTGAAGGTTCACTCAAGCATCATGGGTCATTGTGGCCTTGTGGCTTTGCATATCCCTGGGCTGTCAATATGACTTACCACAGGTAGGGCTTTCAGCTTGGGCTGAAGAAGAAAAGGCTGGGCTCTGAGGAGATGATGGGAAGTGGTTCAGGCCCGAGAGGGAGTGGGAGAGAGCCTTGACTGGCACATGCTGACGGCCAGGAGGGAAGAGATTACCATCAGCCCAGGGCCTTGTACCTGTTGGGTCACCATAGCCTAGACTGCCATCCTTCCCAGATGCTGAGACCTTTGGTTCCCAAAAATATGTATACTTATTTTTCTTTTTCTTCCCTTTTTTTAGCTTTAAAAAAAGATACTATTTTCAGCTAGGTTTGTGGGGTAGAAGGAAACACCATCCCAAACCTAAGGTGGGACCAACTGGTTGCCTGCTCCTCCCCTCGTCCACTGGGGCCCAGAGCTTCCCACAATCATATGTGTGTGTGTGTGTGTGTGTGTGTTTTGTGTGCCTGTATGTAGGTATGTGCATTTGTAGCTGGAAGAATGTGTGAATATAACTGGGAGTTGTGTGTGTGTGTGTGCATGTACATGGACGTGTATGTATACTAATAGATATGTGTCTCTATTAGGTCAAATGCCTTTAGGAGAGACTCTAGGCTAGTAATTCCTCCTGCCTGATAGACCTAGTGAGAAAATGCATTTTTAGAAATAGCATCTCCCGTGAGGAAATACATGCATGTCCCTCCATCTGTGCAGGTAGGGACCTGGAGTTTTGATCTCTCTCTTCTTTGTTACAAGGTAAGGCTCACTTCATGGGAGGCAGTACGAAACTAAGAGTGGTCTTCCTTTTGTGTGTGGGTTTGATCAGATGACTGCTGAGGTCACTTCCACCTCTCAGATTCCATGATTCTCTGGCTACATTTTAAAAAAACTAACTATGATATAAATACAAAAGGCATCCGTTAAACCTTAATTTAAAAAAGAAAACTAGCATTCATCTTTCTCCCCCTCACCCCACAGGGGATTCATGGATCGATTCTTAGGGTGTCAGTGAGTCTTGCTGGATTTGTATTTGTACTTTGTTTTTCCATAGAATGTAAATCTTACTGGATTTTCCAGAGGGCCTTACTTTCTATTAAGAATCACATCTTCATTTGGACTTTGTGCAATTATGTCTTCCTTCACAATGTTGAGTACCTTTGGCAAACATCCATCTCCTTGTTTTATGCCTCACTTGATATTCTTAATTAGAGTATTGTCAAAAGACGTTATTTCTGTCATCACATCTATCAAGGAGCCTCTTATGATCTTAACATTGCCTGGGGGCCACTTTGGGTTGAGCCTTTTAGAGTCTCACATTTTGCTCTGCAGAGTCCAGGTGCTTTCTTTGTGATCAGTAAATATGCCAGGACGTTGTATTATCTTTACGTCTCAGTCAGGTGTATGGCTATGATGATGTAGTCTATAATAGACATTCACCTACAAAAACTAGCCTATTTACTTCTCATGTCTGTTTTCATTAAGGAAACCTTGGATGACCTTTTCATGAAGATTTTATATAGCTGAGAAAGTAGGTATGCGAACTGTTAGTTACTGCTGTCATCTTGGTTACCCTTTATTTGGGTAATGATGTAGTCCACATTCTTTTTCTCACTCTTTTGAGATCTCTGATATAGTTTGAAAATTGATTCCTGTGAATGGCTTTTCAGTTGTGCCACCTCGCAATGGTTTCATCTGTGTCAGGTCTAGCTGTTTTCCTGACTTAATTTTTCAAAGTAATTCCTCTTGGTGTGTCAAGTATCCAGGTACTTAAGTCCAAAGGTGATGGTATGGGTTCTTTTATGTCAAATTCAAACTCACTATGTACAACACAGAACCCAGTATTTTTCCTACTAGTTGAATTCTTATTACAAACTTCGCTACCTTTATGGAGGGCACAGGTTTGCAGCCTTGGTATCTCCTTGAACCCAGGGACTTTAGACTAGCATTGCTTCCAGCCCAGGGCCCTCAGTCACCATCCCTCCGGACATGCAGCCTGGCAGTTGTTCCTGCAGGTGCCAGGGCCACATCTGTTGAAGACCTAGGAAAAAAATGTATTTAGCACCAAAGTTCTTGACACGATCAAATGGTTCAACATTAGAAACTGATACAGTTTTATCAGTGGAGATGGCATTAAAGAAAAGGCATTACCGTCTTCTTTGCTGATATTTAGGGACTTTTCCATCTGACTTGGGGTTGAAACCTTCCATATGTGTTGTGTCCTCCATTATTCCTTTATATTTGGATATATTTGGATCTCTACCACTCAGCTGAGTGCTTTGCAAATTGTAAGTGCTTGCAAATCACTTCACCCTGTTTGCCTCAGTTTTCTCATCTGTAAATGATGAGCTGGAGAAGGAAATGGCAAACCACTCCAGTATCTTTGCCAAGAAAACTTCAAATGGGGTCACAGAGTCAGGCAAGACGACTCGGCAGCAATGGTACTTAATGAATGCTTTACTCATTCATTTCATCCTCAGCTCTTCATTTTCACTCACCTTACTTATCCAGTTAGTTGGCCTGTTATTTCTCTCTTCACATCTCTTGTATCAATCTCTTTTGTTTGGGCAGCTAGATGGTGCAGTGGGTAGAGCACCAGTGCAGGAGTCAGGAGGACTTGAGTTCAAATGTCACCTCAGATGCTTGACACTCACTAGCTGTGTGACCTTGGGCAAGTCACTCAACCCCAGTTGCCTCATCCTGGGTCATCTCCAGTCATCCTGATGAATATCTGGTCACTGGATTCAGATGGCTCTGAAGGAGAAGTGAGGCTGGTGACCTGCACAGCCCTCCCTCACTCAAAACAAAGTCAAGTGCAAGTCATGTCATCATTTCTCTGATGGCGTGGTCTTTTTCGGCAATGAAGGACAAACACACACGTTTGTTGTACCCCTATTGTCACTACCTTAGTTCAGATCCTTCTCGCCTCTTACTTGGACTATTACAGTAGTCTTCTAATAGGTCTCCTAGCTTTAAATCTTTCTCCACTCTGGAGAGTCTATCCTTCACTTGGCTGTCAGAATGATTTTCCTAAAGCATAGACTGGGTCATGGTGCTCCTGCCAGAATTACTTGGTCAACTGCAGTAGCTCCATGTTACTTCTAGGATCAGTTAGAAACTTGTCTTTTTGTTATTTAAAGCCTTTTACAATCTGCTCTCAAACTACCTTTCTGGCCATATTACACATTACTTACCAGATCATAGTATTTGAGAGTTGGGAATGGACTTTGGTGACTATCTATTCCAACCCTCACCTGAAAGGAATTCCTACTATAATGTACTCAACAAATAAGTCACCCAGCCACTGCTTGGAGAAATCCAAGGAGAAAGAACTCATTACTTCTTCAGGCAGCCTGCTCAACTTTCGGACAGGTTGAATTAATTCGAATGCTTTTCCTGGCGTCAAGCTTATTATTCTTCTTTGCATCTTCCACCCACTGCTCCTGGTTTGCCCTCTGGAGGCAAACAGAACAAACTCAATTGCTCTACTAATGACTGCCTTTCAGAAACTTGGAGACAACTAGCATCTCAATCCCCCTCTCCAACCTCTTCCCACCATCTTGCCTTCTCTTTCAGTAATCCTTATAGAGCATGAACTTAAGACCCTTCACCATCCTGATTGCCTTCCTCTGGATACTCTCCATTTTATCAGTGCTTTGAGCACAGTACTCCTGATGAGGTCTCACAGAAGCAGAAGGCAATGGGTCTCTATTTCTAAAAGTTCCATGACTCAACACAGCTCAAGACAGAATTAGCATTTTCTGTTTGCTGTATCACACTGTTGACTCATATTGAGCTTGTAGTCCACTAAAGCCTCTAAATCTTTTTCAGAACATCTGCTGTCTAACTCTGCCTTCTCCATCTTACGCTTGTGAAATTGATTTTTTGGACCTAACCATAAGACTTTGCATTCATTTCTACTAAATCTCATCTTATTAGAGTTAGCTCACTCCTTTAGCTTGTCAAGATCTTTTTACATCTTAACTGATGTCCTGTGTATTAGCTATCCTTGTCAGCTGTGTATCACCTCTAGATTTGATGAGCATGCTATCTGTGCCATTTATTCAAGTCTCAGATTGCATCATTGGAGCAAACACATGCTAGCTCATTATAAGCACCACTCCTACACCAAACATCTTTTCATGACTCATTTTAGAATTTCTGTAGGAATTGAGGTCAAGCTCCCTGCCTTGTAACTTAGAGACTCTTTTCCCTTCCCCTTTTTTGAAAATCAGGACCTTTGCCCTCCTTCAGGCTTGGGCACGTTTTCTTTTTACCCGGGTCTTTCAGGTAGCACTGCTGGAGGCTCGGCAGTCACGTTGGCCATTTCTTATAGTGCCTGAGGATGCGGGCCAGGTGACCTGAATTCATCCAAGGCATCTCCTTGCTTATCTCATTTCTCATCCTGGTCTGCCTGGCGATTGTGGTAGTCCTCTTCCAGTCAGAAAGAATGCCCACAGACCTCCCATGGCCAACTTGTACAGTGCCCACCAACTTAATCTCCTTGCTTGCTGACAGTGCCTATGCACATTAGAATTCAAGAATGTCAGAACTGGAAAAGAACCATGAAGGTCATCAAATCCAAGTCCCTCATTTCATTTTGTTTTTAGATTACGATTTTATTGATGCCTTTTGTTTTTCAGTCATTTCTAGATGGGCAGTGTGCCCCTTGCACCTCCCTCCTCTCAAATGAGCCTCTGTCGTAAAAAAGGGAAAACAGCTAAGCTGAACAAAGGAAGTGACCCTGGCTGCTGTGTGTGACATTCTGTACACGTAGCCCCCCACCTCTCCAAGCAACACCAGTCATGACCAAAAGCTCTGGCCTTCATTCCAATGGTTTTTTTCATTGCATTATGTTGTTTCCTTGGTTTTGCTTACTTCACTCCGCATCATTTCATAGCTTATCCATGTTGCCCTGAAATCCTCACCTTTACCACTTCCTAGACTGTGATAATATTCCATTACTTTTATTTACCATAGTTTCTTCAACGGTTTTCCCATTGATGGGTGTCCGCTTTGTTTCTAGTTGTTTTTTGTGAAGGTTTAGCTCTATATGAAACCTTTCTTTTTTGTCTTTGAACTCCTTGTAATCCCTTAATTTTACAGAAAAGGAAACTGAGGCCAAGAAAGTTGAAGGTTCTTGTCCAGGGATGGGGAGCCTGTGGCCTAGGTCCTGGGGTGCAGCCTTTTGACTGAGTCTGAGTTTTACAGAACAAATCCTTTTATTAAAGGAATTTGTTCTGTGAAGTTTGGATTCAGTCAAAGGGCCACCCTTGAGGACCTAGAAGGCCTCGAGGCCTCAGGTTCTTCACCTCTATATTTGTCTAAGTTCACATGGCTAATGTAGAACCAGAAAGCAGCATCTCCCATCTTCAGGTAGTATCACAAGTGCCAATCCTCCAGTCCTAGTCTTTTGCCTGATCTCCGACAAGAGCAGGGATATGCATGTCCAGGAGCTGACCGTGGTGACCCTAGCCTGGCTGCGCTGGGCTTGTTTGATGGCTTGCTTGTATGTGTGCTCTGAGTCAGTGTGCCTGGGGTCTCTGATGTGAGTAGGGATGCATCTGTGAAGAGGTGAAAGACTAGAAGGTCAAAGTCAGTTACGTTTTTGTGGACCACAGATGATTATGTGTATTTGTTTTGAACATTTCCTTTTTCTTTTTTTCCCTCAAGAGGGAGAGAAAATAAATTTTTGTTGATTGAAAAGAAATTGATGTAAAAAAAGGAAAGCAGCCATAGAACCTACTTGTGATTGGAAAAGCCCAGCTTGCTTTTTAACAGGCTGTGTCTGTGGTTCACAATGGAGGCCGGGGAGGAAGGGGAGCGGTGAGCATGGTGTCCATTGCCTCTGGTGAGAGGTTATCTTGAGGGTGACTTCTGGACCCCAAAGCTGTGACACTCGGATTTTTAGGTCGGCAGATCCATGGTCCAGGTTGTGGGTCAGCCTTTTTCTAGTCCATAGTTACAGGTCATGGAGTCCACACTTCTTAGAGTGGTACCCTATGTCTTGACAGCTTGTTGCTGGGCTCTTCTGTTCCTTCCCCTGGAAGAGGAGTTAATTGGGTCATTGTGCTATGGGAAACTAGAAGAGGGCTGGGAGGTGGGCAGGATGTGGGTTTGAGGTACCAGGGGCCTCATGCCCTGCCCCAGGCCCAGCTTGCAGCTCTGAGGAGAATGTGCTTCCTTCCGGTTGGGTCTGAGACTGAACCCCATTTCCCCCTTGGAGGAGGGAGGCTGGTCCAGGGGCTTTTCTTTTACTGCTTGGCATGATGAAGGCTCTTTGGAACAGGATTTGACAAGAGCACATGTCACTTGGGTTTGAGGGAATGAGGGTCTTCAGAGAATTACACAGGTGGGAGGATCCCAGCCCTGGGTGATTGGGAGTTCCAAGGCCCCTTTTCTGCTCTGCATAAACCTCAGTTTCCTCATTTATGGAATAGGGAAAATTGTTGCCTTCTCCCCATTTTCTGGAGATGGGAATGAAAATGAGATGGCAGGTAATATGCCTGGGCTCAGTGATGGTAATTCTCAAAAATTCTCAAACGTTGAGTAAACAGGTATTTGTGGCTCTATTTTAAAAAATACTGAAAGTAGAGCATTCATTATACTTCTCTTATTTTTTTAATTAAAAATTTTCAGAAATTGTATTTTTTATTAGAAATCGAATAGTGAGCCACAGTATAAAGAACTAAACGTGCTTAGTAATTGTTCCCATTTAAAGTAATTTCGTAAAGTATCCTAATACTTTTTCAGTTCCTCTTAGGAGACTAAGTCCCCTATCAATATTCTTTGACCATTCATTCTCAATGACTTTTTCTTGTAGGATTACAATTAAGTGAGCTCCATTATTCTGGTTCTCCTTTTTCATTTTCCATCATTTCAGAAAAATCTTACCGGATTCCTTTGTTTTCCTCATAATTGTCCTTATTTGCCTCGTAGTGTTCCAGCATTACATTAATGTGCCACAGTTTGAACAATCCCCTATTAGTAGACACTTAGATTACTTCCAGGTTTTTTATAATCATATATAATGCTTCTATGAAGTCTTTGAGCAGATAGTTCTTTTTTGTCTGGTTTTTGAGAACACTGATAAATAAATTCCCAGCAGTGAAATTATGTTTCAAAGGTGTGATTATTTTTTGTAACTTTTACGGTATACCAACCAAATTGCTTTCCTGAAAGATTCCATTATCCATTCTGTTAGCACTGAATGAGGGTAACTGTTTATTTAAAGCAGAACTAGCATTGAGTTTTTAATTCTATTTGCCAATTTGATGTGGTATAGTAGATAGAGAACTGAAACCAGGAAAATGTGGGTTTAAGATCTGCCTCTGAAACATTGGCTGTGTGACGTTGGTGAAGTCACTTATCTTGGCAACTCCATAAGGCTCTTAAGTTGAAGAGAATGCGCCAGCCTATATGGGAAGAGGGAGCTTCCTTGTTGGGTGGGACCTCCATGTTGTTTTTGATTATTAGTGAGGTTGAGTGTTCTTACTGTGTTTCCTCTTTCGGAAGTCATCTGTATCAGTTGACCATTGATCCATTGTGGACATGGAATCATTTTAATTTTTGGTAAAGTGAAGAACCTTTAGCATGACCTTATGTATGCCCTTCTCTGTCAGCCAAGTTTGCTGTAAGTGAAGTAGATCTGATACCAGTGCAGTTAACAGAGCATCTCTCTTACATCATAACAGGAAGAGAAGGAGGCGGGAGAAAAACCAAAGGATATGGTGGGAGGGAAGGGGACACTGGCCCTGCGTGGACTCACTTGTGACTTGGAGTAAATCACTTACCTTGTCTAAGCCTCAGTTTTCCTCATGCATAAAATAGGGTTGGATAATCTTTTCCCCAGCCTATCTCCTGGGGTTATTATGTGGAAGATACTCATGACTCATAGGGTTTCTCTACAGCTGAACCAGCATTTAATTTAATTTATTTTATTTTATTTTCCCCAATTACATAAAATATTTTTCAGCATTCATTTTAAAAACTGAGTTCCAAATTTTCTCCCTCCCTCCCCACCTCCTTTATTGAGAAGGCAAGCAGTTTGATATAGGCTATACTTGGGTAGTTATAGCATTGAATTTTTAGTTATTTTTGCCAGTTTGCTGGATTATGAGGTGTTGAAAGTACGGTGAACTTGAAGTGATCAAGGTAGGGAAGTCTTCACTGTCCAAGGCATCAAGGAAACAGTGACTTCAGCTGGGCTGGAGGAGGATAGTCATCTCCAAGGGCAGGGAAGGGTCATGGGTTCAGGGGGCCAGTGGGCTCCTTCTGCCCTTTTTGTTTGGTTACGGTGTTCAAGAAGGGTTTGCAGCCCTCTGGGCCACCCAAACCTTCCTGTACGGGGAGGAGGAGCATGGGTGGTTTTCTGTTTCAAAGGTGTTTAGTGTGGTTCACATTGAGTAGGGAGCTGACACTAAATGGCTGTCTGCCCTTTGAAGTTGCCCTCAGCAGAGGTTGGTCTTGTCTCCCTTTCTATCTCCACCCATCTGGTCCCTCCCACTTGATTTCCTCTCCTCCCAGTCCAGACCTCTGTCTCTCCCCTCCTAGTGTGCCTGCTTTTAAAAATTGTTATTGTTATTAAATCTAGTGCCTCCTATTTACATAGGCCTTTGAGGTGACCGAGGGCCTTCTCCACTGAGAAATCTGAATTCCCATTTCTGTGGGGCTGCAAGATTAACACAGCTGGGTTTTTTTACAGTAACCTTTGAAGTGTGTAGTGCAGAGGTTTTTACTCATATTTTTCAGCTGGGGAAACTGACGTTATTAGAGGATGGCTGATTTATCCAAGGTCACTCACTCTCAGCTAGTAAATAGCAGAGCCTGAATTCAAATTTGGATCTTCAGACTCCCATTCCAGGGTTCACTCGCTGTGCTGACATGCCCTTTGGGGGGTGGGGGTGTTTTAGGTGGTTTGAGGTTCTGAAGGAGGCCAGAATCAGAGGGGATCAAGAGAACATGGGAGAGGGCATAAGAGAACTACTGAAAAGCTGGGGGGCCAACTAGTGCTCTGAGAATGAAGGGAAGAGGAGGGAAATAGCCCACGAGAGCTTTTCAAACAGGGAGAGAAGTTAAGGGGGCTTCCATCAGATGACCTACATCTTTTCAATAAAGTGGAAATCCATGGAAAATGGGAACATGGGAGTTTGGGTTTGACTTTGAAGAGAGAGAGGGTAAATTATTTACAGCAGGGGCTGCTTGGAATGTGAGGGATCAACAATTGTCTTTTGTAGGGAGGACTGGGCCTGAAGAGAGTGGAAGAATGTGGAACAGTCCCAGCTGAGAGTAGGGTGGGGTAGGCCTTACCTGGGACTGAGGACAGGACTGTACTATCTGACCCTGGGTAATGGTGTTATAGGATCAGAGACTGAGAGCTAGAAGGGACCTCAGAGGCCATATGGTTCAGCCTCCAAATTTTACAGAACAGGAAACTGAGATCCAGGGAGTAAGTGCAGAACTTGGCTTTCTGTCTTGGTTCCTATGACTCCAAATCTAGTGTTCTTTCTACTGTGTCATACTACCCCTCCCTAGGCTGAGCACAGAGGCATGTGAAGTCAAATGACTGATGGACTGGAGGGAGAAGTGGGGAGAGGTGGGAGGGAGAGAGAGAAGGCAAGCTCAGGAGAGCTGAAAAGATCCCTTGGCATAACGAAAAGCTTTGTAACAATTGTTGTTTATTCATGATCAAGTCTCCATGACTCTGTGGACTGTACTGTCTGTGGAGTTTTCTTGGCACAGATACTGGTTTGCCATTTCCTTCTCCTGTGGATTAAGGCATAGGTTAAGTGACTTGCCCAGGGTCATACAGCTAGTGTCTGAGGCCAGATTTGAATTCGGGTCTTCTTGACCCCAAGTTCAGGGCTCTATCCACTGAGTCTTATGCTGACTCTTTTGTCTGTGTTGTCTAAAACTAGAATGGACTGCTTTGGGAGATAATGAATTCCCTGTCATGGGCAGTGTTTGAATCAAAGGTAAAGACCTGCCTGTGATGAGAAGTAGATTTCTGCATTTATATAGTGCTTTAAGGTTTGCAAAGCACTTTACATATATTATCTCATTTTATCTGAGAAGTAAATGCTGTTAATATCCCCATTTTATAGATAAAGCAACTGAGGCAGATAGTTTAAGTGACTTACCCGAGGTCACACAACTAGTAAGTGTCTGAGGCAGGATTTGAACTCTTCCTGGTTTTGGGTTCAGTGCTCTATCCACTGTGCCATCTGGTCCCATTCTGTAATTCAGTAAACGGTTATTAAATGACTACCATGTGTATTTTCTTGAAGATTTTGTGATCACAGGTTGCTCTAAGAGCAAAGAGTGGGTTGTCCAAGTGTGAATCAGGAGAAAAAAGACATTGGACCGAGAGAGGTCGGGGACTTCAGATCTTGGGATTGTAGCACTTTCCAGGGATGCCCTGGTGTGGCCGACATGTATAATGGGGTGTAGCAGTGGGAGAGGATCTGGGGTTCCTTGGCATACTTCTAGCAACTGGATGGTCTCTGGAGAGGCTTCACCCTGACCTTCATTCCTTTACATGTTATCGTCTGTGCTCCTGTTCCCCTTGGCAGTCTCTCTGTGTTCTTTCTGTTAGTAGCTGGGTCAGGGCCTCTGTTCTCGTACACTTAGAAAGTTTTAATGCTCAGATCCACTTGGGGTTCAGAGAATTTCTCAAGGCAAGAGGTCTGTGGTAAAACAGAGAACAACACTGACCGAGTTCTATCCCCATCTTGGATCCTGACCTACTAACTGCCCCATCCTTCCCGGTTCATGGATTCTTGGGTCTTCTAGTTCTAGTTTGAGGGAAGAGGAAGAAGCAGATGGGGAGGACAGTGCAGAAAAGAAGAGCCCTTCCTTGCTCCCTCCCATTGGCTGAAAATATTTTGTTACTCAATCCATTTTAGAGCACAGTTTGATCCTGTCCCTAAGGCCCTGTGACTGTGGGATGAAAGTTCTGGTTGGGCTCTGGGAAGCCTTCATCATGCTATGATCTGGGGAGTGCCAAGAAGTCACCTCCCCAACCCACTTCAAGCATCTCCCTCTCTAGAAATTTCCGAAATTCCACCATTAAAGTGTCATTCCCATGGGGGTAAGCTTTGGCCTCTCCAGGGTCTTCTTTTAAAAGGCAAGGCCAAGCCTAGTAGGAAGCTGACACTCATTCCCCTAAATCTTAGTGTGATTGGATTTCTCAGCAAATTTTCTTCCTCCCTGTGGGAAGGCAGGGGGCCAGGAGCACAGGAAGAAGGTCCCAAGAGGGGAGGCCCAGCCCCAGCCAGCCTCCCCCAAGCTCCCTCAGCTCAGAGGACAAGTCTTCTTTCTCTTAGCATGTTTGTGAGACATATTTATAGCCTCCATGGTGTTTGCCTCCTACCTGAGGTTTGGGTGGGGTGGATTGGGCTCTCTCTCCTTGGGCACCAACTGCCTCCCACCAAACTAGAAGCTGTTAGAATAAAGGGGAAGAGGAGAGGGTATGTGTTGGGGGACATTTGTAGCTCCTCGTTCTCAGCCCTCTCCATCCCCATCCTCCCACCCTCCATCCCCAGCCCAAACGCTGCACAGAATCTTAACTGTTGGTTGGGATTTGTTGTTCAGAAGTGCCTTGCGTTCAGAAAAAAATGACTCACAAAGTGTCACCCTGCCCTTCCCCCCCGTTTTTCCCAGGCATCTCCTCACCCGACTCTGCTCCAAAGAAGGTCGGGTCAGGTCACGGGTAGACATCAAGCATCCCTGCGGCTGCCTCTTAGCACTGGGAGACACTCCTGAGCCCCAGCAGTCTTGGAGATGCTCCTTTGTCTGGTTGTTGAGCCCAGTCATGGCCAGTCTTTATGTGGGTCTAGGATGGAAAACCAGGAAGAATGCCTGGTTCCGCTTTTTCAAGCAGTCTGTGAGCTCCAGGGCTGGAAGGGACCTTGGAGCTCATCCACTCTAATCTTTTTATTATAGAGAGGGCACCTGAGGCCCAGAGAGGAAAGGGACTTGCCTGAGTACATCCTAAGCAGCAAGGTGAGGATTTGAGTGTGTCTCCGCAGACTCCTCAGTCACTGTCCTTTCCGCCAGGCCATGCCAGGCGGGGGCAGAGGGGTGCTTTGGTAGGCGTTTTGGTCACAATCATCTCTTGTTTATTGATTTCGTTTGTCCTTGCTTTAAAAAAATGATGGCTTTGTTTTGGTTTGGTTTTTTGTTACAAAACCTTCATTTCTGAACATATCCTTCCTCCCTCTGTTCCTGGTACCAAAAAAGAAAAGAAAAGATAAAAGGCAGGTCAGCAAAGCAAACAACATGGCCAGGTCTGACAGCCTGCGTACAGTATCACACACCCGTCGTCCCTCACCTCTTCAGAGAACAAGAGGACGTGCATTTTCTCAGCTCTTTTCTGGGGTCAAGCCTTTTAAAAAAATTTCTATTGATATCTTGTTTTTATATCATCAAAACTTCTTTCTGTGGCCCTCTCCCTTCTCCCCCAGCTATCCTACATAGCAAAGTTTATTGTTTTTATTCTTTTTTAAGTTTATTGTTTTTTAAGAAAAAACAAAAAGAGGAAGAAGAGGAAAAAGCAGCAGCTGAATTGGTCAGTTATTTAAAGAATTGACATTTTGTGCAGTATTCTGTGCCTGTGGACTCCCCACCTCTGTAAAGGAATGGGGAGGAGGTGCATAATGAGGTCATTCCTACATAGTCTCCTATGGCTCAGGGCTTGTCCCAGCCTTCATACCTTTGCTCATGTAGTTTCTTCTACCAGGAACATTCCTCCTCACCTCCAACCATATTTCACCCATCCTTCCAGGCTCACCTTGTAGAATCATAGAGGTTTGGGAACTGGAAAGAACATTAAAAATTTATCTGGTTCATACTTCCCCTGCTTCACGAAAGATGCCTCTTGGAATACCTATAAGCTGTTATCTGCTAGGTAAATAGAGCAGATAAGTAAAAAAGATGTTGTGACTAAGAAAAGATGATGGGTTTAGAATCAGGGACCTTGGTTTTAATGCTGATACTTGCTACCTTTGTGACTGGTCTTGAACTCCTGGCTCCAAAGCTGTGATCCTGCAGTGGGGTGGGGGTTGGGGGGAGCTGTTTATGTTCGTCACAAAGGGACCTATTTCTTTAGAAAATCTCTTCTCATTGCACCACACTATGACTGGTCGCTTTCTTCTCACAACTCAGAATTTCTGAGCATTGGGAGGAACCTCAGAGTTAATAATCTAGTCCAGGGCTGGGGAACCTGTGGTCTTGAGGCCACATGTGACCCTCTAGGTCTTCAGATGCAGCCCTTTGACTGAAGGCTTCAAATGGCCACACTTGAGGACCTAGAGGGCCATATGTGGCCTCAAGGCTGCAGGTCCCTCACCTCTGATCCAGTCCAATCAGTTCTTGGTCAGGAACCCCCTCTCTGCCATCCCTGACAAGTGATCATTCCAGCCCCTGCTTGGAGAACTTCTCTGATGGGGAATTACTACTTCCCGCAGCATCTCCTTCTACTTATAGACAGCTCCGGTTGTTATTGACCTCTGTGTACCTTTCCTGTCACTCCCAGTTCTACCATCTGGGTTCAAGCTGAATGGGCCTCTAATCAACTTTTTTTTTCCATGTAGAAAATCCCTAGTTTCCTTTATGTGTTCCTCATGTGGCCAAGTGCCCCATAGTATTTAGAAACATAGAGTTCTTAATGTCATAGTATGGGGGCAGCTAGGTGGTACAGTGGATAGAGCACTGACCCTAGAGTCAGGAGGAGCAGAGTTCAAATCCAACCTCAGACACTCCCAAGCTGCACCATCCTGAACAAGTCACTTAACTCCAAATGCCATGGTGTGTGTAAGCCCTATCCCTCTTCCTAGAGGGGGCTTTTTGATAGCCGTGAGTGTTGCAGTCTCTGTGTGTTTTCACATGTAGCTCCTGGTATAAACTTGTGAAAGGGTGGAGGAAGAGGAGAGAGACTTCAAGAAAAATGGGTTGCTTAGGGACCTAGGATCATAAATTTATAGCCAGAAGAGACCCTCCAAGGTCTCCTAGTCTACCCCTTTCACTTTACAGATGAAGACTTAGAAATCCAGATAGGAGAGGTGACTTCCCTAAGGTCACGCAGGTGGGCAGGAGCAGATGGGAAGCTCTAGACACAGACCTTAGCTTCTAGATCCCAAATTCTTTCTAATTTGCCCCACCCACTCCTGGCTAGCAATTGTCTAGAGCCAAGAAGATTGGACAGTTGAAGGGGTAGGAGCTTTCTGAACTGACTTGACTCTTTTCCTTTTCCATAGTTGATATTCGTGAAATCAAAGAGATTCGCCCTGGGAAGACCTCTCGTGACTTTGACCGTTACCAGGAGGACCCAGCCTTTCGGCCTGACCAATCCCATTGCTTTGTCATCCTGTATGGCATGGAATTCCGCTTGAAAACTCTGAGTTTGCAAGGTGCGGGACTGGAAGAGCCTGGATAGAGCCACAGAGGGCAAGGGAGCCTGGAGGAAGGGGAAGTCTGGCAGCTTGGTGGGGATGGGGGCAGGCTGGGGCAATCACAGCCTTAGGTCACCCTGCTTTCCCTTTGTTCCATAGCCACGTCAGAGGACGAAGTCAACATGTGGATCAAAGGCTTGAACTGGCTTGTGACTGACACTGTCCAAGCTGCCACACCACTGCAGATCGAGAGGTACGGTCCCCGCAGCCACTGGGCCAGCTGGCTCTTTGGTGTCCAGGGATGGAGGTAGATGTTAGGGATGGAGCATGTGGCAAGAAGATGTGAGGGGACTCCAAGATTGGCCAGTGTCATGATGCATGACCCTGTCACTGGATCCAAGCCAGGTGGTCTGAGGCCCTCTGAACCCATCTCAAGCTATGTGCTTTGTCTTAGGTGGCTCCGGAAGCAGTTTTATTCAGTGGATCGGAATCGGGAAGACAGGTAAGTGTGGGGCCCAAGGAGTGTGATGTTGTAATGGAAGCGGGGGGTGACCTAGTTCCATGGTGAATCCTGGGTTTGGGGACCAGGGGGCTGTGGTGCTTATACCTAGTGAGCTCCATTTGTCTAAAGCTGGAGCCTTATTCGTGGTGCAGACCTTATCTGCCTGGAGGTCACTGATGCTTGTCTAAGCCAGCTGTCTGTTATCCCTGGACAGCTAGCCCTTCCCAGAATAGAAGGAACTTCCTTCCCACAGGCAGTAGGGATATCATTGTATGAAGAGAATGCACCGGTTGGGACCTCCTGACTGTCTGGTTATATTAAAATGTTCTGCCAGTAAGATCACCTGTAGGAGCTGGAGAGTAAACGCAGATGCCCCACCCACACCTTTTTTGTAGCAAATGAATTGATGAAAATAAGTGGTATGAACTTTAAAGGGAAATGAAGGATGTGTCACACAGTTTAATTTAAAAAGAATTTATTAGTGCAAGGAATTGGGGATATAGACAGTTAACTCTCTCTTCCATATTGCCACTCCCTTTTCCCCCAACACACACCCATGTACACGTACATACACACACACGTACATGCATACACATGTACACATACTCGCACATACACATATGCACATGTATATATACTCGCACATACATACACGCACATGTACATGCACTTACACTCGGTTCTTCCTTCTAACTCCTAAATCTCTGTATGTAGTTTATATGTGTGTGTATACATATATTTTTCCCCCTAATTACATGTTAAAACAATTTTTTACATTTTAAAAAAAGTTTTCAGTTCCAGGTTCTATCCCTCCCTCCCTCTCTCCCCTCCCCCTTCCCTGAGACGGTTTACAATCAGCTATAGGTTGTACCTGTGTGGCTGTATGTAGTTCATTTTAGCTTGGGAGTCTAGGTGAATGTTTCTCGGAGGGTTGGTTGGGATGACTGACGTGAGAACATAGATAATTGCTCCTTGGGTTCATTCCTCCATCATAAGTTTCCTCATCTAAAAAATAAGGAGGTTAGGATAGGTTTTCTCTGAGGCCAGCTCTGACACTCTGTGTTTTGTGACCTGAGCTCCTTCTCAGCTCTGAGAGTCGATGATTTTATGTTCCTTTGTCCCCATGCTCAGTCAGGCACTCCTCCTGTTCCTAGCCCTGGTTTAGGGCTTTATTAACTTAGCCCTGGGGAGGGTAGAAACAGTGGTGGGTCCATAGAATGGGCACACAGGCTCATTGACCACAGGGTGAAGGATGAGGGGGATGTTTTTGTCGCCCCAGGATTTCTGCCAAGGATCTTAAGAACATGCTGTCCCAGGTCAATTACCGAGTTCCCAACATGCGGTTCCTGAGGGAACGATTGACGGTAAGAGTTGTCTCCCAGTTCATTCATGTCTGTCTGCTACTGGCAGCAACATGGAGCCCTGGGGGTTCAAAATCAGCTCTGGCAGAGAAGTAACCAGCGGAGGTTGTGGGGATTGGTGCACACATTTGGTGATCCCCCCACCCCAAGAGAAACCTTGGATGAAGAGGAAGAAGAGGGAACCTGAGTTTTCTCTTGAATGTCACTTAGTCTCCCTCATCCCTTGATACCCTTCGGCCATGGGTACCCCTGGGGTGACTCACGGGCTTATGCTTCGTTAGGACCTAGAGCAACGGAGTGGGGACATCACCTATGGACAGTTTGCGCAGCTGTACCGGAGCCTCATGTTCAGCGCCCAGAAAACGGTAAGGACCGCTTGGATTCTGGGTGCCCTCTCCCATAATCCTTCAGAAGTCTCTCTTTGGAGAGCCCTCCTGACCCCCTTCCCTATATGTGCCCCTGTTGCCTTGTAGGCCACCTCCATTCAGCTGATTTCAGTAAAAGGGGGAAAGGGGAAGGCACTAAGCATCTATTAAGTCCCTGCCGTGTGCCAGGCACTTTGCTGAACACTTTACAAATATTATTTTGTTTGACCCTAACAGACATTCTGTAATAATAATAGCTGGCGTTTATATAAGCCTTTTAAATTTGGAAAATGCTGTACACATATCTCATATAATCCTCACAACAGTCCTGGGGTGGGGAGTGCCATTATGATCCCCATTTTACAGATGAGGTGACTGAGGCAGACAGAGGTTAAGTGACTTGCCAGGGGTCACCTAACTAGTAAGTGTTTGAGGTGGGATTTGAATTCAAGCCTTCCGAACTTCCAGCCTAGAACTCTATCTGCTGCACCATCAAGCTGCCACATTAGTATAGGAACAGTAATGTATTTGGAGACACCATATTCCCAGCTGGCCTGCACGTTACTAGGGACAAAGCATGAAGCCTCTGTTTTTCTCATCTATAAGATGTGAGTGTTGGATAAGCTAATCTTTTGTGTTCCTGACAGTCTGGGGTTCCAAGTTAGATACTAGAATACAAAAGAGCTCTCATCTGAGATCCTCTGACTCCCATTTCCTTGAAGTCTGTTTCTGTCCTCACCCCATCCCCAATTCCTAGGGCATCCGTGAGCCCCATCTCCAATCCTCTTCTGATTTGACTCTATATTCCACAGATGGACCTTCCTTTCCTGGAAGCTGGCACCCTGAGGTTTGTGAAGCTTGGGTGGCTTCCCTCCCTTCTTCTGGTGTGGTGGGCTTGGGTGAGGGGAGGGGAGCAAAGAGTTGGGGAGAAGGATGGAAACCTTCATACCATTAAGATTCTCCTCAGGACCCTGGACACTAAATGGCTTCCCAAGGGAGGAGGGATGCTACTTTGTAGGTCCTGTACATAGATATCTATCTGGGGTCCCCTCCCATCAGATATCCCCTAGTTGATCCAGTGGACAATGCATGATGTAGACAGAATACTGAATTTGGATTCAGAGGATCTGGATTTAAATCCTGCTTCTGTCACTCAATATATGGCCTTGGGCAAGTCACATTCATCCTTCTGGGCCATATTTTCCCCCTCTTTAAAATGAGGTGTTTAGAGTAGATCTCTGTGGTCCCTTTCTGTTCTAAATTCTATGACTCTTTGAGCTGCCCTGGCTGGAGTGGGTTGAGACTCTAACCTCTCCTTCCCTTTTTCCTGTTTCCAGGGGTGGGGATCGGCCAGAGCTCTGCAGAGTGTCCCTGTCTGAGTTTCAGCAGTTTCTCCTGGAATACCAGGGGGTATGGGTGGTCCAAGGGCTAGGGGAGCTAGGGGAGGGAGAGGGTCTCCCTCAGCTCAGAGAAGTTAAACCTAAAAGATTGGCATTGAGCTCGACCTGGTGAGGAGATGGGCACATTCTCTGTGGAAGGCTGGGGTCGAGGAAAGGGGAGGGGCCATAGCTTATTGTAGCTCTGCTTTTGAGGTTTTAGGAATGAGGTGAGTGGAAGTGGGCCTGTGGAGGGTGTCAGGCCTGGGAAGGGGCTTTGGATCACCCAAAGACTCCTTGCACCTGACATCAGTCCTCTCTCTGCAGGAGCTGTGGGCCACCGACAGGCTCCAGGTACAGGAGTTCATGCTCAGTTTCCTCCAAGACCCACTTCGGGAGATTGAGGAGCCCTATTTTTTCCTGGATGAGGTGAGGCCCTCACAGAATCTAAGGGGACCTCACAGGGCTTCTGGGCCAACTGCTCACCCTTTAGAAATCTTCTCTACAGCATCCCCAATGAATGACTCATCCAGTCTTGACTTCAACACCGGCAGTGAGAGAGAGCTCCCTATCTCCCAAGGAAATAAATCCATTTAACATCCCTAATTCTGTTAGCTAGTTTTTTTCTTATATGGACTGAAAGTCAACCTCCTGTAGCTTTTCCTTGTAGATCTTAGTTAAACATTAATATTAGCTACTGTTTATGTAATGCTTCAAAGTTTGTAAAATACTTTAGAAATATTTCATTTTATCCTCACAACATTCTGGGAGTTGGAACTGTTATCTTACAGATGAGGAAACTGAGGTAGACAAAAGTTTAAATGACTTGTCACACAGCAAGTAAGGGTCTGAAGCCCGATTTGAACTTAAGTCATCCTGACTCCAAGTCCAGGGCTCTGTCCTCTGACTAGCTGCCTTGTTGTGCCTTTGGGGGTTGGGCTGAACGAAGAGATTCACTCTTTTACATGAGAACCGAAACATACTCAGTACTTTCAGCCGCCAGCCAGGCCCAGAGCTCTTTGCTCAAGCGGGGTTTCTGGGAAGTTGAATGCTGGAGAAAGAGAGACATTGGACTGCACAGGTAAGGGGGCTGGGACTGAGGGGAGCGGTCTGTTCCCCCAGGTGAAGTCACATTAGCCTGTAGCTGGGCTGACCCAGCCGTGCCTTGACCTGCCCAGACCCTCCTTTGGAGCTAGCCTTCACACTGCTGGGAATTCAATTTTTTTCCCCATCTGTTTTGGGGCAGTTTGTTACCTTCCTGTTTTCCAAAGAGAATAACATCTGGAACTCCCAGCTGGATGCGGTGTGTGTGGACACTATGAACAATCCCTTGTCTCAGTATTGGATCTCTTCCTCCCACAACACGTGAGCACCTGTGGGCTGGTGGATGGGAGGGCCCTCCCCAGCATCACTTTCCCCTTATATCTGCCCTGGGAGGAGATGAACCCAGGAAGGTGGGCTAAGAGGAGGAGGGTCTGCCCCCTTTCTTGACCTGACTACTCCCAACCCAAACTCCATCCATGAATTATTAATAGGTACCTGACCGGGGACCAGTTTTCCAGTGAGTCCTCCTTGGAGGCCTATGCACGGTGTCTCCGTATGGGCTGTCGATGCATTGAGTGTGAGTCAGGGGTGGGGAGGAGTTGTGAGATTGTTGGGGAGTGTTATAATTGGTTAGTATCTGGGACCATAGTGAAGGAAGCGGAGAGATGCCTTCACTTTTGGTCTACATGGGCTGAATCACCATTGTCTCTTCGCATGACCCTTGAAGTGGACTGTTGGGATGGACCAGACGGGATGCCTGTCATTTACCATGGACACACCCTCACCACCAAGATTAAGTTCTCTGATGTTCTGCACACCATTAAGGAGCACGCCTTTGTGACCTCAGAGTGAGTAGAGTGGGACAATGAAAAAGCCTGGGGGTCCAGGCAAGAGCCTTAGAGAGAGAGGAGGGAAGATTCATATTTCCTAGAGCCCAGTGGGCTGGGGGAGCGGACGGTGACTTGCCCATCTACACCTATCACGCCTCCTTCTGATGAGTCACTGAGATGGCCTACAGCCATCTTTGCTCATAGAACATTAGAGCTGAAAGAGACTTCAGATCTGTCCCACCCCTCCTAGATCTCCCACTCCTTCATACAGATGGGGAAACTGGAATTCATAGGGAGGCTTAAGACACAGAAAAACTAGGTTCTAGTTCCTGCTTGACTGCTATCTTTCTGTGAGACCTGGGGCAACTTGATTGGCCTCTCTGATCCTCAGTTTTCCCATCTGTGAAATGGAGTTGGATTAGATGATTATTTAGGACCTTTCCAGCTCTAATGGTTTACAGGGTTTGCCTGAGGTCACACAAGTCAGTGGCAGAACAGACTTGAACCCAGTTTTCTTGGCTCCCAGGCCAGTGTTTTGGTGTTTTCTGCTGACTCTCCTTTCATCCAAGTCCTGTTCATTCTACCTGTTTATCCTGCGGTGTCAAACTAAAATAGTTTGGCCACATATTGACTCAGTAAACCACAAATTATCATTGTCTATGTCGTGTTGTATTTTTATATTTTTCTGTTAAACATTTCCCAATTATATTTCCACCTGGTTTATACTTTCTCTCCCATCGTCCTTTTTATATTGCTGCAATAGGCTTTTAAGTAGTGTCCTTCATCCCCTTCTCTCCTCATCCGATGGTTCCTGCCCACAGCTGCCAACTTGGCCTTCCCAGTTCTGAGCTCCAATTCGGTTTCCTCATCTTCAAAATGAGATCGCTGGTCTAGATGATACTGAAGTCCTTTTCAGCAGTAATAACCTGCACAAAAACCCTTCATGGAAACCAGCTGTCTGTCCTTCCAGGTGTCCGGCTTGGCGTCCTTAGACTCAGCCTTGACCCCTCTCCTTTTCTCACCCCTCGTAGCCGGTCTCTTGCCAAGTGCTGCAATTCTACTTTCACAATATATAACATTAACAATAATGTGGATAATTCTTTTGCAATACATAACAATGATGATGATAATAATTCTAATCGTACAAATGCCTAGCATTTATAGGGCACCTACTATGTGCCAGGCGTCATGCTAAGGAATTTACAAACATTATCTCATTTGATCTTTACAACAACCTTGCAAGGTAGGTGCTATTATTTTACAGTTGAGAAACTGAGGCAAACAGGTTAAGTGACTTGCCCAAGGACATAAAGCTAGTAAGTGTCTGAAGCTGGACTCCCAGCTCAGCACTCTGTCCACTGTTCCACCTAGCTCCCGGCCATCCAAGTTTGGGCTCTTCTCACCTCTTATGTGCAGTCGCTTCCTAATTGATCTTCTAGCCTTTGGGCTCTCTCCTCTCCAAACCATGCTTCACACAACAGCCAAATTGATAGTCCATTAAAATTTATATGTGTGTATATATATATGTATTAATATATAACATAATTTTACATGTAAACATATAATTACATTTTTATGTACAATATAATTATATAGACAAAATAAAAATGTAATTATAATTTTAAAACCTACAGTATAACTATATATGTAGCTTTTTAAAAATTACAAATAAAAATACAAAAAGAAAACGCTTCTGATGAACATGCATTGTACAACAAAACAAATTCCATAATGGCCATGTCTGAAAATATTTGTCTTCTGCATTAAGTCTTTGGATTTATGGTTTTTCATTGCATTAAGTAGAGTTCTAAAATCTTCCAAAGTTTTTTTTTTCCTATAATGTTGCATCATGGTTTAACTTGTTCCCTTAGTTCTGCTTACTTCACTTTGTATCAGTTCGTAACAGTCTTCCTAGTTTTCTCTAAAACTGCTCATTTGATATTCCTATGTTAATTTGTTTAGCTGTTACCGAGTTGATTGACATCTCCATTTCCAATTTTTGGCTCTTGTGGAAAGATCCACCCTAAGTCTTTTTTTACATATAGGTCCTTGTCCTCTTTCTTTGAACTCTTTGGGGTATAGACTTGGTAGTGGTAAAGCTGGGTCAGTGTCTGCACGGTTTAGTAACCTTTTGGACCGACCTAATTTCAAATTGCTTTCCACAGATCCACCAACAATGCACCAGTGTGCCTGTTTTCCCATAGTCCCTCCAGCACTTGCTTTCCTTTTTGCTAGTTTTACAGGTGTGAGGTGAGATCTCAGAATTGCTTTAATTTTCTTTCTCTAATTATTGGCTATTTAGAACATTTTTTTTTTCCTGCAAGATTGTTGATGACTTGCCTGATCATACCAGAGCATAGTCTGACTGCTCTTCATGCCCCTGCTCAAGTACCTGCAGGAGTCTTCCTCTTGCTTCTAGGATCTGAGTCCAGGTTCCTTGGTGTTGCTTTGAAGGCCTTTCCCAGCCCAGCTCCAAGCCACTTCTTTATACTGCACATTACTTTCATGCTCTGTATTCCAACCAAAGTTGCCTCGTTGTTCCTGGTCCCTGACATCCAATCTCCCATTCGTTCCTGTCTGTGTTTTCCTTTTATCTTTCCTGCCTGGAATCCTCTCCTCATTCTCCTCTTCTTTTGTCCCATCATCTGTCTTAAGGGCCAGATTTGACTTTCTCCATGAAGCAGTCCCTGACTCCTATGGCGATTTTAATGAACCCTTATTAAGTACTGATTATATGCAGGGTCCCGTGCCAAGCATTGGAGGAGATACCGTATTAAACTTAAAGTCTTTTCTGCCTCTTCCAGCCCTCTTCAGGGGCTGACTCCAGGCTCCCTTGTTCTGGGCAGCCTACCTTGTTAACTCCAGCCAGCCCCATTTCAGTTGTGTCTGACCCTTTGTGATGCCATTTGAGATTTTCTTGTCAGAGATACTAGAGTGGTTAGCCATTTCTTTCTCCAGCTCATTTTACAGACAAGGAAACTGAGGCAAACAGGATTAAAAACTTGCCCAGGTTCACATAGTAGTGTCTGAGGCTGGATTTGAATTCATGAAGATGAGTCTTTCTGATTTCAGACCTAGTCCTCTATCCCCTGCGCCACCTAGCTACCAGAACCAACTCCTAACAGTGAGCTTTTCCTTCTCCAGTGCCCCCTGGCACCTGCTGTCCATGTTCCTCCCTCATCCCACACTAAGTATGCCCTGCTTTAAGTTGATGGTGGTATGTGCCATGTACTCCCAACCAGACTTGCTCCCTAGGGCAAGACCCATGTCCTCTCCTCTTCTCCCCTTCGAACAGGGCTGAGCGTGGTGGGGAGCCTGATTTGATTTTGGCCCCTACCTTCCTGTCCCAGGTACCCAGTGATCCTGTCCATCGAGGACCATTGCAGCATTGCTCAGCAGAGAAACATGGCCCAGTACTTCAAGAAAGTGTTTGGCGACACCCTTCTTACCAAGCCTGTGGACATTGCAGCTGATGGTCTGCCTTCACCCAACCAGCTCAAGAGAAAAATCCTTATCAAGGTACCTGGGTGGTAGGCAGAGGTCAGAGGGGAAAGAGAGGAGAAGGCAGGATATCTGGCACTGAGAACCTAAGGAGCTGGGGGAATGAGGGGATAGACAGGTAGGAATGGGAGTCTGCAGTTCTCTACACTCCAGTGTAAATGTCCTTCTTCCTTTCCCTTCCATCATCCCTTCCTGGCTCTCATTGCCTCAGACGGAGTTGGGAGGCTGAACCTGGGCTGAGGTGGACTTGATGGGGCCCTGAGTGATCTTGGCAGAGCTCCAGCCGAGCCCTATCTGGCCAATTCAGTCCCCTCTTGTCTGTTGGGGACTTTTGGCCTGGAAGGTTGAGGTTTCCAAGCAAATATATCAGAAGGGCAGAGATCAGATTGGGCATATTGGGACTGAGCAAGGACTCCTGACTCCCCTTCTGGCAGCACAAGAAGCTGGCTGAGGGCAGTGCCTACGAGGAGGTGCCCACTTCAGTGATGTACTCGGAAAATGACATCAGCAATTCCATCAAGAATGGCATCCTCTACTTGGAAGACCCCATTAATCATGTGAGGGCTGGGCCAGAGCTGAGGGAAGGAGAATGGGCCAGGAGGGTGTGGTTAATTTGTAGTCACAGGAACTAGGTTTAGATCCCCAGCTCTGCTACCACTTAATATCTGTATAATCTTGGTCAAGGAGACCTGAGGAATGTGGAGGGATATGGGAGGGGGTGGGACCTAAAAGGAGCTGGGGACCTTGGGGGAGCCAGGCTGGAGTCATGGGACATTGAGGAGCCAGGGATCTTGGGGGAACCAGGCAGGAGTCATGGGGCAGCAAGAAGCCAGGGATCTTGGGGGAGCTGGGCAGAAGTCATGGGACATTGAGGAGCCAGGGATCTTGGGGGAACCAGGCAGGAGTCATGGGGCAGCAAGGAGCCAGGGATCTTGAGGGAGCTGGGCAGAAGTCATGGGGAAGTTCGGGGCCCTTTGTGACCTTGTCCTGTGGCCTTCAGGAGTGGTACCCGCACTATTTTGTACTGACCAGCAGCAAAATCTACTACTCAGAGGAGACAAATAGTGACCAATGCAACGATGACGAGGAGGAGCCAAAGGAGGTGATGGTGGAGCTGGGTCCTGGAGGGCTGGAGATGGGCTTGGGGTGTGATGGAATGTGGGAGCTGAGATCTCAGATGATGAAACAAGTCTGAGAGAGAGGAACAGGTGATGACATTCCCCTTCCCCCAGGTGAGCAGCAGTGCAGAGCTACACTCCAGTGAGAAGTGGTTCCATGGGAAGCTAGGGGCTGGTCGGGATGGGCGGCACATTGCTGAGCGGCTACTTACCGAATACTGCATTGAGACTGGAGCCCCTGATGGTTCCTTTCTGGTTCGAGAGAGTGAGACCTTTGTTGGGGACTACACACTGTCCTTCTGGTAAGGTCCCTCTGTGGGTACTTGTAGCCTAAGTTTCTCTGTGGGACGGGAGCATCCCTTCCCCCTCTCCCTGCCCACCATCAAGTCTCCCCCTTAGAGTTCAGTCTAATAGAAGTGAAGGACACAGAGTTCTGTCGAGGGACCTTTGTGGATGAGGAATGTCTGGTTGGTCTATACATATTCCACCTCGGAGCCCTCCCCTCTGCGTCATTTTTCCCGAGGCCTCAGGATTCTGGCAACCTGTGATATATAAGGCCAAGGGCTGAAAGGAAGTGAGAATGAGCAGACTCTCTTAAGGGGCCCCCATATTCTTTTGAGCCTAAAGCCAGACACCTGTGATACCTTTGGGGTTCAGCCATTTGGGTTTGGGACATCACAAATATGCTCTCCTCTCCACCCCCCAGGCGGAATGGGAAGGTCCAGCATTGCCGGATTCACTCACGCCAGGATGCTGGCAGCCCCAAATTCTTCCTGACAGACAACCTAGTATTTGACTCGCTCTATGACCTCATCACCCACTACCAGCAGGTGCCGCTGAGATGCAACGAGTTCGAGATGCGCCTTACGGAGCCTGTGCCTCAGACTAATGCCCACGAGAGCAAAGAGTGAGGGGCAGTTAAATGGGAAAGAGGACAGTTGGACACAGTCCCCACCTGGGGGATAATGATATTTTAAAAGGCCTGGGGGAGGGTTGTGCTAGGGATCTAGGATCTTTCTGTCAGTGGACAGTAGAGTGCAGTAACCCTGGAAATCTGCCTGCAGGTGGTACCATGCAAGTCTGACCCGAGCCCAGGCGGAACACATGTTGATGCGTGTACCCCGGGATGGGGCCTTCCTTGTGCGAAAACGGAGTGAACCCAACTCCTATGCCATCTCCTTCCGGTGAGAGGAGTAGAGGGGGTGTGGGGAAAGGTACCTGGGGCCAGAGAGACTGTCACAGAGTGAGGGAATATAGGGGTGGGAAAGGAGGTGATCATGAGGTATTACCCTGAAAATGCGTGTCTGCATGGGTCATGGGTGAGGGTAGGACAGACTGGAGAGGTGCCTTAGCCTTGTCTGTGACTGCAGGGCTTGGGGAGGGTTGGTCCTGGGCCTTTGTCCAGTCAGTCACTCAGCTATCATCATTTAAGCCAAGAGATACAGATTTTTTTTTTAAAAGAGAAAGTTTAAGTGTCAGTAGATGAGCACATTTTAATTTTTTAGGGAGGCAATCAGGGTTAAGTGACTTGCCCAGTGTCATATAGCTAGTAGGAATCTGAGACTGGATTTGAACTCAGGTCCTCCTGACTCCAGGGCTGGTTTCTATCCACTGTGCTACCTAGCTACCCTGATATAAATTTTAAAAAATGAAATAATTTGTAATCTCAAGGGGCTTACATTCTTATGAATTAGAAAGCGAATACAATTATGTATGCGTATAATGTGTGTGTGTGTATATATATATATGCACATATATATACATATTGTATATATAGAATAAGAGAATAATAATAAATGTTGGTAGATAGAAGGTAATGGAGGGGCACTGGCATCTGGAGGCTTCAGGACAAGCTTTGTGTAGAAGGGGTTGCTTGAGCTCTGACTTGAAGGAGGAGAGTCTACGAGGCCAAGGTGAGGAGAGAGGACATTCCAGGCCTGGTGGTGGCCAGTGCAAAGACAAAGAGATGGGAGGATGTGTGCCCTGGCTGAGTGTGCAGAGCTGGGGGTCAGGGAAGGGATGTCCTGAAAGATTCTAGTGAAAGTCCGATCTGTTTCTGACTGACCCCTCAGGGCAGAAGGAAAGATCAAACATTGCCGGGTCCAGCAGGAGGGACAGACGGTGATGCTGGGGAACTCTGAGTTTGACAGCCTTGTAGACCTCATCAGTTACTATGAGAAGCACCCGCTGTACCGAAAGATGAAGCTCCGCTATCCCATCAATGAGGAGGCACTGGAGAAGATTGGCACAGCGGTGAGAGAGGGCCATCTGGGGAGGCTAGGGAGGACTTCTGGGTGACAGGCAGAAAGGGAACAGCCTGAGCTGGGGAGGCAGATCAGAGCTTAGAGAAGGCCGGGGATCTGTGAGTGTAGGGCCTGAGGGACATAAAAAGCATTGGTTAAGGAGACAGTTTGGAACTGAAAATGTAATTAAGAAATAAAAAAAAAAGCATCAGGTGCAGTAAGTGAATTTGGGTGTCTAGTGAGTGGTGGGAGAGGCCACGACTGGCAGGAAGCAACAAGGCCCATGGAGAGACTGTGTGGCTCCGGCTGGGTTAGGCAGGTTTGGATTGGTGATGCAAGGGAGGACAAGGCTTACAAATAGTCCAGGCAACAAGGCAGTTAGGAGTAGAGAAGAAGGGACAGGGACAATTAATTTGGGGGAAAGTAAGAAAAGGGAGAGTGAGAGATGACACCAACATTTCAAACTGAGAACAGGAACATGGTAGTACCAGTACCATCAAGAGAACTAGAGGTCATCGGAGGGAGGGCAGGTCTGGGGGAGAAAACACTGACCTTCCTTTTGGACATACCAATTTTGAGGTGTTGGCAGCATCTCCAGATCCTATCTCACTAGCAGTTAGAAATGGATCTCTGGAGTTCACGATTTGTAAGTCACCCGCATTGAGCGTTGAAGTCACAATGGACGAAATGGTCAAGGGAGGGAGAGAACGTAGAGAGAACACCAAAGACAGGGCTGAGGGAAAGAACCCTTCAGGAAGTGGGAGAAAGATGAGGAAATGAGGTGACAGATTAAGAACCAGCAGTTAGAAAGGAAGGAGAATATCAGGGAAGCCAAAGGAAATGTGAGTTTGAAGGAGGGGTTTGTGCGTGCCTGCAGCCAGAGGGGCAAGATGAGACCAGGGAGAGTTGCTGCCTCTGATACGAGTCATGTTGTTTTCAGGAGCCAGACTATGGAGCCCTGTACGAAGGACGGAATCCAGGTTTCTATGTGGAGGCAAACCCCATGCCAACTTTTAAGGTAAAGGGCTCTAGGTGTCAAAGGCGGTCAAGTATTAGACTTGGAGTAAGGAAGACTGGTATTCAGATTTTGCCCTAACCACTTACTTAGCTGTGTGACCTTGGACAAGTCAATGTCTCTCCACCTCAGTTTCCTCATCTATGAAATTAGGATAATAATAGTACCAACTTCACAGGGTTGTTATGGGGATCAAATGAGATAACATATAGTGCTCTGTAAACCTGAAACCACTCTATTAACACTTAGCTATGTTTATTAGATGCCACCACCTTGATATTGTGTCCTGTGGCCACTCACTGCTCATGTAGGCTCTTCCTAAGGACTGGGAATACCTTCTTAAAACCTCCCTTTTCCCGGGGATGGTGTCAGTTTGGGGTCTCAAGGCTGCCTCTCTTTGGGCTACCTCTTGGGGGTGGGATATAATTGGGGAGATTTCCCATGGGGTGGGTGTTTTTGATCTCTTCTTCCCCCACACCATTCCCCTGCTTCATACCTGAACTCCTGGGTTGGAGGAGGAGATTATTGACTTGTGGTCAGTATTTAACTTCCCCTCCTTTGGAAGGGATGCTGGCAGCTTAGCCCCAAACAGAGGTGACAGTAGGAGTCCAGAAGACAATTTTTCAGGATGCCTGTAAAAGGGGGTTCTTGTTCTGATAAGTCAGATAAATGAGAGGCTCCTTCTGACTCTGAGATATTGCCACCTTCCGGGACTGAGGATCTTCCCCAGTCATGCCCTGAGCAGGTAACACTTGATCTTTAGTTTCCTTCCCCCAAGGCTGATTGAGAACTCAATTGCCTCTAAAAGTCCTGAAGTTGCCAGAGTCCTCTTACTGGGCAAGCAGGGCTTGGCTAGACATCTCAGCCCCAATTCTTGCCTACATTGCTTTAAATTGTGATACATGCCAATCAAAACAGGACATATCTAATAGGTGTAGGGAGAAAGTTCATTAAGATCAAACCTCATTAAGAGATGAGATAGGTCAAATTCCTGGTTTGTTTTTTTTTTTTAACAGAAGAAGTAGGCCTAGAGAGTTAAAGGGATTTGCCCAATTATTACAGGTAATAAGTGGCAGAATCTAGGCTCTCTGGCTTCAAATGAGTATTTTTTCCTTTACGTATCCCTACCTCTCCTTGGCTGTTGGAGCTGGAAGGAATCTTAGAACGTAAAGTACATGATCACATAGATATTCTTAGCTGCATGGATTTATATATGCTTGTGGGCACACATGAATGCATGCATGCATGTATGTGTGTGATAGCTCCCACATGTGGAGGAGGGAACAGATGAACAGTGAGTCAGTCAGCACTGTCAGCTGCCTAGAGTGAAAATAGCATGGAATTTGGACTTGACCAGTCTGCTCTGTCCTTTACTACCTGTAAAGTCCTGACAAGTCCTGTCCCATCTCTGGGCCTCAGTTTCCTCCTCTGTAAAATTGAGACTCAGATGGTCTCTAAGGTCCCTTGCAGCTCTGCATTATTTGTAAAATAAGGAGGTTGAAGAAATGACCTTTCAGATCTTTCTTTTGTGGCTTTAAATCCTGTGACAGCAACACAGGGTTAGGCCATCCACATTCTAGGCCATCTCTCTCACGTCATGGACAGTGTAGAACCATGTAAAAAGTTCCTCCTGGGGGACCCTCTGAACTTTCAGCCCAGCCCAGCTTTGTCCCCTGAAGTTTTTTGTTCCTCATTTGAGTAGAGAATAATGTGGAACCATGTTCCTGGGCACCGCCCCAGGATCAAGACCATCTGACCACTACTCACCTCAGCAACCCTAGGATGCATTTTCTGAACACAGATATGTCTCTCTCTACCAGGGCTTGTTAGGGGCAGGGTCCCTGTCCCCTCCCCCTTTTGACCAGCCCCACTGTCTCCGCAGTGTGCTGTCAAAGCCCTCTTTGACTACAAGGCACAGCGGGAAGATGAGCTGACCTTTACGAAGAGTGCTATCATTCAGAATGTAGAGAAGCAGGAGGGAGGCTGGTGAGTTAGTGCCGTTTGCTATGCTTTTTTGTGGGGAGCTTCGAGAACCCTAGCCTATCCTAACCTAGGTGATCTCTACCTTGCCCTCTTGGACTAAGATAGTGGGAAGATTGGAGGAAATGGTTGGTTCCCTTGAGAATTGGGCCCACAGTTGAGAAGGCAGTGAGAATCCTGGGATCTGCATGCTCTCACCCAGGTGTATACATGTACTTAAAAATATGCCAGTCCCCCTAGCGTGGTGCTAGCATTCTATATGGGGTAGAACTGTCACTGGGCATGGGGAAAGGGGAGCTGGGGAGGCAGCAACGGTGGCTGTTCATCCAACATGGGCACCTGTCGCTTGGGGTCTGAGTTCGATGCTCTGGGGTCCCAGGTGTGCTCTCTGTCTTGCAGGTGGAGGGGAGACTATGGAGGGAAGAAGCAGCTCTGGTTCCCATCCAACTATGTGGAAGAGATGGCCAATCCTGCTGCGCTGGAGCCTGAGAGGGAGGTGAGACCACAGAGGGTCCTGTATGCATGAACAGTCCCGCCCCTCCTCTCCCCACTGGCAGGAGAGCTTTTCTCTGTGAGCAGGGAGCTTTGGACCAGAAGGTCACACCTGCCCACAGTGTGCTTGAACGTATGCAGAACTACATGGGTGTTGGCAAACTAGTGGTCACTGTAGCTTTGCTCTCTACAGCAGCTGGATGAGAACAGTCCCCTGGGAGATCTGCTCCGTGGAGTCCTGGATGTGCCGGCCTGTCAGATTGGTGAGCCCTGGGCCTTAATCACACCTGTCCTGAACCAGCAACCTCTGCTCTAGGCTAGGCAGCTAGCAGCTTCTGGTCTTTGGGTGTCTCCTAAGTGTGATGTTCTCATGTAGATTGCTAAGTGTCTGTTTTGTAGGGGAGGGATCTTGGGAGAGCGGCTGGGTAGGCAAACCTTACAGCCTCTGACCTTTCCTCTCTTGTTGGTCCTTTGTCTTGTAGCTATCCGCCCAGAGGGGAAGAACAACCGGCTGTTTGTGTTCTCCATCAGTATGGCTTCCATTGCACATTGGTCTCTGGATGTGGCTGCTGATTCACAGGAGGACCTACAGGACTGGGTGAAGAAGATCCGAGAGGTGGCCCAGACTGCGGATGCCCGGGTGAGGGTCCCTCCTGGGATGGGCTGGGGAGATATGGAATATGGCTGCTAGGTGGGGAGTTACTGCATGGATCCTGATGACTGCTGACAGGTCATGCACTCATTGTAGCACATACCTTTTAAGGATGGAGAGAAGGTGACGATGTAAGGAGAGAGGAACAGATGAAAGACTTGGGTTCTGGGAGGGTTCAAATAATGTGCTCTCGGGATCTTCCGTGGAAGGCTGACATGTTTGGAGGGCTGGCCCTGACTTGTTGTTATTAGGTCATGCCCTCCTCACACTGAGTAAAGCCATGGGACCCTCTCTCTGCTCTGTAGCTCACAGAGGGAAAGATGATGGAACGAAGGAAGAAAATTGCCTTGGAGCTTTCTGAACTTGTCATCTACTGTCGGCCTGTCCCCTTTGATGAGGATAGTGAGTAAGGGAGGGAAGGAGGCAAAGGTCAGACTGGAGCCTGTGTGGGTGACTGTTGGTGTGTGGATACAGCCAGTCTGAGGGTGCATGATATGTGTCTGGATTGTGCCTGTGCAATAGGACAGGTGATGGCCCTGAGCCAGGGGCTCTGCCCCAGCATGGCTGGCATGGGCTAAGGGAGCACATCTTGGCTGTAATGGCTCCTGCTTGTCTATGGCCTGGGCTGGCAAGAACCTAACGGCCTGAGTCAGTGACTTCTTTTTCGCACGTTCCAGAGATTGGCACCGAGCGGGCCTGCTACCGAGATATGTCATCCTTCCCCGAGACCAAGGCTGAGAAATACGTGAATAAGACCAAAGGCAAGAAGTTCCTGCAGTATAATCGGCTTCAGCTGTCACGCATTTACCCCAAGGGCCAGCGGCTGGACTCCTCCAACTACGACCCTCTGCCCATGTGGATTTGTGGCAGTCAGCTTGTAGCCCTCAACTTCCAGACTCCAGGTCAGGGGGCATTTTCAGAGTTCTTTCTTAAGAGCTGTAACTTCCATGGGGTGTGAGGGTGGGTTTGGGGGGTTTTGGGTCTTCTTTTCTCACCAACTCCCCCCTGCCCCGTCAAAGATCTGGGTCATTTGCCTGAACTGAGAGGTTAAAAGGTAATTTGAGTTCACTACAATTTGATTTCTTTTAGATAAACCCATGCAGATGAACCAGGCTTTGTTCATGTCCAGTGGGCGCTGTGGGTACGTGATGCAGCCAAGCAACATGAGAGATGAAGTCTTTGACCCCTTTGACAAATGCAGTTTGCGTGGGATAGAGCCGTGTGCAGTCTGCATTGAGGTAGGCAGACCTAGTAAGCTTTTAGGGGAGGGGGTGACTGGGGAGGTACCACTGCCATCATTATACCACAGCAAAGGCCACTTATCCAGGCCAACTTTAGTTGTTTCTGGAAGATGAAGGAGGGTGTAATGAGGCAGGGGGCAGTGGGTTAATACCCTGTGCCTACCCCACATTGACTGTGCTGCTTGCCTACTGGAAAAGGTCTGGCAAGTATGTGAGTTTTGGAACCACTCTTAGGTCCACAAAGAGCTGGAGGAGAGACTGGGCTCTGTTATGTGGTGTCTGTCATCCTGTGGGCTGTAGATGGAAATACGACAGACAAGGCAGGTCTAGAGAGCCTTGGAGCAGGGAGTCTGGGAGGTCTAAGGAGATAGCAAGTCAGAAGAAGGGGACAGCTGGTATAGACAGAAACAGGTAACTGAATTGAGTTAGGAAATTTGAATCCTATCTTGAGTGCCATACACAATAATAATCACAACTCCTATTTCTGTAGTGTTTTACAAAGTGCCTTCTTCACAACCACTCTGTGAGGTGGGTACAAGCATTATCCCCATTTTACAGAAGACGAAACTGGGTCTCTGAAAGGTTAACTACCCTGTGGTCACACAGACTGCATGACACCTTCGGAGGGCTGAGAATTGTGATGCTGTCTAAAGTCCTGTGTTGACTTAAGGGCCACCACTGTCTTATAAGATTGGTGAGGGATTACAGGATCAGAGGGCTAGAAAGGGTGTTACAAGTCAAGTCCAACTTCCTCTTTTTACAGATGAGGAAAATGAGATAGGGAGAGGTGAATTTACTTGCCCAAAGTCACACTGATTATTAGCAGAGATGGGATTTGAACTCTAAATCTGATGCTCTTTCTACTATCCCATCATGTGGCATGTCCTTCCATGGTACAGTGTGCAGGAGAGGAAGTAGCCATCAGCTTGGTTGGAGGCCCCCAGGAGGGTAGTAGGTGTCAAGGATGGGCTGGACGCTGGGCTTCCTGGGAGTCTGTCTCTGTGTGTGAGAGGGTGTGTGCCCTGCCAGGTGGGCTCTAAGATGCTTTCTGGCACAGATGTGTGAAGACATGCCTTAGAAGACATGCCTCATATGCCTCTGAACCTGTGCTTCCAATCCTGAAAAGCATCCCCTCTATAATCTGCCCCTGTGGGCACGTTAGAAGATTTTCAAGTGAATAAATGATACAAGCCCCACGGACCCAACGTGGTCATTGTGTAATGCTGAGGTGCTGTCCAGGCAGGCTTCCTTCTTAGAATAAATTCCACTGTGGGGCCATAGAAGGTCCTGTTGGGCAGGTGATAGAAGACCCTGCTGAGCCTCATGAGTGACAGGGAGCAGAGCCATTCAGGAAAAGGAGTCTTTTTACCCATGATGAGAGAGGAGGAGAAACATCTGCCAATAGTTGGGCAAGGTGAAGGGCCCAAGTGGGGAGAGTCGGTAAACTCTGATCCTTACCCAGAGAGAGTCAGGGGACCTAGAAGAGATGTAACAACAGAGTAGAAGTCATGGGCTCAGAACAGTCTGGCTTTGGCTTTGAGCACCAGCTTCACCAGGCCCCAGCAGAGGGCGTCTTGTCTCCACCAATCTGGCCTCCCCACCTGGCACATTTGGACCTAGGCAGGCCAGGCCCCAAGGCTCGGGAGTGCATCACTGATGCCTGACCAGCCTCTGCCTTGGGGCTTGTCCTGAGTTTGAGGTGGGCAGTGTTGTCCTGCTGTGCCTAGAGGGAGATGGAATCCAGTTTTTGGGTTATAGCAGAGCCTAGCCAAATATATATACCCTCTCACCTAAGAGGGAAACCAGCCTGTAGGGGATGGGAAAGGGGATGTGTATCTGTGGGGAGGGGAGACAAACCCTCTCTGCCCTGCTTAGGTCTTGGGAGCCCGGCATCTTCCCAAGAATGGTCGTGGCATTGTGTGTCCTTTCGTGGAGATTGAGGTAGCCGGGGCTGACTACGACAGCATGAAGCACAAGACAGAATTTGTGGGTGAGGCCCAGATGGGATGGGGTGCTAGCACCCCAGGCTATACCCTGACCCAGCACCTCCCCCATCTTCTTCTTTGATGACCTGGGCATTGTTTGGGTGGGTTTGTCATGGCCTACAAGGGCCAGCTCAGGGCTATATGGCATAGGTAGTCAGTCTTACTAGTAGCTGGCATTTTCTGTGTTCCTATGTGTATGTCTCTCAGGGGAGAATTATGGTATTGAGTCTCTCCAGCCTAAGAAAGAGCTTGTGAAACCCTAGTCTCTTCCCCTCACCACCCACCCACCATACTTTGCTTCCTTTCCCTTCCCCTTAACTTTGTAAACACTATGGGCACAAGTTAGCTTGAAAGAGAGGGGAAGATGTCTACCTGCCCCAAAACAAAGTTCGGTCTTCTTCTCTCCGGTCCCAAAGTTTAGCCCTGTCACTCCTGCATGTAGAAAGAGAATGGTCTCAGAAAAGGGGGTTCCCCAGGTGGTCTGAGTCCCTTAGCCCTATGACCTTTCCTACAATGTCCTGCTTGTCCTCCCATACAGTGGGGGTCAAGGGGCTGGGGGTGCTTCTGGAGCCAGACTGACATGCTGATTACTGGTTCCTGCCTTCTCTACTTTACAGTGGACAATGGTCTGAACCCTGTGTGGCCAGCAAAGCCCTTCCACTTCCAGATTAGTAACCCTGAGTTTGCTTTCCTGCGCTTTGTGGTATATGAAGAAGATATGTTCAGTGACCAGAATTTCCTGGCTCAGGCCACCTTCCTGGTGAAAGGCCTAAAGACAGGTAAGCCTGGGGGTGGGGCTTGGGATGCCATCCGCTAGCCCATCCAAGGAACTTTTATGGACCCATAAGATTCTCTTTTCTCTCTCCTGATGACTAAGTCACAAGGACCTAGCTCCTTTTTGCTCTTTAGGGAAATCTCTCATACCATAGTTAGGTGTGATGCCCACATAACTTTTCAAAACATCCACTTCCAAGGGTGAACCAGCCAGGCCAAGTGGGTATTATTGTGCCCAGGCATTGCGCAGCCACAGTCCTCAGTCTTGTCGCTCACGTGATGCCTGTGATAGGATGAGTCCTGGGAAGGCCCCTCTGACCCCTGAATATCTCCCCATTTGGCTTCATTAAAGAGCCTGGGCCTGAGATCCCACCATCAGAACTTCATTATTTTGGGTTGTCACCTAGCACAGGGCTTCTTAAACTTTTTCTATTTGTGACCCTTTTCATGTTTCGGCAGGCGGCTTTGGCATGTGTAGAGCCAAGTGCATGTTCTGCATGCTCAGAACCAAGGCTGCACTGAAGCTACCCCATGCAGTATGGCAAGCACTGCCAGAAACACCTTGGATTCATTATGCGTTTGATTTTTAATTAATTTTTGGTCATTGTGTGTTGAGAAACCTTTTACTGTTGCCAAGTTTTATGGGATTGTGACCCATTGTTTAAGAAGCACTGCCCAGCACAACCACCTTTGAAGTGGGCTCAATAAATGTGGCTGTCAGTTCTTTTCAAATGCTAAGTCCAGTGAAGCACAACCCCAGAGAATGCTGTATGGAGTGAGCAGACACCCCTGAGAGGGCCAACACTTGTGATGTCACCAATGCTTTCATAGAAATCAGCCTTTGATAACTAAACTGGCATTGACGTTGTGGGGAGGAGCTAGAGAAATGGTCAGTGGAGAGAACAGGGGAAGGGGAGTTCTCTTGTTCCAGTTGCACAGGCTTGGGCAGAGCAAGCCAGGGCCTCATGGTGCCGCTCATTGTAGAGGGAGGGGTGGGGAGAGAAAGGTCAGCCCAGAGCCTAAGGCAAACTTACATGAGGCTTGGGGTGGGTGGTGTCTTAATTGGTTTCAGGATACCGAGCGGTGCCTTTGAAGAATAACTATAGTGAGGACTTGGAGTTGGCCTCTCTGCTTATCAAAATAGATATATTTCCTGCCAAGGTAGGTACTTGCTGCCCAACTGAGGCTACTTGTGTCAGGAGGAGCTGTAGAAGGGGCCTTGGGTAGTATCA
This sequence comes from Bettongia penicillata ogilbyi, assembly GCA_023548195.1. NCBI lineage: Eukaryota > Metazoa > Chordata > Mammalia > Diprotodontia > Potoroidae > Bettongia > Bettongia penicillata. The sequence goes on from JAJHZJ010000385.1 coordinate 682,637, forward strand.
AGAGGAGGGAGAGAATGCTGTCCTTGGGAGTGGGGCGGGGCAGGGCTGCTTGAGGTGGGAATAGCTTGGGCCTAAGCACGTTTTTGGCTTGCAGTAGAGGCTTCTCACTGAGGAGGTTGGGGTGAGGGCCAGTCTTGGCACCTGCAGAGGCCACAGCCGGTCGTGGGTGGGGTGTCTCTTCCTAAAGCAGGAGAATGGTGAAGTCAGCCCCTTTGGCAGCTCCTCTTTCCGAGAACGGGGGTCTGAATCTTCAGGCCAGCTGCTCCATGGACGAGCCCGAGAGGGCTCCTTCGAAACCCGTTATCAACAGCCATTTGAGGACTTCCGCATCTCCCAGGAGCACCTTGCAGACCACTTTGACAGCCGAGAACGAAGGTGACACAGCACATCCTCTCCTTTCCTTCCTTCCCATCTCCTCCTGGGGCTGGCAGGGAGAGGCAGGAATACAGCCAGGGCACACAGGGCTGCCAGGCTTTGGCCAGGCTTTTCTGGTTCCAGGTTTCCCAGTAGGTCCCTTTCACCATTTGCAAAGGTTTGGACAGAGTGAGCCAAGGCAGCATCATGTACCTCAGAGGGCATTGGCTGCAGCTTAAATGTTCAGGAGCAGCCCTTGACCCAGATTCCATTCAAGGTGGGTGAAATGTGTGCCACAAGACAGTACATAACCAGCTACCTTTTTGCTAAAACTGAGCTGTCCCAGAGTACACACACATGCTTGCCTGTGCTTAAAGCTTGGGTTACCATGTACTCACTTTGAATTCAGAAAAAGGTCTGAGCACAGAGCTTAGGGTGAAGGGAAGGCTGATGGTGAACCTGTTATGCAAATAATCAGCCATGATTAGAACATGGTTCTAATGGTTAGAACAGCCATATCTGATCACTGTGTCATTTCTATGGTCAGGCATCACCTCAGAAGATGCCACAAGTCAAGATCATAGAGCCAGAGCTAGAAGGGACTCACTCTATACTGGACAGTACTAAGTTGCATGTGGCTTAGTCCAATTTTATACAAGAAATTAAATAGCTTGCTTGGGCCGTTCCTGTTTTAAGTGAGGCAAAACCAGTGTTCTTGCCATGACCGTACCACTCTGGATTTCAGCCCAAGCCTCAAATGGGACTCTGCTCTAGCATTTATGCCTTTCTTAAGGGCTCATTTTTTTTTTCTTTCTGAAAATGAGATGTCTTATATCTGCATCCTCAGCTCTTGTCCACCCTTAGCAGATCTCTTAGAGGGCAGCTTTACCTCAGGGGCCCCTCTGTCCCAATCAGGACCTTTGCTTCTCTCTCTCTAGGGCACTCCGGAGAACTCGTATCAATGGAGACAACCGCCTCTAGACTCAACCACAATGACCCTTGAGAATTATGTGGGTTTTAGCAGCAGATGCCTTGTGGAATTCTGTGAACTGGTTTCTATGGAGACAACACTGCTCTGGCCCTTCCTTCAGGCAGCCCTCTTGGGTTCTCTGCCTGCAGCCTGATGTTCTGGTAGAGATATGTTACACAAAAACCAAGCCATTGTTCAGCTGTTTTACTGTCCTGAATCTGTTCACTCTTGTCCAGGGTAAAGGCAAGAAGACTGTATACAATACCTGGCATTGAGCACAAACATCTTGTCCTGACTCCCCAGAGACTGGTGCTCTCATCTCACCTCTCCTGGAAAGGACAGAGCCCTTGACCCAGCTCCCTTACTCACAGGGAGAGTTGGGCTTGGCAGTCACCTACCCCACCCAACAGAGTGCATGGGGCTCTGAGGAGTTACGGATAGATTCCTGAGAATGACCAAGGGGCTGACTGCTGTCTTTGCCTGTTCCCTAAGGGACCTACAAAGACACCCCCCCCCCCAAGCAAAGTTTACATCCTCCTGTAGCTTTAAAACCACAAATGAACAATGTGAGAGGGCTAATGTTCTTAAGTGGTTTGTCCCTTGGTTGATCCAGGCCCCCACTTGATGGTTGCCTCATTGGTCAGACCTAAAACCCCATAGGGGTGTCTATGCTGAATATTTTACTTGGTGAGTAGGGCAAGAAAGGCAATATTGCAGATATAGCAATATGGCCATGGAACACTAACCCTCTTTCAGGATGGAATGCTCTCCTGAAGTTAAAACATGTTACAAGCAGCAGTATTATTTTTTCTTCTAAATTGTATTGTAACTAAGTTATTTACTCCTCCCCATACTGTTCCTGTCATCACAGGTAAACCCCCAAAGCAGGTGGCGTTAAAAAAAAGCCTGCTGCCAGCCACCCATGTGCAGCTTCCTGAGCCTGGCCTTGAACTAGCTGAGATGCTCAGAGGCTGATGTTTGGTGGACTTCAAGCAGTGACTTAGTCAGTGTTAGTGGCAGTGCCAGAGGAGCTGCGGAGGAGAATAGCTGACTTTTTAATTTTTTTTTTTTAAGGGAAAGAGGGCACATTTTAGGATTCGTTAAGTTTTTTAGGCATGAAAAGGGAATAAGGAGTTGTACTCATCAGGAGCAAGGGGGAGAACACTGATTGGGAAATCCCTATGTCTGGTACTGAATGGTCAGGAAGACATCTACGAGGCTGAACTAGCAGCTTGGATACTATATGGTTTTTGTACGTACCTGGAACAACTGACCCTCTCTTTCCAAGGAAAAAGCTTTCCCTCAGACCTGACTAGGAGAGACAGACTTATTTGGTTGGGAGAATAGACACTATAGAACCTATAACTCATGTCTCATGTCCTGGGCATGAGAAATCAGTATCCACACTGGGACTAGGGTTCACAGGGAGCTGGACCTCAGCTACCTTCCTTCAGCACAGGCAAACCTGCCACCCCCAGTTTTGGGCCCTCAAGATCTGACTGCCAAATAAAAAGGCTTCATATGATTTCCCCCCCTTAATTGGTGTATTCTTTATGGGGGTAAGGGGGGCTGGGAAATTATTAGCACTTAGTCACCTATACTAAGCCTATACAGTAAGCAAAGACGATGTTACCAGATAAACTGGAAGTACAGGGTGTCCCAAAAGCTTTAGTAACACAGTAGTATAGTGGCACTGAAACTTTTAGAATACCCTGTATTATAGAAGACCTAACGCTACAGCTCCTTTTTACCTGATTGTTTCTGTCATCCCCCTTCAGGGGTGGGGAGAGAGAGCATTTAAACAGGGAAGGTTCCAATTCCTTGGTTCAGAACTTCCATTCAGATAATCTTTTCTCGCAAGTATGGTATATGGTATATCCTCTGTCAGTTTGTAAAGCAGTTTAATAAACTCACCACTTCCCCTGTTCCCCCAAGCCTGTCCTCAAAAGTCCCCAAGCTGCTCTGAAAGCAGACCTATTTGTTCCTTGCCAGACTGCTGCTGAGCAAGTATTTCATATAAACTATCTCCATTTCAAACTCACATTTCAGCAGTTTACATATAAACCTAGGCAGACGGATGCTGATTTCTAACAGTCAATGTAGAATGAATCCCTAAAGCCCAAGGTTATATTCTCCAGGAATAGAGAATGTCTAAAGAGAAAAGAAACCTGTCCAGAGAGATGATATTTTTATTATTATAGTCAACCAGAGGTGGCATAAAAATTAGTACCATAAAGACAAACAATTTGAAATCCAGGCTGTATAAAATGCCAGCGTAAAGGATTAGTATTTTAAAGAGAATGTCTGTTTTACAAGTAAGTTTTATTGAAACTCAGAGAAGTGTATAAATGCCATCACCACCCCATTCTTCTCCAAAACAAAACAAAAAAATATTTGTATTACCTTGTGGTATCGGGGATCATGAAGAGCATTGCCTTGCAGAGATTTGGAAAAAATAAGTTATTGGGAGTACTTTAAAAAAATCACTGAGCTGAAAATATGAGGAAGACCTTGGGCATCTGTGTGTCAGCCCTCTCTTCTTTTTTTCCTCCAGGGCTCTATTAGAAAGTATATGCTAACATGGTCCAGCCCACTCAAAGTGGAAGAGTACTCTGTCTTAGTTTTTCATATGTGGGATTTAAAACAGAAAACTCTATACTTGATGTTACCTTCTGGGGAATTAACTAAATAGGAATCAGGAAAAGTGGTCCTTCCCATTGTTCCTATAAAAAAAGGCCCAGGCCACCTTATGGCAATATAATCCAACCTCATAGTATGCATTACTCTATAGGAGTCAGTTCCCATTGGAATCAGCTTTGGGTTTTTAAAATTCCTTGATTCCTGTTTTCCCTTTTGTCATTCTGGTTTTTAATATTAGAAAAATGGTAACATCTTGATGCCAGGAGAGAGCTTTTCCTGATTATTAAATGGTGAGGATGGGCAGTGGCGCATACCATTGTCAAATCTACTTCATTACAAAATGTACTTTGTTCATTTATTCTGACAAGTTTAGTTTTTATGAATAAATACCTCAGTTTATTAGCAAGCTTTCTTTATAGTACATATTTTGTCAAAGGGATGAGGTGAAGTCATTTCTACTGAGCTTCTCAAGTAATGGTTGAACTTGTATAACTTGTCTTTTACTAGAATGTTTTGATTTTTCTAAAGAGAAAATGTCTCAATTCTAAGTTAAAATTTAAGAACCTTTTCATTCAGTAATAACCTCCACATTACTTCAGATGAGCATGGTTAGCAAAATTAAGAGGTCCAACTGAACCCAGAGACATGGGTCACCATCCTAATATCCTCAACCTGAACGAATCCTTTGGTTACTTTTCAAGACAGACACTCGGCTGGATCCATTCCCTAAAGCAATAGCTCCATTTTCACAACCAGACTCCTGGGATGTCGTGGAGAACTGGCTCTGGAGTGGTTCTATCATTTCCCTCTCAACTACTGCTAGTTGTTGTAGCTGCTTTAACTGTGAGGTATAAAAATGCTTTAGAGGTTTCTGGGTAGACAAGGAAGACTCTCCTCTGTAGCACCAATACAAAGAGGAATCAAGTAAAACCATTCTCTGACATTGACCTTAGGGAATTAAACAGGAATGAACTCTTACGTACTACTCAGGCTTTTATCTCTACTCTTACAACAAAAGTAATTTCACTTCTAGTTTGTGATTAAGGCAGCTCAGCTTGGCATGAGGGCATTAGGACATAGATGGAATAAAGGCTTTCCTTTGGAAAGACACGGATGGTCTAGCATGTTTAAACATAGGTTTTTACTCCCTTTTAAAAAAATCATTTAAACTATGGGAACTGGCAAAATCTGCTTGGGCTGCAAGTTACAAAGCTGTACAGTAGGGATAAGTAACATGGCCCCATTCAGCTCCTATATGCCATTATTCCATGTCAATTACATGATGCTATTAATGGACTTGGCACAGTTTGCCCTAGTTTATTAAGAACTAATTCCAAAGCTTTTGGCTGAAGTCAAATGTTGCAATTACACATAGAAACCAGCACAACAGAGTTGATGTGGGTTGGGTTGGATAATCTGCCCACATCCACCTTAACTACAAATTCGGACTCCCTTTATAGAAAGACATCTGTGAATGTGAGATAATGGTTTATGTATTTTATTTAGGAATAATCAAGGTTTGAAGTACCATTTAGAACCATTTCAAACTATACAAACAATTTCTTTTTCCCTCCCCACATCAAGTCCACATATACAAGATTTAGGGAAACAGCATAATTCTTAGAAGGAGCAGTAGTGCTATAGGGAGTGCTAGCCCTTGAGACCAACTATTGGTAAATTTGCACTCTCATGAGCCACTGCAGGCAGGAGCAATAACCACAGCCCCAATCTAAGGCAGGTTTTAAACTTTTAAAAAATGTTTACCCATAGTAAAAAAAAAAAAGTTATCTTCACACATAAGGCTAAATTAACATGTACCACCGTCTAAGCCCCAAGGTTTCTCCACCACACCGCCGCCACTCCTCATCTTCTAGAACCCTAAAGTCAAGGCCTGTTTCTACCACATGTGACATGGGCCCCCTAGACAGTCTAAAGTTCATTAGCTTTAGACAAGCCACCAGAAACAGGTTCATTTGGAACTGCTGTATTGAAGTGAATTTTTTCAAATCCATCCTATTTCGCCACAGGGGTTAGTCTTGCAATAGCAAGATGTTTAACAATCTTTCTCCAAGTCTCTTCCTGCAGTATGTAAGGAACAAAGTGCTTATACTTCAAATTGGATTACAAATAGGTAGGAAAGGAGAGAGAAGCAGAGCTGTTTGCAGGAAGTTACCTGTAGATCATTGGCAAAAACACTGATTTACAAAGGGTGTGCTTAATAACAGTCTCAATGAACAATCTACAGGGGGAGAGAGAGAGTGCTGGCATGGTTTTGTTTTTTTTTTTAATAACAGTCATGGTACAGGTCACTCCTCCTGGCACAACTGAACAAAGCTCTTGTCTTTAGACAGAGCAGGAACTACAAATGTGCCATGAACTATGTCCCTTTTTAAATTCCCACCTGAAAACAGTGGGGCTGATTATCAGGTTAAATATTTGGGGAGTAAAACCACACTATTCCTGGTTCTAGTCTACCATTTATAATAGGATATGCCTCCATTTTTCAGCAGACTGCAAACATGGTGTAGTGTTATGTGGATAGGAGGCAGAGATAATAGCATTTTTTGAAATACAAATTAATGGGAGTTAATAGGCACCATGTGAGTAGAGTTAACACTTAAGAATGTGGACCTGACATGGGAGAAAACCCCCCACATTTTGTGATTCTGAACAGCTTTTATCCTAGATTTTCCCTGTTGATTCCAGTTTCCTGACTCATCCCTTTAAAAGGGGGACAAAAAATTAGATGAAAAAGCTTTTAATGCAGTAATCAAGAAAAGTTATAGTCTCTCACCTCCTTCTTTCCTCCATCCCTCCCTTTCCTAATTTTCTCCATTTTCTGAAAACTACACCCAAACAAGGATAATTAAAACCTCTGACTTCTCGTCCTTGTGGTTGCCCTTGAACCTTTCCCAGAAGAGTGATCCCACCAAAGCCATTGGGAAGCAAAAAGCCTTTTAAAAGGCTATGTCTATTACAGATTTTTAATGCAAATGCCTAATCTTGCCAGCTTGACCAAGCAAAGAAAATATTCAGGCCCAAACAGACAAAGCTTTGATTTAAGAAATGACCTTTCTTACAAGTCTTTTCACTCATACTCCCCCCCAAAAAGTACTGTTATAAAGAATCCACAGCAAGTCAGTCCTTAAAACAGTCATCCCTTCCACACCACATTAAATTTCCTACTTGGCATTATTTCTGGCAATCAGGGCTCTGTGTACCTAGGCCAAGGGGACAGAAGGGTGCCAGCCAAATTCAGTTACCAATTCACTTTGTTCACTCAGGGAATATGTTGAACGGATAAGTGGGGAAAAAAACAACTCTAATCCCTGGAAGAAAACTAATAATTATGTTAACCTACATAAAAAAAGACTACATTTAAGGATGGTCACATGGTATGGGAGACCTCCTTTTCAATTAACAACCAAGCGTCTAGCCAAGTGCTCATCAACATATATTAAAAAATCAAAAGTGTTGTGTTAATACTAACAAAAGTTAGGTATTTTTTACCTCCCACTAACATAAGTAGCCTGATTATGAGAAAGACATGATATAATAGCAGAAACTATTGAAAATTGGGTTTTAATCTTCACGTATAACTGTATAAATAAACCAAGTAATCCCAATATATCCAATTATCTTAGGCTTCCCAATTATTTATTAAAAATTTTTCTACAACCTAGATGTAGTTTGCCAAATTATATGTGGGCTGTAGAAAATGGTATATTATTAGATATAATGTGGTAGTAGCTTTTGGAAGACAAGGCCTAGGTTATTAATATGTCTGCTCTTTTAAAGTAAAGTGAAGCTTTCTATAGACAGATGTTGTCCTCAGCCACATCTGAATATTATAAATGCTCCAGAGTATTATTTACTTGGGTTTGTGTTAATTTATCTGTACATATTTATCAAATAAGATCTCCTAATGGGTTCTCTGCATTCAAGAAGAATGAAAGGAGGCAGTAAGGTCCACAGAAGGAGGAGCAATGGAAGGCTGGGTGGTACCACCTCTCCTCAGTTTCTTGAAAAACAGGATGTTTAATGGAAGTCTTTCCAGGTAGACTACTCTTCTGTTTCTTATGAATGACCCCTGAATGCTTATTTTCTTTCATCTCTCCTTGGACAAATCACAGTGGGATGACAAGTGCATTACAGAAATCTAGTGAGCCATCTGGAGTACACGCAGCCATTTCAGGGAAGTGACCCTAGTCCTGAATACTGCCCTCTGCTCTATGTGGTATAGGCAGAACTTAACCAACCATCCACTAGCATCTGGATTTACTAAACATACATTAAGGAAGTGTCATACTTAGCTTTACAGCAACACAGCTTTTGTACAGCCAAGGGCTTTTGCAGTGCTTTATAGACTACTGCCTGCTAACCTTCACCAGACTCTCTTGGTCCATTAAGAGGGAAGGAAGATAAAAGCTGATAGGGTCCAAGTCAGGTTATTGTGAGAAAAAGAGAATATTCACACACTAAAAGAAAGGTTATATTCTAACACCCAGAGGAGAAAGATAATAGGAGCTCTATCCAAGAAGCTGGAGGAGATTAGAAGAGGAATGCTAGCCACCATCTGCTCACTTAATGAGTGAGCCTGCCACTTGCCAGGATGCCACTCTGGAAAAATGTTCTGAATTTCCATGACAATCCCAAGCAAGAGGGACGTAGGAATAACTGCCCACATGCTTGAAACCAAGGAAAGATCCCCTCTAATACCTTAAACTGACTTGTTTTGTCTTCAGAAAACAGTGCAAATAACCGAGCAGATCATGAATAAGTCAGGACCAGAGCCTCAGGGACCAAGTACTAGAAATGAGGCAGCACTCACAGAAGTAGGCTAACTATTAGTGCATTCAGCTAACAACAAAGTCAAAGTGCTAAGAGATCAGACTTCAGTAATCTATTCTTTTAAAAACCTATTTAAAAATGAGAACTCTTAAAGCACAAATCTTTTCTACAATCAAAACTTCAAACAATCAAAAATATGAAAAGCATACCACATTATTCAATATTTCCTTCAACATAACATCTGGTTTCATCTATAAAAATTGGATCTATATCTTCATGTAAAAAAAATTAAACATTTAAAAAAACAGGCAATAAGAAACATAAATGTACATAATCTTACTGCTCTCCAAAGACCAAGTGCATACTGGGAAGAGGAAGTAAAAGGTTAGTCAGCTTATAAAACATTTTTTTTTTAAGAAAGACCAACTCAACTCCCAGTTCTCACCTACTTCCAATTCAAGACTGTCTTCACCTAGAAGACAACACAATAGTTTGGCTACATGCAAAATTGTGGCAATGTGTCCTAGAATACCACAATGGTTGCTGGCAACACAATTCACTCCATAAACCTTTCTCTTTTTTGCTTCCAATTTTTCTACTCAATTTTGGTCTCTCCTGAGATGTACACCCAAAGCACTGGGTCTCTGACACCCATACAGTTAATATTTTTATTTTATTCCATTTTAAATACATGGATCTGAGATCAAAATACTTCCTTCATCACTTGCTTACATAAAATTCTCTGCAAGAATAAATATCAAACCATATTTAAATATACTCAGATACAAGGACATAAGCAAAACATGGGTCTTTTCTGCATCCCTGGGATTTCCCTTTCAGCTTTCCTTCCTGGTTTTCTCACAGTGCTGACCATGCAGCCATTGGGTCATTGCCATTTGAGAGGGCTAATGCATGTGAAAAAAGTTCACAATATTTAAAGGATCCTAATTCTTCCACTCAACTGCTTTTTCTTTAAGTGGAGTTGCATGTATAGTGGACAATTTTCATGTCCAGAGTGTATTCTGTGAACCCTGCCTGAATATGCTCCAACACTGCAATTTTCTATTACTAATTTTTTTTTTCCATTACTGTGTTTGGATTACACATTTTAATTTGACCTCTAATAAAAGAACCAAGAAAACATTCTCCAGTAAAACTCTGTAGTTAATACATGAAGAAAAAATGGGAGTGATTGTGTTTCAAGGACTGCCACTTTGGAAGTGAGATTCTTAAGTGGGATACTCTGAGATTGGCCTTCTCTTTGCCTCTCCCCTAGTCGTGTTTGGTGTACAAATAAATACAAAGACATTCATATCCAATCCACAAGCTGTTTCTTCCTTAGTATCTATGTTAATTCATTTACTAAAATGTACATATCACGTACATTTTACAAGGTAATACCAAATGAGTATGTGTACTGTATACGTGCATATATAAATTAACCTGCATGTATATAAACACTAGAGGAAAAAATCATGTATTTGTTCTCTGGAGGAAGCTATCATTCACAAATCCATGCTCTTGACATAACATCCAACACAATCCATCAGGGCCACAACAATGTCATATCCAACAGAGAGTGCAAAATAACAGAATGCAAGTCTTAGTAAAACTCCCAGGTCATTTTCTCAAGAAAAATGGATGAGCTAGAGGGGTTACATTCTAGAAGAAATAGTAGGAAGGCCTCTGGATTTCAAAGAAAGGGTCCTCCTAGACCACATAATAAAATTTCCCTTGTCCCCAGAAAAGGTACCTTTTTCTACTAGGGGCCAATTCAACTATGTGACTTGCTACATGTGCCCTCAAAATGGTTATCTGGGATAGTGAAGGCTGAGGGGAGGGCATGCTTGATTTCTGTTAGCTAGCCATAGTTCATGCCACTCAATTTCCAACATAATTAATTTTCTTTAAGCCTGTCTTAACTTGGCTGCACATCCTAGGGCCACAGAGGTTTATTTTTCAGAATTTCCTGTGTTTCAGTTTACTCTGGACCCTGAAGCCCTGTAACCTGCTCTCCCTAACTCTGCCCTAGAGAGCTGGCAGTCATTACCTTCCTGAAGTCAAGGCAAAGGGAATAATGTCTACAGTAGTGACCATGAGACTTGGCATCAGAGAACCTGACTCAAGGACCTATTCTGCTAGCTGTGTGATTTAAGCAAATCATTTGAACTCTTGGGGCTTCAATTTCCTCATCTGTAAAATAAGGGAACTGGATGATTCCTTTAGTCCCTTCTGACATTTTATGAAATTCTCTTGAAATAACTGCGTATGTTGCTCAGTTATCCTCTAAAGAGCACGGACAGATTAGTCTTGCAAATTGTCTAAGATGCTTTGCAATGCATTCTTGCATTGGGAGAAAGACTAGAAATGAGATCAGAAGTTTTCCCATGGAAGCTGCTTCTTATATTAGAGGATTTTTGTATGAATAAAGTAGATTTTATAGTCAAACAATTATTCCATACTTCAAACGGTATCATTTCAGCTGATTTTCCAAAAATACCAAAGGGAGGTAAAAATGATAAGCTAGAGATTAAAGCTAAATAAACCACATTTAGTTACAAGTTGAGGGGAACATTTTAAAAATAAATAAATACTTAATAATGATTTCCATCCTTAATTTTGAAATCTTGTGCATTCACCAGGAGAGAGGACTAGTAGAACTCATGGGTAAATAGCAAGATAAGAAGTTCTATAATTTAATTGGGAAGCCTTATACCACTGACTTTAAACTGAAGGCTATTTCCAACTGAAATAACTAAGAAAGTCACTTAATCTCTCTTCTGATCTTACCTTTCTTCCAGGTGAAGTGGTGATTTTGTTTGCCACATCTTATCCTTCCCAAGTTTGTTTGAGGACTTAGAGATCAACATTTATAAAGTGCTTTGAGATCCTCAGGTGAAAGGTGACAGACAGTGGCTTTGTGCTTTTGTTTACAATTTTGTCTCTTTTTTTCTAATACTGGAACATTTCTGCTTTAAGAAGCAGGCATTTGAATACATATACCAGGTTCAAGATCAAAGACACCTTAACTTAACCCAACAATGGAAAAACAGTTAATATCTGATCCAGAACTTTTCATGAAAAGGAAGCTGGTCAAGTAGCCAATACGTTTTCTTTAACCTTGGGAAAAACGCCTGCTGTTCAATGACAGCCTCAGACCAGTGACCTGCTGCTCACAGACTCACCTACGTAACAAAGCAGTTATTCTTAGAAAGGATGCTGGACAAAGCGGTAAGAGCACTAACAGCATGCTCTCTAGATTCGATGCACCGCGCCCTGATAAAGGCCGGAGAGAGCAGTAAATGTAGCGATAGCGACCTTCAGAGAACAGGCACTAAATACATACGGAGAAAAAGGAAACGCACTGCTTTGCTGATCGGAAGCTTCTATGTAATGAACATGTTTATAATTGGGTGTTTTATTAAACGTGTATAGGCAGATGTATATGTTAAAAAGTCGGTTCTGTTGTACATGAATAAGAAATCTGAAATGTTTTATCCACTGGAAGGCAAAGAAGAGGTTCTATATTGTGGGAGGAAGAATCTGACATGAACCCTGCTCTGCCCAGCGCAGTGTATCATCCTAAATTGGCTGTGAAGAGCTCTAGGCTGACCAGTGAGTTCCCAACAGCCTCTCCCCAGTGTGCTTGGCTAAAAGTCTCACAACAGCAGGCACTGTAACTGGCCCTGGCAGCAGAGGTTCAGATCCAGCCCATTCCATTCGGCATCTTCCTACATTTGGCAGATCCTTCATAGCAGTCAGTTTAAATTCAATCTGCTTCTGGAAAAAGAAGAAAAAGATACATAAAACACATACTAGAACAGACTTCAAGAATGCACATGTAAAAGTTTGGGCATCTTAAATGTAATATCATATTCTCAAGTTAGGAGCTGTTTGAAGCCTCACTTAAAGCGAAGTAGCCCCCACTTGTAGGTTCAGCTCAACTGCAGATTAAGGGAGGAGAGCTCCTAGCGGGCTGAATCCAATACAGCAATCGGAATACGGTCACACAGGCCGCCTCTGGCCTGAAAACCACAGGCCCCTGGGCCGGGTACCATGAACCACGGGTCATGCTGTGTCTTCTTCTGTTCACTATCTTACATGGTTGTCCTCAGTCCCTCCAGAGTATTTCTCTAAGATAAACAGGCAGTCAGATTTTTACTGCAGCCTTGATCTTTGTTTCAGTTTTCAGCCTTGAATGCAAAGTAAACAGGCACCTTAAAAGAAAAACAAAAAACAAACCTGGGCTGACCTTGACTAAAAAAGCATTCCCAAAACAGGCCTTTTAACAGCTTATGGTGATTAATGTCAATCAGTAACATTCTTTCTATGTTATCTGCCATGGCCTATGGCAGTTATTTGGGGCAAGTAATCAAAAAAATAAAATAAAACTGAGTCATTAAAGTGTAGCACTGTCCCTTCCCCACCCCTTCCATGAAATGCCACATATCCCTTATCATCCCACAGTACTTTCTTGCCTACAGTAGAATCAAACAGACAAGGCATATAACTGTAGATCACAGATCTATACCTGTAAAGGGCCTCAGAGGTCAACCTCTTTATTTGGCAATTGAAGAGAGGAAGGCCCAAAGAAGTTAAGTTAGTTCCCCAAGATCACACAGGTATTAATGGTCAGAGGTAGGATTTGAAACCACATTCTTAGTCCAAAGCCAGTGCTCTTTCCAGTACACCACACTGCCTCAAAATGGTAAATGCCATGAAGATGCCAACGCTTGTATCACAAGAACAGGAAATACACTTCCAGTTTAGAATCAATAATAAACATGTTTTCCAATTCCTTATGTCGTGAAAGCTGAAACAATTAATCTATAGAAAAGATAGAACTAGACCTTAAAGGTCACTTTTTTCGAACATCAAGTTGGATTTGAAGTTGTAAGAAAAACTGCATATTTTAGAACAAATCTGTCAGATGAAAGGAGAAAAGGCCTCCTCCTCTGCCATGTTTTCAGTTTTAAGACTTGAGGTTAAAAAAAGTGAATCATTCAACACTGCATCCTTTCATGTTGACTCAGGGCCAGCATTAGTACCACAATTAAGCACACTCATTATTACCACATCAAAGGTTTACATAAAAGGTTGTCTACCTAGAAAAATTATTGAGCATCATTTACTCACTCCACAAAGGAAAGCTGGCAAAACTCAAGCTATAATAGAAAGATGAAATGCACTGACTGTGACTAACAGCACTAGGAAGGTTGTATTCTTACACTAACATTGTTTATCATTTACTTTGCAGCAGCACTGTTTGCAAAAAGACTGATTCAGATATTAACACTGTTATTTAGGCCATAAAAAAGCATGTCACTTTGATCAGGAAAAGCAAAATGTTCACAATGATTATTCATAATCTTCCTTATGGTAATAATTTTGTAGTTGTAGCTAACAGTCACAGTAACACACAATAATTACAGATGAACAACAAAAAAAGGCAGGTTCACTTTTAGTGCTACCCATAATACATATACCATTGGATTAATAGCTTGCCACTGAAAACTGAGGATAATTTTTAAAAATCACTGCAAAATTTATGCTTAAAATTGTTCTGTTCTTTTTATTCCTATGCTCTTAAAACACTCAGAGAAAGAAAAGATGGAAGTCTTCCATTTATAGAATAATATTTATAGTGGTATTTTCCATGGTAGAGCAAACTGGAAGTAAACTGGGTGCCCATCAATTGGGAGAAAGCTGAACAACTTGTGTCTGAATGACATGGAATATTATTATTTCATAAAAAAAAGAAAATAGAAGGTACTCAGAGAAACTTGGGAAGACTTGTATGAACTGAGGCAGAATTAAGTAAGAACAACGACTACGATAACGTAAGGAAGATAATGCTGAAAAACATCAGAACTTTGATAAATGTAGTACACAGTCTTGACTTAAGAAGAATGATTATGAAGTAAGCCTTTCTCTTCTCACAAGAGAGATGGTGGGCTATAGCTATAAGATATTATTTGCCTGACATAACCAATACAGGATGTCCCCAAAGTCTTAGTGCAGTTTCAAGCACTTTTGGAACATTATGTATATTGGGTTTGTATTAGCTGTACTTTTGGGGCAGTTTTTTTCTATTATTTCTCGAATTATGGTATTCAGGTTTTTTGATTTGTGTTCTGGGAGACCTATAATCCTGCAGCATTGGATAAAGTGCTAGCACTGGAGTTAGAAAAACTGAGTTCAAATCCAGCTTCAGATACTTACTAGCTGTGTGACCTGGGTGAGTCTCTTAACTGCTGTCAATTTCCTCAACTATAAAATGGGGACCATAAAAGCATCTACCTCACAGAGTTATTGTAAGGATCAAATATTTATAAAGCACTTAGCACAGTACCTGGCACATAGTAAATACTCATTACTTGCTTGCTGCTTCCCCCTCTTCCTTTTTCTACCCATCCTACTTTGGATATTAATATCTTTTGCTTGAATGGAGGTCATGTGTTTTTTTTTTTTAACCTTTTACGATTTTTGTTACTTTTCTTCCAGACTGTCTTTCATTTCAGTGTATTTGCATTCCCACTGAGTTATTCTCTCTTTTGTTTCTCTGGTGAGACTTACTACCATGGCAAGTTTTTCTATTCTGCCAATTATTTCTGCTCTGCAGGCTATACATTCTGCTTTCAGAATTTTTATTTCTCTTTTAAATCATTCAGGAACATTCTATTCTGGTTCCATGCTCGGTTGGGAATCTACAGGGTTCTCTGCATTATCATGTATTGATTACTTTTCCTTTGTCTTGCAAGTATCTGCACTCTTTTGAGTGATCTGGAGGCCTTATTCCCCTCTGTTATTAATATCTTTTCTGTGGGTTTATCTGCTTATGCTCAGTCTTTAATAGATTTCTTCCTCTTGAGATTTTTGGTAGTTTCAATCTTCTTTATATTCCCCCATGAATCACTTTCTGAATCCTTCCCCTTTGATGGAGGTTGCCCCAGAAGCTGACCTAAAGGCTGTCTCAGACTTCCCTTACTTGGACACTTCACAAGCCTAAGTGTCTGACCCAAGTGATTTCTAAGGGAGTCAGAACTGGCCCCAGATGGATACTGAACTCTTCCCCTCAAAGTTAGTGGAGTGCTACACTGCCACACAACATATCTTGCCCTACTTCCCTCTGTTCTTCAGTTCTCCTGCTGAATTCTACCGTAGTGCAGAGCTATACCTCCCTGCTGTCACTACCTGAGTAAATTCTTGCTTTTTGATTTTCCTTGGCACTGGGAGGAGGGGGGAAAGGTTGAGTTCTGTATCAAGCTCATAAGTCAGCTAGTGTTCCTATTGGGGGAGTGGAACAGGAAGTGCTGAGTAAGAACATTGGGTGTTAGGGATTAACTTTTACTGATATTTTACCTCATTAGTATTCCTTGTGTCCTAGAGCCTAGAGAGAGTTGAAATTGCTTTATCTTTTGTCCATAATTCCTATTTTGGGCAGGTATGAGAGATTGTGAAGATTGGCAAAAATATCTAGCTTGCCATTTTATTGGTCAAGCGACCCTGCAGTAGGTTATACTTGTCACAAGGGCGTGGCAGTCATTGGGAAATGTCAATGATGTAAGAAAGAAAAAAGCATCAAAAGAAAAAGGAAGTTTTAGAACTGAAGTAGATCATGGTAAAAAGTCTTTGAGAAACTGATTGGCTCTTAGGCAATTGAGTCTTGTGGAAAGAATGATACACAGGAATTAAGGAAGACCTGGATTTGAATTTCTCCTCTGATACTTGTTCTCTGAGCCTGGTCAAGTCAATCTTTATCCACCTCAGTTTCCCCATTTATCCTCATAAAATGGAGATTAAAAATAGCATCTACCTCATTGGGGTATTTTGTGAAGATTAAGATGTAAAGTGTTTTGCAAACTTTAAAACCTATATAACTGTTAGCTATTGTTTGTAGTATTATATAGACTTAGAGCTAGAAACAACTTTAGAGGTCAACTAATCCAAACGCTTCATTTTACAAATGAGGACACCAAGTCCCAGAGAAATTATGTGTGTTCAGTCATTTTGATGGGGTTCAGACTTTGGGAGCCTCCTTGAGCTCCCCTTGAATCTTCCCACTTAATCTGGCCTTTCTTACTCAAATCTAATCTTCCCATTTCTTCCGGCAGTCTTTGGAAGCCCCTGGACTTTTTCATTATCATTTCAGGTCTCCTGAACTCCCCACCCTTGATCCCATCAAAACCCTATGCCCCAGGCTGCTGACCACTCCCATCAAGATGTGTATCCATTCCCATACTGCCCCTATCAAGATCTCTGGATTGCCCCACCTGCTTCCCACCCAAACCCTCCATAGTCTGACATCTCCTGATAGCCTCAACTATTTCCAGCCTTTAACCCTCCTTTGACTTCTCCTCAAGCCCTTCCTAAACCCCTCCTCCCATCACCCTGGACTACCAGACCACCGCCCCTCGCCCCCCCCCCCCCCATACTCTTTTCTGTATTTAAGTTCCATCCTGCTTCCATGAAGGGTCTCAGATTGAATCCAGCTTAGACTCTGTCTGGCTGGGATTCTATCTGACCGGCTTGTGAATACAAGCGTTAAAAATACTTAGGTTCCTTAAGAGGCAACCCAATTTGGCGAATCTCTAATAAACTTTGTTTTCTTTGACTTTAAGAAGGCTTGAGTCGAATTCCTTTGAGCACGACCCGGACTGTCAGTATTTTGGGGTCCTGAGCACCCATAAACCTCATCAATTTTTCAATCCGACTCTTCATGACTACATTTGGGGTTTTCTTGGCAAAGACACTAGAGTGGTTTGCCATTTCCTTCTCCAACTCATTTTACAGTTCAGGAATGTGAGGCAAATAGGGTTAAGTGAATTGCCCAGGGTCATATAGCTAATAAATATCTGAGTCCAGATTTGAACTCTGGAAGATAAGTCTTCTTGGCTCCACACCTGGTACTCTATCCACTGTACCACTTAGCTGTGAAGTTAAATAAAAAGGTAAATGGCTGCCCAAAGTCACAAAGGTAGTAAACAGCAAAGATGCACTTTGAACCCCAGGTCCTCTGACTTTAAAGTGATCTTTCTATTGTACCGTATTACACTTAAAGGATCATCTTCATTCTATGTAAAACAACTTATAACAAAGCTGAGCTGATCTAGTGCGAAGAGGAAGTACTGTTAAAGAAACTTTCTTGATTATATAAAAGAAAATCTAAAGATTTTCTGGGGAAGTGAGAGCAGTCTAGTCAATCTTTTGTTTTGTGGATAAGAAGGTGTATGGTGAATAACTAGTAGCTGTCAGTGAGTTACTGAATAGCTTAACATTAAAAGTGTAGCTAGTTCTCTCTCTAAGAGATAAATTGTTGAAAAAGATATAAGTACTAACTAGCAGTACTACCTCTACCTCACAGAAGGTCACTGAAAGCACATAGAACGTGAGCACCTTTAAGCTCAGAGGTGGTTTCATTTTTCTTTTTGTATTCCCATCAGCTGTTCAGAAGCCATTTCATTGTCTGAAAGCACTAAGAGTACAAAGGTTTCAGATTTTAAGAGTAATTTCAGCTGAATTAAGGTAGTTTTCTCTTATTGCCAGCAAAGAAAACCAGAATTATATTAAATAACAAAGATAGCTAAAATTTAGTGGGAGGAGGTATCTAAACTTGTAAAATGGAATTTATATCACTTAAATTTCCTCCCTCCTTTCTTCCTTGCTTCCTTATAGTGTGTCTAAAACAAGTTTATTTTTTTAAACATTTTGTACATCAATACCACTCTGGCAGTTTGTAAAAGCCCACAGATCCCTTCTCAGAATATTTAATATTTATAAATGCATAAATACCTAAGATTTCAAAGAAAACGAATTACATTGAAATATAGTTACAAAATATTTTTAAAAACTAAGTACATGAACCCCAGGTTTAGAGTCCCTGGTACAGGAAGGAATAATTGACTTCTATATATGCCTTGCTTGTAAATCCAAGCCTATAAAACAAGGTCAAATATAACAACTTTGTAATTTCAATTCTCACCTATGAAGAAAAATTAATTTTGATTAGTGAAAGTCCACGTTACCCTGGTTCTTTAAGGTTTTAGCATGCTTCCTTCTTCCATAAACATGCATTTCCCACACGTAGAAAGCAATCTCTCATTTCCCTTATCTTCTTTCTCTTCAGCTCAAGGACCATTGCTTACTTGAAGCTTTCTCTGATTTTTCCAAATGGAAGTGTGTTGTTCTCTGTCTGCCATTTTCCTAGAACACTTGGTCTCTTCCTTGCCCCATGACACCTCACCCTGCACTAGGCTTTTCTGTGCAGTGTTGTATATAGACTGTCTTGCCCTGCCTCATCCCATTAGCATCTGAGCTTGTCAACAGGCAATCATAACATCATAAGACTTATGTGAAAACCAGGTTTATCATAAGAGAAATGAACATACATGTAGAACCCAAAGGCTTCCCCATCTTTACAGAAGTTTACATTTTTATAACAGCAGGATGAAAGGAGGCAGGGGATACCAGGCAGTGTCATGAAATGGGAGGGGGAACAGTGCAGCAAAGGTGGGGGGAAAAAAGATAAGACCACTGCTCCCCTCCCCACCCCCACCACCCCAGGAGGAGCAAGGTGATGGCAAAAGTCTCATTCTTTTCTCTCGGGAACTACTAGACTATGAAGATAAGAGGGTCTGCTTATCTGCAAAGAACCCCAGCTGCATGAATATTATCCTAACCCGGCACAGACTGGCTAGGGCCCGTCTTGTCTCCCAAGGACACACAGGGAATCCAGTTTGGGGTGCAATAAAAATTATGTCAGCTCAGGGGTAGCTTCATCCTTGACATATTCAGGACTCCTACATGCTTTGGGTCCAGTGTTTCTGGAAAATATGGCAACTCAAAAAGACAAGGTCAAGGGACCCCTTAATAGCCATTAACAAGCTCCTTGAGGGCAAATTTCTAATCTTTGTACTGCATCTTTAAGCACTGCATATGACAGACATGTAACAAATGTTCTCAGAATTGAATTTTTGAAAGAATTTGGCATTAAGATCAGTAGCAGAAGGAAAATATGCAACATAATTATCCATGTGGTAATGGTACATGGAGAAAGCACAGATAACACATTCACAGCTAATCTCAAAATCTTATTAGGCTTCTACCAAACCTCTCACAAGAATTAATGATCTGTAGATGAATGGGCTCATCAGTTTCACTTCCTCTTCTTGGACATCCTTTTAATATATGTATTTACAAATAGTAAACCAAATGAAAGCTTAAGGAAAGGGGGAAAAGATCCCAGAAAAAGACCTAGAGAACTGGCTAAATGCATAATCAAGACCTGGAAACCTGAGAGATCTTTGTCTTTCAATTGTGCTTCTTTAATAAACTAGGTCCCTCCAAAATAGACATTAAACTAATCCCAGAAGGCTGCCTGCCTACTTAGAAAACCACAAATTAACATTATTTAGGCTGTATTATATTCTTATTTTGTTAAAGAGTTTCCAATGACCTTTTCACCTGGTTTGAGCCCCAGGCCATGAGTTTGACACCTCTGCTTTAAAATACAACCCATACAATTTCAAAGAAAAAGCTTGAGATTAAAAATGTTGAAACCAAATACCTATATTCTTCTAAGAAATATGTTAATGGCATTTCTTCAATGGATAAATTTAACCCTAAAAGTTAGAGAGAGGGGCAGTAGAAAAGGGAGTATGTAAGTTTTTGTCAAAACTTACCACATTTTATATGAGGACAATTAAAAATCCTTTTTTCTTTATTCATTAATTTTTCATTGTTGTTCATTTTTAAAAATTCCCTGTCTTCCCCTTTCTCACCTCATCTCTTCAAAAAATAAAACCTAACATGAGGGCATATGTACTTCCCCACATAAGCACTACTTCTCAAAAACTTTTGGAAGCCGCTTCCTACTCACAGATTAGTTCTAGGGCAGTTAGATCACCTTAAGCATGTCAAGCTCTTGCCTCAGTACTAGTACAACCTTATATAAGGCTGGGACTTTCTCCCTCCTATAGCATAATATTAACTCATTCTCATGGCTTCTGTCTCTTTCTCACTGTGCCACAGATGTTTCATGGAAGTTGTAAGTCCTGCCCAGAAGCTTTAAAATCAACAATCAGCAAACTCACATTAGTTTTGAAGACCAGACCACAAATGATGAGAAAAGTGATGCAGAAGCTTGGTACTCTTATGCTCCCCACTGTAGACAGTGTTACACTGTGATTCCTTACCTAGCTGGATTCCAGCCTGAGGGCTCAGTGTATCAAAAGGTTCTGAACTGATCTCCTGGCCACTGGGCTCCCAGGACTCACTGTTCTCAGACACTTCTGAATAGGTGTCACATGTCCCTTTGTGATTTCCTGCTTGTTCTCCAGTGCTGGAATACTGGTCCTCGCTGCAAGTGTCAGATACAGCTCGGGTTTCCTCACCCATTTTTTCAGCAAACCATAGTTTAACCTGTTGTGAACTCATCTGAGTTTTGTCACATAGGCTCTGAAGATCATCTTCATACAGCGTTTTGTGTGTTTTATAATAATCCTGAAGAAGCTCCCTATTGCTTGGACTGATAACTAACAGACCAGGGGGGAAATTACCGTGCTTATAGTCCTCATACCACTTCAATTGTCCATTTTTAAGTGCATATCTGCTATCTCCAAACCAGCGTACAACCTCAGCCCGGGGCAGGCCAGACTGGGAGACGAGACCATCATATTCCTGATTTGTTGGCCACTGGGTTTGGACAAACAGCTGCCTGAGCATGTGCCTTTGCTGGGCAGTCTTTTTATAATTCATTTTGTTCTTGGGTTGTTCCAGGGATTTGCTCAAACCCTGCTCATCCTCATGGTCATTGGCACTCGGTCCTATTGATTCATTTTTGCCATTTGCCTCTGTCACGCGTAGGTTCTTGAGATTGATTTTGATGGGGCTGACTTTCCGTTCCGCTCGAGGACGGTCGCTCCCTGGGGCCTCTGAAGGGCCATTCTCATTTGGAGCCCTCCACTCATCAACAGGATCTTCTTCACCACAATCTTCTTCAGCCTCTTCCTCCTCTTGAGAAGCTGCTTCTTCAGATTTTTTGTTCTCTTCTGCAGACTTTTTTTTCCGTCGCTCTGAAAACCAGCTATCGATTTCTCTTCTTGTCATTTTGGTTTCACTTCTCAGTCGGTCTACTTCTTCCTCAAGGGGAAGAGGATTTTGTGCAAAACTGCTCTCCAATGCTCTGAGTTGTTCTGGTGCTCTCTCCTTATATTTTGTTGGGGTGAAATCTGGTGTTTGATGCCAGGATTGCCGTTTGGCTGAGTGATGAACCCCTGGTGTTGTTGCTGTTGCCATACAGGCTAGGTCTGGTGCTTTGGGTGACAGAGTGAAGGTAACATCAGGTGTGGAGTCCATAATCATAGAACTATTATCTCCAGGTAACATGCTTCGAGTACCTTTCAAATTTCTGCAATGGTATCGTCGATCACTGAACCATTTTCGAACCTCCCTTGTAGTCAGGCCTGTAATTTTGGTCAAGTGCTCTACTTCACCTTGTCCAGGGAACTGATTCCTACAAAAACTACCTTTCAGAGCTGATAGCTGTTCATGAGATTTTTTATTTTTGTAGATGCTAGAATCAAGGAAAGCTTGGGAAGTTATAGTTGGGCATGCAGTGAGCAGAGACTGAGCAGCATTTACCACCTTTACTGTGGATGCAGTATTTGAGCAGACAGTGTTATGTGGTGCAACAGCTGGCTGCTTGGGAACAGAGGTAACTGCTAAGGTGAGAGAGGAACTTGTCCCCTGTAGCCCATTGGCCATTATTGGCTGAGTAACCAGCAATCCACCTGTACCTTCTGGTTGCCCTGTAACAACATGACCAGGTAAGGCAGCCTGAATGAGATGTTGGACATTGCCAGCATTGGCAACCAAAGGGGTATTTAAAACTGTGATTGTAGGCTGAGGTACTGACTGGATAACTGTGTTAAACATCTTTTTTCTTGCATCTTCTATCTCCTCAGGGGACCAACTGATACCTTGCTTCAATCTTTGGGCAGTAAACCAAATTTTTAGTTGTTCTTCAGGGTACTTGGTCACAACAGTCAAGTAGCAAAGCTCAGCTTTGGTTGGGTAAGGGAATTTATGGAAAGAGTTTTTCAGGAAGCTATTTGAGTCCATGGCCGCATTGTATGTTGGAATGCTGCTCAGTGGAATCATCACTTTGGGAAGTGACTTGGATGTGGGCAACGGCTGGTGGTGATGGTGTTGTGTATGCACTTGGGGTTGCTGTTGAATAGACAGAAACTGAGCTATGCCAGCGGGTAAAACAGGCACAGTTCCAATTAGAGGACCATTGGCAACATGTGAAGATTTCACAGGGTTGCTGGTTGCCTGGCTGACTGGAGCAGATCCATTGGTGAAAGAATGGTCATTTTCTTTCATCTCAGTTTCACCAACTGACTGACTAACCAAGTTCTCCCCAGCTGGTTGACCTAGTAAATTCTCTCCAACAGATGAATTCTCCTTCAGCATGTGAATTTTTTTGGCTTCAGCTTTCCCTTTCATTATCTTCATAATTGGAGTTTTAGTAATGATAATTTCAGCTTGTCCATCTATCCCTTCTTCATAGGTCTCCCCTGAAAGGTCATGACTGCTGGTGCCATCAGAGATGATTTGCTCTACAGTTATATGATTGTCCTGTTTGGCCACATTCCAAATGAAGCTGATTTCACCAGTATGACATTTGGCGTTGTGGAGTGAAAGTCCTTCAGAGGTTTTTGCCATAAAACTGCATTCGATACATACGAAAGTGGGGTCTTTATTAAAGTCCGTGTGCTCTGAGTTCATATGCCCCATAAATTGATTCATGTCTTGAGACCCAAAATCACAACATTTACATATGTAAGAATCACCATCAACAGTACTTCGATGCCCATTGGACAGTGTTCCATCATTACTGTTGTTGTTAACAGCATCACTGACAGTAGGCATTTCAGAAGGTGACTCCTGTTGAGTTCCTTCATTAAAACCTTGACCAGGCTCTGCTTCTGTTTCCTGTAACACCACAGTTTTTACTGGTATCATGCAAGGGGTGGTAGATTTCCGTTTGCTGGCCATTGCTTGAATCTCTTCAGGTGATCAAAGCTTGAAAGCTCTTCTCAGCAAAGGCTTCACAGTCCAAATTCCAGCTAATCCATGAGGTTCAAAGTATTCTCCAAGAGCTGAATCTCAAATGGCTTAAGAGTGTACATTTTCCTGTTAAACCTAAAGAGGAAAAAAATAAGCAATTAATTTCTTTAAAAGTACTTATTTAATTCACAGATATAGTATAGATTCTTGAATATCCTCTACATTCTGGTTCCAATTTCCATGACATTTTCAAAGGAAGTTAGTTAGGCAGTTTGGATATAAGGGTTCCACTGACACAGTAGAATGCAGTTGGAAGAAGGACTAGATCTGGAATCAAAGGACTTAGACCCATATCCCACCTCTGCTACTTATTCTCTGAGTGATCATGTACCAAACACTTCTCATTTCTTCATCTGTAAAATGAGGAGGCTGGACATCCTTTAAGGTTCTAGCTCTAAGTCTAGGATCCCATTACTTGTAGATACTACAGAACAATATATGCAAGAGTAACCTAGCAATCTATCAATTCAGTTCATTTGACTGGAACAACTTTTTCATGTCATCCCTACAGTTCTGCATGAAGCAATCCTGGGAAAAAATTCTAAGTACCTTTGAATTAATTCTGACCATGTTAACACAGGAATAAAAGCTCCTAGTCTAATTTTGACTCAAAAATTTAGAGCAATAAATATTTTTCTATGCACATCTTTTGTTTGAAAATTCTTTGCACATCAAAGAATAAAAAGAAAACTCAGAATTGAAAGGCCACAATATCAAGGGAGTCCCAGAGTCCAGGGATACGATGGCTATGTTCTCATACAATCTTTGACAAGTTATTTAATGCTATTCCTTCTTTCTCATCTATCAGTTCTAAAGCACACTGCATGTTCCTTTGGGTCTGAGATAATTATAAAAATCTTTTATTCAGCCCTTGAGTAATTTTTACACTGAAAGGTACCCAAAGTTGAAAGATACATATTTAGTTGCTATAGATATGCGACAAATGCACAATGATGTATGACAACATTTCTTCACAAGTGATGAGAATTTATTAAGTGACTGCTCTGTACTAGTGCTGGGGAAACACAAGTGAAACAGTCCCCTCCCCTTAAGAAACTGACATTCTGCTGGGGGGATTCCACATTTTCTCAGATAAGTAAATAGAAATTGTATATAAAATAAATAGAAATGCAAAATTAAGGGATGCTAACAACTGGGGGAATCTTAATGAAAAATATACCACAGAGTAGGTGTTGGATAGTTATTTAATTGAATTGAACAGCCTACTCATATGATGAAGGATCATCTGAAGAATCTGTATGGGGCTAGTTACCCTTTCACCATCTTACAATGAATTAACAATAATAAAAAAAAATCTAGCCTGCATCAGAATTATACATCTTACATAACCTTTTCCTTTGGCATACATTTATCATTAGGCTTTCTCCCAATTGCTGAGAGAGATGAATACAGAATAGCAATAATGACACCACATACAGTATTCAGACTTCTAGCAACTTTAATGCCCTTTGAACAGAAATAAGTCCCAAAATGACAAAACTCATAGTATTCATTTAATAGCACAGTTGTACAGCCACTCTTTCCCTTCTCGGACACACAGTATATATAATATTTTAAGCACAATAATTGGTTTCTGATTTCTCTGGGTAATGTTGACCTGCACTTCAGAGTGAAGGTGAACAAGATTGAGGGCAAGAAGGGTGAGGAAGCAAGAGAACAATGGACAGCACTGGCAGAAATGTGCCAGAAAATAACCAACGCAGCATAAGCAAGGAGATGCCTGCATCACCGACTATGGCAGAGCGCGCTAAAGTTGGATTTGAATCAGCGAGATATGAGTCAATCAAGTCACTTCCCCGCTCTTTCTCAGTTTACGCATCAAGTTCCCTTCCAGTTCTAAATCTATGATCCTGTGAACAAGAGAACAATCTAGGAGAAATCAGTTTAAGAACAAGTCAAATCTTAAACCTGAGAGAATCCCTATTTCAACATAGTACAAAATAGCTTATAATATCATGGCTCCAAGTCACTAAGAAAAGATTAAATTATGTTCAGTATTTTTTTTTTTTTACTAAAGGAGGGAAATGTCTCGGAATAAACAAGGTGTGACTTAAGAGGTAATAAAGTTGGCTTTCTTCTTTTGAAAAGTGGGGGAGTTGGACAAGATAACTGAGCATCACTGCTGACTCAAAATCTACAACCATATGAATATGCATATTCAAATGATGATTTTTCAAAATAGTTACCCTGAGTGGCTGCACCCTCATTTAAATGATACTTAAAACACTGTTGAGAGATAACCTTTCACAGTGGTCATCATAAAATGTAGCACTTAAACAACCAATTCTCAATGGTAGTAAATTTTCATGTTTGAAGTAAGACTTCAGTTTTGGAAACAACAGTCATTCAAAGTCTGGCAAAGACTGGCAAATAAGCTAGGTGATCAAGTATAGTAATAAATATCATTTTTAAAAGGTAGGGTTGCTATAAAATAACAAGATTAGTTTCCTTACGTGGCTTATAAACTGATACTGAAGGCAATTTCCAAAAAAGCTTAGAGCAGAGATTCCATCCCTTTCTTTGTACCAGAGACACATATGGTCTTGTAGTGAACCTATGGACTACCTGAATAAGGATTTTATTTTATTTTAATTAATTAGTTTTCAGTTTTCTAAAATCACTTCCATATATCTTAGATTTTTCTCCCCTCCTTTCCCCACTTTCCCTCTTCCCCCACTCCTTGAGACGGCGTGCAATCTTATATATATAGGTTCTCTACACATACAATCTTGTTGAATACATTTTCACCTTAGTCATGTTGCATAGAAGAATTAAAACCACAAAAACAAAACAATACAAAACATAGCAAAAGAGAAAAATGATCTGCTTCCTTCTGTGATCCAACTCCACAGTTCTTTCTCTGGATGTGGAAGGCATTTTGCCTCAAGAGTCCATTGGGAATTTTTTTAGGTCCTTACATTGCTGTGAAGGGCTAAGTCCACCAGAAAAATTCCTCATACACTATGGTTGTTGCTGTGTATCAAGTTCCTGGTTCTCTCCTTTCATTCAGCATCAGTTCATATAGGTCCTTCCAGGCTTCTCTGAAGTCTTCCTGTTAATCATTTCGCATAGTACAATAGTATTCCATTACACTGAATAAGGATTTTAAATGCATCAAATAAAATATATAGGATTACAAAGGAAGCCAATTATTTTGTTATCAAAATATTTTTTTTTAAAGTCAAGTTCATAGACCACAAGGTTACGAACCCATGGTTTAGGACTATGGAAGACAGCATGCTAGAATACGGGTATAGCTTCCCAAGAAAATGACTCTGAAGAACAATCCTAATTTGCATGTATATGTTCCAGCATGGTTGTTTAAATATATATAAGTGACTATATTTGTTTTTTTGCATATCCCAAAAGTATTAGTACAAATTTAAGCATTAATAGCTACTATGCTTTGATAGCTTACAACTTTACTAAAACTTGAGTTCACCTGTATTATTTTATAGTCCCATTGTAAATATTTTTAGATATATCTCCATCAAAAGTGTTTCAAATGCTCTGGTCCCTAAATGATTAAGCTTCAATTGTCAGAAAAATCCACATATTCAGACCTTGTTCTCTACCAAAGCCAAACAAATTAGGTGCTATTATCCTATGAAAGAATATATCAAGTTACTTAAGCCAAACCACATGTGAAATGAAAAAGTAACCTAGAGACTGTTCTTATCGCACTGTTTGACTGGTAGAATTCTACTCTTTTTACAAATGACAATAACAGAGCCAAGATGGTGGAGTAGCAACATGGACTTGCAGGAGCTCTCCCCCAAGGCCCTTAAAATACCTGGAGAAAATGAGTCTAAACAAGTTCTAGAACATCAGAAGCCACAAGATGACAGTGAAACGGATTTCCAGTACAAAACAACCCAGAAGGCCTACAGGAAGGGTCTACTGCACCAGATTTGGAGTAGAATGCCACCTAGCATGGACCGTGCAATATAGACAGGGCTGGGGGTCAGGCTTCAGAGAGCTGAATCATGGGCAGCTGCTGTGGGTTTCCACATTTCTCAACCCCACAAACACTAAAGATGGCTTCCAAGGTCAGTGAGAAACTTGGTCCCGGGCCCAACACCAGCCCTGGAGCAGCTGCAGCCACTGGCACAGCTGCTGCTTTTGAAACTCTCAGCCTATAGATCATGGGGAATCGAGTAGCTGATCTGGGTCTCGGTCCTGAGTGGCAATCCTGGAATGAGGAGGAGTGGTGGCATGGTAGAGCTGGTGGCAGCTGTGGAAAGGGAATCCTATTCATAGTTCCATGACAGAAAAGAGTGCTTGTGGTTACTCACAGACCAGAGTGCAGGCCAGGACAGGAGTAAATACCTCTCCCTTGATTATGCCACCTTGGAGGTACTGAGAACTTACAGGTTACTAGAGATACCTTGGAGAACAGCTACGCAAAACCTCTGAAGCCTGGGGTAATAATATACCCTCCACTTGACAAATTGCTCAAAAGTCAAGTAATTGGCCAGGAAAATGCCCAAAAAAGGGAAAAAATAGGACTATAGAAGGTTAATTTCTTGGTGAAAAGGTATTTTCTTTCATCCTTTTAGAGGAGAAAGATCAAAGCATACAACCAGAGGAAAAACAAAGCATATAACTGGAGGAAGATAGCAAGGTCAAGGCTCCTACATCCAAAGCCTCCCCCCAAAAATATGAAATGGTCCCAGGCCATGGAAGAGCTCAAAAAGGACTCTGAAAATCAAGTAAGAGAGGTGGAGGAAAAATTGGGAAGAAAAATGAGAGCAATGCAAGAAAACCATGAAAAACAAGTCAACAGCTTGCTAAAAGAGACCTCAAAAAAATGCTGAAGAAAATAACACATTTAAAACTAGACTAACCCAAATGGCAAAAGAGGTCCATAAAGCCAATAAGGAGAAGAATGCTTTCATAAGCAGAATGGGCCAAATGGAAAAGGAGGCTCAAAAGCTCACTGAAGAAAATAGTTCTTTAAAAATTAGAATGGAGCAAATGGGAGCTAATGACTTTATGAGAAATCAAGAAATTATAAAATAAAACAAAAACAATGAAAAAATAGAAGACAATGTGAAGTATCTCAATGGAAAAACAACTGATCTGGAAGACAGATCCAGGAGAGATAGTTTAAAAATTTTTGGCCTACCTGAAAACCATGATAAAAAAAAGAACCTAGGCATCACCTTCCAAGAAATTATCAAGGAAAACTGACCTGATATTCTAGAATCATAGGGTAAAACAGAAATGGAAAGAATTCACCAATCCTGAAAGAGACCCCAAAAGGAAAATGAATAGGAATATTGTAGCCAAATTCCAGAGTTCCCAGGTCAAGGAGAAAATATTATCAGCAGTTAGAAAGAAACAAATCAAGTATTGTAGACACACAACCAGGATAACATAGGATTTCGCAGCTTCTACACTAAGGATCAAAGGGCTTGAAATATGACATTCCAGAGGTCAAAGGTGGTAGAATTAAAACCAAGAATCACCTACCCAGCAAAACTGAGTATATAATACTTCAGGAGAAAAAATGTAATTTCAATGAAATAGAGAACTTTCAAGCATTCTTGTTGAAAAGATCAGAGCTAAATAGAAAATTTGACTTTCAAATACAAGAATCAAGAGAAACATGAAAACAAACAGGAAAGAGAAGCCATAAAGAACTCATTAAATTTAACTGTTTATAGTCCTACATACAAAGATGGTATTTGTAACTCATGTGAACTTTTTCAGTATTAGGGTAGTGTGTGTATGGGTATGTATGCATATGTATGTTATATATGTGTATGTATATGTGAATGTGTGTATATATGTATATACATATACATAAAACACATATAGGTAGAAGGCACAGGGTGAGCTGAATATTAAGGAAGAATATCTAAAAAATAAAATTTACTGTTGAGTGGAATGTACCAGGAGTAAGAGAAAAGGAAAGACAGAATGCAGCAAATCATCTCACATAAAAGAGGCAAATAAGAGCTTTTAAATGGGGGGGGGAGGGATAGAAAGGAATAAGTGAGCCTGACTCTCATGAGATTTGGCTTACAAGGGAATGACACATACTCAATTGGGTATGGAAATCTATTTTACCCTGCAGGAAGGCAGAGGGTAAGGGGATAAGGAG
This sequence comes from Bettongia penicillata ogilbyi, assembly GCA_023548195.1. Classification (NCBI taxonomy): domain Eukaryota; kingdom Metazoa; phylum Chordata; class Mammalia; order Diprotodontia; family Potoroidae; genus Bettongia; species Bettongia penicillata. The sequence continues at coordinate 712,654 of JAJHZJ010000385.1, forward strand.
AGGGAAGATGAAAGAAGGGACAGAAAATTGGAGAAAGGGATAATTAGAAGCAAACACTACTGTGGTGGGACAGGTCAAGGGAGAGAATGGAATAAATGGAAGGCAGGACAGGACAGAGGAAAATGTGGTTGGTCTTTTACAACATAAATGTTATGGAAGTGTTTTGCATGACTACACATGTATGACCTATACCTAATTGCTTTCTTTCTCAATGAGGGTGAGTGGGGAAGCAGGAAAGGAGAGAATAAGGAACTCAAAGCTTTAAAAATGAATGTGAAAAATTGTTTTTGCATGCAACTGGGAAATAAGAGGTACAGTTAATGGAAAAAGAAACCTTTTTTGCCCTACAGAAAAACAAAGGGGAGGGGATGGAAGAAGAGTATTATAGAAGGGAGGGCAGACTAGAGGAAGGAGTGTATGGGGTTCATGCTGTCTTGGGGTAGGGCATGGGAGAGAGGGGAAGAAAATCTAGAACTCAAATTCTTGTGGAAATTAATGTTGAAAACTGAAAAATAAATCATTGTGGCTTGCTATGGCAGACAGTTTTTGTCTTGGGGAAATAGGAGCTGATACATAAAATTTCCAGTGCAGTCTTTTAATAAATAATATCTCTGTAGCAGAGCTTGGGCTTGTGCTAAAAAAAATCCAATTTAGGCCTTTAGCAGGATATTTTTTGGAAAAAAAATTATTTGTAAAACTGCTCTTTACCTATGAGATTTCTTACACAATTCCCGAAACACAAAGAACACATAAGATAAGCAATAAAACTCCATCATTACACAAGACATTAGGTGGGTTATGAAGGTATATATTTACTGGATGAATTTTCCATATTTTAGCTTCTGGCTATAAATTGTGGGACAAAGAATTTTTCATTGCTAGGAAGGGAATGAGGGAAAACTAATTCTTTAAAATGAGAAGTTTTATGTTCTAGTTTCATGAAAAGTTACTTTCAATATGAAGTTCAAGAAAGACAAGGTTTGGGGGGGAGGAGCCAAGATGGCGGAGTAGAAAGACTCACATATGCTAGCTCCGAACCCACAGCCCATAAATTTCCTGTAAGAAGAACTTCCCACAAATTCTGGATCACTGTAAGGCGCACAGAAATACAGTGGAAGAGATTTCCGTTCCAGAGAGCCCTGGAGAGCGGTCCCCAGGGGTCCATCATGCCCCGGAAGGCGGAGTCCACCCCAGTGCTGCCTTGGCCTCGGCCCCAGAGGAGCTGATCCAAGCAGGCTTCAGGGACGGAACCTCTGGCGGCCAGGAAGGCCCCTCCGCCCACAGACACTACAGGTCAGTGAGAGAGACGTCTGGGCTGGCCGAGAGGGGAGTGGGGTGTCTCCGTGGCTCGGGCCCCCTCGGGAGGCAGCGGCAGAGGCAGCGCCAGCCTGGGACTCCCAGAGCAGGCAGGCAGAAGTTCAGGTCTCTGCATAAAACCCCTGAGGGAGCTGAGCCTGGGAGGTGGCCCTGCCCCCACCCGCTCTATCACTGAAGGTCTCTGCATAAAGCCCCTGAGGGAACTGAGCTTGGGAGGTGGCCCTGCCCCCACCCGCTCCATCACTGAAGGTCTCTGCATAAAGCCCCTGAGGGAACTGAGCCTGGGAGGCGGCCCTGCCCCCACCCCAGCACCAGAACTTAAGCTCACATTGAATAGCAGCCGCTCCCGCCGCGGATAGCCCTGAGACTGGGAAGCAGCATTTGAATCTCAGACCCCAAGCACTAGCTTGGCAGATCTAGGCGGGGGTGGACAGGAATCTCAGAACTCAAGTAACTGGCTGGGAAAATGCCCAGAAAAAGGAAGCAGAATAAGACCATAGAGAGCTTTATTGGGGAAGAGATGTTCCTTCCCCCCTTCATTTCTGATGATGAAGTACAATGCCTGCCATTGGAGAAAGACGTGGAGGTGGGGGCCTCTCTATTGCAGACATCCAAGGTGGATGTTCGGTGGGCTCAGGCCATGGAAGAGCTCAAAAAGGATTTTGAAAATCAAGTTAGACAGGTGGAGGAAAAACTGGGAAGAGAAATGAGAGAGATGCAAGAAAAGCATGAAAAAAGGGTCAATACCTTGCTAAAGGAGACCCAAAAAAATGCTGAAGAAAATAACACCTTGAAAAATAGGCTCACTCAGTTGACAAAAGAGGTTCAAAAAGCCAATGAGGAGAAGAATTCTTTCAAAAGCAGAATTAGCCAAATGGAAAAAGAGGCTCAAAAGCTCACTGAAGAAAATAGTTCTCTCAAGATTAGAATGCAACAGATGGACGCTAATGACTTTATGAGAAACCAAAAAATCACCAAACAAAACCAAAAGAATGAAAAAATGGAAGAAAATGTGAACTATCTCATTGGAAAAACAACTGACCTGGAAAATAGATCCAGGACAGACAATTTAAAAATTATGGCACTACGTGAAAGCCATGATCAAAAAAAGAGCCTAGACATCATCTTTCATGAAATTATCAAGGAAAACTGCCCTGATATTCTAGAACCAGAGGGCAAAATAAGTATTGAAGGAATCCATCGATCACTGCCTGAAAGAGATCCAAAAAGAGAAACTCCTAGGAACATTGGGGCCAAATTCCAGAGTTCCCAGGTCAAGGAGAAAATATTGCAAGCAGAGAGAAACAATTCCAGTATTGTGGAAATACAATCAGGATAACACAAGATCTAGCAGCTTCTACATTAAAGGGATCGAAGGGCGTGGAATAAGATATTCCAGAAGTCAAAGGAACTAGGACTCAAACCAAGAATCACCTACCCAGCAAAACTGAGTATAATACTTCAGGGGAAAAAATGGTCTTGCAATGAAATTGAGGACTTTCAAGCATTCTTGATGAAAAGACCAGAGCTGAAAAGAAAATTTGACTTTCAAACACAAGAATGAGAAGAAGCATGAAATAGTAAACAGCAAAGGGAAGTCATAAGGGACTTACCAAAGGTGAACTGTTTACATTCCTACATGAAAAGACAGTATTTGTAACTCTTAAAACATTTCAGTATCTGGGTAGTTGGTGGGACCACACACAGATGTACACACACACACATGCACACACACACATGTACATGAGTGCACGCACACACACATACACACAAGCATGCATACACAGAGACAGAGAGCACAGAGTGAATTGAATAGAATGGGACCATATCTTAAAAGAAATTAAGGTAAATGGTGAGAGAGAAATGTAGTGGGAGGAGAGAGGGTGAAATGGAATGGGGTAAATTATATCTCATTCAAGAGGCAAGCAGGAAACTTTTTAGTGGAGGGAAAAAGAGGAGAGCAAAGAAAGAAACATGAAGTTTACCCTCATCACATTCAACTAAAGGAAGGAGTAAAATGCACACTCATTTTGGTATGGAAACCTATCTTACAGTACAGAAAAATGGGGAAGAAGGAGATAAGCAGGGAGGGATGATGGAAGGGAGGACAGTGGAAGAAGGGAGGAATTTGAGGTCAACACTCTTGGGGAGGGACAGGATCAAAAGACAGAATAGAAACAATGGGGGGCAGAATAGGATGGAGGGAAATACAGTTAGTCTTATACAACATGACTGTTATCGAAGTCATTTGCAAAACTACACAGTTATAGCCTGTATTGAATTGCCTGCCTTCCCAAAGGGAATGGGTGGGGAGGGAGTGATGGGGAGAATTTGGAACTCAAAGTTTTATGAACAACTGTTTAGTATTGTTCTTGCTACTAGGAAATGAGAAATACAGTTAATGGGGAATAGAAAATCATCTGGCCCTACAGGACAAAAGAGAAGATGGGGACAAGAGAAGGGAGGGATGATAGAAGAGAGGGCAGATTGGTGATAGGGAAAATTAGAATGCTTGGTGTATTGGGGTGGGGGGGAGGGGATAAACGGGGAGAAATTTTGGAACCCAAAATTTTGTGAAAATGAATGTAAAAAGTTAAATAAATAAATAATTTTTTTTAAAAAAAGAAAGACAATGTTTGGAGAAGGCAATGTTATCACTAGAATCATTACTAATGGAGTGTTCATAGAAGTCATGGGCATGGAAGTACGCCAGGTAGGATCCTAGCACTGAAAGATTGACTATTTTATACTATATTAAAGCTATCTTATGTACAAGAAGAGTAAGGTACACTGACATCCTCTTGGGACTCTAGGAAGTAACCTTAGGGATGATCTAGTCCAACTCTTTTAATTTACAGATGAAGAAATGGGCCCAAAATTGGCAACAGGAATATAAATAACTGCGTGTAAAGCAGATAAATAAACCATTTAATTAAGAATTTATTAAGTGCCTATTACTTGCCATGTACTGTTCTAGATACTGCGGTATACAGAGACAAAACAAAAGTCCTGAAGAAGGTTACATTATATTGGGGGTATGTGTGTGTGAGGAGAACAATATATCCACTGCCCTAGTCTCTCTCCTGAAATCCAACACCAAACATCTATTTTGCACTTTGAACTGGATGTCACATAGTTATCTCAAACTCTACATGTTCAAAACAGGATTTTACCACCAAACCCATCTCACTTCCAAACTTCTCTGTTTCTCCTAGGAATACTACCTTCCTTCTAGTCACCTAAGTTTGAAACCTGAAAATAATTCTTTTTTTTTGGTTTTGTTTTCCTATTTATTTTTCTTAAAAAATCCAGAATGGATCAAAAGAACAATGATCAAGGAAATAGGTACTCAAAGCAAAAGCTGGAAAGTGGAGAAAACGCTTTGGGGTAAATTTGAAGAATCTCATTTCACCTTGTTTCAAATGGAATAGTTCTAGATAAAATATCTCTTTCAATCTAGTTTCTCCCTTCTCTGGCAATGAGTTGGTCCTGCATGGGCTATGGATAAGGAGTCCACCAATCACAGCTGATCATATTTGGTTAACTAGAAGGACCTGTCCCTACTGAGTCCTTTAAGGACTATCGTCCCTTACCCTCAATTCTGTGACATGTCATTGCTGCAGACAACTGTGTCAAGCCCTTATAATGATCAGTGAATCCCTCCCAACCCTTACATGCAGGTGGAAAATAAAGACAGGCTGGGGAGTGAATGTTTATAACTCTGTATTATCTGAATTACCTGTCAAATGATAATTAGCTAATACACTCACTAGATTTATACATTAAGGAAATTATATATAGACTACAAAAACACAGTAAGATTTGCCCATTTTTGCTCAGGAAGGTCCTTGTGCCCCTTTGTTCCCAAGCTTCACAAATGTTTTCCCAATTTCTGCTCCAGTCAAGGTCAACTGGTAACATTACTGCTTCCCCTCCTTCTGATCTTCCTTATGTTTCCCAGAAGTAGAACTCCCAGATCCTTCTCTCTTAGCTGCCATCTTTTTATATGCCATTTCAAAGAGCTTTAATGATGCTTGCTGCAGAGTAGATGCTGCTTGCCTGATGTTTTCCCATTTCACTATCTTTGAGAGCCAAGAGCTCTCTCATTCTAGAGATTTCTTCTTTTACTTTATTGCATTCATCTGCTGGAAGTTGGTCTTTGAATTCTTTCATCTTTGTTTCAGTATTGTAAATAATTCCTTCTGCCCTACTGATAGCTTCTACACGTTCTTTCTTCCTTCTGTCTTCCTCAGCATACTTCTCTGCATTCTTAACCATATTCTCAATGATGTCTTTGCTTAATCCATCAGAAGACTAGATCACAATTTGTTGTCCATGTCATGTGCTTTTATCCTTTGCAGAAACATGTACAATCCCATTAGCATCTATGTCAAATGTGACTTCAATCTGTGGAACTTCATATGGCTGGTGGAAGTCCAATCAAAGTAAACTGTCCAAGAAGCTTGCTGTCTGCAGTCATTTCTCTCTCTCCTTGGCACACTTTAATTTCCACTTGTGTCTGACCATCAGCAGCTGTAGAAAACACCTGGCTCTTCTGAGCTGGAATAGCTGTGTTCCTATTGATTAGCTTGGTGAAGACACGTCTTTATGCCCAGAGAAAGGGGAGTGACATTTAGAAATAGAACATCTATGACATCACCAGCTAACACACCTCCTTGAATGGCAGGTCCCATAGCCACAGCCTCAGCAGGATTGACAGCTTTATTAGGGGCCCAGCCAAAGAGCTCTTGTACTGTCTGCTGAACGTTGAGCATTCTGCTCATGCCACCAACTAGGATGACTTCTCCAATGTTACTCTTGCTAACTTCAGCATCTTGCATGGCCTTTTGGCATGGGGCAATAGCTCTCCTGATGAGATATGTGACAATGCCCTCAAACTGAGCTCAAGTTAGCTTCATGTCCAAATGCTTGGGCCCAGAAGCACCCACAGTCAAATATGCTAAGTTCATGTCAGTCTGCACAGAAGAAGAAAGCTCACATTTGGCCTTCTCAAAGGGCTCCCATACTCTCTGAAGAGTCATATTGTCTTTGGTCAGGTGAAGTCCTGTCTCTCTCCTAAACTTCTTCACAATGTGCTGGAGCAAAGCCTGGTCAAAGTCTTCACTACCAAGCAAAGTGTGCCCATTGGTAGATTTCACCTCAAGACACCTTTCTGAATTTCCAGGATAGAAAGATCAGAAGTTCTATCACCGAAGTCACACACAGCAATCATTTTGTCTTCAGATTTGTCTAACCCATAAGACAAGGCAGCAGCTGTAGGCTCATTAATCACTCAAAGTACATTAAGGCCAGATATTTGCCCAGAATCTTTGGTGGCCTGTTGCTGAGAATCACTGAAATAAGTAGGCACAGTAATAACGGCAATTTTTTGCTGAATGTCCTAGATAGTTTTCTGTTTTCTCTTTCATCTTTATCAACACAAATGCACCTGACTGGGAGAATATAGTTTCCCATGGGAGGAATGGATAATTTTGAAAGGAACACTTCTAATGTCTTTCTGCACTTTGGGACCCTCAAATCGACAGCCAATGAGGTGCTTGGTAGCATAGAATGTGTTGTTTGGGTTGGTGACTGCCTGTCGTTTGGCAGGCATGCAAATAAGGTGCTCGTTGTCTGCTGTTAAGGCTACAACTGAGGGAGCGATTCTGGCACCTTCAGCGTTTTCCAACACCTTTGCTTGTTTCCCTTCCATTACTGCCACACAGGAATTAGTTGTACCCAAGTCAACATCAATAACAGCCCCCTTGATTGCCTCAGATGCACAGTCTCATCTTGAAATGATTTGAAAAGCCTCATGACTAAGACCATTCCAGCTGTCCTGGCGCAGGCTGGCAACTGAACCCCAGCAGGCAGCTCTGGTGAGGTGGGCAACAGCGGTGCAGCTGGCGCTGATCATGGTGGGTGGGCGGACTGAGGTTGGAGTTAAAACGGACTGAGGGGGCTGGGAGAGGACTGAAATCATTCTTGATGCTTTCTTCTCTCTCACCTCACATGTAATGGGGGACTGGCCGGTGCTAGCTCACTCCTCAGAGTTTGTGATATTCTCTTTCTTGCATTGGTCCAACATGTGAGAGATTTTTTCTGGCCAAGAGTGACTGAAGGGCTAGTGCTATGTTTTCTAATTAACTTGAAAGTCAGAAAGGCTGATGACAGAGTTAGAAGTGAATACACATACAATAAAAGATAATCAATAATCCCCTTCTGCTACAACTGGGCCATTGCCAGTCATCTTGACTTTTATCTTGTCCCTGGACTCCAATGACTCTGGAGGAGAGTGAGGCTAATGACTCTGCACAGCTCTCCCTCAATTAAATCTGATTCATGTGAAAATCAAGACATCCTCCCTGATGTCATTGGTCTAGGGACCCAACCTGCCAGTTCCAGTTGGGCAATGGTGCTACTTCTTCTTCTCCTCCTCTTCCTTCTTCTTCCTTCATCACATGAGGTCTTTCTGTCCATGTGGGGAGTCATACCCTTAACATGTGAGTGCTCAGTCCAAAGTAATATAATTTTTGATCATTTATATTTTGTAAGCTATCTTGGAGTTTGGTGGCTAGATAAAAAAATTCCTATTTATTCTATCAATATGTTTTTTTCAAAAGGCTGGGACAATTAACTCTTGTCATACAGTTTTCATTTATGATTTCTTGAAATATAAATAGAAAAACAGGCCTTGTAAAAGCCCACTGTGATTCAAATGGAGCTACTTACTAAGCCTTTAAATCCAAATCATTCTGACTTTCATGGAATGGCCAGTAATAGGTCCCAGTCCAAATCTCTCTTGCTCACTGGGTTTTGATGGCTCAGACTGAGTGTAAATAGCAACTGTTTTCTGTTCTGGGCACAAACTCTGAGGTTACTTCCCCTCCCAGACTGATATTTGATTTTTTATGATGGCAAACTACACCATCTCTTGTTTTAACTCTTACTGAGCCCTTAATCATTGAATGCGCATTCCCTTAGACAAACTGATATCTAGAAAAGAACTTAGTTCAAAAAGGTCAAGGTCATCTAATTGTGTCTTAGGCCATTTTTAGCCATTTTGACTTTTGTCTTACTGCTGGACTCGGATGACTCTGGAGGAGAGAGTGAGCTTGATGACTTTGTAAAGCTCTGCCTCAATAAAATCCAATTCATGAGCAAGTTAAGACATCACTCTTCGGATGTCCTTCTTCACCTCTGCCTTTTTTTTTTGTTTTCCTCTTTTCTTGTGGCTTTTGAATGAGTATTACTGTTAGCTGTTGAGCAGAAGAGGGCCAGGGCTTATCTCCCATCTAAGGGTCTGTGAAAGAGTCTCTATTCTTGTGTTTCTTCTTTCCTGTACTTAAGGGAACAGTATGCAGAGGTAGGAACTTTCCTTTGACCAATGAGACTAGCAGATTCATGAAAATCATGAGTTCACTTTCTCAACCCCCATTCTCTGAGTCCCCAGGGGGTTGTTATTTCTAATGATAGCCTCAAAGGCTCCTCTCTAATATTATTGTATTATCTAGTGGGGTATAGGGTCTGTTTAGGGAGGACCAAAACCTTTGGTGTGATGACTGCTGATTCCTTTTCATGGCTCTTTCCACCTTTGATGTCCACCTGTTTACCTGTCACCTGTGGCTCCAAGAAGCTGCAGCATATACAGCAGCCACACCCCAGTAAACCATTTTGGCAGATGGGCCAAACCAGGTTGAAGGTAACCAAGGGTTCTCAAACCCACTGGTGAGTTGGGGGGTGTCTTCCCCAAGCATGTGAAGACATGCTTGAAAATAACTTTTTTCTGGAGTGGGTGCAGTGAAGGGAAGTGCCATGAAGCTGGTGTGGGTTTTGCACAAAATTAATCTAATCAGCAAGCTGGTATGCCTGCCAAAAGGAGTGAATGACAGGCTCATGACAATGTGATTGCCACTTGTAGGAAAATGCCATCATCAGTGCCTATGCTCCCACCATGACAAACTCTGATTTAGTCAAAGAAAAATTTTATGGAGACCTACAGACCCTTATTGTCAATGTGCCAAAAGAGGACAAGCTTATTATTCTGGGTGACTTTAATGTTAGAGTAGGCTCAGACTACCAGACTTGGCAGGGAGTCCTAGGGAGGAATGGAGTTGGAAACAGCAACAATAATGGTTATTTACTACTGAAGACTTGTGCATCGCATGACCTTCTCATTACCAACACTGTCTTCCATTTACCTAAAAGCAATAAAACTTCATGGATGCACCCTTGCAGCAAACATTGGCATCTAACAGACTATGTGATTGTAAGGAGAAGAGACAGACAACATGTGAGAGTGACAAAGGTAATGCATGGTGCAGAGTGCTGGACTGATCATAGATTTATCCTTTCCAAGCTAAATATTCGCATTCATCAAAAGCACCAACCCCAAGGCAAAAGGACTACCAGAAGAATTAATGTCAACAAATTAGAGCTCTTCTCTGAGTGTGAACAGTTTGCTGCTGACTTGGAGGGAAAGTTGGCAACAGTGGAGCAGAAAAGGAGTGGGCAGCTTTCAGAGATTTGATGTACAGCACTGCATTTGCTCATCTGGGTCAGAACACTTGCAAACACCAAGACTGGTTTGATGAAAATGATGGGGAAATTCAGAAGCTGCTAAATGAAAAACTAGAACTCCACAGGATTTATTAGTGGATAGTTCATGCACCCCTAAGAAGACAACATTTAATTCTATCAAAAGCAAAGTATAAGTAAAGCTTAGAGAGATGCAAGATTCCTGGCTCAGTAAGAAGGAAGATGAAATTCAGTTTTATGCTGATAGTAACAATCCAAAGTGCTTTTATGATTCCCTGAAAGCTATTTATGGACCAAAAACCTATGGTGCATCACAACTATTCAGTGCTGATAGAGCCACATTTATTAGTGACAAGACATGATTCTAGAGAGATGGGCTGAACACTTCCATGGTATTCTCAACAGACCATCATCAATCAATGCTGAGGCAACTGACCCTTTACTTTGGGTTGAAGTCAATCCTTCATTAGCTGAACTTCCAACTGAAGAAGAGGTTTTGAGGGTCATTAGACTGTTTTCATGTGGCAAAGCACCTGGTGCTGATTCTATTCCAGCTGAGATTTACAAGGTAAGGGGACCACTGCTCATACAAAAGCTGACTGAAATTTTCCAGGTTATATGGCAAGAGGAGGTTGTCCCTCAGGAGTTCAAGGATGCCTCCATTGTCCATCTCTATAAAAGTAAAGGGAATAGATTGTCCTGCAACAATCACAGGGGGATCTCTCTCTCTTAGTCACTGCTGGCAAAACTCTTGGTAGAGTCCTCCTTAACCGGCTGATCCTTCACCTGGAAGATGGTCATATACCTGAGAGCCAGTGTAGCTTCAGAAAGGGCCAAGGACAGTCGATAGGATATTTGCTGCCCAACAGCTCCAGGAGAAATGCCAGGAGCAGAACTAGGTCTATACACAATGTTTGTAGATCTGACCAAGGTCTTTGACACTGTTAGTCATGAGGGCTTATGGAAAATTATGTCAAAATTTGGTCACCCAGAGAAGTTCATGAATATTGTATGTCAGTGTCATGATGGCATGTTTGCCTGGGTTCTGGATAATAGACAATGCTCTCGTGCCTTCCTAGTAACCAGTGGAGTGAAGCAGGGCTGTGTGCTTGCTCTCATGCTTTTTGGAATGATGTTTTCAGCCAAGTTGAAAAATGCTTTCAATAAGGATGAACACGGCATCAAGATCAACTACTGTACTGATGGCAAGTTCTTCAATTTGAAAAGGCCACAAGCCAAGACCAAAGTGGAGGGAGTATTGGTGCATAATTTTCTGTCTGCAGATGACTATGCACTCATGCAACGAAGTATGGACCAATAATCTGCTGCCTGTGCTAATTTTGGACTAATAATTAACATCAAGAAAACACAGGTGCTCCATCAGTCACCATCACACCATCCAAATGTGGAACCATAGGTTACAACAAATGAAGAAGTTTTGAATGCTGTGGATAAGTTCACTTACCTCGGTAGTGTACTTTCCAGGGATGTACCCACCGACAATGAGGTTGATGCATGCATTGCCAGAGCTAGCTCAGTGTTTGGGAGGCTCCAAAGAAAAGTTTGGGAGAGAAGAGGTATTAGACTATCAAATTGAAGGTCTACAGAGCCTTTGTGCTGATCTCATTGTTGTATGCCTGTGAAAGATGGACAGTCTACCAGTGCCAGCCAGGAAAATGAATGGTTTCCATTAGAACTGAACTGGCTTAGGAAGATTCTGAAGATCACCTGACAGGATAAGCTACCAGACACTGAAGTCCTTGCTTGAGCTGAACTGCCAAGTATTCAAAGCATGTTTCAGAGAGTGCAATTCCGATGTGCTGGCCACGTTGTTTGAATGCAAAATATATGCTTGCCAAAAAGACTATTTTATGGAGAACTCGCATGGAGCAGGCAATCACATGGTGGCCAGAAAAAATGATACAAGGACATTCTCAAAGCCTCTCACAAGAACTTTGAATTTGACTGCCCAACACAAGAGACACTGGCACAGCACTGCTCAGCATGGTGTGCCCATACTAGACATGGTGCTGTGCTCTTTGAGCAAAGCACATCTGAGACAGCACAAAGTAAATGCAGAATGTGCAAATTTGGGACATCCACCCCAAATATTCATACGGACTATCTGTGCCCAACCTGTGGTGGAGCATGCTGAGCTCGTATTGGTCTGATCAGCCACAGTTGGACACGCTGAAATTTCACTTTATCATGGTGATGTCATTTTGGTCCTCTTCGAAGACGAAGGACAACAACCATAACCATATAATCTAGTGTATTCCTTCCATTATGGATTAATCATTTGATAACAATTAGCTTTTACAAAATGATACTTACTGAAAAGATAGAACAATAACACCCAAATCACAGTGTACTCTCTCCGCTCTACTTGGGGAGAATAGGCTCAAATTAGAAGCATAAAGGTATACACTTACACATCTAGTGAACATGTGGGACTCACAACTCCTAAACAAGAGGAGGAGGAAGAATCCTTTTCTCTCCTCTCAAAATCTTCATCAAGTTTGATTCTGGGTGTGGCATCACTGTTGAACTAGTTGCTCTCCTATTTGAAAGCGATAGCTCCTTGTAGGATGATGCAGTGTCTCAGCTGACAGATCAATATGCTGCTGGGCTAGGTCAAGCAGGTCACCTTGATAGCTATGCTAAGTCCTCACCAGACTCAGCTGCTACTGTCAACCCTCCAAGATCCCAGTTGTTGGTGGGACCTTAGGTGGTTTTAATGGATCTCCCACTCTCATTGATTGCAATGGTTCTCTCATCTCAGGATATTCTTACCTAAGCTCAGGAAAAATGAAAAATAACAGGAACAAAGAAGGCATGCTTTCATGGGTACACAGCCACAGTGTGAGTGACAGAGACCGCTGCTTCTCCCCTATTTAGTAGCTGTCAGCAATCCTCTTAACTTGAAAGATGACAGGGAAGAGAAAAGTACAAAAAGGGCTGAGGAAGAAGAGTACTGATCCCTACGTATGCAAATGCAGTTCCAGCTCTGTCACTGATCCTTCTGATTCCAAAGCCAAGCAGAAAATTCCTTGTCAGCACACAGCACCAAGCCCTTCAGTCATTCGTGACTGGAAGAAGGCTCCTCAAAATTCCACATACTGAGAATAATTTTTAAAAGATTTTATTCTGTAAGTGGTGTAGCTTATTTGAGGAGAGGAGTGACATAAGCAGAGGTGTACATTAGGAAAAGTAATAGTATACAGGAAAGACTGTACATAAGGGAAAGGAGACTGGAGACATGAAGACAAGCAAGAAGGCTATTAAAACAATCTGAGCAAGCTCTTAGGTAGAGGGAGTAAAAATGGAAGATATGGTCAATGGAAATGTGAAAGCAGAATCAAAATAATTTTGCTATTGAATGGATATGAATTATGGGGGAAAGTCAAAGATGAATGAGGATTTGAACCTGGATGCCAAGTGATATCATCAATGGAAACAGGAAAAGGGGAACGAGGAGAAGTGAAGTTTGTGGGGTAAAGATAAATCCCATTTTTAAAATGGTGATTTTGAGGTGCTAACTTCTGTTGGTACCAATACCCAAGAGAGAGAATTAGAGATGCCAGGAGTTCGGAAGAAAGTTCAGGACTCGAGATAAGTATTTGGAAGTTATTGGCATCAAATAAATAGATAATGATATGAAATCAGATGAAATTGTAGTGAGAGAGAGGGAACAAACATTTATTATTAAGTGCCTGCTATGTGCCAGGTACTGTGCCAAGTGCTTTGTCAAGTATTGTCTTATTTGATTCTCTCAACAACCTTGTGAGGTAGGTGCTATTATTACCCTCATTTTACAGTTGAGGAAATTGAGGCAGCAGAGGTTAAGTGACCTGCCCAGGGTCACACAGCTAGGAAGTATCTGAGGCTTGATTTGAACTCAGGTCTTCCTGCCTCCAGGCCCAATGCTCTATCCATTCTATCACCTACCACAGAGAGAAAAGGAATAAATTAGCAGAGGGGAGGATATAGACAGATTGATCTGAGAAATAATCGCTAATTTCTGTGCTAGATGAACATTAGTTAACTATTGACTACTGGTATGAGAAGATGCTGTTAAAAGATAGGAAAAAAATCCTACAATATATGCAATTAATACACTGAAAGAAAGTTGGTAAATGCAAATTTCATACAGTGAATTCTCTACTTCCAGATTCCTATTATAAAACTGGAAACATACTCCAGTGACGTTTATTTATTAAAAAAATTCAATTTCTCTCCCTTCCTTCTCCCTTGTCTCCCTCCCTCATTTCTCCCATTAAAAAAGCAAAAAAAACTAAAACCCATCACAAACTTGTATAACCAAGCAAAACAAATTCAGGGAAATTTATTGAAGTAATGGAGTCAAAGGACCAAAGTTAGGAAGAACAAAAAGACAGGCAATTTAAAGCCACTGCAGAGTCAAGCATGAATAGTGGCAAGATACAGGAGGACAGCACTGACATCTGCCACCTTGTAGGATCTAAGCAACTTACCGCTTCTGACCACATCACTGAGACAGACAGCTTCTGATCTACCTAGGGAGTTTGGTTACAGCAAGGTGCCAAGATGATAAAATATGGAGTTTCAACTTCACAAAACTGACAAATGAAACCCAACCTGCACATATTATCTTTTAAAGAGAATCTTTAAAATTTACAGTTTCATGTTTTCTTGGTTACATTTGTTTCATTCCTGCCTCAATTCCATAAACTGGATTGCCCCCTATTGGAAAATACCAGTAAAGAGTCTCTTTACTTTAGAGGAGTTTCTGATGGCATTGAAGAATTAATCCAACAATATAAAGCTCATTTACTTTCTGACTTTACTTGCATAGCATAATAAAGTTCTGAATATTGGAATAAGAAAGGCATGGACTCACTTCCTAACACTAGCTGTGTAATTATGTGTAAGTCCCTCAACTTCTCTGAGTTTGTTTCCTCATAGGTAGTATAGGAATAATATCACAAAGGGTCACTGTGAGGCTCAAAGCAGATAATGCATATTAAATGCTATGTAAACTTTAAAGCCACACTAATATGATTTGTTTTTATTATGTATTCCTGAGAACCATTATAGGTAAAGTGCCAGCGAAACATCATTTAAAAAACGAAGATTGAGAACTACCTGGCAATGAGAAGTCCCAAAACTATTTCCCACTTGAACTCCATTAACATTCCCAGAGTTTTGATACATCTCTTCAATTATGTCCTTGCTATTGCTTGCCTGTTTAGGAAATAGCTGGAAGTAGGGCAACATATTTCCAACTTGGAAGTCAACTTACTATGGATAAAGAAGTCAGCAAGTTAAAAAAGAGCAGGTCTAACCTTTAAATAGCATGTTTGGCAGAACCCCCAAATAAATGGAAGGATAATTTGAAGCTGCAAAGAAAATGTCTAATCTCAACTAGTTTATAATTTGTTCAAGCTGACTGCTAAAAAAATTCATCAGATTAAAAGAAGTGTGTGTGTAATGTGTATGTGTGTGTGTATGTAAAACCCTAATATGGGTGTAAAACTTTTTAATGTTATCATGCTAGCTGCTATAGTTAAAAAAATAGATAAAACTTCATTTAAAGGCACTGGTCAGGAACTAAGCTTAAATTAATATAACAAAAGTAAAAACAACAATAACCAACACATTTCTTTGACTCCTTCAGCAAACACTGACTAATGTATAGTACAAGGGGTCCCGCTGCCTCTGCCTGAGCCTAACACAATCCTCTGTCTTACTGGGGAGTTTCTGCAGTCAACTGGACACTGTCACAGAGCAACAATTCTTCTACCAATTGTCATTATAAAATACTTTTCTTATGGAGTGATTGCAGAGAGGCAGTGTAGTGAAGCAGAGAGTATATTACACTTGGGAAGCAGGAAGGCCTAACTTCAAACCCCTCAGCTGACCCTTACTAGCTATATGACCCTGGGCAAAACACTCAGCCAGCCCTTTTAGATGCCTCGGGCAACTCCCTAGGATGTAGCTACCAAGTTACAGACCATTGCTCACACTACTTTCATCTTATTTCTTCCCAGTAATTTGACAGGAGTACCATGATCCTATGATATAGGGAGAGGCAATGCATTATGTATTCCTGTCTACAACAGAAGACTGTGGTCAAGAGTTAAATGCCCTGACTGAGGTCAGTCAAGTCTGGAAAATTTTTGACAAAAAGACTAAAGAGAAAACGTACTGGGTTCTTTAGAGTTATATTTTCTAGAGAAGGTAAGTAAAGTAGTTATAAGCAATTTCAGTTTCCAATTCTCTTTGTAAACCTATAGCCTCAGTTTTTAGCCTAAATATATCTTCTACTTCCTATTTTGCCAACTGTTGGATAATTTCAAGCCTGTAAGACAACAGGAGAATAGCATGGTGCAGTGTATAAAGTTGGCCTATGAGTTAGGAAGACTTGGGCTCAAGCGCTACCTTTAAGAGATAATGACTGTGTGACTCTGGACAAATCATTTACCCTTTCAGAGCACAAACAATTATTTAAGATGATAGACTGCACAACTTTTGCTTAACTATGTGGTGAAGTTTCCTCACTTAGAGCTCCTTACATGAATAAAATCTTAAGAGTTAAAACAAACTGGGCAGTTATCTGAGAGATGAAGGCCATCTCTGTACTAAGGATAGCATTAGGAGTCTCAACAGCTTTGTTCATTTGGTAATTGCTATTCATTTGACTGGTGGTGGCCAGCATTCCATATTTTTTCCCCTCCAGTTTTGTATCTTCCAGAAACTCAGATAAAAACACTTACTTTAGTCAAATGTTATTAATTTAGAGGAACTACTTAAGGTTGAGTATTAATCCTGAATTTTCCGAATAAAGTGCCAATGATCATCTGTATTTTAAAATTCCATGAAAAATATAGTTCCCTGCTGATTTTGGACTTAATCTTCTTTTCTAATAAAATGGTATGACACTGTTAAATTTGGCTAGGTTTGGCAGTCATAGCACAACATCATTAAGGACAAGAGAGATCAAGATACTAAATTTCACTTGAACTTGGTTAGTTCAGTAGAAGTACTTTTATGCAAAACAACAAGGGGCTAAAGAATGTACTGTTGAGATTGGAGTGCTGCCTTTTTCTGAGCTTTAAAATGTTTTAAATGTTTCAGTGAATTAAGGAGTTAGAGTGCTAATATTGAAGTCAGACCATACAATGCTGAGATTTCCAGTGAAAAGATGGGAACATATGGCAGACATACCTACATGTACATTAAGACTCATATAGTAGATTAAATCAGAATTCATACTATAAAACACATTGGAAATTATGGCCAAAGCTAAATTTATTTTTTTCCTCACTTGAGAGTATTTTATTTTTTTCCAATTACTTTTAAGAGTTTTAAACATTCACATTTATATGATTCTGAGTTTCAAATTTTTTCTCCCTCCCTCCCCAAGATGGTAAGCCATCTGATATAGATTATACATATACAACCATTTAAAACATATTTCCACATCAGTCAGGTTGTGAAAGAAGAATCAGAACAAAAAAGAAAAACCATTAGAAAGAAAAAAATAAACAAAAGAAGTGACTTTGATTTGCATCCAGACCCCATAGTTCTTTCTCTAGATGTGGAAAGCATTTTCCCTCGTGAAACTTTTGGAATTGTCTTAAATCACTGTATAGCTGAGAAAAGCTAAGTCTATTACAGGCAATCATTGCACAATGTTGCTGTTACTGTATACAATGATCTTCTGGTTCTACTCACTTCACTCATTATCAGTTCATGTAAATCTTTCCAGGTTTTTCTGAAATCCACCTGCTCATCATTTCTTATAGCACAATAATATTCCATTGTGTTTATATATCACAACATATCCAGCCATTCCCCAATTGATGTGCATTCCCTCAATTTTCAATTCTTAGCTACTACAAAAAAACTGCTATAAATATTTTTGTACATGTGGGTCCTTTTCCCTTTTTTTTGATCTCTTTGGGATACAGAACTAGTAGTGGTATTATTGGATCAATGGGAATGCCGAGTTTTATAGCTCTTTGGGCAAAGTTCCAAATTGCTCTCCAGAATGGTTGGATCAGTACTCAACTCCACCAAAAATGCATTAATGTTCCAATTTTCCCACATCTTCCCCAACATTTATCATCTTCCTTTTCTGTCACATTAGTCTATCTGGTAAGTGAGGTGGTAAACCTCAGAATTGTTTTAATTTGTATTTCTCTAACAGTGATTTAGAGCATTTTTTCATATGTTTATAGATAGCTTTACTTTCTTCATCTGAAAACTGCCTATTCATATCCTTTAATCATTTATCAGTTGGGGAATGACTTGCAATCTAATAAACTTGACTCAGTTCTCTATATTTTTAGAAATGAGCCATTTATCAGAAACACTGGCTGTAAAAATTATTTCCCAACTTTCTGCTTTCCTTCTAATCTTGGTTGCACTGGCTTTGTTTGGGAAAACTCTTTTTAATTTAATGTAATAAAAATAATCAATTTTGCATTTCATAATATTCTCTCTTTTTTGGTCATAAATTCTTCCTTTCTCCATAGATCTGACAGGTAAACTATTCCTTACTCTACTAAAATGCTTATGGTATCACCCTTTATGTCTAAACTATGTACCCATTTTGACCTTATTTTGGTGTATGGTGTGAGATTACTGGTCTGTGCCTAGTTTCTGCCACACTATCAGTTTTCCCAGAAGTTTTTGTCAAAAAGTAAGTTCATATCCCAAAAGCTAGATTACTGTAGTCATTTACAACAGTGTCTTATATAATCTAACCTATTTCACTGATCAACCATTCTTTTTCTTAGCTAGTACCAAATAGTTTTGATGACTGCCACTTTATAATATAGTTTTAGGTCTGGTATGGCTAGTCCACATTTCTTTGTATTTTTTCATTAATTCCCTTCATATTCTTTACCTTTTGTTCTTCTAGATGAATTTTTTTTATTATTTTTTCTAGCTTTATAAAATAATTTCTTGACAGTTTTGTTAGTATAGCATTGAATAAGTAAATACATTTAGGTAGAATTGCAATTTTAATTATATTAGCTTGGGCTACTATGAGCAACCAATGTTTTCCCAATGGCTTAGATCTGACTTTATTTGTGTGAAAAGTTTTTTAATTTTGTTGATATAGTTCCTAGGTTTGTCTTGACAGGAAGGCTCCCAAATATTTTATATTGTCTACAGTTATTTTAAATGAATTTCTCTATCTCTTGTTGCTATGCTTTGTTAGTATTATATAGAAATGCTGATGATTTAAGTTTATTTTATATGCTGTAATTTTGCTGCAGCTGTTAATTATTTCAAACAGTTTTGTACTTGATTCTCTAGCATTCTCTAAGTATACCATCACATCATCTGCAAACAATAATCGTTTTGTTTTCTCATAACCTATTCTAATTCCTTTAATTTCTTTTTCTTCTTTTATTGCTAAAGCTAATATTTCTAGGACAATACTGAATAATAGTAGTAATGGGCGTCCTTGTTTCACTGCTGATCTTATTGGGAAAGCTTCTTGTGCATCCCCATAACATATAATGTTTGCTGATGGTTTTAGATAGATACTACTTATCATTGTAAGGAAAATTATATTTATTCCTACCTTTAGTGTTTCTAATAGGAAGGGGCACTGTAAAGTCAAAAGCTTTTTTCTGTACCTATTGAGATAATCAACTGGTTTCTGTTAGTTTTGTTGATAGAATTAATTATGGTGATAGTGTTTCTAATACTGAACCAACCCTGCATTTCCAGTATAAGTCCCACTCGATCATAGTATATTAATTATCCTAGTGATAAATAGCTATAATCTCTTTGCTAATATTTTATTTAGATTTTTTGCATCAATATTCATTAAGGCAAATTTATTTCTTTAAGAAAAACTTGCCACCAAAGTTTTCTAAGACCAAAAAATAAATTATTTCATTAAGTTTAAAAATCAAAGAAAAAGGACATACAATTCCTTGTTCTGTATGTGGTTTTGATTTTAAAATTCCATTTGCTTTAAATTTATTTTAAAGGGTTTGTTTTTTCCCAAGTATGAATGGTGATTAAATTGAACAGGAAAACTAAGATAAAAAAATTCCTTTACCCTTTCCTTTCCCTTAGATAAAATGCTTTCCACCATAATTCTAATAATTCCATAATTCACAAATGGATCAAGAGTGAATGTGGATAAATAGCTGTGGGAACCTTACACTCATAACTGAAATGATAAAAACGGCACCTCAAAGCATATGTTCTACTAATTGTGGGTCATCTTCAAACAAGATGGTTAACAAAGAAAGTCTTTCTTCATACGTCACCCTAAAATAACAGATTTGTCTTCTTTTGGATTAATTCCTCTATATGTACATGAGGATACTTAAAGAATTATTTGAATATGTTTATGACAAAAAGCTTACTATATCTCAAGGCAACCTGTTACATTTCTGGTCATACGCAAAAGCAAGAACATATTGATTCTAGAAAGACAACTGGAAGTTTGTTCCAAGATATAAATGGATCTAATTGAATCCTTTCAAAAAGCATAACAGTTTTCTACGGCTCTTTTTCAAAATTATAACTTTTAACAACTACATTAAATAGATGGTAGGATTATAAAAATTTCCCTTGTATGCTCCCTTTTCTGTCACTTAGATCCTAAAGGGAAAGATAATAATAATAACTGCTAATATTTATGTAGCCTTTTAGGGTTCACAAAGAGCTTTACATATAGTATCTCATTGACTCCCCACAACAACTGTATGAGGTAGATGCTAGTATCATCCCCTTTTACAAATTAGGAAAAGGAGACTGAGAGAGGTTAACTGATTTTACCCAGGCTCACATAAGCTAGTGTGTCTGAGCACAGATTTGAACTAAAGTCTTCTTGACTCCAATTCCACTATGCCACCTAGGGAAAAGAGCACATAGGTACTACCTTCGGGCACAGAAAGTTTGGAGAGAAGGTGCAGCAATGAACAGGATCACCGAGAGAACAAGCAGGAATCACCAGGTTTATGGAGGTTAGGACAAAGGATGCTTTGCAGTAGGGAGGTAAAAAGGAAGGGATGGGGGAATAAAAGTCCTGAGTCATAACAATTAGAAGGGAATAACAGTAGTAATTTCTCTAATGTTTTAAGATTTACAAAGAGTTTTCCTAAAAACAAACCTGTAATGTTTTACCTATAAATACTCTAGTTTTAAAAATAAGAAAAACTGAGGTTCAGGGAAGTTAAATGATTTGCCTGGAACTACGAGTTGATTAAGTGCTAAATGTTAATGAGTAGCTTCAAACATAGGTCTTTTGACCCTAAGACTCCAGATCTTTCCATTAAACCATAATACCTCCCAGAGAGAAAGTGTCCTTTGACTACTTGATGGGGTTAGTAGTTTCCATACAGACCATCTATATGCAAAGGATACATGGGGTTGGGGAAGGTATGTATAAATCTGGGAACTATTTGTATAAGATAACAAATAGAGGTCCTGTATCTTTTAATCAGCAGCTAGGTGGCACAGTGGATATAGTGCCAAGCCTGGAGTCAGGAAGACTGTTCTTGAGTTCAAATGCAGCCTCAGATACTAGCTGTGTGACTGTGGGAAAACCCTGTTTGCCTCAGTTTCCTCATTTGCAAAATGAGTTGGAAAAGGAAATGGCAACTCACTCCAGTATCTTTGCCAAGAAAACTCCAAATGGAGTTACGAAGAGTCAAGACTGAAAGCAACTGAAAAACAACAAAATATCTTTTAATCAGAAGAAAGGGATTTTAAAGTTGATCTCTATAACTTATAATTTGAAGTAAAATACTGGTTGGTTTCTCTTTTTTAGGGATAATCCTTTATCACTCATTTGGAAAAATGAGAGAGTTGTTTTTCTTGGTACCTTTTCCTTTACTGTATCCTGTGTATTTAAAAAGCTCTGTAAGTTGTCCTTCCAAATTCAATCATAAAATTCAGGAAATTTTTTCCAAAAATTACTTTGTTCTTCTCCTTTGTGTAAGGGAGGAAAAATTCATAGTCTGTTCTTTGCGAGATAATAATAATGTTATATGTTATTAGAAACTTTTAAGATTTCTATCTTGGTAATGTCTCTGATATTTGTTATGCTTAATCTGTTTCTTTCCCTGTAATTATGAGCAACAAAAAGCATTAGAAAACCACAAATAGATTTTTGTACTTTCTTAGGGACAGAAGTGGAAAAGAAGAGACTGAAAAACTATGTATCCTCTTCCATCAAGGACATCGGGGAGAAACCCAGATGAAAGCAGACAGTATAAGCAAAGAGGAGGAGAAGGTGGGCTAATCCCTGGTGGCCTGTAGAAAAAAAGCCAACAAAACAGGTGACAACTTGATGGGGAGATTGTATACCTGCAAGAGACTGCGTACCTGCATTTTATTTTCCCAGAGAGCCTCTAGTTGCTAACATTCTTTTTTGTATGCCCACTTCAAATCTAACTCCTTACAATTTCCTTTCTGTTGGTTTTAATTGTGCCATCTGGAGTACTAACATTTCTTTACATATCTGAAGGGAATGATCCTGTCTTCTGTTTGTCTTCCATTCTTGAGGTCAAAAATTCCCAATTTCTATGCTAAGAAAGTGACTAAAGTGTCTGCATCCTTTTACCAAAAGATCTTACTGCCTGCCAGGATAAGATACGGGAGTCACATGCACACCAAAATATTTATACCAGCACATTTTATAGATACAGGAGTCACATGCACACCAAAATATTTATACCAGCACATTTTATAATATCAAAGAACTGGAAACAAAGTAGGATACTTGTTGACTGAGGAATGGCTAAACAAAGTGTGATAAATGAATGTACTAGGGATTTGCTGGAATACTGCATAACATCAGAGTTGGTCCACGTTGGTTAGTGCTGAGCTCTTCTTCACTTCTTTTAAAATAAAGGATGGCTCTCTGGGAAGAAGAAAGGAATCTACTTGGAAATGAAACTGACATGAAAATAAACAATGTGAATTTTAGTAATGTCTAAATTCCTTTGACCTTGATATGTAGCATGATTTTCAAAACTCTCATTCATTCTCTTTACCCTCATTCAGATGCCCTTCAGCTTGTTACTATCTTTCCTAAAATGTGACAGCCTAAACTGAAAGCAATATCCCAGACATAATCTAATAAAAGTAGAGAATGATAGTAATATCACCTCTCATGATCTGTATACAAACGATGTCTCCTTGAGCTGTTTTGTAAGGATTACCTTTCATCTCACGGTTCTAAAATTTCCAAGTGCTGACATACAAAGGATCCAGTTTGCTATTGATTGGTCCCAAACAAAACTGTAATGAGAGGTAGGGGGAGATCTGGCTGGCCACTCCCATATCTCTTCTAAAT
The DNA here is from genome assembly GCA_023548195.1 of Bettongia penicillata ogilbyi. Taxonomy (NCBI): domain Eukaryota; kingdom Metazoa; phylum Chordata; class Mammalia; order Diprotodontia; family Potoroidae; genus Bettongia; species Bettongia penicillata. The sequence goes on from JAJHZJ010000385.1 coordinate 735,827, forward strand.
ATTACTAGGATTACTTGGCTTAGGGTTTATTTTCCTTTCCAGGTTCTAAAGAGGATCAGTTTAAATGTTCACCTTAAGAAATTTAAATACATTTTATTTATAATTTAAAAAATTTAAAATTTATTTAAATAAATTTCAAATACCATTACGAATTTTATCAGAAAATTATTAGTTTCTATTTAGTTTGGTCTAATACCTTAGGACCAAAATACTTTTTATATATTTTATGTATATTTTATACTATACCACATTGTAATTTACATATTCTATATAATTACATTAAATGCATAATAAAATCATTAACTAATATAATATAAAATGAACGAATGAATCCAATCAGCACAATTCTATTCCATATTAACTTTTTCAGGAAGATATATACAGCATGTTTAAGTGCTGAGTGGGCACTGAATATTAGAGCAAATAGGGTTAAGTGGGGGCAACTTCAGAAATTATGAGTTGGATTTTGAAAGACTGCAAAGGATATGATGGCTCATAATGGGACAGGGAGGACCATTTATAGTGAAAAGCAATAGCATGTGAGCCTCCTGAATTCATAACTGATAAACTCAGTGGCAAACTCTGAAAAATGATAATGTCTACAACAAAGGAAAAAAGACATACATTCAAACTCAAATATGCCTGTTTATCATCTTCAACTCATGCTGTGGATCACATGACCTTCCCAAATCCTAATTGCCCACATTCCAGAACATATTAATTCTCTCTCCCTCTCTCCTTTTTTTTTTTTAAAGTTCTTGAGCTCAGGGTTCACATTTTCTTTTTCAATTATGTATTTTTAATTTTCCTCCCAATTACATGTCAAAATTATTTTTTAGCATTTTTTTAAAGTTTTGAGTTCCAAATTCCATCCTTCCTTCCTCCCTTGTTTATTGTCCCCAGGAAATAAGCAATCAGACATAGCTTGATAACACCTTTTATGTGTAAGTTAAGTATCCATTTTGACCTTAACGTGGTATACTGTGCTGGATGTCAGTCTATGCATAGTTTCTGTCATCCTGTTTTCCAGTTTTCTCTGCAGCTTTTGTTAAACAATGAGTTTTTATTCTAAAAGCTTGGATCTTTGGGGTAATCATATACTAGATTACTATGGTCACTTACTATAATGTAATGTGTACCTAATCTATTCCACTGATCCACCACTTTATTTCTTAGCACCAAAATTAAAACCAAATTGTTTTTGATAATTACTGCTTTATTACAGTTTGTGATCTAGTACAGCCCAGGAGATTTTAAGTCCACTGCAAATCATTACACACATTCAGTTCAATAGAGAGCCCACTATCACAAATTGTGAAGAACTATTTCTGTCAATTTACAAATATGGGTGTTGTATTTCTTACTCAGAATTCTTAGACTGTGTGTTTTTGGTGGCTGCCTGTCATTACAAACTGGATAATAGAAATGTTACTTTGTGGGGAGATTTTTATTAAAAAGTCACAGTACAATGATGTTAATGTCCCTTTTTTAAGACACATTCCTCCCTTGGCTTTTCATGATAATGTCCTCTTTTGAGTTTCTTCCTGTCTGTTCGTTTTGCTTTTGCTAGGATCACCATCCACATCCTATCTTTTAACTACGGATAATATACCTCAATACTATGTCTTGGGTACTTCTCTCTCTTTGAGTAACCTCATCTATCAGTTAAATTATCAACTCTATCTCAGTTCTCTATATTCAGTTCTTTTCTCTCTCCTGAGCTGTAGACCCCATCAAAAATTGCCTATTAGACCTTTCCAAAAGGATGACCCATAAGCATTTCCAACTCAATATATTTCAAAACAGAGCTCATCTTTTCTCCCAAGCTCATCTCTCTTCCAAACTTCCTCTTATCTGCTGAAATCACCACCATTCTTCCAGTCATCCAGGTCCACAAACTTATCCTTGACCTTTCCCTCTCTCACCCCACATATTTAATTAAATACCAAGTCATGTTGATCTTAATCCAGATCTCTCACCTCAGTCCTCTTTTCTCCACTTACATGGCTACCACCCCTACTTCAAGCCCTAATCAACTAACTCCTAGAACATTATCGCATTAGATTCTTAACCGGTCTCTCTCCACTTCAATCCAACCTCCGCACCACTCTCAAAATGATGTTCCTAAATCACAAATCTGACCACATCATTCCCTTATCCAAAATTTTAATGGCTCCATATTATTTCTATAATAAAATATAAACTCCTCTGATGGCATTTAAAGCTCTTTACAATCTGGTTCCAGCCTATTATTCTAGGCTTACTGTCTAATGTTACTCTTAATGCACTCCATGGCCTGGCTAAGTTGTTCTTCTTGGCGTTCCTCATATATGACATTCCATCTCCCTCTCTGTGCCTCTGTACAGGCTGTACTCCATGCCTGGAGTGGCTTCTCTCTTCCCCTCTTCCTCTTAATATAAATTCCTTCAAAATTCAGAACAAATACCACCTCCCATTCAAAGCCTTGCTGATCCCCCCAGATGCTACTGCCTCCCCTCAAAATTAACTGGCATTTATTTTGTATACAGTATATTTTATACACACACACACACACACACACACACACATGCTATTCCCAAGAATATAAGCTCCTAGAGGGTATACACTTTCATCTTTATGTTTATATTCTGCTTGTTTGACTGAATATTTTGTACTTTTTGTCACTGATATAATTCTGGATAACAAATTAAAGTTGTTTTGCTTTTTCTTCAAATACTACTGAATTATTACAGCATACGTAAAATGGAAATAAATACCTGACTAACTCCCTGACGATGGACGCCTCTTCCTAATATACTAACATTCACTTAAATTCAGAAGACTGGTAAAAATTTCTAAGCAAACAAAATGAAAATTAAGCCAACAGCAGTAATTTTCTCATAAGCATCATTTAGTACACTAATATTTCTGTGATTTAAATACAACCGGATTTCTAATCAATATTTGTATTATCTGTACACATTTATTATGATCAAACTATTGTGACTGGGGACCAGGGTAAGAAAAAGTTTACTGATTGAATCCAGCTTAAAAATGTTTGGACAGGATACTTTACTTAAAACAATTGCATTCCTTCTTCATTAGGTGGCAGAACAGATCAAACTAGAATAAAAGACATTGAAATAGAGTCTTTGATGTACTTTCTGAGGAGAGTCAATAACAGGATTAAAAGATCAGAAAATAAGATTTATAAGGCCTGGTTAAGAAAATTTAGATGATTCTGCCTAGACAAAGCATATGGAGGACTTTAACAAACGCTTCAATCATGATTATAATGTGCATGTTTTCCTGGTCCACTAAGATATTTGCATCAAAGAATGAACACAGAAAACAGACTTAAGTTACAGTGTTAGGGAATAAAATATATTTAAGGAAATACTTGCTAAAAGTTATTAGATATTAAAAACATAAGGGATGCTTTGTAATATTTTCTGAAGACCCTTCACACCAGAAATAACACATATGACATGATATAGTAGAAAGAACATTGAACCTAGAGTTCAAAAACATGGATATAAATTCCAGCTCTGCCACTTATTGAGTGGACTTGAGAAAATCATGTTACCTCACCAAGTGGCACTCCAGGCTACTTCACCATATACATGCAATCCTCCTTCATTTTGTTTTTCAGCTCTCTTTAATATACTACTCTCCTAACAGAAGGTAAATTCCTTGAGCGCAGGGACTATCTTTTTGCTTGTATTTGCATTTCCAATCATAGCACAGTACCTGGCACATAGTAAGTACGTACTTAAAGCTTACCAACTGACTCTTCGGATCAGTTTTCATTTGCAAAATGAACAAACTAAATTAGAAGATTTCTAAGTTTCCTCTCTGCTTGAGAATTTTATGATCCATCTTGCTAAATTGGTTTAAATGGCCCAGAACTGAGACAGCTGACTAGCAACCAAACAATAAGCATTTATTAAACACCTACTCTATTCAAGGCGCTGGAATACAAAGAGAAAAATGAAACAATGACTCCTTTCAAGGAGTTTCCATTTTACTGGGCGAGACAAAACATACATATATGCTGCATATGTAAATACATACATGTATGTAAAATATACATAAAATAAAACCATAAAAATTTTGGGGGGAAGGTACTGGATAAGCCTTATGTAAGAGGCAGCATTTGAGTTAAGCTCTGACAAAAACTAGGATTTCTAAACATAAGTGAGGAAGAGGTTTTTTTTTCATCTCTAATTCAGTTTTATTTTATTTTCAGTTCCAAATTCTCTCCCTCCTTCCTGTCCCACTTCACCCACTGAGAGGACAAGATAAATAAAATCCATTACAAATATGTATAGACATGCAAAGCCAATTTCTTTATTAGCCATGTTCCAAGAAAAAAAAGCAAGAAATAGAAGAAAATATGCTTCATTCTGTACTGACTCTATCAGGAGGTAGGTAGAATGTTTCCCCATTAGTCCTTTGGAATTGTGGTTGGTCATTGTGTTGATCAGAGTTACTAATATTTTCAGAGTTGATTATTATTAGAACATTGCTATTATTGTACAAATGTTCTTTTGGTTCTGCTCACTTCACCTTGTATCAGTTCATACAAGTCTTCTCAGGTTTTTTTGTATTCCTCCTTCATTTTTTCTTATAGCACAGTAATATTCAGCCATTCTCCATTTCATGGACTGTGACAGAATGCTTTCTAGGCATGGGGGACAGATATACTATACACAGAGATAGGAGAGGGAATGTTGCGTGAAAATTAGAAAGTTGGTCATTTTGGTTGGGTCATGGAATGTATAAAAAGAAGGAATGGATACATAATAAGCCTGAGAGGGTAGGTTGGAGACAGATTGTGAAAGGTTTTAAATGTCAAATAGAGGCAACAGAAGTAACAGGGAACTACTGAAGTTGAACATAGAAGTGACATGTATATAGAAACATTGGTTTGGTAGCTATGTGGAGGATGGATTAGAGGTAGGAAAGACTTAGGGCAAGAAGACTTATTAGGAGGTTATTTAAATAGTCTGGACCAGTGATGTCAAACTCAAATAGAATCAGAGACTACTAAACTGTACATAAGGATCCCTACAGGTTGTATATTGAAAACATAATATCATCAACGTTTTTATTGTATTCTTATTTAATGTGTTAGATATTTACCAATTACCTTTTAATCTGTGTTGGGCTACACTTCTGAGTGTTGTGGGCCATACTAGGGAGTGTTGTGAGCCACATGAGGGTACAGAGTGCCTGTAGGCAAGTAGTGGGAGATAAATTTGTCAATAAAGACCAGGGGTGGGGGAGGAGCCAAGATGGAGGAGTAGAAAGACTCACGTATGCTAGCTCTGAATCCACAGCCCAGAAATTTTCTGTAAAAAGAACTCCCCACAAATTCTGGAGCACTGCAAGCCATGCAGGAACACAGTGGAAGAGATTTCCGTTCAGAGAGCCCTAGAAAGCTGTCCCCAGGGGTCCATCGCGCTCTGGACGCAGAGCCAACCCCTGCGTTGCCCCGGCCACGCGGCCCCAGAGGAGCAGATCCGAGCAGTTTTCAGGGACGGAATCTCCGGCGGCCGCGAAGGTCCCTCCACCCACAGGTGCTACAGGTCAGTGAGAGAGACTTCTGGGCTGGCCGATAGGGGAGTGGGGTGTCTCCATGACTCAGGCCCCCTTGGGAGGCAGCAGCAGAGGCAGCGGTGGCCCGGGACTCCTGGAGCAGCAGGCAGGAGCTCAGGGCCATTACGGAAGATCTCTGCATAAAGCCCCTGAGGGAACTGAGCCTGGGAGGCGGCCCTGCCCCCACCCCAGCACCAGAACTTAAGCTCACATTGAACAGAAGCCCCGCCCACCACTGAAAGCCCTGAGGCTGGGGAGCAGCATTTGAATCTCAGACCCCAAGCACTAGCTGGGCAGATCTAGGCAAGGGTGGACAGGAATCTCAGAACTCAAGTAACTGGCTGGGAAAATGCCCAGAAAAGGGAAGAAAAATAAAACCATAGAAAGCTAATTTCCTGGGGGACAGATGTTCCCATCTTTCAATTCTGATGATGAGGAACAATTCTTACTATCAGGGAAAGACGTGGAGGTCGGGGCCTCTCTATCCCAGACATCCAAGGTGGATGTTCGGTGGGCTCAGGCCATGGAAGAGCTCAAAAAGGATTTTGAAAATCAAGTTAGACAGGTGGAGGAAAAACTGGGAAGAGAAATGAGAGAGATGCAAGAAAAGCATGAAAAAAGGGTCAATACCTTCCTAAAGGGGACCCAAAAAAATGCTGAAGAAAATAACACCTTGAAAAATAGGCTGACTCAGTTGACAAAAGAGGTTCAAAAAGCCAATGAGGAGAAGAATTCTTTCAAAAGCAGAATTAGCCAAATGGAAAAAGAGGTTCAAAAGCTCACCGAAGAAAATAGTTCTCTCAAGATTAGAATGCAACAGATGGACGCTAATGACTTTATGAGAAACCAAGAAATCACCAAACAAAACCAAAAGAATGAAAAAATGGAAGAGAATGTGAACTAACTCATTGGAAAAACAACTGACCTGGAAAATAGATCCAGGACAGACAATTTAAAAATTATGGGACTACCTGAAAACCATGATCAAAAAAAGAGCCTAGACATCATCTTTCATGAAATTATCAAGGAAAACTGCCCTGATATTCTAGAACCAGAGGGCAAAATAAGTATTGAAAGAATCCATCGATCACCGCCTGAAAGAGATCCAAAAAGAGAAACTCCTAGGAACATTGTGACCAAATTCCAGAGTTCCCAGGTCAAGGAGAAAATATTGCAAGCAGAGAGAAAGAAACAATTCCAGTATTGTGGAAATACAATCAGGATAATACAAGATCTAGCAGCTTCTACATTAAGGGATCGAAGGGCGTGGAATAGGATATTCCAGAAGGCAAAGGAACTAGGACTCGAACCAAGAATCACCTACCCAGCAAAACTGAGTATAATACTTCCGGGGAAAATATGGTCTTTCAATGAAACAGAGAACTTTCAAGCATTCTTGATGAAAAGACCAGAGCTGAAAAGAAAATTTGACTTTCAAACACAAGAATGAGAAGAAGCATGAAATAGTAAACAGCAAAGGGAAGTCATAAGGGACTTACCAAAGGTGAACTGTTTACATTCCTACATGAAAAGACAATATTTGTAACTCTTAAAACATTTCAGTATCTGGGTAGTTGGTGGGACCACACACAGATGTACATGCACACACACACATGTACATGAGTGCATGCACACACACATACACACAAGCATGCACACACAGAGACTTGAATAGAATGGGACCATATCTTAAAAGAAATTAAGGTAAATGGTGAGAGAGAAATGTAGTGGGAGGAGAGAGGGTGAAATGGAATGGGGTAAATTATATCTCATTCAAGAGACAAGCAGGAAACTTTTTAGTGGAGGGAAAAAGAGGAGAGCTGAGAAAAAAACATGAAGTTTACCCTCATCACATTCGACTAAAGGAAGCAGTAAAATGCACACTCATTTTGGTATGAAAACCTATCTTACAGTACAGAAAAAGGGGGAAGAAGGAGATAAGCAGGGAGGGAGGGATGATGGAAGGGAGGGCAGTGGAAGAAGGGAGCAATATGAGGTCAACAATCCGTTTTTTTTTTGAATCTTTTTCTTTTTAATATTTATTATTTAATTTTTTGCATTCATTTTCACAAAACTTTGGATTCCAAATTTTCTCCCCTTTTATCCCCTCCCCCAACCCCAATACCCCAAGCAATCTAATTTTCCCTATCTCCAATCTATCCTCCCTTCTGTCATCCCTCCATTCTCTTCTCTCCATCTTCTGTTTTCTCCTGTAGGGCCAGATGACTTTCTATTCCTCATTAACGGTATATCTTCTTTCCTAGTAGCAACAACAATACTAAACAGTTGTTCCTAAAACTTTGAGTTCCAAATTCTCCCCATCCCTCCCTCCCCACCCATTCCCTTTGGGAAGGCAGGCAATTCAATATAGGCCATATCTGTGTAGTTTTGCAAATGACTTCCCTGATAGTCGTGTTGTGTAAGACTAACTGAATTACCCTCCATCCTAACCTGCCCCTCATTGTTTCTCTTCTGTCTCTTGATCCTGTCCCTCCCCAAGTGCTGACTTCAAATTGCTCCCTCCTCCTTTTGCCCTCCCTTCCATCATCCCCCCCTTTGCTTATCTCCTCCCCCACTTTCCTACACTGTAAGACAGGTTTTCATACCAAGATGAGTGTGCATTTTATTCCTTCCTTTAGTCAAATGTGATGAGGGTAAACTTATTGGTTTGTTTTTTTTTTTTCTCAGCTCTCCTCTTTATCCCTCGACTAAAAAGTCTCCTACTTGCCTCTTAAATGACATATAATTACCCCATTCCATTTCACCCTCTTTCCTCCCACTACATTTCTCTCTCACCATTTACCTTAATTTCTTTTGAGATATGGTCCCATCCTATTCAATTCAATCTGTGTTTTCTACCTCTGTATGTGTGTGCATGTGTGTGGGTGTGTGTGCGTGCATGCGTGTACATGTGTGTGTATGGGCCCACCAACTACCCAGACACTGAAAAGTTTTAAGAGTTACAAATATTGTCTTTCCATGTAGGAATGTAAACAGTTCACCTTTGGTAAGTCCTTATGACTTCTCTTTGCTGTTTACTTTTTCATGCTTCTTCTCATTCTTGTGTTTGAAAGTCAAATTTTCTTTTCAGCTCTGGTCTTTTCATCAAGAATGCTTGAAAGTCCTCAATTTCATTGCAAGACCATTTTTTCCCCTGAAGTAGTATACTCAGTTTTGCTGGGTAGGTGATTCTTGGTTTGAGTCCTAGTTCCTTTGACTTCTGGAATATCTTATTCCACGCCCTTTGATCCCTTAATGGTGAAGCTGCTAGATCTTGAGTTATCCTGATTGTATTTCCACAGTACAGGAATTGTTTCTTTCTAGCTGCTTGCAAGATTTGCTCCTTGAGCTGGGAATTCTGGAATTTGGCCACAATGTTCCTAGGAGTTTCTCTTTTTGGATCTCTTTCAGGTGGTGATCGATGCATTCCTTCAATACTTATTTTGCCCTCTGGTTGTAGAATGTCAGGGCAGATTTCCTCAATAATTTCATGGAAGATGATATCTAGGCTCTTTTTTTCATCATGACTTTCAGGTAGTCCCATAATTTTTAAATTGTCTGTCCTGGATCTATTTTCCAGGTCAGTTGTTTTTCCCATGAGATATTTCACATTCTCTTCCATTTTTTCGTTCTTTTGGTTTTGTTTGGTGATTTCTTGGTTTCTCAGAAAGTCATTAGTCTCCATCTGTTCCATTCTAATTTTGAGAGAATTATTCTCTTCAGTGAGCTTTTGAACCTCCTTTTCCATTTGGCTAATTTTGCTTTTGAAAGCATTCTTCTCCTCATTGGCTTTTTGAACCTCTTTTGTGAATTGAGTGAGCCTATTTTTCTTTCTTTCTTTCTTTCTTTCTTTCTTTATTTATTTAATTTTTTACATTCATTTTCACAAATTTTTGGGTTCCAAATTTTCTCCCCTTTTATGCCCTCCCCCAACCCCAATACCCCAAGCAATCTAATTTTCCCTATCTCCAATCTTCCCTCTCTTCTGTCATCCCTCCCTTCTCTTGTCTCCATCTTCTCTTTTCTCCTGTAGGACCAGATGACTTTCTATTCCTCATTAATTGTATGTCTTCTTTCCTAGTTACAACAACAATATTAAACAGTGGTTCCTAAAACTCTGAGTTCCAAATTCTCCCCATCCCTCCCTCCCCACCCATTCCCTTTGGGATGGCAGGCAATTCAATATAGGCCCTATCTGTGTAGTTTTGCAAATGACCTCCCTGATAGTCGTGTTGTGTAAGACTAAATGGATTACCATCCCTCCTAACCTCCCCCTCATTGTTTCTCTTCTGTCTCTTGATCCTGTCCCTCCCCAAGTGTTGACTTCAAATTGCTCCCTCCTCCCTTTGCCCTCCCCTCCATCATCCCCCCCCTTGTAATATCTCCTTCTCCCCCACTTTCTTATACTGTAAGATAGGTTTTCATACCAAAATGAGTGTGCATTTCACTCCTTCGTTTAGTCAAATGTGATGAGGGTAAACTTCTTGTTTTTTTTTTTTTCTCAGCTCTCCTCTTTTTCCCTCCACTAAGAAAAACTCCTACCTGCCTCTTAAATGACATATAGTTACCCCCTTCCCTTTCCCTCTCTTTCCTCCCCCTACATTTCTCTCTCACCATTTACCTTAGTTTCTTTTAAGGTATGGTCCCATCCTATTCAGTTCAATCTGTGCTCTCTATCTCTGTATGGGTGTGCATGTGTGTATGTGTGTACATGCGTGTACATGTGTATGTGTGGTGCCACCAACTACCCAGATACTGAAAAGTTTTAAGAGTTAGAAATATTGTCTTTCCCTGTATGAATGTAAACCATTCACTTCTGGTAAGTCCCTTAAGACTTCTCTTTGCTGTTTCCTTTTTCATGCTTCTTCTCATTCTTGTGTTTGAAAGTCAAATTTTCTTTTCAGCTCTGGTTTTTTCATTAAGAATGATTGAAAGTCCTCTGTTTCATTGAAAGACCATATTTTCCCTTGAAGTATTATACTCAGTTTAGCTGGATAGGTGATTCTTGGTTTGAGTCCTAGTTCCTTTGCCTTCTGGAATATCCTATTCCACGCCCTTCGATCCCTTAATGTAGAAGCTGCTAGATCTTGGGTTATCCTGATTGTATTTCCACAGTACTGGAATTGTTTCTTTCTAGCTGCTTGCAAGATTTTTTCCTTGAGCTGGGAGTTCTGGAATTTGGCCACAATGTTCCTAGGAGTTTCTCTTTTTGGATCTCTTGGTTTCTCATAAAGTCATTAGACTCCATCTGTTCCATTCTAATTTTGAGAGAACTATTAAATTTAGTGAGCTTTTGAGCCTCTTTTTCCATTTGGCTAATTCTGCTTTTGAAAGCATTCTTCTCCTCATTGGCTTTTTGAACCTCCTTTGGGTCTCCTTTACCAAGGTATTGACCCGTTTTTCATACTTTTCTTGTATCTCTCTCATTTCTCTTCCCAGTTTTTCCTCCACCTGTCTACCTTGCTTTTCAAAATCCTTTTTGAGCTCTTCCAGGGCCTGAGCCCACTCGCCACCCCCCTGGGGTGTCTGGGGTACTGAGGCCCCGCCCTGCACGTCTTTCCCTGATGGCAAGGATACGTCTTCGTCATCAGATCCGAAGGTCGGGATCATTTGCATTTGTTGGAAAAAACTCTCTATAGTCTTATTTTTCTTCCCTTTTCTAGGCATTTTCCCAGCCAGTTACTTAACTTCTGAGATTCCTTTTCACCCCCACCTGGATCCGCCCAGCTAGTGCTTGGCCTCTGAGATTTAAATGGGCTTTCCTCCTGCCGGCTGTCAATCAGTGAGCTTTAGTTCAGGTGCTGGGGTGGGGCCAGGGCTGCCTCCCAGACTCTGATCCCTCGGGGGCTTTGTGCAGAGACTTTCAGGAATGGAGCAGGTGGGGGCGGGTTGGGGGCCCGCCTCCCAATCTCAGTTCCCTTGGGGGCTTTGAGCAGAAGCCTTCAGTAATAGAGCGGGGTGGGGGCAGGGCCGTCTCCCAGGCTCAGCTCCGTCAGGTTTTATGTGGGAATCTTCCGTAATGAAGATCCTGCCTGCTGTTAGGGGATTCCTGAGTCCTGGGCCGCTGCCGCCTCAGCCGTCGCCCACACCTCTGCCTCCGCCGCTTCCTGCCCCCGTCTCTGCTGCTGCCGCTTCCTCCTGAGGGGCCCCGAGTCACGGAGACGCCCTGCTTCCCCTCTCCTCCAGCCCGGCCTTCTCTCTCACTGACCTGTAGCTTCTGTGGGCGGAGGGACTTTCCCGGCTGCCGGAGCTTCCGTCTCTGAAGCCTGCTCGGATCAGCTTCTCTGGGGCCACGGCCAGGGCAGCGCTGGGGGTGGGGTCCTCTTTCCGGGGTGCGCCGGACCCTGGGGACGGGTCTCCAGGGCTCCCCGGAACGGAAATCTCTTCCACTCTGCTTCTGCACCCCTTGTATTGACCCAGAAGTTATGGGGGACTCTTTTTACATTAATTCTATGGGCTTTTGGTTTCGGAGGTCGTAAACGTGCGTCCTTCTACTCCGCCATCTTGGCTCCGCCCGAGCCTATTTTTCAAGGTGATATTTTCTTCAGCATTTTTTTGGGTCTCCTTTACCAAGGTATTGACCCGTTTTTCATACTTTTCTTGCATCTCTCTCATTTCTCTTCCCAGTTTTTCCTCTACCTGTCTAACTTGCTTTTCAAAATCCTTTTTGAGCTCTTCCAAGGCCTGAGCCCACCGGACATCCCCCTGGGATGTCTGGGGTACCGAGTCCCCGCCCTCCATGTCTTTCCCCGATGGCAAGAATATGTCCTCGTCAAAAGATCCAAATGTCGGGATCATTTGCATCTGTTCGAAAAAACTCTCTATAGTCTTATTTTTCTTCCCTTTTCTAGGCATTTTCCCAGCCAGTTACTTGACTTCTGAGATTCCTGTCCACCCCTGCCTAGATCTGCCCAGCTAGTGCTTGGGGTCTGAGATTCAAATGGGCTTTCCGCGGCAAGCGGCTGCTTATCAATGTGAGCTTTAGTTCTGGTGCTGGGGTGGGGGCAGGGCCGCCTCCCAGGCTCAGCTCCCTCAGGTGCTTTATGCAGAGACCTTCAGTAATGGAGCGGGGTGCAGCAGGGCCGCCTCCCAGGCTCAGCTCCCTCAGGGAGTTTATGCAGAGACTTTCAGTAATGAAGATCCTGCCTGCTGCTGGGGGAGTCCCGGGACAGCGCCACAGCTGCTGCCTCTGCCGCCGCCCCTGCCTCTGCCTCCACTGCTTCCTGCCCCCGTCTCTGCCGCCGCCAGCTTCCTCCCGAGGGGGCCCGAGTCACGGAGACACCCCGCTCCCCTCTTCCAGACCAGCTGTCTCTCTCACTGACCTGTAGCTTCTGTGGGCGGAGGGACCTTCCCGGCCACCGGAGCTTCCATCACTGAAGCCTGCTTGGATGAGCTTCTCTGGGGCCGCGGCCAGGGCAGCGCTGGGGTGGGGTCCGCTTTCCGGGGCGCGACGGACCCTGGGGACAGCTCTCCAGGGCTCTCTGGAACGGAAATCTCTTCCACTTTGTTTCTGCACACTTTATAGTGATCCAGAACTTATGGGCATCTCTTTTTACATTAATTCTATGGGCTGTGGGTTCAGAGCTCGTAAACGTGTGTCTTTCTACTGCGCCATCTTGAATCCGTCCCCGAGGTCAACACTCTTGGGGAGGGACAGGATCAAAAGACAGAACAGAAACAATGGGGGGCAGAATAGGATGGAGGGGAAATACAGTTAGTCTTATACAACACGACTGTTATCGAAGTCGTTTGCAAAACTACACAGATATGGCCTATATTAAATTGCCTGCCTTCCCAAAAGGAATGAGTGGGGAAGGAGGGATGGGGAGAATTTGGAACTCAAAGTTTCAGGAACAACTGTTTAGTATTGTTCTTGCTACTAGGAAATAAGAAATACAGTTAATGGGGAATAGAAAGTCATCTGGCCCTACAGACAAAAGAGAAGATGGGGACAAGAGAAGGGAGGGAGGATAGAAGAGAGGGCTGATTGGTGATAGGGAAAATTAGAATGCTTGGTGTACTGGGGTGGCGGGAGGGGATAAATGGGGAGAAAATTTGGAACCTAAAATTTTGTGAAAATGAATGTAAAAAGTTAAATAAATAAATAAATATAAAATTAAAAAAAAAAAGAAAAGAAAAAGAAAGATCTGAAGAAAAATCCTAGGATGAGGTTTGGTCCCTGTGAAGAGTAAATACCTCTAGGTCAGGTCCGCTTAAACAGCAAACCACAAGCCCTTCAGTTAGCTGTGTTGAAAAGTTACTTCAACCTCAGCCACAGGAACTTTTACCCCTGGGACAGTGAGGGGTGTTGGGCATATGAGTAGGGGAACTTCTGCTGACAAGGAGTGCCAGACCCAGATGTGCTGCAAGATGTGACTTGGGGGAGAGAAAGAACCAGCACAGGTCCAATGAGTGCAGAAGTAGGGACATCGCAAGGTCACAGAGGCAAACTGAAGGAGGATCTGAGGTCAGAGGCACCATCCTCCATAACCCAGAGGTAGTACAAAAATCAAGCTGCTATTAATAAAATAAAATGAACAAGCAAAGGAGGAAGAATTAAGCCACAGAACATTTCTATGGGAACAGAGAAGACCAGGGTTTGTCTTCAGAGGAGGATTTGTGTTTGTCCTTCATTCTCGAAGAGGACTATGACATCAGGTAGATGATGACATGACTTGCTCTTGACTTTGGTTTGAGTGAGGGAAGGCTGTGCAAGGTCACCAGACTCACTTTCTCCTCCAGAGCCATCTGGGTCTAGTGGCCAGATATTCAACAGTTTGACTGGAGATGGCCCAGGATGTAATGGAAGACCCAATACTGAAGCAAAGAAATCCTCTTCTAACTCAAAGAGCAATGCTAAATCGTTAAGTGCCCAAAAAGAATTCATTAGAAGAACTTAAAAAAGACTCTAAAAATAAAAGGAGAAAGATTGATGAAAAATTGAAAAAAAAATCCAAGAAAAGCAAGTACAACAATTAGAATCACATAAGAGCTAGCAGTGGTGACGGTAAAAGACTGCAAGTCTTGGAACACTATATATTGAAATGAAAAAGAACTAGGATTCTGGCCAAAAATATAATTCCCAGCAAAACTTAAGTATAATCCTGAATGAAAATAAAAATGGACATTTAATCAACTTTCAGGATTTAGATAAACAACAACAACAAAAGAACCTGAACTTAAGATTTGACAGACAAGAGTCAAGAGAAATATAAGGTACATAACAAAGACTAATTACAAGGGACTCAATAAGGACAGACTGCTTACCTTTTACGTATGTAAAATGTAAACATATGTCTAGGATTGTTATTAGTAATTGGGTTTGTAAGAAAGATCAGGGTAGACCTAAGTATGATATGACTTTAAAAAGTAAAACTATTTAGGAACAGCTAAAAAGAGTAATCATCTTATACAGATGAAGTACAAGGGAAAGAACTGACACAGAGGAAATACATAGGGGAGGGAGGCTGTGAGTTCCGGAAGCCAACTCTTCATCTGGAATGGGTTCAAGAAGGAACAATACATATAGATATATATCTAGAAGAGTATAAAAGTCTTCTAAATTCAGAAAGAAATGAAATGCTAAGGGGATAGGAAAGGCAGAGAGGATAAAGGAGGGATCTCCAGAGGGGATGGTGATGAAATAGATTAAAGGGGAATACAGAAGGGTGCTTAGATTAATGGGAATGGGAATATAAGGGAGGATTCTTGGAGGTAGGGTAAAGTTAAGTAATAGGAGGACAAGGTAGCAGATAAGAATAAAGTACAGGAGTCAGGAGGGATAGGAAATAAGATGTAAGCACAAATATAAAAACAAAAATCAGAAGTAGAACTTTTTAGGTAAAGTATATGTCCATATATGTATGTATGTATGTATATATCTATATCTCTATATAAATATATCAATGCTTAACTGTAATCTTCTGTGAGGAGGGAGGGAGGAAGGGGAAAAATAAAGTAAAAAGTGCACAGCAGAGAACAAAAGAAAACTTATAAGGAAGCAAAGAAGAGATGGACGGCTCTCAACACAACATTTAGTATTTATTATATAGGCTTTCTTGAAATGGAAATTTATTACTATATATTTTGAATCATCTATTATGTTCTACTGTGCATAACATGCATTTTTTCTTATTTTGTATTTAAGTTTATAATGTTTCTTTGTCCCTTTCCTTTCCCCTTCCCTTCCCTTCCCTATTCCAAAATCTTAAACCTACTACACTCTGAAGCTGGGACACCAATGGGCCCCTGCCTAAGGGATATTCTGGGCCTTCCTGGCTTTAGAGTGATTATCAATAGTAATTGTTGCTGTTTCCCTTCCAGCCTGATGTCTTTCTTTCTCTTGGTCTCATTAATGAGGTCATGCCCTGGCTACTGCTTAAACAGTCCTATTCAATGAATGGCCATTACCTCACCCTAAGTGAGTCCCTGCAAAGACCTTGGCCTAAAGGCCTTAGGTCTCCCAGTGCATCCTGGGTCACCTTCAGTCATCCTGATGAATATCTGGTCACTGGATGCAGATGGAAGAAAAGAGAGGCTGGTGACCTGTACAGCCCTCTCTCACTCAAAACAAAGTCAAGTGCAAGTCATGTCATCATTTCTCTGATGGCATGGTCTTCTTTGGCAATGAAGGATGAACCCAATTAAGTGTTAGTATTTAAGCCTACAGAAAAGAAACAAAAGGGAGGGACAGAGCCAAGATGGCAGAGTAAGGCGGAAACTCACTGAACTCTCCCAAATTCACCTCCATGCTATAAAATAACACCTCAAAATGAATTCTACAGTGGTAGAACCAACAAAAGGATGGGGGCGAAACAATATTCTAGGCCAAGACAACTTAAAAAGTTGGCAGAAAAAGTCCACCTCATACAGATAGAAGGAAGAGTGCAGCCCAATGCAGGTAGTGTACCAGCAAGTCAGCTGCAAGGCTCTGAGCTCCAGTTTAGGTCAATGGTGAGGTTCCCTCAGCCCCAGTGCAGCAGGCCAGTGGTGAGGCCTCACGTCCTACAGCACAGGTTAAGGGCTAGTGGAAAAAACTTAGGACAGTGTCCCTTCCACCCCAGGAATAGGGCTCAACTTTAATATAAAAATTAAAAGTCACGAAATAGGCTAGAAAATAAGCAAAAAACATAAAATACAACCTGACCATAGAAAGTTACTATGGTGACAGGGAAGATCAAAACACAACTCAGACAAGGACAGCAATGTCAAAAAGGCTACATGCAAAGCCTCAAAGAAAAATGTGAATTAGTCTCAGGCCAAAAAAAAAGAATCCCTAGAAAAGCAAAAAAAAAAAAAAAAGAATTTTAAAAATCAAACAAGAGAGGTAGAAGAAAAATTAGGGAAACTGATGGAAGAGAATCATGGGGAAAGAGTCAACAGCTTGGTAAAAGAAGAACAAAAAATGGATAAAAGATGTATAAAAATTCTCAGAAGAAAACAACTCCTTAAAAAAAAGTAGAATTGACCAAATGGAAAACAAGGTACAAAAGATGACTGAAGAAAATCATTCCTTCAAAGTTAGAATTGGATAAGTGGAAGTTAACAACTCCATGAGACATCAAGAAAAAATAAAACAACATGAAAAGAATGAAAAAAATATTAGAAAATGTGAAATATCTCATTGGAAAAACAATTGACTTGGACGGAAAATAGATTCAGGAGAGTTCATTTAAAAACTATTGGACTACTTGAAACCCATGATCAAAAAAGGGCCTAGAAATCATCTTTCAAGACATCATTGAGGAAAACTGCCTACAATCAGAAGGTAAAATAGAAACTGAAAGAATTCATAGATCATCTCCTGAAAGAGATCTCAAAATGAAAACTTCCAGGGATATTATAGCCAAATTCAAGAACTCCCAGAACAAGAAGAAAATACTGTAAACAGACAGAAAGAAACAATTTGAATATTGTGGAGCCACAGTTAGGATTTACACAGAATTTAGCAGCTTCTACATTAAAGGACTGGAGGGCTTGAGCTGTGATATTCTGGAAGGCAAAGGATCTAGGCTTACAATCAAGAATCACCTACAGTGAAACTAAACCTTCAGAGGGACAAAATGGTGATTCAATGAAATAGAAAGCTTTCAAGCATTCCTGATTAAAAAAATTAGAGCTGAACAGAAAATATGGCTTTCAAATACAAAACTCAAGAGAAGCATAAAAAGATAAACAGGAAAGAAAAAATATAAGGGATTCAATAAGGTTAATTATTTACATCCATACATGGGAAGATGATATTTGTAACTCTTAGGAAATTTATTACTATTAGGCCAGTTAGTACACCATATACAGAAGGTGCAGATATAAATTGACTCTGATGGGATGATATTAAAAAAAAAAACAAAGCAAAATTAAAGGATAAGAAAAAGAATGGCACTGGGAGAAGAGAGAAGGGAAAGGTAGGATGTGGCAAATTATCTTACATGAAGAGGCATGAAAGACCTATTTCAGTGGAGGGAAAGATGAGAGGGGGCATCATTTGAACTTGACTCTCATCAGAATTTACTCAAAGAGGGAATCACATACACATTCAGTTGGGTACAGAAATCTATCTCATTGTATAGGGGAGTAGAAAAGGAGGAGGAATAAGGGGGGGATTATAGAAAGAAGGGCAGATTGGGGGAGGAGGTGGTTAGAAGCAAAACACTGGTGAGGAGGGATAGAGTGAAAGGAGAAGGGTGAGGAGAGAGAGGGAGGGGGAAAATATATTAAGGGAAAAGAAAAGATAACCTAGGACAGAACTTTGGGCAAATCCTTAGGAGCTGTGACAGGATGATAGACAAGCAAGGGATGAACCGAGACAAAGTAGTGTCATGAAGACCTCCTTTGGCAGAGGAAAGAATATTCAGGAGAAGAAAATGGCCAACAGCATCAAATGAGAGAGGTCAAGAAGAATAGGACTGAAAAAAGACAATCAGATTTGACAATTAAAGGATCATTGCTAACTTTGGAGAGAGTAGTTTCAATTGAGCGATAAGGTCAACAGCTAGATTGTAAAGGGTTGAGGAGTGAGAAAAGAAGTCAATAAATAAGCATTTATTAAGTACCTCCTATGGGTCAGGTACTCTGCTAACAGCTAGGGATTAAAAAAAAAGAGGCAAAAGGCTGTCCTTGCCTTCAAGGGATTCACAATCTAATGGGGGGAAATAAGCAAACAGATATTTACAAACAAACCATATGTATATATTATATGTATGAAACACAGGAAATAGTAAAAAAAAAACAAAAAACAAACCACTAGCATTAAGAAGGGTTAAAAAAGGTAGAAGACGGGATTTTAGTTGGGACTTGAAGGAAACCATGGAAACCAGGAGGCAGACATGAAGATGGAGAGTATTCCATTCCCAAAAAATGCCTGGTGCTGAGAGATGGAGTATCTAATTATTTCTGTAACAACAAGAGGCCAGTATCACTGGATCAAAGAATATTTCTTGGAAAGTAAAGTGTAAGAAGAGTGGGAAAAAGTGGGGGGGAGGTTAGGAAGGGTATCTAAATTTTTTTTATTTGTTCTTTTAAACATTCTTTTTTTAAAAAATTTTGAGTTCTAAATTCTCTCTATTCCACCCTATCCTACCCACTGAGAAAGCAAGCAATATGATATCAATTATACACATAAAATCATGCAAAACACATTTCCCTATTAGCCATATTGGAAAAAAAATGAAGTGAGAAAATTATACTTCATTTTGCACTCAGTTCATCAATTCTCTCTCTGGAAGTGGATAGCAATTTTTCATCATGAGTTCTTTGTAATTGTTTTGGATCATTTTATTGATCAGAGTAGTCAAGTAGTCAAGTCACAGTTGGTCATCATTACAACACTGCTGTTACTGTGCACAATGATCTTCAGATTTTCCTCACTTCACTTTGCATCAGTTCATATACGTCTTGCTATGTTTTTCTCATCATTTCTTATAGCACAATAATACGCCATCACAATCATATACCACAACTTGTTGAGTCATTCTCCAATTCATGAGTATCTCTTCAATTTCCAATTTTGCCCCTACAAAAAGAACTGCTATTTGTACATATGGGTCATTATCCTTTTTTAAAAAAAAAATCTCTTTGTGATACAGGTCCTAGTAGTGGTATTGCTGGGTCCAAGGGTATGCACAGTTTTATAGCCCTTTGAATATAGCTCCAAATCATTCTCCAGAATGGTTACAACATTTTAGTACTCCACCAACAGCTCATTAACATACCTAATTTTCCCCTCATCCTCTCTAGTATTTGTCATTTCTGATAAGTGTGAACTGGTACCTCAGAGTTGTTTTAATTTGCATTTCCCTAATCAACAGTGCTTTAGAGCATTTTTATATGACTATAGAGAAATTTGATTTCTTCTTCTAAAAACCGCCTGTTTATATCCTTTGACTATCAAATGGGGAATGGCTCTTACTTTTATAAATTTGACTCAATTCAATTCCTAGTACATATTTGAGAAACAAGGCCTTTATCAGAGAAACTTGCTGTAAATTTTTTTTTTGCTTCATTGTCTATAATACCTTTTAGTAAAATGTAGTTTCCCTGATTATCTCTTTTAATTAGGTCTATTTTTTTCTTTTGTTTTGTCTGAGATCATTATTACTACCCTTGCCTTTTTTACTTCTGCTAAATCATATTAGATTCTGTTCCCACTCTTTAATTGTGTATCTTTCTCTTTCAAGTATGTCTCTTCTAAACAACATATTGCTGGATTCTAGTTTCTATTCCATTCTTCTTATCTATTTCTGTTTTATGAGTGAGCTCCTCCCACTCATATTCACAGTTAGATCCCTTACTATGTATTTCTCTCCATCCCATTTTCTTCTGTTTCTTCTTATCTTTCTTTTTTATCTTGTCTCTTTCTTAAAACTCTATTTTCTTTCTAACTACCTGCCTCCCTTAGTCTGCCTTCCCTTTTAGTATTATCCTCGTTTTTCTTAATCTCTTCTTCTCCTATTTTCCTGTTGAGGAAGTTACATTTCTATATGCCATTGAGTGTGTGTATACTGTATTCTCTTAGAACCAATTCTGGTGAGAGGGAGGTTCAAGCATTGCTTGCCACTCCCCTATTTTTCCCTCCACTATAAAAACTCTTCTTTGTGTGCCTCTTTTATGGGAGAAAAATTTCCCCATTCTACCTTTCCATTCTTCTCCCAGTGGATCTCTCTCAACCCTTTTTTGGAGACCATTCCAACATAATCATACCTATGCTGTCTATGTAAACTCCTTTGAAGTGCTCTAAAAATGATAAAGTTCTTAGATGTTACAAATATCATCTTCCCATGTAGGAATTTAGATAGTTTTCTATTCAGCTCTGGTCTTTTCATCAGGAATGCTTGAAAAAGTCCTCTATTAAATATTCATTTCCCCTGGAAGGATGGTACTCAGTTTTGATGGATAGGTTTTTCTTGGTTGTAATCCTAGTTCTTTTCCTTGACCAAGGAGTTCCGAAATTTGGTTATAATGCTCCTGGGAATTTTCATTTTAGGATCTTTTTCAGGAGGTAAGTGGTAGATTCTTTCAATTTCTATTTTGCCCTCTGGATCTAAGATATTTGGGAAGTTTCCCTAATGTTTAGGGTTTTTTTTTTTTCCTGATGATGGCTTTCTGTTAGTCTAATAATTCTTAAATTATCTCTCCTTGATCTATTTTCCAGGTCACTTATTTTTTCAATGAGATATTTCACATTTTTTCCTATTTTTAATTCTTCTAATTTTATTGTTTCTTGATGTTTCCTGCAGTCATTAGTTTATACTTTCCAATTCTAATTTTTAAGGAACTCTTTTCTTCAGTGAGTCTTTGTATTTCTTTTTCCATTTAGTTTATTCTGCTTTTCAAGAAGTTCTTTTCTTTAGTGAACTTCTGTGCCTCTTTTACCAATAGGCTAATTCTTTTTTTTAAGGTGCTACTTTCTTCAATTTTTTTTTTGTACTTTTATTTTTAACTAAGTGGCTAATTATCTTTTCCTAATTTTCTTTATTGCTCTTATTTCTTTCCCCAAGTTTTCCTCTATCACTCTTACAGTTTTAATTCTTCCAGGAATTCTTATTGGGCTTTTGTATCCAATTAGCATTTTTCTTTGAGGCTTTAGCTGTGTTTTCATGTTACTGTCTTTTTCTGATTTTGTATCTTGGTCTTCCCTGCCACGATAGTAGCTTTTTGTAGCCAAGTTCTTTTTTTATTGTTTGTTCATTTTTTCCAGTCTATTTCTTCACTTTGAACTTTAAATTAAAGTTGGGCTCTGCTCATGTCAGGGGAGGAGGCACTGTTGCAAGCTTCAGGCTTTTTCTTTTGTGCTACTGTTTTCAGAGTAGTTCTGTGGGTCTCCAAGTTTTTGGTGCTTCTAAAGTATGATTCTGGGAGAGATGTAGTCACAGCTCTTCTGGTATGCATTCTGGTCTTTTACACAGAAATGGGCTCTGCTCTCTTGGAGACACAAACACTAGTGCTTCCTTGTGACCAACCACAATCACTCCTGTCTGCCCTTGAATTGCAACTCTGAACGGCGTATTAAGCAATAGAGTTGCCAATCAGTGTCAGCTGGACCCAAAGCCAGCAATGGGTCCCCCATAATTTCTTTCTGACCAATTGTTCCCTTACTATTTAAGTTGAGAGCTTCTAAAGCTGCTGTTGTGGCCATTATTGCTGCCTCAGTATGTGTGTGCTCCAGACAGGCCTCCATTCCATGTCACAAACCTCCTAAGTTTTCTTAGGCTAGAAAAATGTCTCACCCTGATCTTTAGCTCTTCTGCTTCAAAAGTAATGATCTGAGGCATTATTTTAATGGTGTTTGGAAAGGAATGCTGATAGAATTTAGCTTGGTCTCTAATCCATCATTTTGGTTCCACTCCCTGATAAAAGACTTTGAGTAAGACATGGAAAGTGAATATACTGAGCATTTGAGTTTCTAGGGTTTTTGAGGAAGAATTAATATGTAGTATGAAGTCTCTTAGCATGAGTGCAGAACTTGGTGAAGAAAGAAAAAGTATAAGCCAGGTACCAAACTTTGAGGAATGGAGTGTCCTGGGGACTGGTAGACAACAGCTATCAGGATTTTGATTGGGTGATAGATATGGACTGCATGAATCTGAAATGAGTGATAGAAATAGGAGGAGAATCTGGAAGTGGCAATGGGGAACAAGAAATATTCCAATTTCCCTGCTTCAACCAATGAGCTAAGGGAAATGAGTGAAAGCACAGCTAATACTGGAAGGAATAGCACAGATAGGCTGTGACATCAGAGGGAAGCCAGGTTTCTGTGATTGCTAGGAGATGGAAGAGGAGGAAGAGGAAAAGATTAAAGATGGGAGTAAGTTTGTTGCCTTTGGAACAGGTATTTCAGAGGGCACAGTAGAGAGGTGGGTGGCATCTGGTTGGGACTTCAGGGTAAGAGGGTTTCAGGGATGGGAATAAGGAATTTGTAGTTGGGGGATGGAGAATGGGATTTGCATGATGACCTATAGAAATTCAGAATCAATGGGGTGTGTAGGGTATGACTAGGTGTAAAAATGTTCATCACTGGGTAGAAGGTACTTACTGCTCTTCCCAGAGGAGGATGGAAATCAAGTCACAGATCAGCACAGCAGATGGAAGGCACATAGTCAGATGGTCAGATGAGAGGTTCTGTTTTACTACTACTACTCTTCTCTTCAAAAGTTGGCAGGAGACAGAAGTCACACCTGAATAGTAGGACATATATGTTCTGCTCTCCACTGACTTTTCTGTCAAAAGACAGACGCAGCAGGACATAGAAAGCCTGAGGTTAAAGGGAAGGTTGCTCCTATTCCCACCAGAGGATCTCCACATCTCCAGCAGGATATCAGGTAGGTAGCAGGAGGTAGAAGAAGATGCCTTGTGCTAGCATGGACGGAAGTCTGTAGCCCTTAGCAGTATTCCCTCACAGAACATACACAAGAAGAGATGGAAGGCCTGATAAGGTCAGAGGAAAGTTTCATTCTCCCCACCCAAGCCTGGAGATCAAGCTGGAGCAGCAGGAGGTGGAAGTATGGTGGCAGATCAAAGTTACTCTAATCTTTGAGAAACAGGAAATGGAATGCCTGGGTAGTCAGAAGAAGGTTTTTCTCCTATTCTTAAATGAGGCTGGAAATAAGGCAATAGGCAGTAGGAAAGGAACCAGTAGACAGAAAGAAGTCAAAGATTTAAGAGAGAGGGGATTAGATGCAATCTACTGGAGAAGATGAGAGGGGACATATAGAGAAAGATATAAGTATATATAAGACAATGTTAGGAGCAAGGCAGTAATAGCCACAGAAATCAGGAGAAACTTCATGTAAAGGCTGTACTTGAACTGAGCTTTGAAGGTGTATTGATAATGTATTTTGGTTATTGTTAATGTAATTTTGCTTCTTAATGGGAAGATCTTTCCATCTATTAATAGGCTCATGTGACCTGCTTAAGTCACATGAAACAGGAAGGAGTACAACAGGAAGGGGAAGGGTGGATTAAGAAGAGGCAGAGCCACAGCAGAGCTGAGAGAAAGTTAGTCAGACAGCAGTCAGAGCTGGCAAAGGTAGCAACTAGTGTGAGTGGGAGGGCCTGTTTGTGATTTGTTTAAGAGAGCTGGTTTGTGTGAAGATGCTAGCAAGGGGAAGGTTTGGGGATGGTGTTGCCCTCTGCATTGCTACTGTGTATAGATTTCTTTGTTGCTTGGATGGATTTGGCTTTGGTGTTTGAATAAATGTTTTGGTTCTGTCTTCCATATGGAGAGTCTGTTGTATTTCGTGATTCAGAATTGCACCATCATATTCATGGCTGCTGTAGGTGTTGTGAATATCGCATTGGTGCTACAGAAGGAAACAAGAGATTCTTAAAAGGTAGAGGTAAAAGGCATTCCCAGTACTGAGTGATAGCCTATATTATACAAAGGCATAGCCAAAAAGGATGAGATGTAAGAAGCAGGACAAGAATAGATGATGACTATAACAATGCAAATTTGAAGATCACTTAAAGGAAGATAAACTCTGATAATGGAAAAACCAATAAAGGTCCTAGAGAAGAGACAATGAAAACAGCTTTTCTCCCTCCCAGCAGAGAAGTAGAAATCTATTAGGACAGAATAGTGCCTGTGCATGTGTGTATATGCACAGACATACATTATCAGACAAAGTTTATACAGGATGTTTTCCCTTGTTTTTCTTTGTCACAAGAGAGAGTTCAGTCTGAACAGGGTGAATGGGAAATGACTTATGTAAAAACAGAAGACATCAATAAAATATAATTTTTAAAAACCTAACAAATATTCAGATCTTTCCATTTCTCCTCCCAATAGTTTAGTTTGGACTGCCAGTTAATTTTCTCATTAAAGAAGACATAAGTATACAAGGTTGGAAATAATAAAGTAAATATCAAATTAAGTCCCTGGTACAATAAAACCTTTAGACTATGGCAAAAAGTTTCCTTTACTTTAGATTGCAATTTTAATAAAACACTTAACATCATTGGAAATAAGTGCTTCTGGGTTTTAAGGTAGTCTCCTTCTCCCCTTCATCCCTTTAAATATTACTCTTTTATTTTTTGCTACTAATAAAAGAGACAATAATATTTTCAAGCAACTCCATCCAACATCATTCCTTGGTGAGCACACGCTGACAAGTAATACTAAGAGATTGGCCCTTAAAACTTTAAAGGAATGTTTGTAATATATTACATATAATACCTTTGTTTTACACCAATAAGCACATTATGCAAGATGTCATCTAGTTGCAAGAAATACATAAAGTTTGATGAGGGAAAGCTTTATGTGGGTACATGACAATGACAATGTAAATAGAGATATATGCTGATGAGTTCATGTCATTTCAAGTCACTTAATAACAAAATTAAGAGGCAACACAGCATAGCAGACAGAGCCTGGATTTAAAGTCATAAGGTCTGGTTTTAAATCCTGCTTCTGACATTTACTTTTACTAACTGTTTAACCTTGGGCAAATCACTTTACTTAACTGAATTTCAGCTTCCTCATCTATAAAACTGGAATAATAATACTTATACAATCTATCTGACGGTTGTTGTGAGGTGCTTTATAAAACTTTAAAAGCATCATATAAAATATGAATTATTATTATATACCTACAAAATCAAAGTTTTTGATACAAAGGTTATGTCTAAGGCCTGAAAAATTAAGGCAAAAAAAAAAAAAAGAAAAAATTAAGGCAAACCTAAATATAACCATTTTATAGTATTGTTTGGTATACCTGTCTACTTAAAACAGAATTTATAGAGTCTTATAAGTTTAAACATAATATAGAAAACAAGACAATTTAAGATAAAAATAGAACTGATTCTTCTGCAGGAGAGCAGTAGGATTAAATGTGTTTATTTAGCTAACTTTCAGCTTACAACCATGTGCATCCAGGATTGGAGGACATACAAAATTTCTGTTACTAGGTACCTGAAATTATTTGATTACTATGTGGTTAAGACTTTACAGAATGGATATAGATGAGTTTCAGTCTGCACTGTAATAGACTGCGGTACATACTCACACCAATAAGATCACAGATCCTTTTTGAGTTCTTGAGTTTTTGAGACAATCAAAGGAGTTTAGAGCTAGAAGGGACATTCTAGAATGTGTCCTTTATTAATTTCAAGTATAATTGCTAATTAGCAAAACTGTCTTAGAGTGGGAAGAGCACCTATTTTAGCATACAAAGAATGACATAGTAAATCATCAATTTAAAATACAATTAGAGGCTTCTCATTAAAAACAGTTCCTATTAAAAAGAAACCCACAAATTTTGTTTATAGTGGAGGGGTAGGGAACCTGTGCCCTCAAGGCCAGAGGTGGCCTTCTAGGTCTTCAAGTGTGGCCCTGTCATTGAATCCAAAATTCATAGAACAAATCCCTTTAATAAAAGGATTTGCTCTGTAAAACTTGGACTCAATCAAAAGGCTGCACCTGAGAACCTAAAAGGCCACATGTGGCCCCAAGGCCACAGGGTCTCCACCCCTAGACTTTATACTATGAATACAAGTTCTTCCTATATGAACATATTTGGGTCTTCTCAGTTCTAAGTCAAAAGTTATTCCTTAACCTTTCTATTCCTATCTACCTACCATCCTAGCTTTTTCCTCCATTCAATGCCTCTTACTATCTAACCTCTTCTAAACTTACAGTTTTGCTTTTGCTACCTCCTCCCTAAGTGGTCTAATGAAATCGTCCTAAGATGATCAACGACTATCATCACCAAATCCAATACCCTTTATCCCCCAGTGTTCATCCTCCCTAACTGCACTCCAATATTTAAAGCTGCTGACTACCTGCTTCTTACAGGGCACCTCTTCTTTCAGATTCAGAGACACAACAGTTTCTTGATTTTCTTCCTATACCTCCCTATTCATTTCTTGTTCTCCTTCTTGGCTCCCTATCCTCTTCTGGATCCTGTAATGTTGATCCTGCTTTTGCCACTTACTATTTCTGTGACCTTGGTTGGCAAACTCATTTAATTTTCTGGGTCTCAGTTTACTCATTTGGAAAATGAGAGAGCTGGACTTGATGGGGTCGCTTTCAAGTCTAGGTTTATGATCATATGTTCCTCAAAGGTTTGTCCCTAGGATCTCTTTTATTTTCTACACTACCTCTTGGAAATCTCATTGGATTTTACTATCTACTATCCCATGGATCCTACTACCACCACTATGGAGATAACTAAAATTTATCTCCTATCCCTTAGCTTCAAATGTCTAGAAGACATCTCTACCAAGATACTCTGTTGGTATTTCAAACTCAACATTGCCTACACCAAATTTATTACTTCTTCTTGCCTGCTCTTATGACTTCTCTACTTTTGTCTACGGTGTTCTCCTATTTATCTTGTTCAAAACCTGAGCTCATTATCTTTGATTCTTTCCTCTTCCTCACTCCTCAGAATCACACACTGTTTGAGCTGAAAGGGATCTTTATGTATCAACTAATGCAACTACTTTGTTTTATTCATTTACAAATGTTTTATTGATATATTTTATCTTTACATCAGTGATTCATGACACAGGTGTGCTAAGTAAGTCCTGAACTTTCTGTTATGCTATGATGCTTCTCAGCTGTGTATCAAGTGACTTGAGTTCAAATAAACTCATCACTCATCTATCACTCCAACCCTTCAATGAACTCTCCTTTGTGATAAAGGAAAACAATTAAAGGAAATACATCCAATATGGAAACGACATCTCTGTGTCATATATATCTAATGTTATAACCAATGCATGTAATATTTTGTCTTAATAGTCACTTGTCATTCTGGGTATGCTTTATTTTCCTTCTCTGGGTCTTTCATTCAGATCCCTTATTTTAGAGAAGAAATCCTCTGTTAATTTCACCTTTGAAACTCTACTAAATTCATCCCTGCTTCTCTATTCCCACTGCTGCCACTTTACACAGCTTCTCATGAAATATTGCAATGTTAAGTCTTCGTTCCCCATTTCTACTCTTCAATCCTTCCTTCATGCTGCTGCTAGACTTGCTGTACTCTGAAGCTGGGATGCCAATGGGCCCTTGCCTAAGGGATCTTCTGGGCCCTCCTGGCTTTAGAGTGATTATCAATAGTACCTGCTGCTGTTTCCCTCCCAGGCTGCTGTCTGTTTCTTGGCCTCATTAAAGGGGCCATGCCCTGGCTACTGCTTAAACAGTCCCATTCAATGAATGGCTGCTACCCCCCCCCCAAGTGAGTACCTGCAAAGATCTTGGCCTAAAGGGCCCAAGGTCTCCCACTGCATCCTGGGTCATCTCCAGTCATCCTGATGAATATCTGGTCACTGGATTCAGATGGCTCTGGAGGAGAAGTGAGGATGGTGACCTGCACAGCCCTCCCTCACTCCAAACAAAGTCAAGTGCAAGTCATGTCATCATTTCTCTGATGGCATGGTCTTCTTCGGCAACAAAGGACAAACACAAGACTTTTTATTATTTTGTTACTACTTACTACTTTACTAAAACTTCTTCAGTGACTCCCCCAGTGAAGTTAAAGTTCTAATCTCTTTACCTGACAATCAAGGCCATCTATAACTTGGCACCTACCTTTTCCAGTCTTGTTTCATCCATGAACTTTATGTTTCAGCAAAACTGGATTCCACTTTTCTCCCAACCACATCTGGTACTCTCCACACCTCTAGGTCCTTGTCTGTGGCTAGAATATTCTATTCTTCCTCTGTTCAATTTGTACCCCTTCTTTAAAGTACAAGTCAAATTCTAACTCTAACTAAATTTTCATTAATGCTTTGTCAGTAATGACCTTCCTCAGGATCAAACACTTTACAAATCATATGCTTACTATGTAATGATGTTCATTTTTTGTGATCTTAGAGTTTGAGAGGCAGTATGGCTCTGGGTCCAATCCAATCTCTGACATACTGGCTGTGTGACCTTGGGCACATCACTCAACATCTCAGTCCTCTAGCCTAGGTCATTCTCTGTCTACAAATGACAGAGAAAGTGCTGAGCCACTTTGGGAGGAAGAGCTTCCTTGCTTGGGAGTTCCCTTATAGCAATGAAATCATAGGTCCACTCACCACATTATTCTAATAGCTTGTAAGCCTTGTCTTTTATTTCATCCAGACTAGTGATTTTATATATGATGAACTCCCACTGAGGGGTAAAGTCATTTGCCCATAATAAGAGGCAGGACTTGAACCCAGGTATTCCTGATTCCATGGCTACCTTTTTTATCTATCAATGCTTGTTGCCTCATGAAAAAATTTTATCTAGTACTAAGCCATCTATAGTCTTCTTATATTTCATTTACAGCAGCACATAAACTTTCTGAGTGATTAGTTGGGGTTAGAGGTACAATTAATTATAGGAATAAAATAGAACCTTCGCTTTTCATGAAGGGGTGTCCCAAATGATCCCACTTGTAACTGTGGCCTTCTTAGCACCACACCCTAATCACTATGCTAATTAGCCCTAAGCTAAGCCCTTGAAAGGTTTCAGTCCCATAAAACTAAATAACCAATAGACAGTTTACAAACCTAGATATGCTCTACTTTCAGAATCACTTAAGGTCAACGTGACTGTTACTCTGTTATGCTTTATAAAACATTGTGGGGGCACCGACAATGGTATAATTCTACAAGTCTGGATATATTTTTCCCGATTCTAACAAGATGTTAATCTTCATTTCCTTAAACTCCTTATAATTGCTTCAATTTTGCTTTATATGTAAAATACATATGACATAGGTTTGAAGTTTCAGCATTTCTAGTTTCACTTTGATTAAAGGACAAAGGAAGGAAGAACTGTGAAATGGAAACTAAGCACTGGTCAGTAACATGCATCAGTGTGCCATGATCCCTCAATGTCAGAAATCAAAGATAAAAAATTCTGTAACTAATCAATGGTTATTAATTCATCATAAGAAAAGCATATTGCAAGACAAATTTTGACGCAGGTAAGTCTTAAAGGGTTTGGGGATACTCTTCTCTCTCTCCTTTTATAACTCCTTTCTTTCCCCATCTGCTGGCAATCAAAAGGGACTAGTGTTCCCTTGCTGCCTAGGGACTCACACTCCATCACCTGTATTTCTCCTTTATACCTCCCATCAAAACTTGGCTCTCTAGGGCTTTGCTAGGTGACTTGGTATGTGGAAAACTAATTCTCTTTTCAGTATGGCTTTAAATATGAGACCTCTAAAGCTGTTTGCTTTTTTAACAGAGGATTCCAGAAGATATAATGCTTCAGTTCAAAGGAATGAACTGGTAATAGCAGAATGATACTTAATGTATTTGCATGTCAGCAATGGAGTATTTTGTGGTAGAGAAGCCTATCCAGGAGTCCTTCCAAATCATATCATACAGTATATAAGGCTGATCTTGGACCCAACCTGTGGGGACTGTGGTTTATTTATTTTTTGTCAACCTCATAGGGTCTTTATACATTAAGTATGTTGCTCAGGAAGGGATTGCTGAAAAAGGAAGGAAAGGAAAGAGAGAATATAGCACTTCTATTATAGAATTCTTAAAATAAACATTATTTAGCAAGAGGAGGCACTGACCCATTCACTATAGTAGTGCAATTAGTGGAACTGGTGGGTTTTCTTTAAAACTTAGGAGAACACGATGTTCACATTTTTAAGTTTCTGATTTGCTGGGTAGAATTAGTATCATTCATGCTTCACTAAATTAGGACTTTTTGTTAATTCAGAGGGAAGGCTCAGCTGAAGCTTTTTTACACTTAAAACTTTTCCTTCATATATTGCTTATACTATTAACTTGTACCATTAAAAACGATGCTGAGTGAAATGAGCATAACCAGGAGAACACTGTACACAGTAACAACCACAGTGTGCAAGGACTGTTTCTAAGAGACTTAGCCCTTCACAGCAAGGCAGGGACCTGAAACATTCCCAAAGGACTCTTGAGGCAAAATGCCATCCACATCCAGAGAAAGAACTATGGAATCAGAATGCAGAATGAAGCAGACTATTTTCTCTTGTGTTATGTTTTGTTTTGGTTTTTTTTCTCATGGTTTCTCACATTCATTTTAATTCTTCTATGCAACATGACTAATGAGAAAATGTGTTTAATAAGAATATATGTGTAGAACCCATAAAAGACTGTACGCCGTCTCAGGGAGAGTAAGGGGAGAGAGAGGGAGAAAATTTAAGACTTAAGGAAGTGATTGCTGAAAACTGAAAACAAATAAATTAATTAAAAAATAGCTACCACAAATTATTTTCAAGGGTTTTAGAAGACATCATTTACAAAAAACTTATACACTGATTACAATAAGTCTTATCTATTTATTAAAATAAGTCTTCATGAATTCAATGAACTTTGAATTAATGAACTATTAGCCAAATAATAAGAGCTTTTGATTATGTAGCCCTTTACAGTTTCAATGACATTTTATTTGTTGTATCATTTATTCCTGAAAAATATCTTGAGAGGTAAGTCATCAAACTGTTCTCATATCTCCATCCGCAAATTTCCCATTGCACTTTTGGTGGCCCTCTTCTTTTCCACTTCCCTTACTGCTTCTTACATAAAGTTATTTGTGTACTTGTCATTGTACTCGGTTCAATATATCTTGAAACTCCGAAGGCAAATAAAATTGTAAAGCCTGTGAAAGCAATGACTTTGTCATAATTTGTCTGTGACTACAATGCCAAGCATAGTGCCCAGCACATAGCAGGTTCTCAATAAATATTTATTGAACTGAATCCCCATTTTACACGTAAGGAAGTTGAAGCTTGGAGAGGTAGGCTGGTTAACAGTTACACAACTAATGTCATCACAAACTGCTAATTCAGGCAGGTCAATCTTCACTGCTCCAAATTAGTGAGATTTTATGGTATAGTCTATCTAAGGTCATGATGGATAATGAAATACATAAGGAATTGTAAGCATAAGGAATTGTACAGATCTAGAGCTCAGAAGGGGCTTCAAAACTCATCTAGTCCAACCCCCTCATTTTAAAGAGGAGGAAATTGAGGCCCAGAGACACTAAAGGTCATAAAGGTGATAAACAGAGAAGAGGCAGAATTTGAGCTCAGGTCCTCAAATTCTACAGTAAGTACTCTTTTTAAAAAATGAATTTGGTCATCAACAAAAAAAAAACCATTTCAATATACAAAGACAACAAGAAAGGGGACTACATAAAATTATAAACTATCATATACTGTTTTTAAAATACTATATATGTATATTTACTAATTTAATAATTAATAACACAATTATATTATTTCCTCTATTTTTCTTTTCTTCTATACATTTAAAAATGCTTTGTTGATGACCTTGACCCCCTACTCCCCCCACCTCCCATCTTTTTAAGCATATCTACCAAGGCTGCTTGGTGTAATGGACAGAGAGCTGACTTTGAAATCAGACCTGAGTTCAGGTCTGACCTCTAATATATACCACTAGTGCTCTTTCCACACCATTTCATGCTGCATTCACTGGGTTAAATGTTTCCTGATACAAAAGTCTATTGTTAATACCATCCTAAAGGTAAATATTAGGAATAATATATATCTTGTGAAGTCTAGGAAATGTATAATTTACCAAAGTCATAGAGTCAGCAAGAAGCAGAGCTAGGTTTGAACCCAAATCACTGACTCGAAATCCTTTGCTTTCCCCTATACCACAATGTTCAAGAATGAAAAATCCCATTTAAAGCAACGTATCAAAAAAATTACTTCTTTTTGATAGGACAGGCTATATATATTAGAAAAAGACCAACTGAGCAATGTGTATATATGTAATATATATACATGTACATATATTTTTTACTATAATTCCATCTTACTAGCCTGCTCCCACAATTTATTAAGTTTTCTGTCAAAATATCCTTTTAATCTGTCTATAAAAGTTCTTTATGTCCTTAACATCACAGTAGGCAGCTTTTGACTTTCACTTTGTTAAGTGTTCTGGATTACAGTACTTCCTCTATTCAAAATAGCAAATTAAAATATAAATATAAAATTTGCCCATTTAGAAAATGATCACTGCCAGAGTTCAGAATGAGTCCTACTTTCTAGATAATGACTGTGGAATTGTAAGGAGTCATGCATACTCCTAAAACTCAAGCACCATGTGCCACATGAAGCTTAAAACTATTTATATCTCCATAGTTTTCTGTCCACCCTATTCCCACCCAGGGTCAAACTGAGGCAAAGCAACAGTTTAAAAAGTGCCTTCTTCCTTAGCACCACTATGGATAATCTCTCTTTTAGTTATTGAATATGCCAATTTGTGGCAATGTTTTTCTGTTCACTGAACTGGTTCATTTCTTCAAGGGAACAAACTGTTCTTCAGTGGAGCAGGAATTGGCTGTGTTTTAACAAAGATTTTCCCCTCTGACTGTTTTTGCAAGAGACGCAAGTCAATTTATAGCCAAGTAACAAAAGGTCAGTAAGGTTAGTCAAGCAATGGGTGTAATTCCTGTGTGTCACAGCCAGTAAAGGAAATGGGTGGGAATAAACAGTATGAAATTTTGACCTGAAATTATTTGTGCAAAGCCATTATAGTAGAATAAGTTAAGAAGCAACTTATGACTTCCAAAGTCCAGGGCTCCCTGTACTCCTCAAAAAAATGGACATCTTTATTGTTGGAAATGAAGATTCCTCTATGAGGGCAGGGCCATTGCTAATTTTTTTTTTTCTTTTGGTTATCCCAGCACCACAATTACCTGGAACATAATAGGTGTTTAATAAATGTTTGTTGAATTTCTCAGTCTCAAACACACAGGGGATATGTTTGTAGCCTGACTTTTTTAAAAGGCGACTTTAAAAGCTGCACTATATAAATTTAGCAGTCCTTGATAATTTCATACAAATTGAAACATAAGCAAATCAGAATTCAATAAAAACTTTCATCTCATTATCTGTCAATCTAACTCTCCCATCAAAAA
This sequence comes from Bettongia penicillata ogilbyi, assembly GCA_023548195.1. Taxonomy (NCBI): domain Eukaryota; kingdom Metazoa; phylum Chordata; class Mammalia; order Diprotodontia; family Potoroidae; genus Bettongia; species Bettongia penicillata. Next base: position 769,761 of record JAJHZJ010000385.1, read on the forward strand.
TAGCTTTTCTGACTGAAATAATATACTGAGAAGAACAGCCCTACAAAAGTGACAGTAAATCTGTTTTTAAACTGCTAGACATGTGAAGAACTAAGGTATCATTTAGCAAAGAGAATAAAAATATAAAATGCCTACCTTTAAAGCAAATGTGAAAAGTTTACCTCAGAAAGCTAAATAGTGGCAGACAGATTTATAATTACTTTTAACACAGACCTCTAGTATTTATGCATAGGTATCAGGAAACCAGTTAGATGTCATGAAAGACCACTTACCTCTAAATAGCTCCTCCCTACCAATTTGTTCAAGTCCCTAAAATTCTCACAATTGGGTTTAAAAAAATTGTTGTGAAAATGTTACCTAGGAAGGGTAACTTATTAAGCCCCAATAATGAGCATTAGTTTATCAGATGAGTTGGCTGTCACCCAGAGTAGGTACAGGAATGTGGTACTTAGTCAAGCTGTTTTCTAGCAATGATTCATAGACTGGGACTTAGGTAAATGTGGGATCTACCTCACAGGATAGTACTGAAGGGAGCAACTGCTTCAAAGACAGGCTTGGAGTCAACTACCAGATTAGGAATAATAAATTGACTTTTATTTTTAAGTTTTCAATATGTACTTTTATAAGATGGTGAGTTCCAAATTTCTTCTCCCTTCTCTCCTTCCCAAGATGGCAAGCAATCTGGAAAAGGCCATACCTGTACAATCATATTAAACATTTCCACATTACAGTGAAACTACTTTTAGCTGGCAAAATAACTGGAGTAAATTCACCCCCAAAGAAGTCCAAATAAATTCAATAGCATTCTTAAAGGATGTTTAAAATACAACCAAACAGATGTGACAGAAAAGAAGAAACCTTAGTTGGATGAGTAAAGAACTGGACAGGGTGAAATATGTTGGATATGCTACAAAAAAAGTAGAATCATCATGAGCTACCAATGGTGTCACAAGGATGGAGATACATGGTATATATGCAAAAAATGCTTCTTGAAGAAATTATCAATATTTTAAGATTCGAGGAGATGGTCTAGAGATGGCCTAGAAGGATAAAATGGATGAATTAATACAATTTGAAAATTTGTTCAATTTATTTCAATTCAAAGAAATGTTTTAAAGTCCTTAAATACATTAAAGACACAGTGGTATAGTGGAAAGAGAAAATGCATTTGGTGTCAGGCACAGGATTTGAAACTTGCTTGGCTCAGACATTTATACGGGTGTTATCATGGGTCATATCACCTAACCTCTCCTGCAATTTCATCATTTTTAAAATGAGAGAATGACATCAGATTGTCAAAGATGACAACAAAAGGAAAATGGCAATTGTCCAAGGGGCTTGTGGGAGGTTTGGTACATTAGTGCACAGAACTGAACAATTTTTCAATCCTGAAAAGCAATTTAGAACTATACCCCAAAAAGTCACTAAACTGTTCATACCCTTTGACCTAGCATACCACTAGGAGGCTTATACTCCAAAAATATCAAAGAAAGAAGGAAATGACTCATGTATAATAATGATGGGGTGCTTGAATGTATGTGCTTGGATGCCAATTCTAAAATCACATTTCTTCTAAAAATCGCGTATCTCCCTAGCCTCAAAACACTACTCCAGGAAGTTTCTCCCCAGCTCAAGGACAGCCTGCCCCAGCAACAACCATTATTTCTTTTCCTGATAAATAGCCAGCTGAACCTATAGTCTGAACCAGCTGTGTACTGGCTGAACAGGCTGTGTACTGGGTCATAATGACATTTACTATTCACTGACCAATCACATGTATCCTAGAGTTAGACATATGTATACTCTCTTACATTTATCTTATCTAACAAGACACTGATGAGAGCAGCCTTAGTCAGCTTTAGCATTCCTTAATCAGCCTTGACCATTTGTTGACGTAAGTGACATTTCAGGTCTAAAGCCACAACTCCATGTAGCCCCTTTTTGAGCTATTTTCCAATGAACTCTGGGTAAAACACCTGTGCAGCAGATACTAAAAGTGATGTTCCTTTAAGAACTAACCACTCCTTAACCACTCCCTAATCCCTCTCTGAATCATCTAGTTAGCATATTTGGCACATGTTTTACTATAGAATATCCTATATAAACTTTACCTGTACCCCTCTAAGGCTGCAGGTTCCCTTAGAACTCTTGTTTGCTGAAAAATGTAATAAATCTTTACCACTCTGACCTCAACAATGCTTGAGTCCGTGAATTCTTTTCAGACGGCCCACACAGGGAGCTCCAGTCTTGGAATTCCTGTACCCCTCTCTTTCTATACACACACACACATACACACACACACATATATAATAATGAAAGAAAAGAGAAAGTGAAAAAACTTCTACTGCAAGGGTCATTGGGTTTCATTGCTTTAAAAATTGAATTCAACTGCATTATATTAAAATTACCAGAGAGGTGGTCAGTGTAGATGGGGATACAGCACCTAAATATCCTGATGTTTTGAAGAAAATAAGTGAAGGAAGATACACTGATCAACAGATTTTTAATGTGGAAAAGGATGCCTTCTAGAACTTACATTTCTGAGAAAGAAAAAAAAAACTCAACCTAAATTTAAAGTGTCTGAGGATAGGCCTAACACTTTTACTGGGGAGGGTGGTAATGAAGAAAGGGATTTTAAGTTAAAATCAGTGCTTGTTTATTGGTCTTGAAATCCTCATGCTCTGAAAGGCTACAACTATCGATCACTTTCAGTTATTTGGTAGTCAAGTAAGAAAGAATGGGTGACTAAAACTGCTTTTGAAGACTGATTTTCAAGTTATTTACAAAATATTATAAAAACAACATCCTTTATAAAGCATTACTGATTTTGGATAATGTCCTAGGTCATCCAACTATACTTGGTTTATCATACAAGAATGAGAGCATGCAAATGTACTGTGATACGAAGAAAGTTTTCTGTATCTATCAATTGAGCTTTGTTGGTCATATAAAGAAATACTGATAATTACTTTGGGTTTATCTTATATCTTATATCCTAAAACTTTGATAAAAGTGTTAATTATTTCAAGTAATTGTTTAGTTGATGCTCTAGGGGCCTCTAAGTATACTATCAGGATAGTCATCTGCAAACAGTGATTGTTTGGTTTCCTCATTGCCTATTAGAATTCCTTCAATTTCTTTTTCTTCTCTTACTGCTACAGCTAACATTTCTGGTACTATATTACATAACAGTAATGATAATGGGCATCCTTGCTTCATCATATGTACATATATATCAGCATATATATATTTACGTATATATACATATATCCTTAAAGAAAGCGTTCACTCTACACTTCTAAAATACCTTAAATGACAACAGCAACATTTTGTCATATCGGTGTAGGCTTATCTTGAACTACGATATTTAGCAACTTTAAACTGTTAAAGAACTTTGATTTCTACAACTTATATTATTTTGTAATAAACTTTAATGAGAAATACATTTTTCTCATCCTCTGCTATTATGTTACATTAACAGATTAAAATGTCATTTTAAAATACTTTCACTGCATAGTTCAATTGGACTGGAAATGATTAACATATTTTATACATAATTATAATTGCAAAGAGTGTAAATTTAAACAATGTGACCACTTCCATTTGCTGCAGAACCAGGCTTCTGATTCATACAATTGAGCCCTAACTGCATATACTTTACACAAGCTCACTGGCTCCCCGTTGGAGTAAATTAGACCACAGGCTCACTGAGAGTCCAGACAGTCTCCTCTTTGTGCCTGCTTCCTCAGCACCTAGCGTGAGAACCTGGCACATGCGCTGATTAATAAATATTTACTGACTGACTGATAGGAGATGGCAATCAACACTGTCCAGAGCTACAGAGAGTAAAGAAGGATACAGAGTAAGAAAAGGCCATTAGATTTAATAATCAAGAAATCACTGGCATCTTTGGTGAAAGCAACCAATTGGAAGCTAATTATTTAAATCCTTTATTTCTGAAGTGTTTTGTAGTTGTATTCTTATAATTTCAAGTATGCATCTCAGGAGATACTTTTCATACTCCATAGGTATTTTGAATTGAATTTCTCTTTCTATCTCTCTCTGTTGGCTTTTGCTGGCAATATACAGAAAGGTTGATGATTGTTGAGGGTGTATATCCTTTCAAGTATAAGTTGGACTAAATGGATACTGCAGTTGTTTTCAGCTCTCAAATTCTATGATTCAGTAATCCTACTATCTTACTAAAGATATTGTTTCAATTAGCTTATAGGTGATTCTCTACGATTCTTTAGGTAAATCTGACAAAAGCAATAAATTTCATTTCTTCGTTGTCTATGCTCATCTCTTAACTTTTGTCTTATTGTTATAGCTAGCATTTCTAGAACTATAACAAGGAATGGCATGAAAACTGACATCCTGGCTTTGCCCTTGATCTTACTAGAAAGGCCTCCAGAATTTTTTCCAATACAGATAATTCTAGTTCTTGTTAGATACAAAGTCAATATATAAAAACTAAGAGAATTGATAAAATAGGGCAGTAATTAATGTAACAAAACTTGAAATATCAAACTAAGTTAATTTATATAATTCAATCAATTCAACAAATATTTATTAAGATCCAAAGACCTAGAACCAGAAGGGATCTTAGAAGTTATCTCATGCAATCCCCTTACCTCTCATATTATAGCTGTGAAAACTGAGATCCAAGGAAATTAAGTGACTTGACCAAAATTACACAGGGAGCTTTCCTGGTGGGATTTGAACTTCCAACCTCTGACATGATAGCAAATATTTTTTGACTCTACCATGATACCTTTTTACTTCCAAGAAACTCAAATTCTATCTAATTCATACTATATGCCCAGCCTGTTTAATACTAGGGGAGATACAATGTTCAGAGAACAGGTATTAGATAGGCAGCTAGGTGGAACAGTGAACAGTGCTGTGCCTGGAATCAGGAAGTCTTGAATTTAAATCTGGTCTCAGACAGTATTTATGAGACATTAGGTTAGTCATTTAGCTTGTGTGCCTCAGCTTTTTTTAACTGGGGATAATACTAACATCTATTCGTCAGGGTTGCAATGAAGATCAAACATGATAATATTTGTAAAGCACTCAGCACAATGCCTGGTATACAGCTGCTGATAAACTTCTCATTTTGAGATGAGAAAACTGAGAAACAATGAGTTTGATGGGAATTGTCCAAAGTCACAGGGGAAAATATCCCAGAAGTGGTTATCTCATTCTAGGGTCAGCATTCTTTCCACTATACCATATTATCTCCCTAATTAAATTGAACTTCTCCACTATTTCTAATTCTGTTTCTCAGGATCCTTTTATGCCTATGTTCCTTTTTTGTATTCTCTGTATTCTTTTCAAGTGGAATTCAAATAATAGAGTACGTGTTGAAGTATATTTTGAATTCTCTTGTGATTCTTTCATGATATTTCGGTCATTTTTCTCATCCATTCACTCAGAACTAGAAAACTAGAGCTACCTAGGCATGATATTTTTGTCTATATTGACTTCTGAGTTACGTAAACAACAACAAGATGGCAGATTAGACATCTTCTCCAATCCCCATGACCTTTACCCAAAAGAGAAATTATGTGCCAAATATAAAGCAACTTCAGCTGTTTCCATGGTCTAAGACACTCAGAATCCAAAGGAAGGCAAAGAAAACCCACCCAAATTAAGGAACTGATGTTCACTGACCCAAACTCAATCAGAGTCCCTCTCTCACTTTCCATACTACTGGCAATGAGGCTTCACTAGCAGACCCAAGAACATAAATAACACTGTCTTAAAACAAAGCCCACTCCTACCCTCTCTCAATCTTCCCAGTACCTAAAGATCCTTGCTCTAGGTTGCAAAAGTTTGCTTAGACTTCAACAGCTTGCTTCGCTGCAGCCTTTCAGGAGCAAAAGCCTGCAGAGGACTCCAACCTAGAAGCACCAGTATTGCAAAGCTCTAAAGTAATGGTGCTGGGAGAAGCAGGCTCTTAATTTTCAGTATCAGCAATCTCTTAACTGCTGGTGCTGGGCTAGAGAACTGAGAAACAGCAGGAGAGGCCACCCAGGATAGGATGTGTATGTGGGGAGTTGTGTGAAGCACTCCACCAAGCCTGAGAGAAAGAGCACAGCATCCAGCTGGGACCATTTCTGACCACCTGAAAGTCAGCTGGGGCAGAGACCAACAAGCAATTGAAAAATGAATTGTCCAGCATAGGAGGAGGCTGGCATGCTTTGAGATACAGGCCACAATCAGAGGGCAGAGAAATTAGAAAGTGAGTGATAAGGAAAATAAGTGTTTGGGGGTGTGGTAGGGATGAGGGGGGAGGGAAGGAGAGGACTGAAAGTACCAAAGATTTCAGACCCTGAATACGAACAGATAAATCAACAAGAAAAACAGAAAGAAATATGACCTTCAGATCTAGTAGAGGCGTTCAGGCATCTAAAAATAAAGTCTGCAAAATGAGGGGAAAATGATTCAACAATTGAGGAGACAGAGGACCCTGTGGAATTTGAGGAAAACATTAAACCACAAAATTCTGTTCATAAATGGTTTAAATAAGAATTGTGAGAGCAGAATTTACATCTTGCAAATCAAAAATAATGAGAACAGAAAAATTTGAATCTATAGTAGCAAGCCTCATGAAAGAAACAAAAGAAAGAATAGATTAAATACAAACACACAGAAGTGCAGTACAACCTAGAGGACTTAAAGTAAAAAAACAACATTAAAAGAAAGTAAATTCACTGTGCAAGCAAAACATGGATCTTGAAGGCAAGAGGCTTAGACAAAACCTAAAGATCATAGGTCTCCCAACATGATAAGACAAAAACCTTAACACAAGGTAGGAAATAATAGCAGAGAAGAGAACTGTCCAGAACTTCTGAACACAGAAAATGCAATTCCAATAGAAAGAATTCACATATCACCTCCAAAAACAAAAACACCAAAACTCAAGGCAGTAAACTCCAAGACACATAGTGGTTAAGTTTAACCATTCAATTCATAAACCAGTCCTGCAAATCACCGGGAAAAAGACCTTCAGATACAAAGGACAGGGCATTTGAATAATATAATGCTATGCTAAACCCCATGAGAAAAAGAAAGGGGGCTCCGAAAAGCAATGGAGTTCAGGATACTTAAACACACAGGACAAAAGATGAACATTCAAAAATAAAGAAGAGTTTGAAAAACTTTTAGAAAGAAAACCATAACTGAAGAGATTATTTAGTACTTGAACATCCTAAACAACAGAATTACAGGAATGAATAAATGCAGAAAGTAATAATAGCAAAGGAGTCACAACAGAAAGACCAGTAAGAGATTTCTTTCTAAAGGTACACAAGGAGATAAGGGGGAAGGTAGAAAAGGGGCAGAGGTAAAAGTAAAGAGGTATATGGGGGGGCATTATAGACAGGACTTTGTACCACAATGCCTACACATGAATGCTTTTTTTGTGGGACTACATTATAACAGGGGAGGAGACATGAAATGAGAAGCAGAATGAAAGAGGAGTGAGTGATGTTCCAGGGTCAGATCAAGGTCTATCAATGATGGGAAGATTACCTAAGTGGTCTCAAAAACAGCCTCCAGGGAAGTGAAGTGGGTGAATAGGTGAGGGAAAGATTGAAAAAGGACTTCCCACTTTGTTGGTGGGAAGGGCCGTATCGATGAATGCTCTTACAGATGAAGGGAGTTATGGACCTTACACTGGATGAGTCCTCAATGATTTGGTGCCTGAGAAGTCTACCTGTCTTGGGAAGGGAGAGGAAACTGGAACACTTGGGGCAGCTGGCACCTAGAGGATTGGGAGAGCATGGACAGAGAGAGGAGATTTCCAGGCAAATGTAGGGAAAAGAAGGCTAATGAAACAAATCAGTGGTAGGGAGGGGCTCTATTATGGGGCAGTGTCCTCTCTGACACTTGCAATGACTGGCATTATTCTGAGAATAAGGCACAATAGAAAAGAGGAATCCATAAGGGATTCCCTAAAAAGCACAGGCATAAAGCGCCTAGCTGGCAGAGGCTAGAATGGATACCCCAGAACCCCTGACGTATAAAGAATACAGAGAAAAGAAAGAGATCTGATGATTAAAAGGGGCTTGAATCAGAGAAAAAGGGTCTAAAGTAAACAGAAAATTCTGGGTAATGAGCAAAGATACTAATTGAGATGATTAATGGCTTCAGCAAAGTTGTAGGCTACCATATAAATTCTTGAAAAGCAATGGCATTTCTACAGAATAATAACAAAAGAAGCATTAATAGAAAGGGAAATACCATTATAAGTAACGGAGAATTTAACAAAATATCTGGGAATCAACCTACCAAAGCACACTTATAGAAACATATAGCTTAAATTACAAAAATTCTGAAGTATTTCATAAATGAAGCCCACCATGATTATAGCAAAGAGACTGACTTCTGGGCCTATGGAGTCATCCCACTTGTACTCCTGGCTGGCTCACTTTCCATCTGGCATTGACACCAGATCCTGAGAATACAAGGGCCAATACCTGTTCAGGTCACCCAACTGGGATGATTGCTTAATTAATGTTGAAACCACTCCAGGTGAATCCTGAGGAAAGATTGACTAGAGCAGGTCTTGCTGCCTCCCTTCTTCAAGCCCTGTGAGGGTAGCTAGGTACAGCCTTTCTTCCCTCCAGTAATTAAAAGCAGCAGTATGGACAGTGTTGGTTGCAGGCTGAGTAATCCCAAGCACTTGCTGGGCATGGCCTCTGACAAAGAAAGATCTATTAGGAAATCCATAGGGATTTCAACTAGTGAGATGATTAATTGATAGCTGTGCTTTCTGCCTCTATGGACAATTGGTAAAGAAGGGAGAACACCAGAACAGGGCTGTCCTCTTCCAAAACTGGCCTCTTGGCCCATTCCTAGATCTAACCATGTGATAGTGAATCTAGATTCCTGCGTAGTTCAGATCTCCATCCTGGGTCCTCAAGATGTCAGCTTCCCAACCCAGGACCCTTGGGAAGTCCAGTTCATCAATCTGAGGGCTTTGGTTAACCTAGTCACCACAATCTTGTACACACAGGTATTCTTCCCTCCCATGCTCTCTGATGATGATGCTATTGTAAAGACAACCAGATCTTTGTCCCCATCCCTACTGTTCAGGATTATAGGACTTGAGTGGAAAGAAAGGGAAAGAGATAAGAATGATAATCACTTCTTTGCTATTGTTGTCTATTTTTTATATGAAATAAATCATTCTGCATGCTGGGGAAGAAACAAAGATGTTCAATAGGCACTTAGAGATGCAAAATAGAAGCCAGGAAAAAGAGGGTGGATAAATAAATCTGAGAATCATTTGCATCTAGATGATAACTGAATCCATGTAAGCTGATGAGATCACCAAACAAAATGATATAGCAAAGAAAAGAAGAGGACTCAGGACAGTCTTGCAAGAGAATTATGTTAAGCAGATTGAGCTTTTATGGAGATCTTGAGAAGGAGTGGTAAGAGAATCAGGAGAGCAACGCCATGAAAATCTAAAGAGAAGAGAGTATCAAGGAGAAGAGGTGATAATTTCAGATAATGTCCAGAGGAGACAAGAAGAACGATTATTGAGAAAAGGCTATAGGAATTGGCCATGAAGAGATCCATGCCAACTTTGGAGAGACCAGCTTCCACTCAGTAATGAAGTAGGAAGTCAGGTCTGAGTTCAAGTTCTTCCACAGACATTTGATAGCCACATAAACCTGGGCAAACCACTTAACCTTTTGCAACTTCAGATTTCTCATCTGCAAAATGGGGATAATAACACCTATTTCACAGGGCTTTATTAGGATCAAATGTGGTTTTTAAAACATGCTTTGCAAACCTTAAAAGAATTATGTAAATTCCAGCCATTAGTATGTGTTGTTTTATGATGATTTGCAGTGTATCAGGGCAAGACATTCATCAACTGCTCACCTTTGCAATAAAACTCCTAAAAAGAGCTTGTCTGCATGATCTTTATTCTTATTCTTTATTATAAACTTAATCATCAACCAAGATGAAACCTTCCATACATAAAGAATAAGACAAATCTCATTGAGTAATTGCTATAATAATCTGGGGCTTAATAGATTCAGTACAGTATCACTTGCAAATAAAAATTGGAGGATTCTTTTGTCTATATCTGGAATAGCTTTCAATTTAGGCATTATACATTCTCTTTGAAAATGGTATATATCTTTAGCAAGCATAAATTTCTTGATTTTTGCCTTAATATTAATAATCAGAGAATCATGGAACAAAGATATCTGTTATATTCATAAAAGAATTCTGTATGATCTTAAAATATGCCAGAGAGACTCCTTATAGGAGAAAAGTCTTTAAGTTTTGTTTTAGGGCCTTTATGTTTCAGGTTCTACTATTAATATTTTCTCTGAAGAACTATGACATATTTAGTGATTTGTAGAAATAAATAATATTCTGATGTTCAAGGTAAAATAATTTGCCTCTAGGATTCTTTCATCAATTGTTTACAGCTTTAGTCACTTTAGTATAACAGGAAACTTGGGAATATTAACATCAATAAAATAGTTTGCAGAATCTTATCTGATCTATCTTATATTCTAGTCCGGGATACTCTTGATATACAGGTAAATCAATCTCATAAAGATTTTTATGAAGATAAGCAGTTAGGTGTGTAAGTTGATAGCTATTGATCTTTTGGTCAGATAATTTATTGGGGGTACTTATATACATATTTTTTCATTCTGATATTTTAATTTTGGTATCTCTATCTTATAGAGTAATCCTTTAATGCTTTCAAGACTGCTACCTACAATACAGATTCTCTTCTTTTGGAAAAAAAAAGTTTTATTGATGTCTATTGTTTTTACATTTTAGTCCTTTCTCAATACATGCTGTGACCCCCCAATGAACCTTCCTACGCAATGTAGAAAAAAACAATTCAGCAAAACTAACTAATAATGACGACCTTTGGCCACACATTTAACATTCTGTTCCATTGTCTTTACCTCTCTACTATCATCTGTGCACTGGGACTAAGATTAATTATAATAATTTACAGGCTCATCTGCTTTTCAGTATTCTTTCCTTTCATATTATTGTAGTTGTGTATGCTGTTCTACAAATACTGATTACTTTATTCTCTATCAGTTCAGAGAAATTTTCCCATTCTTCTTTGAATTTTTCGTATTTGTCATTTTCATAGCATAACAATATTATATTATATCATACTTCCAGAATGGATGCCATCAGGTTTTACTTGGTCTGACCTAGCTATTTTTTTCCAATTTTATTTTCTTTAAGTGTCATTTCTGTTTTTTCCTATCACATACATCAAGGACACAGTAAAAGCAATATTCTGCAATTGTCAACTGTGAATGACTTAGCTATTCTCAGCAATACAATGAGATCCAAGACAATTCTGAAGAACTTAAGATGAAAAATACTATCCAACTCCAGACAAAGAACTGTGGAGTATGAATGCAGATTGAAGTATACTTTTCAAAAACTTTCTGTATTCTTTTTTTTTTTTGGGGGGGGGGCTTTTTTCTCTTTTGTAACTTGGCTAATATAGAGATATTTTTTGTAGGACTGTGCAAGTATAAATGACATCAAGTTGCTTACCTTCAGAAAGGAGGGAGGGAGGAAATTTGGAACTCAAAATTTTAAAAAATGATTCTTAAAAATTGTTTTTATACATAATTGAGAAAGAATAAAAAAATTTTTTTAAAACCCTACCCTCAAGGAGCTCACAACCTAATGGGGCAAATAATTATATAATAACAAGCTATATATAGGAAAAATAGAAAATAATTAAGAGAGGGAAGGCGTTAGAATTAAGAGGGTTAGGAAAGGCTTCCTGTAGAAGATGGGATTTTAGGTAGGACTTAACGAAAGTCAGAGTTGGTAGAGATGAGAAGAGAGAGTATTCTGGGCATGGGGGAACAGCTTGAGAAAATCTGAGAGATGGAGTGTTTTGTTTGCAGAAGAACTAAGAGGGCACTATCACTGGATTAAAGAGTATTTGGCAGAAAGTAAGATATAAAAAGAATGGAAAAGTAGAAAGGAGCTAGGTTATGAAGAACTTTGAATGACAAAAAGTGGATTTTTGTATTTGATCCCAGAGGCAAAAGAAAACCATTGCACTTTATTGAATGGAGGGGATTTATGTGGCATGGGCAGAAATACACTTTAGGAAAATCACTTTAAAGACTGAATATGGAATGTACTCGAGTGCAGAGAGACTTGTCCCACCAAAAGGGTCTTGCAATAATTACAGACATGACATGATGCAACAAAATGATGGCAGTGTCAGAAGAGAGAAATGGAATACTGGAGAGATGTTGCAAATGTGAAATCAACAGACCATGGTAACAGACTGGATATGTGAGGATTTGAAGATGACTCCTAGGTTTTGAGCCTGAAGATGGTGATGCCCTCTACAGGAAGAGGGAAGGTAGGAAGTAGGGAGAGTTTAAGGAGAAAGATAATCAGGTCTGTAAATGATTTGATTACATACAGCTAGCCAATTCTACTATGTCTCTCTCATCAATATCTGTTTTCCATAAGGTATATATTTCATTTTTTTTGTGAAGTTTTCCGGTGCTCACCATATCTCAATCTTTCAATTCTCCTTTGGAAGGCATTCATGACACAGGAGTGAGACTTCTCAGTGATCTACAAGGTTTTGACTGCTTTCATTCTTTTTTTTTTTTTTAAACTTTTATTTAATAAGCAATTTCCCCCTCTCCTGTTCATCAACTGAAAAGAAAAAACCTAATACCAAATATATATGTATGCATATGTATATATCACAGCAAAACAAATTCTCACATTGGTCACAAAAAAAAAATGCATGGTTTATTTTGCATCGAGTTAACCCATCTCTCTGTTAGATGATGGGGTAGCAGCTTGGGTCAAAGGTTTACAGTCTGGTGACTTTGGGGCATAGTTCAAGATTCCTTTCCAGAAGGGTTAACTAATTCACTGCTCCACCAACATGGCACTGAAGTTCCGGTTTTAAGCTCCTGCAACATTTGTCATTTCTGTTCTTAAACTTGAGCCATGCAACATAGTCATAAAATTATAATTAAAGAGGGCCATAAAATTCTATTTTAATACTTCATCATGGCATGGAGGTGACCCTGGGATTTTGATGGTTGTATCAGTAAAAAATAAGCTCTATGGTTCTACTAGCTCAAATGGCTTCAAGTAGGGTCTATAGTCTGTTTTGCAAGGAATAGCCTAGCTAAGTACAGAAGGCTCATCACTGTAGACTGCCTATGACTCTTCTGGTTGGTCTCCTTACTCATCTCCTAACTCCATTTGATCTTATACTCAGTTTTCAAACTGTAGGCTGATCCTTCACTTGGAAGATGGTCATCTACCTGAGAGCCAGTGTGGCTTCAGAGAGGATCAAGGAATGGTCGATATGGTGTTTGCTGCCTGACAACTCCAGGAGAAATGCCAGGAGCAGAACAGAGATCTGTTACATGACATTTGTAGATCTGACCCTTTGATACCGTTAGTCAGGAGGGCTTACAGAAAATTATGTCAAAATTTGGTTGTCTGAAGTAGTTCATCAGTATTGTATGTCAATTTCATGATGACATGCTTGCTTGCGGTCTGGATAATAAATAATGCTCTTGCACTTTCCCAATCACTAATGGAGTGAAACAAGGCTGTGTGCTTGCTCTCATGCTTTTAAGCATGATGTTTTCAGGGATGATGTCAAACGTCTTTAATGAGGATGAACATGGCATCAAAGTCATATACTGCACTGACAGTAAATTCTTCAACTTGAAAATGCTACAAGCCAAGACGAAAGTGGAGGGATTACTGGTGAATGATTTTCTGTTTGTAGATGATTGGGCAGTCAAGGTAGGCTCTGAAGCTGAGATGCAACAAAATATGGATCAGTTTTTTGCTGTTTGTGCCAATTTTGGCCTAGCAATTAACACCAAGAAAACACAGGTGCTCCATCAGTCACCAACACACCATCCATATGTGGAACCACTGGCTACAACAAATAGAGAAGTTCTGAATGCTGTGGACAAGCTCACTCATCTTGGCAGTAATACTTTCAAGGGAAGTACACACTGATAATGAGTTTGACACATGCTTTGCTAGAACTAGCTCAGTGTTTGGGAAGCTCTGAAGGAAAGTAAGGGAGAGAAGAGGTATTATTAGACTGACTACCAGAATGAAGATCTCCAGAGCTGTCATGCTGATTTCATTGTTGTATACCTGTGGAACCTAGACAATATACCAATGCCATGCCAGGAAACTGAATCACTTTCATTTGAATTGTCTTAGGAAGATTCTGAAGATCAGCTGGCAGAAATGATACCAGACACTGAGGTCCTTTCTTGAACTAAACTGCCAAGCATTCAAAGTCTACTGCAGAGATGCAACTATCATGTTTGAATGCCAAATGTATGCTTGCCAAAAAATACTACTTTATGGACAGCTTACACAGGGCAAGTGTTCACATGATGGTCAGAAAAAGCAATACAAGGACACTGTCAAAGTCTCTCTTAAGAACTTTGAAACTGATTGTGTGACATGGGAAACACCAGCACAGAGCTGCCTAGCATGCAGGCCCCTCATCAAAAAAGGTACTTTATGGGCAAAGCAGAACTGAAGTAGCTCCAAAGAAACACAAGATGTGCAAATTTAGAGAATCCATGTTCACATGGACTGTATGTGCCCAGCCTATGGCAGAGTATTCCAAACTTGTACTGGTCCGTCAGCCATAGCTGAATGCACTGTAACTTGATTCTAACATAGTGGTGCCATTTTGGTCCTCTTCAAGGATGAAGGACAACAACTAATCAACTCCCCAAAGGATGCTTGACCTTCCCATCTGCCCTGACACTGAACCTTCTTGTGCAGGATATATGCCTAAGTAGGGTATGTACTCCTTGAGAGCAGAGATTGCATTGTTCTCTATTTTGATCCTCCCAGTGCTCAGATAGTATCGGAAACATAATATACACATAATAAGTGCTTAGTAAATGTTTGATTTCACCACACAACCGACTGAAGGATGTATTGACTCCAAGATCCTACTGTGATTATTGCTTTTTTTTTAAAAAAGCATTTTATTTGGTATAAGAAAACAGCACCTTAAAGATTCTCTTCCAACAAAGTGCCATCCAAATATGTGTCCAGATCCTTCAAGTAATCTTTTTTTAAAATATAAATATAAATTTATTTATTTAACTTTTTACATTCATTTTCACAAAATTTTGGGTTCCAAATTTTCTCCCCAATTGTCCCCTACCCAATACACCAAGCATTCTAATTTCCCCTTTCACCAATCTGCCCTTTCTTCTATCCTCTCCCTCCCTTCTCTTGTCCCCATCTTCTCTTTTGTCCTGTAGGGCCAGATGATTTTCTATTCCCCATTAACTGTATTTCTTATTTCCTAGTAGCAACAACAATACTAAACAGTTGTTCCTAAAACTTTGAGTTCCAAATTCTCCCCATCCCTCCCTCCCCACCCATTCCTTTTGGGACGGCAGGCAATTCAATATAGGCCCTATCTGTGTAGTTTTGCAAATGACTTCAATAATAGTCATGTTGTGTAAAACTAACTCTATTTCCCTCCATCCTCTCCTGCCCCCCATTGATTCTATTCTGTCTTTTGATCCTGTCCCTCCCTTCCATCATCCCCCTCACCCTGCTTATCTCCTTCTCCCCCACTTTCCTGTATTGTAAGATAGGTTTTCCTACCAAAATGAGTGTGCATTTTATTCCTTCCTTTAGTCGAATGTGATGAGGGTAAACTTCATGTTTTTTTCTCAGCTCTCCTCTTTTTCCCTCCACTAAAAAGTCTCCTGCTTGCCTCTTGAATGAGATATAATTTACCCCATTCCATTTCACCCTCTCTCCTCCCACTACATTTCTCTCCCACCATTTACCTTAATTTCTTTTAAGATATGGTCCCATCCTATTCAATTCACTCTGTGCTCTGTCTCTGTATGTGCGTGCATGTGTGTATGTGTGCGTGCGCGCACGTGTGTACATGTGTGTGCATGTGTGTGTGTGCGTGGTCCCACCAACTACCCAGATACTGAAAAGTTTTAAGAGTTACAAATATTGTCTTTCCATGTAGGAATGTAAACAGTTCACCTTTGGTAAGTCCCTTATGACTTCTCTTTGCTGTTTACTTTTTCATGCTTCTTCTCATTCTTGTCTTTCAAAGTCAAATTTTCTTTTCAGCTCTGGCCTTTTCATCAAGAATGCTTGAAAGTCCTCTGTTTCATTGAAAGACCATTTTTTTCCCCTGAAGTATTATACTCAGTTTTGCTGGGTAGGTGATTCTTGGTTTGAGTCCTAGTTCCTTTGACTTCTGGAATATCTTATTCCATGCCCTTCGATCCCTTGATGTAGAAGCGGCTAGATCTTGTATTATCCTGATTGTATTTCCACAATACTGGAATTGTTTCTTTCTCTCTGCTTGCAATATTTTCTCCTTGACCTGGAAATTCTGGAATTTGGTCACAATGTTCCGAGGAGTTTCTCTTTTTGGATCTCTTTCAGGCGGTGATCGATGGATTCCTTCAATACTTATTTTGCCCTCTGGTTCTAGAATATCAGGGCAGTTTTCCTTGATAATTTCATGAAAGATGATGTCTAGGCTCTTTTTTTGATCATGGCTTTCACGTAGTGCCATAATTTTTAAATTGTCTGTCCTGGATCTATTTTCCAGGTCAGTTGTTTTTCCAATGAGATAGTTCACATTTTCTTCCATTTTTTCATTCTTTTGGTTTTATGATTTCTTGGTTTCTCATAAAGTCATTAGCGTCCATCTGTTCCATTCTAATCTTGAGAGAACTATTTTCTTCAGTGAGCTTTTGAACCTCTTTTTCCATTTGGCTAATTCTGCTTTTGAAAGAATTCTTCTCCTCATTGGCTTTTTGAACCTCTTTTGCCAATTGAGTGAGCCTATTTTTCAAGGTGTTATTTTCTTCATCATTTTTTGGGTCTCCTTTAGCAAGGTGTTGACCTGCTTTGCATGCTTTTCTTGCATCTCTCTCATTTCTCTTCCCAGTTTTTCCTCCACCTCTCTAACTTGATTTTCAAAATCCTTTTTGAGCTCTTCCATGGCCTGAGACCATTGAATATTTATTTTGGATGTTTGGGATACAGAAGCCTTGACTTCTATGTCTTTCCCTGATGATAAGCACTGTTCTTCCTCATCAGAAAGGATGGAAGGAGGTATCTGTTCACCAAGAAAGTAACCTTCCATGGTCTTGTTCTTTTTTCCCTTTTCTGGGCATTTTCCAGCTAGTTACTTGACTTCTGAGTTTCTTCACCTCACCCACTTGGCCTCCAGATCTGCACAGCTAGCGCTTGGGGTCTGAGATTCAAATGCTGCTTCCCAGCCTCAGGGCTTTCAGTGGGGGGTGGGTCTGCTATTCAGTGTGAGATTAAGTTCAGGTGTTCAGGTGGGGGCAGGGCTCAGTTCCCTCAGGGGGTTTATGCAGAGACCTTCAACAATGGAGCTCCTGCCTTCTTGGAGAGTCCCAGGCTGCAGATGCCTCCGCCGCTGCCTCCCAAGGAGGCCCAAGTCAGGGAGACACCCCGCTCCCCTCTCGGCCAGCCCAGATGGCTCTCTCACTGACCTGTAGCACCTGTGGGTGGAGGGACCTTCATGGTGGCCGGAGGTTCCGTCCCTGAAGCCTGCTCGGATCTGATCCTCTGGGGCCGCGCGGCCAGGGCAGCGCAGGGCTGGGCTCCACTGTCCAGAGCATGACGGACCCCTGGGGACGACTTTCCAGGGCTCTCTGGAACGGAAATCTCTTCCACTGTGTTTCTGCATGGGTTCCACTGATCCAGAATTTGCGGGGAGTTCTTTTTACAGAAAATTTATGGGCTGTGGGTTTGGAGCTAGCATACATGAGTCTTTCTACTCTGCCATCTTGGCTCCTCCCCCCCAAGTTTTCTTAAAAGATGTAAGTAACTACAGAGATAACATTGCTCAGGGACCCTTTGATCATAAACATCATGCAAGGTATAAAACAGGGAAATGTATGTTTGCCAAAAGTGTTTGCCACTGTGATGGAGGAAATCCAGTACAGGCATGTTGAAGAGGGATTTCCTTTAGACAGCAATGTCCTCCAGATGTTACATCAAGTATATAGTATTATTATAATGGCTCCTCACCATCCACAAAGGAAAAAATAAGTATAGAAAATGTCTATTATGTCTATCTGGACATTCCATAAAACTTCTCTATCAGTATATACATCAACACAGACAGTACACATAGAAAATGAGTTGGGCTAAGAATTAAATTAGAAGAAAACAGACTAGTTTGCCTTCAGCAAATTTCAAAGCTCGATTAATGATTCCAAATTTCTTCCAGAAACAAAGGTCTGTGTTTTTAATAGCAATATTCTATTGGTGTTGTTACGTAACTTTGAGACAAGAAACACAATACTCTTCAAAGCATTAACAATTAGTATCACACACACAAAATAATCTGCCCCCCCGCCACAATGACCAACTACAATGTAAATGCAAAGAGCCAAAAATATAGACTGAACATTGTTTAGTTCTAATGGCCAAGTATAGTCCCAAAGAAGAGAGATGAAGAAAATATACCTCTTCATCACTGTAGACTATGAAGACCATGGGTATGGAATTCTGCATATACTGCCAGATGTTACTGGCATATAGTGGTTAATTTTGTCGAATTATTGTTTTCCCTCTTTCTTTTTAAAATTCTGTTGTGAGGGAAAGCCCCTTAGGTAGAGAAACAGGAGGGATAAAGTTAGAAAAAGTGTGACATAAAAATCATGAATAAAAATATGATGATTTTTTAAAAAAGAAATTAACTTCATTAGAACATACCTATTTCATAAAGGGGAAAATAGCCATATTCATATTCCTTATCTCTTTGTCTATATTGTTTTCCTTATTAAATTCTATGCTCCTTTAGGATAAGTACTATGTCCTATTACTAATATTTACCTCATTGCTCTAGAATAAGTTTTATCAATCTTATATTCAAAAAACCTTTTTCCTTCCTCCAGAGAATTTGTTAGGGCACAAAGGAATTAAAATGTAATAAGTGTTCATATGCTTGTAACTTGAGTGATATGTATTTAATTTAGATTTCCAGGTTATTTCAGAGTTTGTAGACCAGAATTCTATATGTTTTAAGTGCTAAAAAATATCTGATTAAATGAATTAAACAAAACTTCCATTAAAGTTAAAAAAGAGACCACCGGAATGGGCTTATCAATTATTGTAACAGACACAAAGCATATTCAACAAGTCCAGAGTCTCACAGAATAATCAAATCTCTTTTTGTGTTGACAACATTAATCAAACTAATTAATATCTATTATGTTCCTACTAGATTTGCCTTCTCATATGAACCATCTATCCTAATTTCTGTGCTCTTTATCTTCTTGACATTTTTAACAAATAAAAAAGGTTTCTGTTAAACAAAGTCAGCAAGAAAAATTTCCTTAAAGGAAAAGGACCTTTACAAGCAATGAAAAAGGATATCATGTACTTCTGAAGCTCCATAGGCTATACACATCTGTCTAGTCTTTCTTATTAATGATATTCACATCACATCAATGAATGCAAAATTTTAAAAACTGGAGTTGCGACAAAATTTAAGATTCAGATGCATTCTATTTAGAAGGGAAATATAAGTTTTCCTTACCTCATTATTTTATCCAGTTCTTCCTCTTTACTTTAAACAGACTTTTATGCATCTTTAAAGTGTTTTCTGTCACAGCACCTGTGGTTACAATCCAGCCCTATGTAAAACAGAATAAATTCTGTTACTGAAACATAGCATCAAGTTTCATGGGGGAAATCATTCAGAAACAAAGTGGGCATTTTGGCCAAATAGTTTCAATTTTCTCTCTTGCCAGGCTTTTTTATAAGAGCTTTGGAAAAAAAAAAAGCTAGCAAAATTAATTAGGCATTAAGGGAACCAAAGATTGGCTATCTCTACTAGATAAAAAGTTAAACACAATAAAAAGCAACATAATGGAATTTAAAATGTAAGCAGATGCTGGGATGCATAATTGAAACTAGAACTAGTACTTGATTATAACATACAGAGTGGATGATTAAAATGCAGAATTTTATTTTATATATATTTCTAACCCAAACTTTTATTACAGCTCAGCAAAAATAAGAAAAATCAATTGTGTAGACAGTGGTCTTTAAAATTTAAGGTTGTACAAATTTTCTGGGTCTTTATCTTAACATAAACTCCAACTTTTGAAGTAGTGCTATATTGGGACCTAAAGATGAAGGAGGAGACATTGAATCTCTCTGTATATGACTGTACGTTTTTTCAAGAAATCCCTAGCCATGTTTCAGAGATTCCATAGATCCCATGAAATAAAGGGTTTAAAGTCACTTAATTAGAATTTCACATTCTTTCCCTTACAAGAATATTCTTTGCTTAAAATGCTCCTGATCAATGAAAAGCCTGAAAGTGAAAGCACCACAGGAAGAAGGAAGAGTTATAGACAATCTATGAATCTGACAATGAGTTACTGGACTATGGGGGTGAAGTGAGTTCAGTAGAGCAACAAAAAGTAATCAGTGAAAGTTGAGACTTGTGTATGTGCTAGAACTGTTCAGGACTAACAAGTAGATGAACTTTGGTTAATTCTATAGTTCTGTTTTAAGCTATGACTCTCCTCTGCCTTTTAATTATTTTACTAAGTACTGTAGTTTAAAATATAATTTTGATTTAAAAATCAGAATTCCTCAACTTTTTTCCTTAAAAAGTTTAAAGAAGAATATGCATAGGTGCTTGTGCGTATACGATATATCTTTCCCATCACTAAACTACTACCCTGTGTACATCCCAATAGGGAAATCCTTAACATAAATCTAATCGAAACAAGAAGTTACAATTATTTTAATCTAAAACTTCATACTTATTAACTTCAATTTCATTAATGAAGTCATTTAACCTAGATTTGCCAATCTTATTCTTAGTACACTTCTTTATAATAAAACTTTCAATGCTACACTCTACCATAACTGACAATCAGTATTATAGCTGGTTGATTAGAACATAGCGCTAATGCCCAAGGCAATGGATTTTATCCCTCTATAAACTAGCTTTGTTCTAATCTATGACTCCTGGCTTACACCCTTAACTGACTTGATCAGCTTGCAAATGCATGTTCATAAATAGGAGTAGGAGAAAGATTTATCCATCACTACTCCTGGAGAAACAGTAGACCTAGTTGAGAGTCAGACATCAGCATTACCTTCATTTAGAAAAAAGCAGGATTATTACTATTATTATTATTATAGCACACCTTCTTAAGCAAGGTGTTTCTTTAAACTATAACTTCCTTTCCAGATAAATAATGTTAGAACAAGCTGAAGTGCTTTTTTAAAATTAGAGCATGATAAAAGTAATTTTAACCAAAGGGCTCTATTTTAAAGTTTTAAGTAAAGAATTTTCACTAATATTAAAAAATTGACAGATATTATTCTGTAGCTCCTGGAATTTTCTTAGTCGAGCATTAGTTTGATGACAACATTTCAGACACTCTCAATGTATCACTTTAGGGGCATATAAGTCATTTACGAAAGAAATATTACAAAGGGAATAAGCAAAAATCTAGAATCATTGGATACTAGAGTTGAAAAGGACCTTAGGGATCATTTAATCCAATCCCCTCATTTTATAGCTGAGTAAACAAAAGCCCAAAGAGATGACTTGACTTGTTCAAGGTCACACAAATAAACAGTGGCAAAGCCAGAATTTCAATGACATCTACTGACTCTTAAATACAGTGCTCCTGCTACAGCTGTGATAGTCTATAAGAAAATGACTGCAATTTAGTAATACTTTCCTTATTTAGTTGCCTTGAAAATTATAATTTTCAGAAAATCATGCTTCTCTCATTTCCAAACAGAATTCAGAGGGCTTTTTCACTTAAAGAATAAACTTTCAAACAAAATACAGGAATCAATCAATTCCAGTACCACATTTACTTGTAAAGCAATCAATCAACTAGCAGGATAAATAAAACTACTTATGGCTCCTCCATCAAGGATAAAGCTTTACCAGTTCCAAAAAATGAAAATGAAGCACCAATTCTTGTAACTGTTAGTCTAAGAAGGAACCCATTTGGGATCATCTGTCTTTGAGTTCTCCTGGCTGCAGCTAGGGCAGTGAAGGGATTTTCCCAATGCACTAACATTACAAAGCACTTGAATTCCAACAGCGACATGGTAACTATGACAGCAAAGCCAAAAGTGCTTGTGAGGTCACAGAAAACCTATGATGTAACTTTAGTTTTCTTTGATACAATAATAAATTCCAACTTTCATAGGCAACCACAGGTGGTATAGTGAGTAGAGAGCCAAGCCTGGAACTAGCAAAAGTCATCTTTCTAAGTTCAAATTTGGTATCAGACACTAACTAGCTGTATGATTCTGGACAAGTCACTTAACCCTGTTGGCCTCAGTTTCCTCATCTGTAAAATGATCTGGAGAAGGAAATGGTAAACTATTCCAGTATCTTTGCCAAAAAAACACTAAATGAGGTTATGAAGTGTCAGACAGGACCGAAAAACAACTAAAGGACAACAACCCTTATTCACTGCTTTCCATCTCTAAAATTCTTTACAAAAAAAATTTTTATGTTTATCTCAGAATAATACAATATTAATTTCACAGAGAAGGAATAAATAATTGATTTATATAGGACTGGCGATAGGTGGGATTACCACATTTCTGGTTCCATTTTATATTTAAATGATTTTATTTACACTTTCCTCTGCTACTGAGAGAGGTCATGAACTATATTTAACTATTTAATAAATATGTACTGAGAAGAATGACTGGTAAAACCACACATAAACTAAGGTCTCTCTCTAAAATAGTTCCACTTTGAGGGTGGGGCAGATCTAAGATGGGGTGAAAAGGCAGGGACTTGCCCGAACTCTCCCAAATTTCCCTTGAAACAACTTTAAATAATGCCTCACAATGAGGAGATGCAGAATCCATCAAAGGATGTGGTGAAAAAATTTTCTAGTCCAACAATTTTTCACCCCAAGAATGATAGAAAAGGTCTGTAATACTGGGGTGAGAGTGGAGTGCAGACCACGCCTCAGCAAACCAGCAGCAGTTATCAGGGGTGATTGAATCAGCAGCTGCAGTGATGGCTTCTGGACCTCAGCCCACAGACAGTAAGGGAGTCAAATAACTGGTCAAAAGGAGAATAAAGAGGTCCCTTTGCTGGCATGGAGTGCAGGACTCTTGTACTGCCTATGTGTGGATCTAGGTGATAGCCCTGGGTTGTAGCTCCAGGGCAAGGAGGAGCACTAGCATACCATACCGTATAGCCACAGGGTAGCAAGAACCCTGGTCACAGTTTCAAGGCAGAAAAGAGTGTTTGTGGTTACCCACACACCAGAGCATTGGCCAGGAGAAGAATAAACACACCTAGATCATATCCTTATGATCATATCACGTGAGAAGAAATAAAAACATATAGACCTCCACAACTACTTCTGAAAATAGCTGCACAAAAAACCTTAAGCTTGGGACAGTGCCCTTTCTACCCTGGGAATATAGCCCAATATTAAAATATAAATAAAAAAATCAAGAAATAGGCTGGAAAAAGCAAAACAATAGCAAAAAAGATGCTGACCATAGAAATTTACTGTGGTGACAGGGAACATTAAAAAAAAACCAAGATGCAGAAAAAGACAACAAAGTAAAAACTACTACATCCAAAATCTCCAAGAAAAATGTAAATTGGTATCAGGCCATGGAAGAACTCAAGAAGTTTTAAAAGTCAAATAAAAGAGGTAGAGGAAAAATTGGGGAAAGAAATGGGAGTGATACAAGAAAGTCTTGAAAAAAGAAAACAAAGTCTGGTAAACGTGGCACAAAAAATACTGAAGAAAATAATACCTTAAAAACCAGAATAGGCTAAATGGTAAAAGAGGCACAAAAACCCATTTTAGAGAAAAGCACTTCAAAAGACAAAATTGGCCAAATGGAAAAGGATATACAAAAATTCACTAAAGAAAAACTTCTTAAAAAGTAGAAATGACCAAATGGAAAAGAAGGTACAAAAGCTCACCAAAGAAAATAATTCCTTAAAAACTGGAATTGGGCAGATGGAAGCTAAATGACTCCTTGAGATATCAAGAAATGATAAAATGAAATAAAAAGAACGAAAAATAGAAGAAAATGTGAAATATCTCATTGGAAAAAACAACTGACCTGGAAAACAGATCCAAGAGAGATAATTCTAAAATTACTGAACTATCGGAAAGTCATGATCAAAAAAAAAAAAGTCTTGACATCATCTTTCAAGAAATTAATGAGGAAAACTGCCCTGACAGTCCAAAAACAGAAGGTAAAATAAAAATCAAAAGAAGCCACCAATCACCTCTTGAAAGAGATTCCAAAATGAAAACTCCCAGGAATATTATAGCCAAATTCCAGAGCTCTCAGGTCAAGAAGAAAATATTGCAAGCAGCCAGAAAGAAGTAATTCAAATATCATAAAGTCACACTCAGGATAACACAAGATTTAGCAATTTCTACATTAAAGGACTTGGAAAGGATATGACATTCCTAACAAAGGAGCTAGGACTACAACCAAAAATCACCTATCCAGCAAAACTAAGGATAATTCTTCAGGAAAAAAATGGAAATTCAATGAAATAGAGGGCTTTCAAGCATTCTTGATGAAAAGACCAGAGCTCAATAGCAAATCTGACTTTTAAATACAAGACTCAAGAGAATCATGGAAAAAATAAACAGAAAAGAGAAATCAAAAGGAATTCAATAAGGTTAAATTGTTCACATCATCACATGGAAAAATGATATTACTGGTAACTCCTAAGAATTATCTCATTTTTTTCCTTCATAGATTTATTAAAAATAATCTTTTATATACTTTTGATGTAATGTCTAATATATCTAGCTAATCCATTGATCTCTCCTTTCTGCCTATTAGCAGTTAATTTTTTTTTTACATTCTTTTATTTACAGTTTTGAGTTCCAAATTTGATTCCTCCCTCTGTAACCTCCCTACCTCTCTGAGATTGTGAGCAATGAGATATAGGTTACACATGTGCAATTATGTAAAACATTTCCATACTGATCATTTTGTACAAGAAGACTTGAATAGAAGAAAAAAAATGAAAGAAAGTGAAAAATAGCATGCTTTAGTCCATATTTAAACAACATCAGTTATTTTTCTTGAGGCAGATAGTATGCTTCATCATTAGTTTTTTGAGATTGTCTTGGATCACTGTATTGCTGAGAATTGCTAAGTCATTCATAGGTTTTCATTGAACAATATTGCTGTTATATATACAATGTTTTCATGGTTCTGTTCATTTTACTATGCATCAGTTCATGTAAGTCTTTCCAGGTTTTTCTGAAATCATCCTACTTGTCATTTCTTATAGAACAATAATACTCCATTATAATCATATACTAGAGTGTAATTAGCCATTCCCCAACTGATGGGTATTATTTTGATTTCCAATT
Source organism: Bettongia penicillata ogilbyi (assembly GCA_023548195.1). Taxonomy (NCBI): domain Eukaryota; kingdom Metazoa; phylum Chordata; class Mammalia; order Diprotodontia; family Potoroidae; genus Bettongia; species Bettongia penicillata. Next base: position 795,239 of record JAJHZJ010000385.1, read on the forward strand.
CTTAGGCACCACAAAGAGCTGCTATAAATATTTTTGTACAAATAGACTCTTATCTTTTTTTTTTATGTCTTTGGGATATAGAATTTGCAGTAGTATTGATGGATCAAAGGGTATACACAGTTTTATATTTTTTGGGGCATAAGAACTTCCTCAGTAAGGCAGAAGGAGTGTACATAGATAAGGGACATGAGTTGAGTTGAATACTATGGGATATTTAAAAAAATTGATGGATGAGAAAGAGGAATGTACTGGGAGAAAGCGAAAAGTAGAATGGGATAAATTATCTCATATAAGAGAGGTGCAGAAAGAGCTTTTACAGTGGAGGGGAAAATGGTGGAGGTAAGGGGGAGTACTTGAAACTTACTTTCATCAGATCTGGCTCAAAGAGGAAATAACATACACATGTAGTTAACAAGGTATAGAAATGTATCTTACCCTATAGGAAAGTAGGAAGGGAAGGGGATAAGAGAATGGAGGGGGGTGGCTGATAGAAGGAATGACAGATGGGAAGAGACAGAAGCAAAACTGTCCATTTGAGGATGGACAGGGTGAAAGGAGAGAAAGAGGAGAGAGTGTGGGATAAATGTGGGACATAGGATGAAGAGAAATACATAGTAATCATAACTGAGGAAAAATTTCATAGCAAGTTTCTCTGATAAAGGCCTTATTTCTCAAATATAGAGAACTGAGTCAAATTTATAAAAATAAAAGCCATTCCCCAAATGATAAATAAGCAAAGTACATGAACATGCAGTGTTCAAATGAAGTAACCAAAGCTATCTAGAATCACACAAAAAATGTTCTAAATTACTATTGATTATAATAAATGCAAATTTAAACAACTCTCAGGTACCACCCTACATGTATCAGATTAAGTAATATGATAGAAAGAGGAAAATGACAAATGTTCGAGGGAATGTGGGAAAACTTAGACACTAATGCACTATTGGCAGACTTTTGAACGTAATTCCATCATGGCCAAAGGGATATAAAATTATACATAGCCTTTGACCAGGTCTGTATTCCAAAGAGATAAAAAACAAAAAGGGGAGTGGAGTCAAGATGACAGAGTAGTAGGACTGATCTACTCTAGCTCTCCTCCCATAATCTATAAAATGCCTGTAAAAAATGACTATAAATAAATTCCAGAGCAGCAGAAGCCACAAAATGAGAGTGAAACAAATTTCCAAGCCAAGAGAGCCTGGAAGGCCAACAGGTAGGGTCTATTGCACCAGGCTTGGGGCAGAAAGCAGCCCAGCCTAGGCCAAGTGGCACAGACAGGACTGAAGTAGGCTTCAAGGTGCAGAATCACAGGTAGCAGTTATAGTTACCAGATTTCTCAATCCCAAAATGCCAAAGACAGCTTCAAAGGTCATTAAGAAAGCTCTTTCACTTGGGTGAGAGGGGAGCATGATTCCACCCCAGCCCCAGGGCACTGGCAGCAGCACTGCAGCACGGGTCCACTTTTGGAGCCCTCAGTGTAAAGACCGTGAGGGAATCAAGTAGCTGATCTGAGTCACAGTCCTGGGGTGAAGAGGAGCACTGCCATGTTGGGAGCTGGTGGTGAGTGTGGAAAGGGAACCCTACTCCCAGTTCCAGGGAAGAAAAGAGTGTTTGTGACTGCTCACAGACCAGAGCACAGGCCAAGAGAGGAATGAACTCGTCTCCCTTGATTGTGCCACCTTGGAGGAACTGAGAACTTACAGGTCCCTAGAGATATCTCAGAGAATAGCTGTACAAAACCTCTGAAGCTTAGGGTAGCATACCCTCCCCTTGACAAAAGACTTGAAAGTCAAGTAACTGGCTGAGAAAATGCCCAAAAAAGGAGAAAAAAAAGTATAGAAGGTTACTTTCTTGGTAAAAAGGCATTTTCTTCCATCCTTTCAGATGAAGAAGAACAAAGTATGCCATCAGAGGAAGATATTAAAGTCAAGCCTTCTACATCCAAAACCTCCAAAAAAAAGTATGCAATGGTCTCAGGCCATGGAAGACCTCAAAAAGGATTTTTAAAATCAAGTAAGAGAAGTGGAAGAAAAATTGGGAAGAGAAATGAGAGCAATGCAAGAAAATAATGAAAAGTGAGTCAACTTGGTAAGGGAGAACCAAAGAAATGCTGAAGAAAATAACACCTTTAGAAATAAACCAATCCACATGGCAAAAGAGGTCCAAAAAGTCAGTGAGGAGAAGAATGCTCTAAAAAGCAGAATTGGTCAAATGGAAAAGGAGGTTCAAAAGCTCACTGAAGAAAATAGTTCTTTAAAAATTAGAATGGCATCAAGAAATTATAAAATAAAACCAACAGAATGAAAAAATAGAAGACTGTGAAATATCTCATTGAAGAAACAACTGACCTGGAAAATAGATCCAGGAGAGATAATTTAAAAATTATTGGTCTACCTGAAAACCATGATCAAAAAAAAAAAACAAACAACCTAGATATCATCTTCCAAGAAATTATCAAGGAAAACTGCCCTGATATTCTAGAACCAGAGGATAAAACAGAAATGGAAAGAATTTACCAATCACTTACTAAAAGAGACCCCAAAAGGAACACTCCTAGGAAAATTGTAGCCAACTTCCAGAGTTACCAGGTCAAGGAGAAAATATTACAAGCACCCAGAAGGAAACAATTCAAGTATTGTGGAAATACAATCAGGATAACACAGGATTTAGCAGCTTCTACACTAAGGGACTGAAGGGCTTGGAATATGATATTCCAGAGGTCAAAGGAAATATTATTAAAACCAAGAATCACCTACTCAGCAAAACTGAGTATAATAAACAGAATTTCAATGAAATAGAGGATTTCCAAGCATTCCTGTTGAAAAGACCAGAGCTGAATAGAAAATGTGACTTTTAAACATAAGAATCAAGAGAAACATAAAAAAGTAAACAAGACAGAAGCTAAGGAACTCATTAAAGTTGAACTGTTTACATTTCTACATGGAAAGATGTTATTTGTAACTCATGAGACCTTTTTCAGTATTAGGAGAGTTAGAGGGAATATATATGTGTATATAAAAATATATACATACATATATATACACTCATGTATGTATGTATGTGTATATTATATATGTGTAGGTATGTATACGTATTTGGGTGTATGTATATGTGTGTGTATGTACGTATATGTGTACATATATATGTACATATACACATAGAGGGAAGAGGGTGAGCTGAATATGAAGGGAGAATATCTAAAAAAATAAAATTTATTGTTGAATGGAATGTACTAGGAGTAAGAGAAAGGGAGAGGCAGAATGTAGCAAATCATCTCACATGAAAGAGCTTTTACAATGGAAGGGAAGGGGGGGAGATGAAAAGAAATAAGTGAGCCTTACTCTCATAGGATTTGGCTTAATGAGGAATAACACGCTCAACTGGATATGGAAATCTATTTTACCCTTGAGGAAGGCAAGGGGAAAATGGATGGGAGAGGGAAGATAATAGAAGGCAAAGCAAATTGGGGAAAGGGATAATCACAAGCAAACACTATTGGGGAAGGACGGGTCAAGGGAGAGAATGGAATAAATTGAGGGCAGGATAGGACAGGGGAGGAAAATATGGTTAGTCTTTTACAGTATAACTGTTATGGAAGTGCTTTGCATTGTTACACATATATGACCTATACTGAATTGCTTGTTTTCTCAATGAGGGTGGATGGGGAGGGAAGGAGAGAATTTGGAACTCAAAGCTTCAAGAATGAATGTTAAAAATTGTTTTAGCAACTGTAAATTAAGCTATACAGGCAATGGAGTATAGAAATCTATTTTGCCCCATAGGAAAACAGACAGAAACGGGGATGAAAGAAGGGTGGGTAAAAAAAAAGGAAGACAGGCTGGAGGAAGGGGTGGGTGGGGTGCATGCTGTCCTGGAGTAGGGGTGGGGAGAGATGGAGAGAAAATTTTGAATTCAAATTCTTGTGGAAGTGAATGTTGAGAACTGGAAAATAAATTATATACTTTTTAGAAAAGGAAAAGGACCTATATGTACAAAAATATTTATAACAGTTCTTTCAGTAATGGCAAAGAAGTGGAAATTGAAGAGATGTCCATCAATGAGGAAATGGTTGAAAAAGTTGTGATGCATGATTGTGATGGAATACTATTGTACTTTAAAAAATGACAAACAGGATGCTCTCAGAAAAACTTGGACTTACATGAACTGATGCACAGGGAAAGAAGCAGAAACAGGAGAACATTGTACACAGTAACAAGAATACTGTATGATGATCAACTGTGTATGACTTAGCTATCTCAGCAATACAATAATCCAAGACAATTCTGAAGGACTTATGATGAAAAAATGCTATTTTCAGAGAAAAAATTAATAGTGTCTGAATGCAGAGTGAAGTATACATTTCTTTTTATGTTTTCTTAGATTTTTTTCTTTCATCTGTTTTCTTTTTCAACATGACTAACATGGAAATATGTATTACATAACTGCACATATATAACCTATGCAAAGTTGCTTGCCTTCTCAGTGAGGGGGAAGGAGGAGGGAGAGAATTTGCAACTCAAATTTTTAAAAAAATGAACATTAAAAAATGATTTTTACATTTAATTAAGGAAAAAATAAAATATTAAATAAAAATAGAATAGTCTCAACCAATTTTTAGTATCAGATCTTAAATTATAGAATGAAGCAGCAACCATCAAAACTATCTGATAGTAGTTAAAAATAGAAAGATAGATTAACAAACCTGATTAGATAAGCACAATCCGGAGTAAAAATTAAACACAGTAAGTAGCCTAGAGGTAGTCAGACTCTAAAAGTGAAAAGATATTAAGAGTTTTTAGATGAAGAAATACAAAAGATCAATAGTTACATGAAAAAAATTTTCCAGTCACTAAAAATAAATATGAATTAAAGCAAGTCTGAGGCTTCATCTCACATCTATCAAATTAGCAAAGATAATAAAAATTGAAAATAATAGATTGGAGAAGTTATGGGAAGACAGGTACATGAATATCCTCTTACTGAAACTGCAAATTAGCCCATGAATGAAGTCACCAAGCTGTTCATACCCTCTGATTCAGTAATCCCACTAATGGGCATAGAAAATAAAGAAAGGTCCCATATATATCACCATATGGATTTTTGTGGTAGCATAAAGCTGGATGCTACTTGTTTACTGGGGAACAATTAAGAAAATTTTGAGAACATTAATACAATGAAATTTTTAATGGAATAATGGAATTTACAACAGAAGAAAAAGCCAATATGAAGAATTCAAAGAAATATAAAAAAAGATGAACTGTCAGAACAATATATAAATCAATCACTATGACAAATGAAAGCAAAGCTAAAAGGCAGATGAACTCAAGTTTAAATGACTGGTTCTGTAGAATAGAGGATGTAGCATATACCTTTGCATTGCCAGACTTCGTTACTTTGTCAGTCTAAATATATTTGCTTTTCTTTGTTCCAGGATTCAGTGAGTAGATGGGTGGGGGTGAATCAAGAAATAACTGACATAAAAAGGCATCAATAAATGTTTTGAAGAAGTCTCAATGCAAGAATACCAAATATGAAAAACTAGCTAAAGTTTAACAAGGTGAATAGCCTCAGAATACTTTATAAACAGAGGTAGCAGGGGCATGGTAGTTATAAAAAAGGGACGGGAGGGAAGGAGAGGAAACTTGCCAGTAAAACCCAAGTCAACTGGGCATCTTTTGGCCATCCAAATTTACCTTCCTTTGGTGAGGAGAAGGAAGGTGAGGGGAGGCAGAGGAGGAGCTGAATTACCTAGCTAGCTGGGTCCCTGTTCAGCCAGCTGCACCTACTCACAGGATTGTGCTCATCCTTCACTGCCGAAGACGACCATGCTATCAGAGAAATGATGACATGACTTGCACTTGACTTTGTTTTTTTTCCTACAAAAACACCCATGTTTAATCGATCCTGAAAAACCCTCACTCGATCCTTTAATCTCTGCTATCATTCTCTATCTCTTTGGCCCTTTGTAGCTAAACTCCTTTAAAAGCCCACCTACAATTGGTGCCTCCACTTTCTCTCCTGTCTCTTCTTCACCTCTTACAATCTAGCTTCTAATCTTATCATTCTAACAAAACTGCTTTCTCTGAAATTACTAATGATCTCTTAGTTGCTGAATTCAATGGCCTTTTCTCAATCCTCCTTCTCCTCAACCCTCTCTGCAGTCTTCAATATTGTTGATCACTCTCTTTTTCTTGATATTCTCTTCTCTCTAGGTTTTTGGGACAATACTCTCTCCTAATTTTTCTACCTACCCAACTGCTCCCTCTGTCTCCTTTGCTAGATCCTCCTCCTTATAATGGAGGAAGATTGGGAAAACCTTTCAGCAGAAGGGATTTTAGTTGGGACTTCAAGGAAACCAGAGAAGCTAACAGGTGGGAATGAAGAGGAAGAAAATTCTAGGGATGGGGGAGAGTGAGAAAAAATTCCCAGAGCCATGAGAGCCTTATTCATGAAAAAATTTGGAGGTATGATCTGAGGGAGAATCCAATATTTAAACCAGCTCAGAAAGAATATTTTCATATATACAGCTGAACACACAAAAAAGATTTTACAGGAAACTGATTCCTCATTTTACTTGCTTTTTATTCCATGACTTCAGTCACACTGCTCTCTGTTGGCTCTTAAACCTGTTTAACTACTCTTCCTCATTTTCTTTTTCTGATCATCACTTATCTTCCACCTATGTGTAAGTGTCTCTCAAAGCTCTGTCTTCCATCCCCATCTCTTTCTATACTACCATCAGCACATGTGTTCAATTTTCATCTTTATGCAGACTGACACTCTCCCCTGAAATCTACTCTCACGTCAACAACTATGTGCTGGACATCTCCTTCTGGATGTCTCACTGGTATTTCAAACCTAAATATTATGACAATCATTATATTCCTCTAAACCACCCCTCCTCTTAACATCTATGCTTCTGTGGAGGGAACCACCATCTGTCCAGTCATTATGTTTTATAATGTCAGTCATTTTTTATTCTTCATTCTCCCCAGTCATCTAACTAACCAGTTTCCAAGCCTTATAAACTCTATTTCAGCATCATTCACACCAACCCCCTTTAATATGCTCATGAGATCCTTCTCAGCCCTCACTTGGGCTGCTATAAGAGCCTCCTAACTGGTCTCTCTTTTTTCCAGTCTCTCCCTTCTCTAATCCATCCTCCACACTAATGCCAAACAAGTAATCCTAAAAGACAAGTCTAACTATGTCACTCCCCTGCTCAAACAGCTTTTGTGTCCCTATGGTCTTTAGAATAAAATGCAAACTCCTCAGCTTGGCATTTGTGAAAACCTGACTCTCATGTACCCTTGATAGACTTATATTACTTCCCTTCAAACACTCTATACCTTGACCAAAAATGCCTCCTAGCTGTTCCCAGAATTAGACACTCCAATCAATCGACAAACATTTATTAAGTGCCTACAAGGCAGGCGATGGGGATACAAAGACAGAAAAAGTCTTGCCCACACACAGCTTATATTCTACTGGAGGTTAGAGTGTGTGTGTGTGCACGCATGTGTGTGTGTGAGAGAGAGAGAGAGAGAGCGAGACAGAGACAGAGAGAGAGAGAGAGAGAGAGAGAGAGAGAGAGAGAGAGAGAGAGAGAGAGAGAACACATGCAAGATACACGCCAAGTACTAAGCTGTGGACCCAGGGAAGGCTTTATGATGAAGGTGGCTTGAGCTAAGTTCTGAAGGAAATCAGATGCTAGTTAGAAGGAGGTGCATTCCAGGCAGGTAGGACAAGTTGTGCACATGTAGAGGGAGTCATGTACGAGAAACAGTAATAAAGCTAGGAAAAGAATGCATTATGAAAGGGAATAATATGTAATAAGGTTGGATAAGTAGGCTGGGGTCAGGTTATGAAGAACTTTTAAAATATAAAACACAAGAGTTTGGAGAAAAAAGGTCTAGAGCAGGAAGGAATCCGGAAGGCATCTGGTCTGACCCCCTCCTTTACACATGAAGAAAGTGATGAAGAAGAGAGTCTTAGGAAGTCAAATGGCTTGGTCAAGATCACAGAGGAAGTATCAGAAGTGACATTTGAACCCAGGTTCTCTGACTCTAGAGCCAATCTTTCCACTGTACAACACTGCCTCCTAGAGGTGACAAGGAGCCACTGGAATTTACAGCACAAGTGAGTAACATGGTAACACATCTGCACTTTAAGAAAATTACTTCAGCAGTGATGTGAAGGACAGATTGGAGAGAAGGGTTATTACAAAAGGCTGTAATACAATACAGAAGTTGTTACAATCAAACAGATGAGATAAGGGATTGAACTAGGGTGGTAACTATGTGAGTAGAAGAAAAAAAAATGTGGGAAATGTGGTGGAGGTAAATTAGACAAAACGTAGAAAGTCACTGGATGTAAGGGAGTAAGGAGAGTGAGGGGCTGAGGATGCTCCGAGGTTGTGGATTTGGGTGATAGCAGTGCCCATCTGCCATGGGGGCATGAAACCCTCACCTTAACTTCTTGAAGGACTTAGCCCAGTGCCTGGAACATAGTAGGCACTATGTAAATGCTGATTCCCTCCTTCCCTCCATCCTCTCCTCCATAAAATGAATTTTTCCTTCAACAGCAAGAGACACTACCATTCCATGTCCAAGAGCTTGACTTTCTCTGAGATGTTTATTCTAAGTTTTAAGCAACTTGTTAAATAACCTTGTTCTTAGTTTCTATTGGATTGTTGAGTCAGGGGTGGGGAATCTGCAGCCTCAAGGACACGTGTGGCTGCAGGTTTCCCACCCTGGTAGGTTATATACTCTTAGGAACAAGTCTCAAATGCAGGGAGATAGTTTGGCTGGGGATAGAGCAGACTACTGGATAGCCAGAGACAAAAAGAGATGACATTCAGCAGTTTATAAGCATAGCTCAGAATCAACTAAGAAGAATTCCCAGATAATGCAAGGGCAGAGTATCTCTCATATCACATGTATATGAAGAATTCTGGAGAACTGGATATATTTTAAGCATCCAGATACATGGCTTATACAAGTTTTTATAAAAGGGAAATATTTTTGAAGGGTTATAGAAATTTCTTCAGATATTACTTTTATAAACCAATTTAACTAGAGAATTTTCCCTCTTACTCTTTCCTCACATTCTCCTATTGTTTTGCTGGGGTCAGAGAAAGATAAATTTTTGAGGTGGGAAAAAAAATTGCAGGAAAATGGAAAGTTTCATACCCAACAATTTTAAAAGAAAATGAGAAGTTTTTTACACTGAAATGGATCTGTGTTCTCATCACTGTGGATATTGCCTCCAACAATGCAGATTGCAACCTATCCATGCTTGCCAATCCTATGTGATTCTTATCTGTATCCTTTTAAAAGCTCACTGCTAGGGATTCCCTCAACATGCTGGAGGCTTTCCTTAAGTTCTCATGACAATGCAATGTTAACAATGCAGCAAAAATCAGAAAAAAATGAAATACTGGGGAAATTTTAAATAATGGAAAAGAATTTAGCGACTTTATTACTGATTAGCAAGAGGTATGACTTCATGCATTTGGCCTTACCTCCCTCATCTTTGAAGGTCCCTCCAAGCTCTAATACTCTATGATTTAATGAATTTAAATCTAGAAAAGCTGAAGAACAATACTGACCAGAGAAGCAATGATAAATTTTTAGATCAAAAGTTTCCTAGATATATTGTATGCAAATATATTTATAGTGGTTTTAATTTTATTTAGTAAAGTTAGGTTAATCAACCATTTCGCAAGTTCCTGAACTAAATGATGGTGCTCAATCCAATAAGGAAAAAGAATATTGGCATGCCAAACTCAACTATGTAAAAGTTTAAGTAGATATCACAGAAATCAATGTTTAATATTTTTTAGTAAATGGTTAATATACCAGAACATTTTTCTTTCTGATTAGAATGTTTTGGGAACATTTTGAAATAATTTTCCAGCACTCTTGCTCTGTCCAATTCTCCTACACTAAGTGTTTAGCTTAGGAAACACTCTATACACCAGGAACAATATCATATTTTCTCAACTGCCTCTAACAAAACAGGAATAATTTTCCTCAAACATAATTTAATACCTGCTTCTACCAATGCATAAGTTTAGCCTTAAAAATTTTAACCTTTTGAAAGCTGAAGGATAAATGCTTCCAAAGCTACACAATTTAGCCCATTCTTCAAAAAATAAATACCACTTACCCATGTCCATCTCCTAACGGTGGTCAACTATTATCAAAAATATCTGTTCCATTACAGGGGCAGACGGCAAATCAAAGAATTCTGTTGTTTCCAATGAAAACTTCAGCAGTCTCAGTATTAGTTTTTCATTAACATTTCCTAGAAAAGGGATGATTTTAATTAGCTAGAAAGTAACAAAGGCACTGAAATATTTTATTCCATTAAAGAATGAGTTCCTCTAAACAATGGCTAATAGTAGTTGGATCAACTGAGAAAGGCATGCATTATTATTCTGAAACTTCCTAATAGAAGCACCACAAAATAGCAAATTTTGACAAAAAATTTTTTTCACACGCTGATATGCCATTATTACTAAAAAATAATAACTCTACTCTTTCAAAGTTAATACTTTCGAGGACCTACAACATGCCAGGACTATATTAGAAACTAAAGGATAGTATAGTATAAAAATAGTGTACAGAATAGCCCCTTGCAATCAATGAACTTATGGTCTAGTCAAATAAACACAAAGAACCTCAGAGAACAATATACAAAAGAAGTATTCTATGCCTCTACCTCGCTAATAAGAACAACACTTCTCCACTGAATCAATTAATCAGAAGTATGGGATAAGGCCTAGACAGCAAGCTGCCTCAGTGGATGGAGTCTCATACCTCGAGTCATTAAGATGTGAGTTCAAATCTGGTCTCAAACACTTATTAGCTGAGTTACCCCAGGGCAAGTCGCTTAACATCTGTCTGCCTCAGTTTCCTCAACTACAAAATAAGGATAATATAGCATCTCCCTCCCAGGGTTGTTGTGAAGATCAATGAGATAATAACTGTAAAGTGTGTAGTATAGTACCTGGCTATATAAGTGCTATATAAATATTAGCTATTATTACTGTTATTAAATCATCTAAAAATAAATAAATCAGAGGCATTAAAGAACAAAAAATCTAGTTAAATTAATGAGAGTGAAAAACCATTCAATAAATTTGAATGACTACACAGGAGTTGTACTGGGTCTGGCTGAAAAGACTCAGTCACATCCTGGGAAGCTTGTATTAATAAGATAGGTTACTTTAAAAAAATGTACATTTTCTAATGCCTGATAACCTGGAGGAAAGAATAGTTCAGTGGAGCCTCTAAAATGGAATTACTTGAGAATCAGGGGTGGGGGGAACAGAGTGAAGAACCTCAGTATTACTCCTTGCCATCCACTTTTAATCAGAGGGTATGGGAAAGTCTGGATTTCATAGTGTCTTAGCAGTGTCTCCAAAGGAGCAGTGAGTAATGGGACTGGCTATACTGGGAGGCCAGGCCAAAGGAAGACGTCCAGAAGAAAGCTATACTATACCAGTAAAGAACTTCATGACGATTCTATAAAGAACGCAAATATCCCCTTTGCCTCATCTGCTCTCAAGATTGGGCTCATTTTCCTCTAGATTGTATATACTTGTGGGGAAGTGTGTCCCAGATTTTTGGATGGTTTTTACCAACTAATACCCATTTATAAAAGCTAGTTAAGTTTGGCTAACTACTATTAACTGATGATCAACAGGGATACACACTTGTAGAAGAAAAGCATCCTCTAATTCCTGAGTTTACCTCAAGAACCCTGAGGAGAGATGCAGTAACTGCCCTCTAAGGATCCAATTTGCTAATACAGGTAGGAGTTGGAATAAGATGTCTAAAATATGTACTACAAATATAAGACAGCATATAATAAATTCTGAATGATGTAGCATGGATTAGAAGCTTGAAGGTAGTTTCAAGGGAAAAAACAAAGTAGGCTAGAATATTGAAGGTTTTATAAAAGATGTGCCTGTGATATGCAATTCAACTACTTCTATGCAAAAGATTTTCAACTCTTTATCTTAAGTGTCAACCATATTTTGTTTAGTTCTAGCCCCATATTTCAAGTTACCCAGTAGACATTGGATATTGTAGAGCAGGTATGTAGCTAGTCCTGTGTACGATTTGTTGATGGCCATGTATACATGATAAAGGCAGAAGTGTGGCTAGGCAGGCAGAAAACAAGGGCCTTGCTTCCTAGGTTTACATGTGCCTTCCCCTTCCCCCCCCCCCATTTGCATGGGATGCCAAAGGAATTTTGGGGTTGAAAAATGGAAGACCTGAAACCTCAAAAGCATTTTGTTGTGAAAGAAGCCTCTAAAACATATGCTATGAGCAGTTTAACAAGTGGGAACTGAATAGAGAGAATACAAGGCACTTCTAAAGTTGTAAGTCAGAATGAAGCTTCTAATACAGATCCTTCCATTAATGATCATTATGAAATCCAGGTAGAAACACAGATTTAAACCTGAAGACACTGGTTAGCTAGAGAGGTTCTGGCTCGGTGTTTCAAAGAGTTGGCCCAGGGTAAGGAATGTCTTTCTACAGAGGAAATAAACGTTACAGTAAAAACAACGACAACAAAAACAATTTGAAGAAACAAGACTTTATTACAGGAAAAACATCCTCAAGTTCCCCCCCCCGCTCCAATCCTGTTCCAATGAAACTGAGGATGTTAGAGCTTTTACCTTTCAGGGCCTCATTAACCTAGTATAGTACAGCAGAATAAAAACCTGCATTTGGAGTCCAGGTCAATTACTAGTTTTTCTAGGAAAGATTTTTTCCTATTTCAACATGTTATTAGTGTCACCTCACCCCCAAAATTATTTTGTATTTACTTTGCACACATTATATCTATTTATTTGTGTGGGTGTTGTTTTTTTCCAGTGCAATGTAAGCTCCTTGAAGGCAGGATATGTTTTGTTTTTGTCTTTGCATCTCCAGTGCTTAGTACAGTGCCTGGCACGCAGTAGAAGCTAAATAAATGCTTGTTGATTTGACTTTAAACAGCAACAGCAGAACCCACTGTCTTATAAGGAAGAGTTAATGCACCAGTTGAAGTCAGAAGGGAAAGTGGAACAGAACTCCTCCTGCCCAGTGATGCTGCACTGGGAAGTGACATGGGACCAACAGAGCAGGGACAGTCACATGAGAACAAAGTGGAGAAGAAACTTACCACATTCACATGTTCAGCAAAGACAACACACCTGGCAGAGACTGCATGTCACCTGAGATAAGCAGGGAGCAGGTCTGGCAGAAGCAGCGTAATGATATTGCTAGAAGAAAGTGGTCTTACTTATGTGCATTTTCTTGGCCCTCCATGCTTGTGCCCCAATCATACTTATTTTCCCTATACATGTACATCCCCATGCATGTCTCTTATGTGTGTTCCCTCTTCTCAGTGGGAATATGCATGTTAGTGGCAAAGTGTGCCTGAGGTTTATGAAGGGAATATTTTATTAATACTTTTCTTACCACATATTTTCATTAAATGGCCCTGATTTTAAAATAATTATATTTTCTAGCTGATGAATAAAGATAAACACAATAATAGGAACTTGTAAGCTGTTATTGTGGGGGATGAAGACCTACAGGGTACCCTGAAAATGGGGTAGCCTAATTGGGGGAATCTACTGTGCAAGGTGGAGATGCCCCAACCGCAACCCCCCACAACTCAAATTTAACATGCCTAAAAACAAATGAGTCCCATCATAACCTTCAACTGCCTATCTTCATCTGTTAATGGCAACAAGATTCTCTTATTTACCAGTTAAGTGAAAAGTCATCAGTCTCCTCCTTTCTCACATCAAAACTGTTGCTAAGACTTGTGCACTGCTTCTACCAGGCCTGCTCCCTGCTTATCTCAAATGGCAGGCAAGCTTTGCCAGGTGGGAGATCTTTGCTGGACACATGGGTGTGGCGAGTTGTTTCTCCCCAGCGGCTGTTGCTAAGTCCTGCTCTCCTGGGCTCATAGTCATTTCCCAGTAAAACATCAATGGGCAGGAAGTTGTAGAGTTTCAGCTTCTAGATTCAGATGGAGTCCTTCGTATGGGTCTGTTAACATTTCATTATGAGATGAAGGAGTTTAGTCTTTGCTCTTTCAAGTTATATCTCCTGAATATATTCCTCCCTTTCATGCTCACTGCCACTAAGGCCATGTTCAGACCTTCATCAAATCTCAACCACATAGATTTGAAAGTTTCCTAAGTGATGATGCTACTCCATTGATAAAAACAAAAACAAAGCCGCATGCCTTTCAATAACTTCCTACTACCTACAAAATAAAATACAAGGTCTTCTATGCTCTGGTTCTAACTTATCCTTTTCAACCTATTTCCTAATGTTCCCTAGGTTCCCTTCAGTTCTAGGAAACTGAACTACGCATCATTCCCTAAACACACCCTGTGTTTTCCTGTTTTCCTTCATGTATTTACTCACTCTGTTCCCTTAACCTAAAAAACCATCTTCCCCCTCTTAGTCTTTTCCCCTCCAAAATGAAATACATGCAGTATAAGAAATCAATTAGTTGAGTGCCTACACATATGTATAAACACTGTACAAGCCTTCTGGTTGGTCTCTGAGCTTCCAATCTCTTCCTACTCCACTTCATCCTCTATTTAGTTTCCAAAGTGATTTTCCTAAAAAAGCAGTTCTGACCATGACACCACTTCTACTCCAAAAACTTCAGTGGCTCCATAACCTCCAGGATCAAGTATAAAATCCTCTGCTTGGCATCCAAGGTCCTTCATAACCTGAAACTTTCTTCCCTATCCAGTTTTCTTACACTGTTACCCTCCATACTCTCTGCAATCCAGTTTCACTGACCTTCCCATTTGCTCCTCCTTACACATGACATTCTATCCCCCAGCTCCGTATCTTTGTACTGGCTCTCTCCCTTGAATGAAATGCTCTTCCTCTTGCCCCATCTCTGGGTTTCATCCCACCCACCCCCTGCAGAAGGCCTTTCCTAAGCTCCCACCACCACCACTCCTTATAGTTATCTACATGTGTTATCTGCTCCCATTGAGACATAAACTTGAGGGCAAGGACTGTGGTTTTGCCTTTCTTTATCTTCCCAGTGTATAACACAGTGCCAGGCAAATTGCAAACACTAAATAAATAAAGTTTGTTGACTAACTTATCATGGTAAGCTCAGGTTCTCAAAGGCCATGCCAGTCAGTCGATAAGCATTTATCCAGTATACATTTGCAAGGTATCATACTGGTGATACTAAGAAAGTCAAAAGATAGTTTCTGCCCTTGAGGAGAAGCTTACTATCTAATGTGGGAGACAACATATAAAGTATTCACAGAATAACTAGGAAATAATCACTAGAGTTAAGAGTGAGAAAAGCTTCCTACGGAAGGCAGAGATTTTAGTTGAACTTGAAGGAAGCCAGGCAAACCAGGAGGTAGAAATGAAAAGGGAGAGCATTCCAGAAATGCGAATGTAAGTAAAATGCAAATTCTGTTAGGTTCTAGCAAGTTGGAAAAGTTTCCAACATGAGCTGGTGAAAAATTGTTGTCCAAATAACAGCTTAGCTAAGTGCATCATCATAAATAGAAAGCTTCCTTAATATCTGAGGCCCCCAAAGCACACCCTACAGCGATATGGCCAGCTGAGGCTCAATTTGCTCACATGGATTTATAGCCTAGACTGTATCTGAATTATCCTTCCAACACAAACCCCACTGTCACTGATTCACACTTCAGCTGAACTGACATCCCTGCCCCCACATGGTTGTCTTCCAAGTGACGATTATAACAGCAGTACGCACAGAACACCTCTGCTAACCGGTTGCAGTTTATTATTAGTTTTCTTGTGCACACTAAGGTCAGTTATTCTTTTTATGGATAAATCAGTCGACCTAAAAAGAAAAGGTCTGTTGTTATTCTTACATTCATCATCCCTCCTTGAAAACTCTAGCTTAATTTTGCCTCTGAAATGGAGGGGAAATATAAGCGCATCTTCACTTGTTTATCTTATTTCTTTGCTTCCACTGGGCTCTCCCACTTAAAGCAAAACCATCACTTCGTGATAAGCTTTACTAGGACTGCAGAAATCCATAATCTATTTATATACAATGTGATGGCTTATTTTATTTAATTGCATTTCTTTGTCCTAAAGGAGGGTTTGCAGGGGGAGGAAAGCATCTCTGAAAAATGACAGTGATGCTGGAGGGAAAGAACAATCAATAAGAAGCATCATATAAAAGAGGTACAAAGGAGATGTGTAGGAATTTTCCTGAACAGCAGAGGAAGAAAATTCAACAATCAAGCTGAAAGTATTAC
Source organism: Bettongia penicillata ogilbyi (assembly GCA_023548195.1). Lineage (NCBI taxonomy): Eukaryota > Metazoa > Chordata > Mammalia > Diprotodontia > Potoroidae > Bettongia > Bettongia penicillata. The sequence continues at coordinate 811,539 of JAJHZJ010000385.1, forward strand.
AGAGCACTTGCTATGGGAGAAGAACAACCGACAGAGATCAAAAACTTCTAGTGGCTCAAGGACCAGTCACATTACTTAGTAGGGGTGAGGGCTCCTAAAGCGTTGACCTTCTAGCAATTAAACTGTAAAGTCAGTTGAGAAGAGAGCCGATTGTGAAGGAAAAATTTAACTCTTGAGGAAGTTTTTGAGATTTTACTCATCTTTTTTCTCCCCCCCTTTGATGGGTACAGGATGGAGGATTTCTCAATCAACTCCTGCAACCGGCAATAGTATCTTGCAGAAGAAGAATGTGACCATATCATGTGAAAGTCAGCTAAAAAGGTGACATAAGAGTCCTGGAATTTGGGTCCTGCTGAGGATAAAGCAGGTCGCTAAAAGATTCCCAAAAGACTCGAGGCAAAATGCCATCCACATCCAGAGAAAGAACTATGGAATCGGAATGCAGAATGAAGCAGACTATTTTCTCCTGTGTTATGTTTTGTTTTGTTTTGTTTTTTCTTATGGTTTCTCACATTCATTTTAATTCTTCTATGCAACATGACTAATGAAAAAATGTGTTTAATAAGAATATATGTGTAGAATCCATATAAGATTGTATGCCATCTCAGGGAGGGAGAGGGAGAAAATTTAAGACTTATGGAAGTGATTATTGAAATCCAAAAACAAATTAATTAAATTTTAAAAAGTAGAAAAAAAAAAAGCAGGATCTGGAGCTAAGCTTACTGCTGATCTCAAGGTGTACAATAATTATAGTTCTTTAAAACGTGCATAGTAGTGCCCCAGGATGTCAACTCAGCCCCAAACTGGAAGCAGTAATGACCACAGCTTACTAAGAAGTGAAGCAGTATCATGCAGCATGCATTACAACAGCAGTATCTGATAGGGACAAGCTGAAGATTGACACCAAAGTTGCCAGGAGCAAGGCAAAGATATCAAAGGACCTGGAGCTTCAGGGCTATGAGCTGCCCCTCCGAAAACTGCCTTGGCAATAGGCTCTCTAGGTACATGCTTCTCCACTTATGAACTCTTTATGCGTTTATTTCTCCCACTGATGTTGTATTCATTTGTAGAAGAAGATACCCCAGGTTTATAGGGGAGATGTTTTGCTACTGCTCTTACTGTACCATTTTAATAAATGCCTTTGTTTTGAGGCTATCATATCATCTGGGTGACTAGAATCAAATTAAACACACATATGGTTTTAGGAGTGTGAAACCAGAGAACCTTTTCCCTAGGGATCCAACCTACAATCTGCAGAACGAGGTAGACCAAAGGAGTTTTTATGCTTCCTTTTTCTGATTTAAAAAAAAAATTTAGGGTCATCTAAGGCATGGAAGAGTTGTGATCTGTGTTGGCAGAAGGAATACTTCATATTAATGAAATCATAGATTTAGTCCTTCTAAAATATCGAAAAAGAAATTCTACATATGCACTATGTAATCACTATGGAGGATATATGCATGAGAAGCTATTGTTTCCAAGAATCTAACAATATAATTGAATAAATACAATATATATACATAAAATACAACTAATAATATCAAGTAGTATGCAGTAAACATCAAATGAGTGGTACAGACAGGAAGCACATACTAGAGAAATTGATCAAATCTTATTTTAAAAACTTAAGCCAGGACTCTTAATGCTACTTCTTTATATGTGTTTTAGCATCAGGGAAGAAAAAAAAAAAAGATATGATTAAGTAAGGTGTTTGTTAACTTTGAGCATTTTTAAATGACTCAAGAGATGGATTTTGAGACAAAAATATGAATAATTATACAGGTTTAAAAGATAGTTATTTTTGTGTCCAACCTGAAATATGGTTTTGCTTGAAACTAAATGTTTCACTATGCCCAAAGGGCAATCAAACTGCACATACCATTTGATTCAGCATTAGCAATACTAAGTCTATATCCCAAAGAGATAATAAAAAGGACCTACATGTACAAAAATATTTATAGCAGCTCTTTTTGTGGTGGCAAAGAATTGGAAACTGGGGGGTGCCCATAAATTGGAGAATGGCTAAACAAGTTATGGTATATGAATATAATGGAATACTACTGTGCTATAAGAAATGACAAGCAGGAGGATTTCAGAAAAAACTGGAAAGATTTAAATGAATAGATGTAAAGTGAAATGAGTAGAACCTGGAGAACACTGTACACAGTATCAGCAGCACTGTGTGATGATCAACTATGAATGACTTACCTCTTAGCAATACAATGATCCAAGACTATTCCAAAGAACTCATGATATAAAATACTATCTGCATTCAGAGAAAGAATGGATGGAGTCTGAATACAGACTGAAGCATACTATTTTTATTTTCTTTATGGTTTTCATGTTTTTTTCTTTTGATTTATTTCCTCTTTCACAACATGACTAGCACGGAAATATGTTTTACATAATTGTACATATATAACATATTGACTTGCTTATCATCTTAGGGAGGAGAGAGGTAAGGAAGGGAGGAAGATAATTTGGAACTCACAATTTTTTTAAAAAAACAAACATTAAAATTGCCTTTACATATAATTGGAAAAAATAAAGCACTCTTTAAAAACAAAATAAAGAACAAAATCTAAATTTTCTTTATAAAAAAAGAAAACTAAGAAAATAAAACCCCTCCAAAGTGTTTTCTTATTCTCAAAATGGGGGTACTGGTACTATACTGATGCTTTAAAAGTCATAATTACTTTACAATTAATATATATTGCTACTTAAACATTTTCTTTTAAAGCTACTCACATCAAGTAAATTAATACTAATATTATCTTAAGAAGGCTCCAACAGCTTAAGAAAATATATACAGAACAAGCAAACATACAACCAAAATTTAAAAAATGTTAAAGGACAGATGAATCATTTAAAAAAGTATATCCTTCATGATTTCCCAAATGGTGGGGAATAATTTGTTTGGCTCAAATTAGGAAGGATGGAGAAGGAAGAGTATGTTGAATTTCTTCTACCAAATGGAAACAGAGCTAAAAAGTCCAATGAAGTACACTGAAATATCAAATCCCTCTGTGATCTGCTGGAAGAATGGCTGAAGGGCATAGGCAGGTCATTGATTTCTTGCTCTGCTAAAATCATATCATTTTTCTGGATAAAGAAAGTTAGCCTTCCATCAACAATGGTAAGAGCAGCTACTATATAATATGCATGGCCTGACTCTTCATTCTCTACTTCCAAAGTCTTGAAAGCAAAAATAAAGGCAAATGAAGAAGCAAAACTAATTCTGTTTGCTATGCTCAAAAAAATGTAGCAAAGTAATTACTAGACACCCCATGATAGAATGTTTTAAATAACTAATGATAAGAGAAACACAAATCAAAACAACTCTGAGTTTTTACCCCGTACCAACAAAAGGACAAAGATGATAAAAAAAATATAGGAACAGTCAATGTTGGAGGGGTTGTGGGAAGACAGGCACATTAATAAATTGATGGGAGAGCTGTTTTTTGGTCCAACAAAATTTGAAAGCAATTTGAAATTTTACAAGGCAAGTAATTCAAATGTCCATGTCCACTGACCCAGAGATTCCACAATTATATGCAATGAAATATTGCCTATAAGACTTTTTTTGTTTGGCAAAACACTTTATTTCTCTTCTACTTTTTTAGTTCTTTAGTATAGGGGGTAGCTTTTGGGAACAGGGTGAAGGGAGAAAAAGAATGGGAAATGTGGGTAATGTAAAATGAAAGACATCAATAAAAATTAAATTAAAAAAATAACCAATCCTGTTTGTTGAACGTGAAAAAAAATACTTGTGAGTAGTTGAACAGAACAAAAAGCAGTCTCATAACTAATTATTTTCTAAAGTGTTCCTTATCATTTTCTCGTTGATCCTACACTGGCAAAAAAAAAAATACTTCAAAAATCCATAACCTCATCAATGTGAATACTTCTTCTTCACCTCTGTGACTCTTCCCTATCCATGTCTTCCCATAAAAACTCCATAGAGTATATCAATATGCCGAAGGCATTCTCCTAACTCTTTTACAATTACATGCATAACAGTGTAGCATTTGGCGTATCCATTTGCTATCGCTTGCTCTCACAGCATACAATTAGTCTATTTCCTTATCTGATTATGTAACTATTGGATGGTATCTTTTTCATCACTTCTTGCACACGTTATCACTGGTAATATACCACAGTCTACTTATACCATACCCTCCATACATCTCCACTGTTCCTTGAATAACAACAATTTCATTTCTTTGGACATTGTGCCATTCCATGATTTATAACCATACAGCTTCACCAGGAGAATATCAGCATTAAAACTATGGATTTTTACATCAAGAAGCATTTTATTGGAAATGCTTCTCGCTTATCCCCATTACATATAATGCTGATGGGTTTAGATAGATGCTACTTATTATTTTAAGGAAAACTCCATTTATTCCTATGTTCAATAGTGTTTTTAAATAGGAATAGGTGAGCTATTCTGTCAAAAGCTTTTCTGTATCTGTCATGATAATTATATGACTTCTGTTAATTTTGTTATTGATATAGTCAATTTTGCTTATAGCTTTCTTAGTACTGAACAAACCCTGCATATCTGGTATAAATCTCACCTGGTCTTGGTGTATTACCCTCATGATAAGTTGCTGTAATCTCTTTGCTAATATTTTATTTAAAATATTTGCATCTATATTCATTAGGGAAACTAATCTATAATTTTTTTCTATTTTGGCTCTTCCTGGTTTAGGTATCAGCACCATATTTGTATCATAAAAAGAATTTATCAGGACTTCTTTGCCTATTACTCGAAATAGTTTGCATAGTATTAGAATTAATTGTTCTTTAAATGTTTAGTAAAATTTACTTGTAAACCCATCTGGCCCTGGAGATTTTTCTTAGGGAGTTCATTGATGGCTTGTTCAGCTTCTTTTTCTGAAATGGGGTTAAGTATTTTATTTCCTCTTTTGTTAATCTGGGCAATTCATATTTTTGTAAGTATTCATTTCACTAAAATTGTCATATTTATTGGCATACAGCTGGGCAAATATAGCTCCTAATTACTGTTTTATTTTCCTCTTCATTGGTGGTGAATTTACCCTTCTCATTTTTGATACTGGTAATTTGGTTTTCTTTTTTTTTTAAAAAATTAACCAAACATTTATCTATTTTACTGGTTTTTTCATAAAACCAGCTTAGTTTTATTAGTTCAATAGTTTTCTTAATTTCTTAATTTCAATTTTATTAAGGTCTCCTATGATTTTTAAAATTTCTAATTTGATATTTAATTGGAGATTTTTATTGATTTTATTGGAGTTTTATTGAGGATTGATATTATTGGGAATATTGAAGATTTTTAATTTGTGCTTTTTCTAGCTTTTTTAGTTACATGCCCAATTTGTTGATCTCTTCTTTCTCTATTTTATTCATGAAAGCATTTAGAGATATAAAATTTCCCTTAAGAACTGCTATGACTGCATCCTATAAGTTTTGATATGTTGCTTCATTATTGTTATTCTTTTGGATGAAGCTACTGATTATTTCTCTGATTTGTTATTTGACCCACTCATTATTTAGGATTAGATTATTTAGTTTCCAATTAATCTTTAGTATATCTTTCCATGACCCTTTATTATATGTAATTTTATTGCATGATGACCTGAAGATGCATTTAATATTTCTGCCTTACTACATTGGATTGTAAGGTTTTTATAGCCCATTACGTGATTAATTTTTGTTTAGGTGCTATGTACTGCCAAGAAAAAAGTGTATATTTCTTTCTACCCCTATTCAATTCTCTCCAGAGGCCTACCATTTCTAACTTTTCAGATTCCATTCACCTCTTTAACTTCTTTTTTATTTACTGTGTTGTTAAATTTATCTAGTTCTAAGAGGGGGAAGTTGAGGTACCCCCAGTATAATTTTGCTGTCTATTCTTTCCTGTAACTCACTTACCTTCTCTTCTAAGAATTTGGATGGTATACCGCTAGAAGCATATTATGTTTAGTACTGATACTACTTCGGTGTCTATGGTACCTTCTAGTAGAATGTAGTTTCCTTCCTTACCTCTTTTAATTAGATCTATTTTTGCTTTTGCTTTGTCTAAGATCAGGCTTTCTATCCCTGGTTTTTATACTTCAGCTGAAGCAATATATTTTGCTCCAGCCTTTTACCTTTACTCTGTGTGTATCTTTCTGCTTCAAATGTGCCTTTTATAAACAAAATATTGTATGATTATGGTTTTTAATCCACTCTGCTATCTGCTTCTGTTTTATGGGAGAGTGCATTCCATTCACACTCACAGTTATGATTACTTTGTCTTTCTTTCCATCCTATTTTCCTCCATTTATGCTTTTGTCTCCCCTTTTTCCCCTTCCCTCCTCACTAGTATTTTGCTTCTGCCCATCACCTCCCTCAATCTTCCCTCTCTTCTTTCCCCTTTCCCCTCCTTCTTCCTATAGGATGACAGATTTCTATAGCCAAGTGAGTGTATACGTTATTCCCTCTTTGAGCCAAATCCGATGAGAGTAAGGTTTAAACAATGCTCACCTCCCTCCCTTCTTTCCTTCTACTGTAATAGGTCTTTGCACCTCTTCTAGTTCTTCCTTTTCTCTTCTGCAAGTACAATCTTTTTTTCATCCATTAATTTTTTTTTAATCATCACATCAAAGTTGATTTACACCCATACCCTCTATGTATATCTCTTTAAAATGTCATAATAAAGATACAATTCTCAAGATGTACAACTATCATCTTCCCATGTAAGGATGTAAACAGTTTGCCTTTATTGAATAATATGGTTTTTTTTTCTTTCCTGTTTACCTTTTTATGTCTCTATTGAGGCATATTTGTATTCAAAGGTCAAATATGAGCCCTGGTCTTTTCATCAGGAAGTTCTGGAAGTCCCCTATTTCACTGAATATCCGTCTCCTCTCCTGAAAGATTATGCTCAATTTTGCTGGGTCACGAAGCATTTTGGAAGCTAAAAGTGCATTTAAAGTTTCCCAAATGTAATCCCACCCACTCTTCCTCTAATTCTAAATCCAGCTCATTGTCTATCTTTAATGTCTGTCCAATATGAGGTACTGATGAACCAACTACACGGGCTGTCCTTATAACTACATACTATCATCTATCACTTATCGTACTATCACTTGGTTTCTCCTAGGTAGATTGTTGGGCTGAACTTTTGAATCATTAGAGATTCATCAAAGAGGTTCTATGAAATCCTAGGATTTGATGTAATCAGCATAATGTCTTCTACAAGCAGGAACACTTGGAGGATATCACTATTTATAAGACAGTCTTCATCTATCCCTCACTAGACATCTTCAATGACAGCATCAAACACCTAGCAAATATGCATCTCTTTTTTGTGTCATATGATAAAGTCACATGACAAATGGAAGCACCATTATGAAGTGGTGATGGTACAAATTTACACTGGTCAAATACAATTATCACTAGAATCTATCAGTCAGGCAAATGAAACCAGTCAAAAAATTAAAATATGATTCTAAATCAAAATATGATTCTAAATCAAAATCATATCAAAATATGATTCATATCAAATCAGAATCATATCAAAATATGATTCTAAATCAAAATATGATTCTAAATCAAAAATATGATTCTAATTCAAAATACAGTGGATACCTGTATTTTGTTCTATCTCCCCTCATCCCAAATGTGATTAGATCAAGGAGAAAGAAACAAAGATAAATACCAAAAACAGGATACACTGATATTTGAAAGACAATATAAAGCAAGGCCAAGATATAACCATGAAAAAATTTTTGAGGGTAAAAAAATATATTTTATTGTACTAAACTTCCCTAAGCCATCTGGTAGACTAGAAGTATAACTATTTAAACAAAACTTTGTCAGGTTGCTTACTTGCTGCTTTCAGTGATGGCACAATTCAAAGTAAGGGAATGCTCCATTTCATCTCCTTGGAAACAATTATTATGTCAAACGTGAAGTCAATTAACAAAGCCAGTGAAAGATTTAGTGGGGGGAGGGGTGAGAGAGTTAACAAAATTATCAGGCAAGAGATGAATCATTTTTTCAAGTTCTTCTATAAAATTTCATGTCCTTAGTTTTCATGTCCTTTTCATGATGAATTTGAGTTAAATCAATTCCCTTTTCCACATAAGATCATCTTGACAGTTACTGGTACTTCAGAAATAGGAAATGTACACTACTCTTTAAAAGACACAATCATGAGAGGATATTTTCATTATGATTGCATAGCTGAGACCTGAAAAAATATTATTCATCCTGAATTATAGGATATATTATTGTGACCTGGTCCATTAAACAATATTAATAGTGTTACTGTGAGTCATCAGCTAGAACACAAACATTATTTTTGGTATAATGAACTTTGGATGTAATATATAGCCACTGCAAAGTGATCTGACCTGTAAAATGAAGAAGCATAATGCTTACTATTCCCTTGATTACAAAAACTGCCTCTATCTTAGACTTAGATGCAGGGCCAAAATTATGTGAAAACGTCACCAAAGCTTCCAGTGGATCGATCGCCATAACAAGCAGAATCAACGAGGCAGAAGCTTTTGACAGGGCTTCCATAGTACTCAGTATAGGGTGGTCTGTAAGTGCCCTTCCCTTCTCTGCTCCTTCCAAAAGCACTTGGGATCAACAATATTCATTTGCCACTTTTCTGGCTTCAAAAATTCTTATGTTTTGTTTTTCCTAGATTACTCACAAACTTCATAAGGGAAGGGATCTATATTTTATGACTCTATAACCCCAGTGTCTAGGAAAGTATTCTATATGCATCAGCTGCTCTAAAATTGCTTGTTACTAAGGATTATGCACAAAGTTTACTAATACTATGTATATCTACATTTTTCTTATTAAACTTATATTTAGAACAAAATGCTCACTAAAACAATAAGACCAAAAAGGCATGGGTTTAGAATGAACTAAGTACCTTCTCTCAAAAATGGATACCAAAATGGATACCTAAATCAAATAAAAGCCTGGGAATATTGCTAAGTTTAAGAACAACATCACACTGAAGAAATACTCAGATAGTCCTAGAACTGGAAGGGATTTCTGAATTATTCTAGTGCAATCTCCCAAACTTAATCCATCCCATCTCCTTAACCATATATTTGAGAAGTAGTCATTCTGCCTGAATATGTCATGCTAGATTAATATATATAAGGTATTCCAACTTATATTTCTCTAATTATTAGTGATTTTGAACATTTATCATGTGATTATTGATAGTTTGTATTTTTTCTTTTAAAGATTATTTGTCCATATCCTTTGACCTATTTCTTATTGATTCTGGATGTTGGGCTTTCTAAAAATCAGAATTAATTTAATTCAAAGATTTTTTCCCCCTTATCCATATCTTTTCAGATACTGATTACATTGATTTTATTTTCCCAAAACCTTCCTTATATGATTTAGATAAGCATAAGGGAGAGGTAAAAGCATTTTAGCCAGGGGCAATAGTATAAGTAAGGTCTCAGAAAAAGATCACTGAATGTAAGGGAGAGAGTAAGGAAGCTAGTCTACCTGAAGCACTGTACCATGCATGTTGTAAGTCCACCCTTCAATAATATCCATTAAAAAAGGAAGAAAGAGTAGACAGAAATATGAGTTATAAAGATCCTGTAGTCTTCTGGGCATTAGTAACGACAACGAGATATGTGTATAACACTTTAAAATTTGTTAAGCATTTTCCATACATTTTTCATAGCATACATTATCTTCTTCAAGACTTACAATAAATCTGTTACGTAGATACTATGGGTACTATTATCCCCATTTTACAGATAAGGAAACTGAGACTCAAATAGGTTGAATTATCTGTCCCTAATTACACAGCTTGGAAATCTCAGAAGTAAAATTTTGAATCCAGGTCTCCCTGACTTCAAGTCTCATATACTCTATTCCTTCTATTATAATACCTCCATGAAGGCAGTATGAAATAAAGGAAAGTAAACTGGACTGGGAATCAAAAGACTTGGATTAAAGTTTCCGATCTGTCATTAAGAACTGGCAGGGTGATCTTGTGGAAGTCATTTAACCTCTATGGAGCTTCTTAAATTCCTATAAAATGAAAAGCAATTTGAAATTAAGCACTAAAAGCTAAGCAAAAGGATATGCCCTTTGACCCTGTATAGCATTGCTAGGTCTCTATATAAAAGAGGTCAGAGAATGAGGCAAAGGAATCATATGTACAAAAACATTTATAGCAACTCTTTTTGCGGTGACAAAAAACTGAAACTGACGGAGTGCCTATCAGTTGGGGAATGGCTGAACAATTTCTGGTATATAAATATAAAGGGATACTGCTGCGCTATAAGAAATAAGGAAATAGATTTCAAAGAGACATGGAAAGGCTTGTATGAACTGATTCTGAGTGAAGTGAGGGAGAACACTTTATAAAATAACAAACAAGATAGCAAAGGTAAATTCTGAAAGCTGAAAGAACAATGATCAACGAAATGACTAGCCAGGACTCAAGAGGACCAACAATTAAGGATGCTGTGCACCTCTTGACAGAGAGGAAATGAGTTCAGTGTGCAAAATGAGACAAATAATTTTTGAGCACTGACAACGGAGGAATTTGTTTTTGCTTGACTATGCATATTAGTTGCAGGGGATTTATTTTCTTAAGTGCAGTGGGAGAGAGGGAAAATAGATTTCTGTTCATTAAAAAATAAAATTAAGAAAAAGGAATTAAACAGCAAGAAAACTCTGATTTAACACAATGTTATTATCGTCTTGAGGTTAAAATGCAACTATTCTTTTATTTATTTTTTTTAATTTATTTATTTAACTTTTTACATTCATTTTCACAAATTTTTGGGTTCCACATTTTCTCCCCTTTTATCCCCTCCCCCCACTCCAATACCCCAAGCAATCTAATTTTCCCTAACTCCAATCTGTCCTCTCTTCTGTCATCCCTCCCTTCCCTTGTCTCCATCTTCTCTTTTCTCCTGTAGGGCCAGATGACTTTCTATTCCTCATTAACTGTATGTCTTCTTTCCTAGTTGCAACAACAATACTAAACAATTGTTCCTAAAACTTTGAGTTCCAAATTCTCCCCATCCCTCCCTCCCCACCCATTCCCTTTGGTATGGCAGGCAATTCATTATAGGCCATATCTGTGTAGCTTTGCAAATGACCTTCCTGATAGTCGTGTTGTGTAAGACTAACTGAATTACCATCCCTCCTAACCTGCCCCTCATTGTTTCTCTTCTGTCTTTTGATCCTGTCCCTCCCCAAGTGTTGACTTTCAATTACTCCCTCCTCCCTTTGCCCTCCCTTCCATCATCCTTCCCCCCACCCCCGCAATATCTCCTTCTCCCCTGCTTTCTTATACTGTAAGATAGGTTTTCATACCAAAATGAGTGTGCATTTCACTCCTTCGTTTAGTCAAATGTGATGAGGGTAAACTTCTTGGTTTGTTTTTTTTTCCTCAGCTCTCCTCTTTTTCCCTCCACTAAAAATATCTCCTACTTGTCTCTTAAATGACATATAGTTACCCCCTTCCATTTCCCCCACTTTCCTCTCATTACATTTCTCTCTCACCATTTACCTTAATTTCTTTTAAGGTATGGTCCCATCCTATTCAGTTCAATCTGTGCTCTCTGTCTCTGTATGTGTATGCATGTGTGTGCATGCATGTACATGTGTATGTGTGGTCCCACCAACTACCCAGATACTGAAAAGCTTTAAGAGTTAGAAATATTGTCTTTCCCTGTAGGAATGTGAACAGTGCATTTCTGCTAAGTCCCTTAATACTTCTCTTTGCTGTTTACTTTTTCATGCTTCTTTTCATTCTTGTGTTTGAAAGTCAAATTTTCTTTTCAGCTCTGGTCTTTTCATTAAGAATGATTGAAAGTCCTCTGTTTCATTGAAAGACCATATTTTCCCTTGAAGTATTATACTCAGTTTACCTGGGTAGGTGATTCTTGGTTTGAGTCCTAGTTCCTTTGCCTTCTGGAATATCCTATTCCACGCCCTTCGATCCCTTAATGTAGAAGCTGCTAGATCTTGACTTATCCTGACTGTATTTCCACAGTACTGGAATTGTTTCCTTCTAGCTGCTTGCAAGATTTTTTCCTTGAGCTGGGAGTTCTGGAAGTTGGCCACAATATTCCTAGAAGTTTCTCTTTTTGGATCTCTTTCAGGTGGTGATCGATGGATTCTTTCAATACTTATTTTGCCCTCTGGTTCTAGAATGTCAGGACAGTTTTCCTTGATAATTTCATGCAAGATGATGTCTAGGCTCTTTTTTTGATCATGAGTTTCAAGTAGTCCCATAATTTTTAAATTGTCTCTCCTGGATCTATTCTCCAGGTCAGTTGTTTTTCCCATGAGATATTTCACATTCTCTTCCATTTTTTCGTTCTTTTGGTTTTGTTTGGTGATTTCTTGGTTTCTCGTAAAGTCATTAGACTCCATCTGTTCCATTCTAATTTTGAGAGAACTATTAAATTCAGTGAGCTTTTGAGCCTCTTTTTCCATTTGGCTCATTCTGCTTTTGAATGCATTCTTCTCCTCATTGGCTTTTTGAACCTCTTTTGCCAATTGAGTGAGCCTATTTTTCAAGGTGTTAATTTCCTCAGCATTTTTTTGGGTCTCCTTTACCAAGGTATTGACCTGTTTTTCATACTCTTCTTGCATCTTTGTCATTTCTCTTGCCAGTCTTTCCTCCACCTGTCTAACTTGCTTTTCAAAATCCTTTTTAAGCTCTTCCAAGGCCTGAGCCCACCTGACACCTCCCTGGGGTGTCTGGGGTACTGAGGCCCCGCCCTCCACGTCTTTCCCTGATGGCAAGAATACGTTCTCGTCCTCGCCATCAGATCCGAAGGTTGGGATCATTTGCACTTGTTGGAAAAAACTCTCTATAGTCTTATTTTTCTTCCCTTTTCTAGGCATTTTCCCAGCCAGTTACTTGACTTCTGAGATTCCTTTCCACCTCCGCCTGGATCCGCCCAGCTAGTGCTTGGCCTCTGAGATTCAAATGTGCTTTCCGCAGCAAGCTTTAGTTCTGGCGCAGGGGTGGGGGCAGGGCCGCCTCCCAAACTCGGTCCCTCAGGGGCTTTCTGCAGAGACTTTCAGGAACGGAGCGGGTGGGGGCGGGGTGGGGGGCCCCGCCTCCTATGCTCAGCTCCCTCAGGGGTTTTATTCAGAGGCCTTCAGTAATAGAGCGGGGTGGGGGCAGGGCCGTCTCCGAGGCTCAGCTCCCTCAGGTTGGAAAGACCTTCAGTATTGAAGATCCTACCTGCTGCTGGGGGATTCCTGAGTCCTCGGCCGCTGCCGCCTCAGCCGCCGCCCATGCCTCTGCCTCCGCCGCTTCCTGCCCCGGTCTCTGCCGCCACCGCTTCCTCCCGAGGGGGCCCGAGTCACGGAGACGCTCCGCTCCCCTCCCCTAGCCCAGCCTTCTTTCTCACTGACCTGTAGCTTCTGTGGGCGGAGGGACTTTCCCGGCTGCCGGAGCTTCCCCTGGAGCTTCCCTCTCTGAAGCTTGCTCGGGTCAGCTTCTCTGGGGCCGCGGCCAGGGGTGGGGGTGGGGTCCGCTTTCCGGGGCGCGATGGACCCTGGCGGCTCTCCAGGGCTCAGTGGAACGGAAATCTCTTCCCCTATGTTTATGCACCCCCTGCAGTGATTCAGAATTTATGGGGATCTCCTTTTACCTCAATTCCATGGGTTGTGGGCTCGGAGCTCGTAAATGTGCGTCCTTCTACTCCGCCATCTTGGCTCCGCCCGCGACTATTCTTTTAACAGTTTTACATATCATCAATTGTAGTTACTCTTTAGTAACTACAAACTAGTTATTTTGTTTAGTTGTTTCAGGGAGCATGCTTTGTTATGTAAGTCCAAATTTATTAATAAAAACAAGATAAACCAAACTAATAAAATAAAAATGGATGGGTTGGACTAGGTTCTTTTTAACATCATTTTCTTCTCTAAAAAAATTTCATGATTCTATAATTTTAGGTGATGAGTAATTTTCTAGTCATGCCAGCCAGGACTACTTCTCCCACAGAAGCCATCTTTATCCAGATCATGTTAAATGTTAAGAGCTCACTTTATATAGTCAAGCCTAGCCCCCTAACCCTCCTTTTATGTGGCTTCAAGCACTTCAATCTCCTTTGCACTTCCTCCACTAGGAATAGCAATCAATTAATATGAATATTTCACCTCTCTCTCTTCTCCTTTTCTCTTCCCCAATATTTAGGAAGCACTCAACAAATTTTTTTCCTTCATTCACAAGGACCTATACAATGGTGGTGCTAGGAATGGAAAAGATAGAGTGAAGTGAATTACTATAGGAATCAATAGGACTCAGTGAATGACTGCATGTGGAAGAAGGAATGAAAAGAGAAGGATCTAACATAACTGAAATTTTGTGCATAGATGTTTGAGATGATACAGAAGGTCCCTAATGAAAATAGGAAAGTTAGAAGAGATGATGATTTGGGGAAGAACTGATGAGTTAACTTTTAGATACACTGAATATAAAGTCCTTGAAGATAGGCTTCATGTTTTATTCAACTTTGTATGCCTGGCACCTTGCAGTATTTTACTCTTAGTAGTTGCTCAATATGTGATTACTGATAATAGAAGGTCATTTAAGTAGAAATGTTGAGTAGACAGTTGGTGATACAAGTTTAGAGCACGAGAAAAATGTCAGATGGACAGAATGCCAGGCTTGAAGTTAATAAGACCTGAGTTCAAATCTGGCCTCAGACACTTAATAGCTATGTGACTCTGGGCAAGTCACTTAACCCTGTTTGCCCTCAGTTTCCTTATCTGTTAAATGAGCTGGAAAAGAAAATGACAAACCATTCCAGTATCTTAACAAGAAAATCCCAAAATTGGGTCACAAAGAGTTGGACAAGACTGAGAACTACTGAACAACAAAGATGTTGATTGGAGCCACAGGGCAATTGACTGACACTCTTTCTAGAAGTAAAGCTAATGTTGCTTTGAATACAGTTTCCAGAGCAAGAGAAGAAGGGATCAGGGGTGGGTTCAGTGTAACAGGAGCATAGCAGATAGAAAATGCTAAGTGAAACATGTCAGGAAATGTCATCAGTTCATCCTTTTTCTTTTCTTTTCTCCATTTACCCCTTCCACCAAAACTCTCAAGCTCACTCAAGTAGTTTAATCTTATCTAGGTATCTTGCTAATAATAACAATAACTGACACTTAATGTACATAAAGCACTTTTACATAAATCAGTGGCTCTACTCTCTGGAGCTCTCCTCAGTCTAATTAAATTTGATTAGCGGTAACTTTGATAGACTTGTTTCTTCTCAGCAATACAATGACAAATTGTATACAAAGACAATTCCAAAAGATTCATGATGGAAAATGCTATCCACATCCAGAGAAAGTACTTTGGAGTCTGAATGTAGATCGAAGCATTCATTTTCCCTGTTTTTTTCTTTTGTTTTTTCTTTCTCATTTTCCCCCTTTTGTTCTGATTCTTCTTTCACAACATGTTTAATGTGGAAATATGTTTAATATGACTGTACATGTAAGACCTTTATCAGATTGCTTGCTGTCTTGGAGATCAGATAGTAAGGTGAGGAAGAAAAAAGTTTGGAACTCAAAATCTTATAAAAGTGAATGTTGAAAAAAACCAAGAAAAGGATATTGGGGATAGAATTTGAGGAAGAAGACAGAACACCAGATGACTCGAGCAAGGGAGTATAAACTTGAATGTAACTGGGTAAATTTACTGCATAATGAAAAAAGATCTGTGGTATCACTGGTTAAATTTTACAGAGTGGTAAGTGGCATTCAGAGAAGAGTCAGACAATCACTAAGCAATGGCAACCTGTCTTTTTTCTAACTTTGCATGTTTTTGGTTTTTTTTTCCGAACAGGCTGTCTTGAATTATATGCAGGTGATTATCCCAACTGGCAAATGAGGCCCTGCAGTAGGGTACTTGCAAACATAGAGTACAGGAGGAGCTGTATTAATTTGAGGGACTGAACAAATTAGGAATGAAAGTTTAGGCTGCCTTGAGCTATATAAAAGCTGCGCAGGTAACCAAAGTCCATTGAAAACAAGCACTTTTATTAAATAAGGTCGTGGTATATGTCACATTTTAGAAACAGCTGCTAATAAAATTCTATGTCAAGTTAGAAAAGTCTATGAACTGCTAAAGCCTACATACCTTGGTAGGTTGTTCTTAGTCTATCACTGTAGAAAACTTGTAAAGATCCATCTGAAGTCCTTCAGGGAAGATAGCTGGTCCAGGTCAAAGGTGCATTTCTCTGGTTTGGCAAAAAGTCAGCATTCCTGGAGCTCTACAGAATTGCTCACACATACTGAGTATGTTCTGGCTGAAAGGAGAAAAAGAGCAAATCTCCAAATAGGTAACCATGAAATAATCAAAGAATTCTCTGAGCACATTATTAAAGTGTTGAAAACTCACCAGGTTGCTATATAGCGTGCCAAAGGCATGGTATTCTTTATTTGAAATGTCCCTAAAGTGTTTTTCTACACATTCTCTTTGACTATTAAGTCAAGACCACTGAGTCATAAAAGACTGGGACCACAGTGACATCACTATGCCAGAGTCAATTTTCAGTGTGTCTGACTATGGCTGATCAGACCAGTATGAGCCTGGGATATTCTACTACAGGTCAGGTACAAAGAATCCATGTGAACATTTGGGGTGGATTCTCCAAATTTCCACATCTTGTGTTTCTTTTGAGCTATTTCAATTATGCTTTGACAGAGCACCTTCTCTGATGTAAGCACACCATGCTGAATGGTTCTGGGCAAGTGTCCCCTATGTCACACAATCAATTCCAAAGTTCTTAAGAGAGACCTTGAGGGTGTCCTTGCATCATTTCTTGTGAACACCACATGAATTGCCCTGGATGAGTTTTCCATAAAATAGTCTTTTTGGCAAGCATACATTTTATGTTTGCAAGTCACTAAAGAACTAGTCAGGGAAACCATTAGGTTGCTTAAAGACCTATGTCCACAGGTATGTCTTTAGTGGTAACTAAGAGGCTTCCAATTTTTTTTTGGTAAAAAAAAAAAATGAGGTTCCCTATGAGATAATAAGTGAATGAATGCATCCCTCTAAGTTTTCTAGCAATATGTACACAGTCTTTAACTGTGGCCTTGATACTAATGGGATCTATGCTCTCAGTAGAAACTTTGCAAAACAGTCAGTATGGTGAAAGTGATGTAGCCCTTTGTTTCCCAAATACAGTTTTAAATCCACATGCTGAATGGATAAGTGGAAGCATAAGCTGGGACATTCTGGTTGTGACTATTTTCTATGAAATCTATCTGGATAGATCACCAAGATAATGGAAAGTCAAAGGGTGGTTGGAAAGTCAAAGGTTAGTCCCTAGCTGACAATCTCTGATTTTAAGGGAAAAAAAGAAGTAAAATATTGGACCAATTGGAAGAGGACAAGTCTTCTATTTAAGAGAATAGAGGGGTTATGAATACAGAACAGGGAAGACAAGGATAAGGAATAAGGGTTTTGTGGTTTTGTTAACCCAAAGAGGAACCTTTTTTGAGGGTGGCAAAGTCAAATGCTAAGAGACCTTTCTTATAACTTTGTTGTCCACAGAGGAGGCCTTCAGCTGCATGGGAATATTTTGATCTTGGTCTATGTGAGATTAGCTCCAAGTCACAAACTCACCACATCTAAAAATTGGGAGGGAACTCCATCTAATCCAACCTCTATCTAACCAAAAATCACCTTTAAAACATATCCAAGAAGTGGTCACCTAACTTACATTTGCCAAGTCTTTTCAATTTGATCTCCATAACATCTAAATTAATTCCCTTCTTTCCAGGCCCTCACCTGAACTATTCTAATAGCCTTCTAATTAGTCTTTTGTAGTCCTTTCTCTCCAAATAACCTATCCTTTATCCACATGCAAAAATCATATATCTAAAACAATGATATGACCATGTGACTTCCTTAATCAAAAATCTTCAATAGCTCCTTATTGCTTCAGGATAAAAATACAAAATTTAAAGTCCTCCATAATAAAGTTTCCACCTCTCTTTTTCCTCTTTACAAACTCTCCATTCCACGCAAATTGACCTGCTAGTTTTTCCCCCATAAAAAGTTCTATCTTCATTTACTTGCAGAGGTAGTAGCCTTATGCCTGGAGTGAACTCCTTCTTTCTCTTCTGCTTCCTGGGATCCCTAGCTTCCTTCTAAGCGCAAATGAGGTGTTGTCTCCTAGAGATCATTCCAATTTGATTCACCAAGTTGCTTCTCCTCTCTCCCTTTTGAAATTACTTTGTATATGCTTTATATTTACATATCTCTCTGTGTGTTGTATTTTACCAATAGCTCCTTGAGGATAGCTACTCTTTCCTTTTTGTCTTTGCTGCCGCAGAATCCTTGACTCACAAAGTAGGAACTTAATACCTGTAGTATTGAAGAGAGATGAAAGGAAACCAATCTCCTCCCACTTGTGAATTACTTCAATAGGAAAGGAAGGATTCCCATAAAGCAAGCCTAAAGGTTCTTTTCTATATCTTCCATCTAACCTTCTTCTAGGACAAACAGAACAAGTCTAATTCCCCTTCCTCCCCTCTTTTTTTACATTTTTACTTAAAAATTTGAGTTCCAAATCTTATTTCTCCCTCTCTCCCCTCCTTGATATGGTAAGCAACCAAATATAGGTTATTAAACATGTGCAATTATGTAAAACATTTCCATATTACTAATTTTGTATAAGAAGACTAAAATAAAAGAAAAAGAAGAGTAAGATGCCCCTTATTTTCTTTGTAAAATATTAAATAATCTACTTTAAGTGATAGAGGAAAGGATGACATCTAGATTAAGTTATAAAGATCTAGAACAGTCTTTCAGGTAAATTAGAAACAATCTATACATCTTACCAGCTTCTTTCACTCATTAATGCCACTTACTGCCTCTTCCTTTGGCTGCCTACTTCAGTAAATTTAGAATACCTAATTTAAGGATTTGGAGTCAGACACTTTTGACATTATCTAGTTTAACCCTTTCATTTTACAAACAAGGAAACTAAGGCCCTAGAGGGTTAAGTGATAACTTTTCAGCTTACCAGTTCACCACTAAATGATGATGAAAAGAAATAGACATCCTAAAATTCTTCTTAGGTCCATTAACTGATTTCTTTTGTTCTCTGAGAACATTAGTACATTCTAGAGTCATTCATATGACTACTAAGAATCTTACCCAGATCTAGACTTAAATTAACGGTTTTCATAAAGGGGAAAATAATAGATGAAGTCAAATCACATCCAGAATATTATGATCAATTCTAAGTAGTATATTTTAAGGGGGGATTATTGATAAACTAAAGTATATTGTGGTTTTAAACCCTTATGCTACATTAAGGGGATGGATGGTAGCAGCAGTCTTCATGGAGAATCAATTCATTACCTAGTGTTTATTTATCACTTATCATGTACCAATCACTATGCTAGGAACTGGGAATATAAATACAAAGAATGAGATAATTCTTACATACAATGAGTTTACATTCAAGTGGGGAAGACAAGTACATATAAAAAATATAGCATACACATATACATACAAAGTAGTTAAATATAAGACACTAGGTGGGAAGGAAGGCACTGGCAGGTGGGGAAGGTTGGGTCAGGAAAGGCTCCATGTAGAAGATAGCGCCAATGCACTATATTAAAGGAAAAGAGAGACTCTGTGAATCAGAAGCAAAGAGGAAATGCATTCCAGGAATTAGAGATGATCAGCGCAAAGGTGCAAATACCAGAACTGGAATGTCATGTGTGAAGAAAAGACAAGTGGCCAGTTTGGCTGGATCACAGAATATAGGACAGAGAATAATGTCCAGTGAGTTTGGAAAGACAGCTTGGGACCTGGTTGTATAGGGCTTTAAAAAGCTAAATACAGGAGTTTATGTTTTATTCCAGAAGCAAGAGGATATCACAGTATTAGTCAAATAAAGGAGTCACATGGTCAGATCTGTGATTAAGGAAGAACACTTTGACAACAGTGTGTATAATGGACTACATATGTAAAAAACTTGACATAGGTAGACAAATTAGATAGAAGAAGGTAAATTGTTTTGTATAAGTTCCACAGAATAGAACTGGGATGGGTTACAGTAGGACAAATGTAATCTCGAGGTAAGAAAAAAATTTTCTAAAAGATAACTACTGAACAATGGGACAAGGCTCATAAGGTCTATGAGAGATTCTAGCAAACTAGATGTTCATCCATTAGAAATATGCAGAAAGGAATTCTATACTGTGTGAGAGGCTAGACTAAATTATTTGTGGTGGGACGATCTCTTCCAATTCTAAAAGTTCACAATTTCAGGGGGGAAAAGCACTGCTTCAAAAAGTTTTGAGCTACCAAAAGCCAAATCTTCATAAAACTTAGATGCAAGGAAAACAAGAATCATTCTTTATAGTTAGAAATCTGCTTTTCTGAAATATCTGCTTAGAGTATCTAAGTCCATCAATAATACACATAATAAAATATTCAAACTTAATTGTTCATTAAACATATTTTTGAAACCTGACAGCATAAGGATTGTTCCTCACACCATAGACTTTTACTATATGTATCTTTAATGGTAATTTTGTTACTCAGTCATAATGAAAATTCATTCCAAAACAAACTCTAAGCAAGGATTTTTTTAACTTTACAGTAATTAAAACATCATGATTCAACACCTGCCAATATCAATATTTTGAGCATTAACTCATTAACAGCTATGAATCATGAAAGAATAAACATCTTCACTTTATAGTACATACAAAATCTAATTTGGAGAACACTTTAAAATATAGTTCAATGGAATGATGTTTTTTTCTCCCTAAGGTGCACTAAGCAGTTAAATATTAAAAAAGGTAAAAATTTTGATATACCCTTGCTGCATTAAAATTAGAAAAGGATTTGTATATAGAATTTGAAGAAGAAGAACACCAGATGAATTTTAAGTAAGGGAGTGTAAAATTGTATGTAACTGGGTAAGTTTATTGGCTAATGAAAAAAATCTGGTCAAATTTTAGAGTGGTAATTAGCATTCAGAGAAGAGCCAGACCACTACTTAGCAATTAGCAATCTGTCTTTTTTCTAACTTTTCACAGTGTTTTCAGGTTGATAAAATCTAGAAAAGTTATCTATAACATTCTTCTGATCTACCAGTCTAATAACCCTACTCCCAAAAAATAGGAAATGAGGCTAAATTCAGTTTGATCTAATTATGCTAAAGACCCACTGGCTATATGTGAACAGCATAGTTTTTTCTTGATGTTCATTAATCATCTACATTAAAATTGTTCTAGAATTTTTTCATTTTCAACTTAAGCATCAAAAAGGGCATTTCTCTATATACAGAGTATAAAGCACTGTATATAAAATGAATCTCCATTTCTTAGCATTTGCTTTAAAAAAATATAATAAATTACACACTTAAAAAACTATCCTAAATGTGTGTCCTTCTGAAAATTCCCATACTCTGAATATTTTTAAAAACTTTCAACTGTCCTCTTTCATAAAAACCATGGAAAACAAGAAGCCAAAACCTTGTAATATGCATAGTCAAGAAAAATAAATAAATACATATAGTGGCTGTGACCAAAATTATATGTCCCTTTCTGCATCTTGAATCCATCACCCTATTAAGAGGTAGGTTAACAAGCTTCATTAAATTCTTTGGAGACCTGGTTAGTCATTGCTTTGATCAGAGTTCTTAAGTCTTTCAAATTGTTTTTCTTTACAATGTTTTGGTCTTCATATAAATTGTTCTCTTGATTCTGTTCACTTCACTTTCCATCAGTTCATACTACCCCAAATTCTCTGAAACTGTTTTTCATAAATTCTTACAGTATATGATATTACAGGGGCAGCTAGGTGGTGCAGTAGATAGAGAGCAGAGCCTGGAGGCAAAAGACATCCTTAAGAGGTCAAATCTGGCCTCAGACATTTACTGTGTGACCCTGGACCAATCACTTCACCCTGTTTGCTTCAGTTTCCTCATCTGTTAAATGAGCTAGAGAAGGAAATGGCAAACCACTCCAGTATCTTTGCCAAGAAAACCCCTAGTGAGGTCACAAAGAGTTGGACAAGACTGAAAGGACTAAACAACAACATTACATTATACACACATACCATAATTTGTTCAGATATTCCCCAACTGATGTGCATCCCCTGAGATTTTAGTTCTTTGCTTTTCTTTTTTTCCCATCTCTCTCTTTGGATCAGGAAATCTGATTATTCCCTTCCGAGTATCATCCTCCCTCTTGAGCACTACCCCCTCTCTATCCTTGTGTTTCTCTACTAAGTTTTCTGTATTTCAATACCAAACTGCATTGTATGAGATCAATCTTTCATGACTCATTTCAGTTAAGGGTCAGATTCATTAGATATCCACTCCCCTCAACCCTTCTGTTTTGGCTAGTATTCTTCTCATCTTAATTTTGAGAAACAGCACATTCCAACCTCTTATTCCTCCTTTTTGCACTAGTGTACTTCTCATTTTATCCTCTCCTCTCTCCTCTCTTTGAACCCTCAAAGGAAAAAGTATTTTTGCAGGGTACAGTCTACATGAACCCCTTGGTTAGACTGGGAGATGTAGAGCCTAGTTTTTTGTTGCCACGCCCTTGTTTTCTAATTTCTGTATTTTATTTATTTATTTGCTTGCAGTACACAGGTGGAAGAAATCACTTTTTGTTTCTCAGCTCACAGAAGACTTTGTGTATTGCTGGAGTAGATATGCAGAAGGTAGGTGGTCTGCCTTGAGTATCAAAATCCAGACAGCTGATTCTAGATGCTAACTTGTTGGAAATGTTGGAGAAGGAAATCTTGTCCAGGAATGAGTTGGCTTAGATGACCTCTTCGAACTACGAGACTCTTTAACTACTCAAAAAGAGTGATCTCATAAAAGTTCCTCTTCTCTCTGATGTCACAGGAAGAATTCCTATTTCCAAATTCAGTTCCCTCAAGGAATAAGAACGGTGATTTTTCTGAGACGAGAAAATGGAGTAAGTATCGCAAGACTTTTCAAAGCTGAAACTGACCTCGCCGCCTTCTTCCTTAGACCAGGTAGAGTCTTTTAAGTCTGCCTCTCAGGAAAGGATGCCCAGCGCTCCTTTCCCACCAAAGAAATTCTTTGTCAGCAAAGTTCCCTGCTCCAGGCCAATAGTCTTCCTAGGCTCTTAAGAGTGTTACCCCCTCTCTTTGAACCCTCACAACAAATAAATTCCTCTCACCCATGTCTATTTTTTTGTAAATTTAACTCTTGTAGTACCCTTCAAAGACTTTAAGGTTCTTACAGGACATCTTTCTTATTCTATGAGAATGTTAGTTCTACATAATCATAAAAATTCCTGTAGGCTAAATTTATCTTTCTAAGTTTCTTCAGGCTTTTGTGGTAATATTTCAAAGTTTCAACGCAGCACTGGTCTGTTAATCAAAATCGCTTGTAAGTCCTCTGTAACATTAAATATCCATTTTACTCAGCTTTGCAGTGTTATTCTTGGATGTAAACCTGTATCTTTTGCCTTCTGGAATATTGTATTCTAAGAGTTCTTCTCATTTTAGTAGAAGCTGACAGGTCTCATGTAATCCTTACTATGGTTCCTTGGGAATTAAATGGCTTCTTTCTGAATGCTTATGTTATTTTTTTTTTCTTTGACAGGTGAGCCCTGTATTTTGACTATGAAATTCCTGAGACTTTTTCTTTGGGGGGTTTTTTCAGATGGCAATCAGTGGATTCTGTTTTTATCATTCTGGTTCTAACATATCTGGGCAGAGTTTTTTTTATGTTTCTTGAACTACAATATCCAAGCTTGTTTTCTTATCATAATTTTTAAGGGACATTGATAAGATTCTTAATCTCTCCTGGGCATACTTTCTAGGAGAGTTTTAAAAATATTAGTTATCTTTAATTTTCTAATATCTTTTCAATTTTATATTAATATTTCTTGCTTTCTCACAGTTATTGATTTGTTTGTTATTCTAGTTTCCAGGGGGTCCAGTAGTTGGATGATTTACCACTTTCTGTCCTAAATCATTTGTTCTCCTTACAATTATTCTTATCATAGAATTTATTTCATTTATCTCTTAATTTATTTCTTCTAGCCTTTCATACAGTTTTCAAAGAAAATAAGTTTACATCTTTGATGCTCTGCTTATAGTTTTTTAATGGAGTTACTCTTTCCTCCTAAACTTGATTTTTGACAGGGACAGGTACCACTCCTTGATGTGCTTTGAACTGAGAACTGAGGTAGCTGACCCTGGTTGGTCTTATTCTAGGTCATTTAGGTTACTCTGCTGACCTCTACACCTCCTACAGTAGGGACCCTAATCTTTGAGGTTCATAGTGCTGTATAGTCAGGGGCCTCTCTAGCATCTCCAGGCAGAGTGTTAGGGATCTCAGAGCTTGGGAGACCTGAGCTCTCCTAGTCTGGATGCTTCCACAATGGTCACTTGCATTTGTGGTGGCCCTGCTTGGGGGCTTCCAGTCGCTCTGCATCTTTCTCAGGGGAGCCTGCTGCTCTATCTCAAGACTCAGAACCTTGCAAGTTATATATATCTCTGTTCCATTTCTGTTCACACTGGGGGGCTGCCAGTTTGTTTGCATACGCTGCCATTAGTGGGTCCTCTTTCCTACTTGTTCCCCCATTTGAATGTAAGCCTGTGAGCTTCTGGCTGAATCTGCGTGCAGTTCTGCGATAGTATACTTTCCCACTTACTGAATTTCTTTATTATTCAGTCTTATGCAAATTTCAAGTTTTTGCTAAAGTAGGTATGCGGGAGCTGGGTCTGCCTTCATTTAGTCAGACACATTGGCTGGAAATCACATTTGAGAATACATACTCTAGTCAAGCTTTCTGGCCTATAATTTAGAGAAAACACAGACCCCTCAGTAAACTAGAAAAAGGCCCCATTTCTAACAAATCATTATTTTTTTACACATCATCAAACTAATCAAAATGGGCCTCCATTTTTAAGGGAAATTGCCAATTTCCATTTTTGTAAAATATTCTCCTTTTTTTAAGATGACTGGTTTTCACTTATCTGAGGTAAACTGCTATAATAACAAAGAGAGAAATTGCTGGTTTCCCTCTCACCCTTTCATTCTAACAGAATGTCCTAAAATGGCAAAAGGATGTGAGAACAATTGGTACAAATCACTGTACTAGGGCTGAGACTAGTGGAAAAAAAATGAAGTCAAATGTAAGGGATAATAAACCCAACAAGAGGAAAGGGTAACAAATTTCTGTCTTTGATTTTGATTATCTTTTATATAACAATTTTTACACTTGTAAACACCGAATATTCCTAAGATAAGGCAGCACTTAATAATAATTACAGTAATAAAAGTACAAATTATAGTAACTGGTTGAGACTGCTCCTAGAATCTGAAGCCTAACTTAAAACAATATAAACAGCTCTTTCCAAAGTCCTTTCAGGAAAGTTCTACATGGATCCAGGATACAACAATCTTTGAATATCAAATAAACAGCATAATCAGGGAAAAAAACTAAAATATTTTGGTGACCAAAAGAAATCTGGTACTAGATGGATTAAAAAAAGAGGGAGAAAGATGTTAGGTGCTTAGTCATAAGCAAGGTAATTTGCATGTTGCCAATAGTGGACTGCAAACCATATAATCAGGTGGTTGAACTTAGTTCCTCGTGCTGAGAGAATAAACACTATAGCGGGTACATGGGGAGCTAGGTGGTGCAATGGATAGAACACCAGATTTAGAGTTAAGAAGACTCATGTTCCAGAGTTCAAATCTAGCCTCTGACACTTACTAGCTTGTACTAGTAATTTAAATAGAAAGATCTTTCTCATTAATTAATAGGCCCACATGATCTGCTTAAATCTCCTGGAAGCATGGGTCACATGTGGTGGGAGGAGCTTGCTGAAGAGGCAGAACAGAAAGGGCAGAGCAGACCCAAGAGGAAGTGAGTGAGTAGGAACAGGTCAGAGGGGAAAGAACACAGGCCAAGTAACACAGGCCCAACTGACACATTGTGACCATGGTAAGAAGGCCGGGGTTGAAGGAGGGGAGGTTTGAGACTGACACATTGTGACAGATGATGGTGAGAAGGCCCTGACTGAGGAAGGGGAAGTTTGAGAATGACTTTGCCCTCTACTGTGATCATATTTATTAACTTCTTTTGGCTTTCTGGTGCTTAAATAAATGTTTTTCTTTTGCCTTCTATATGGAGAGTCTTTGTATTTTGTGATTGAGAACTATGCTGGCATATTCATAGCCACCACCAGTGCTGTGAATATTGCCTTGGTGATACACTTGGCATCACAAACCAGATCACAAAGTAAAAAAATCTCTATTTGGAGGCAGAAATGATTTAGAGGAAGACATTAATATCACGGATGGGAGAATTTACCATTTTCCTCACTAACAAGGGAATGAGCTTGTGAAAACTGGGAAGCGAGATTACAGCACAGGGAACCTGAAGATCTGGAAAGGTGTTTGCAAGGAATACCAATAAAACCAAGGAAGGAGTTGCCAATGGTAAGTAGGAGAGGCTGAGTTTTACTAACACCTTACCGTATTATGCGTATAAACAGAGATGAGCTGCTTAAGAAAAAAATCCAGATGGAAAATGAGTACAAGAGCAGTCGGGGGTGGGGGGTCTCAGGTGGAAGGAAAGGTTGTTCATTTAGCTCAGAAGAAGCTGAAGGCTAACAAAAGAAATGCACATCTGATCTTTGTACAGACCCAGCCTAGTTGCCACAATGACAAAGACAGTGAAATAATTTTAGAGGAAGAAGTTTCTCAGTCAGAAGCACGCCCAATAGTGAGGTGGAAACAGGAGAACCAAGGAGGTAACTCAGTGTTTAGGGAAATAATTGAGGATTTTATTCAGCAGGAGGTAAATTCACCCAAAGGATGGGAGAATTGTTAATACCTTGCATGGTGAGAATCAGTGATGATGGAGCTGGAGGAATAGCTATTGATCCTGTCAACTGCCTGAAATTTATAGGTATGAGAATCCTTTTGTGAATTTCCAATTAACTCATGCCCTCAGTTTACTCCCCAACCTTTGCATTGAATCTTCCCATTCCAGTGGGCTTTGCCTGCCATGCTGAGTCAGGTAATAAGGTTTTCTACACCTGAAATATAGTCAGGGTGTGGGAGATAGCCCTTTAGTATTGCAACAAATCAATAGCTAGATATTAAGAGTGCACTATTGGGGAACTAGGTGGTACAGTGGATTGAGTGACAGGCCTGCAGTCAGAAAGACTCCTCTTCCTGAGTGCAAATCTGGCTGTAGAAACTAGCTACGCGACTCTAGATAAGTCATTTAACTCCTCCTCAGTTTCCTCATCTGTAAAACAAGTAGGAAATGGAAAACCACTCCAGTATCTTTGTCAAGAAAACACCAAGGGGTAGAGCCAGGATGGTGACATAGAAAGATGTACATACTTTAGCTCTTCCCCCACAGCCCATAAAATACCTGTAAGGAATGACTCTCAACAAATTCTAGAGCAGTAGAAGCCACAGAATGACAGAGTGGAGGAGACTTTCAGCCCAGGGCGAACTGGAAGGCTGAAGGGGAAAGCTCTGTCACACCAGATATGGAGAGGAGTACAGCCCAGCCTTGACCATGAGGAGCCAGGAGGAGGACCAGAGCAGGCCTCAGGGAGGAATCCCCAATGGCAGCAACAGCAGTTCGAAGATCCTTCAACCCACAGGCACCAAAGGTCAGTGAGAGGGCTTTATCAGCTGGCTGAGAAGGGAGCAGGGTCCTCCCCATAGCTCTAGCCCCAGGTGGCGGCAGCAGAGGCTACAGCAGGCAGCAGTGGCTCCCAGTGTAGGCAGCAGCCAACATCCATTGTTGGAGTCCTCATTGTAAAGCCCCTGGGGGAATTGAGCACCTGATCTGAACTTCAGCCCTGAGTGCTGGTGTGGCAGAATTGGAGGTGAGGCGGCTGTGAAGAGGAAATTCTACTCCTCACAGATTCTGGGCACAAAAGTTTCTTATTGCTCCCAGATTGGTGTGCAGGCTTGATTGTGCCACCTTGAAGGAACTAACAAGTTACAGATCCCCAGAGAATACACTACTCTTGACAAAGAACCCAAAAGTCAAGTAACTGGTTGGGAAAATGTCCAAAAAAGAGAAAAAAAATAAAACTATAGAAGGTTACTTTCTGGGTGAACACGTATCTTCTATCCTTTCAGATGAGGAAGAACAATGTTTACCACCAGGGAAAGACATAAAATTCAAGGCTTCTGTATCCTAAACATCCAAAATAAATATTCAGTTGTCTCAGGTAATGGAAGAGCTCAAAAAGGATTTTGAAAATCAAGTAAGAGAGGTGGAGGAAAAATTGGGAAGGGAAATGAGAGAGATGCAAGAAAATCATGAAAAGCAAGTCAACAGCTTGATAAAAGAGACCCCAAAAAATGCTGAAGAAAGTAACACTTTTGAAAATAGGCCAACTCAATTGGCAAAAGAGGTTCAAAAAGCCAATGAGGAGAAGAATGCTTTAAAAAGAAGAATTAGCCAAATGAAAAAGGAGGTTCAAAAGCTCACTGAAGATAATAGTTCTTTAAAAATTAGAAATGGAACAGATGGAGTCTAATGACTTTTTGAGAAACCAAAAAATCACAAAACAAAAACAAAACAAAAAAAATGGAAGATAATGTGAAGTATCTCACTGGAAAAACAATTGACCTGGAAAATAGATCCAGGAGAGACAATTTTAAAATTATGGGACTACCTAAAAGCCATGATCCAAAAAAGAGTCTAGACATCATCTTTCATTAAATTATAAAGGCAAACAGCCCTGATATTCTAGAACCAGAAGGTAAAATAAATATTGAAAGAATCCACCAATCACTTCCTGAAAGAGATCCAAACAGAGAAACTCCTAGGAACATTGTATTCAAATTCCAGAGTTACCCAGGTCAAGGAGAAAATACTGCAAGCAGCTAGAAAGAAATAATTTGAGTACTGTGGAAATACAATCAAGATAACACAAGATCTGGCAGCTTCTATATTAAAGGACTGAAGGGTGTGGAATATGATATTCCAGAAGTCAAAGGAACTAGGATTAAAACCAAGAATCACCTCCCCAGCAAAACTGAGTATAATACTTCAGGGTAAAAAATGATCATTCAATTAAATAGAGACCTTCTAAGCAATCTTGATGAAAAGACCAGAGCTGAAAAGAAAATTTGACTTTCAAACACAAGAATTAAG
The DNA here is from genome assembly GCA_023548195.1 of Bettongia penicillata ogilbyi. NCBI lineage: Eukaryota > Metazoa > Chordata > Mammalia > Diprotodontia > Potoroidae > Bettongia > Bettongia penicillata. The sequence continues at coordinate 840,726 of JAJHZJ010000385.1, forward strand.
AGAAGCATGAAAAGGTAAACAGGAAAGAGAAATCATAAGGGACTTACTAAAGTTGAACTGTTTACATTCCTACATGGAAAGATAATATTTGTACCTCTTGAAACTTTTCTCAGTGTCTGAGTAGTTGGTGGTATTATACACACATGCACAGAGAGAGAGAGAGAGAGAGAGAGAGAGAGAGAGAGAGAGAGAGAGAGAGAGAGAGAGAGAGAGAGAGAGAGAGAGGGAGAGCGCGCACAGGGTGAGTTGAATAGGAAGGGATCATATTTTAAAAAATAAAATTAAGGAGTGAGAGAGGAATATATTGGGAGGGGAAAGGGAGAGATGGAATGGGGCAAATTGTCTCTCATAAAAGAGGCAAGAAAAAGCCTTTTCAAAGGAGGAAAAAAGCGGGGAGGTGAGAGAGAAAAGTGAAGCTTACTCTCATCACATTTGGCTCAAGGAAGGAATAACATGCACTCAATTTGGTATGAAAACCTATCTTGCAATACAGGAAAGTAGGGGAGAAGGAGATAAGCAGGGTTGGGGGATGATGAAATAGAAGGCAAATGGGAGGAGGGAGTAAATAGAAGTAAACACTCTTGGGGAGGGACAAGGTCAAAAGAGAGAATAGAAGAAATGAGAGGCAGGATAGGATGGAGGGAAATATAGTCAGTCTTATACAGCATGACTATTGTGGAAGTCATTTGCAAAATGACACATATGTAGCCTATATTGAATTGCTTGCCTTCTCAGTGGGAATGAGTGGGGAAGGAGGAAGAAAGAGAAGCTGGAACTCAAAGTTTTAGGAATAAATGTTGAGTATTATTCCTGCATACAACTGAGAAATAAGAAGTACAGGTAATGGGGTATAGAAATTTATCTTACCCTACAGGACAAAAGAGATGATGGGGATAAGGGAAGGGAGGGATGTTAGAAGGGAGGGCAGATTGGTGCAAGCGGTAATCAGAATGCTCAGCATTTTGGGGTGGGGGGGAGGGGAGAGATGGTGAGAAAATTTGGAACTCAAAATTTTGTGAAAATGAATGTTGAAAACTTAAAATAAATTAATAATAATTTAAAAAAACACCAAAAAAAATTAGAATCCTTTTGTAAAAGAAACTTTTAGAGATTATAATATGCAAAGAGGTAACGATACAACTAATCTGTTAGCTTTGGTTGCAGAAGGCTGAAATAGGTAGTATACTACTGACTATGTGGCCTAATGGACACAGACCCTGGTATTTACTTAGGGACTGTATAAGAAAGTTAAAGGAAGAGGTAATGAAGACTGGCGGAACGATCGGAAATGCAGATACATACTATGATACTCCCTTTGCAGTTTACCACAGGAATATAATAGTGAAGACACCGCCTCCTACTTGCAAGCATTTGATTTTGACTCTAATAACTGGGGAAATAGGGCACCCTCTGTTAGAAATGCTGGACAAGATTTCACATTTAGGTGACTTAGGAGACTGGGGAAAAGACAACATTGCTAGACAGAGAAGAGTAAATGGCTAGTGGATTCAAAAATCAGAATAAATTGACAAGGAGAGAACTGTTTACTGCTCTACTGAGATCAGAGTTAGATTTTAGAAGCATAGATGGTATTCCAAACTAACGAACCATACAGAATGTACTGAGAAAAAGGACTTGATACTAGATGAAATGGAGAAGTAAGAATTGCCCCTACCAACCCTGCTGAACCCTTGCATCCAAGTTTGTCACACCTTCAGGGAGAAGAGAAAGTTGGCCAGTTCAGATTAGGATTAGCAGTTTGAGGAATAATGTATTGACTGGAGTAATAGATTCTAACTATCAAGGGGAAATTATAGTAACATTCCAAAATTTAGGTGATGGGTCCATACAGTTTTGTAAATATAATAGAATAGTTCAAGGGATTATTTTTCCTTGTGAAACAAGACCACTTGTGAAAACTTGCCTTCCTTCTGAAATAAGTAACAAAGGAACTGAGGGACTGGGTTCTACAGATAGAATAAAATCAAGAGCTAAACTATGAGTAAAATGGAAGCCAGATGATGTTCCAAAGGCTGCAGAAATTATATCACATGGGAAAGATAATACTGTAACTGTTGTTTATTCAGGAGAGGATGATTACCAAATTGTACCCTTAACTCATATACTCTACTGTGAATGAGGCTGTGATAGTGTGTTTATGGACTCCAGAACCACAGTTGACTCTATATCTACTCTGCTTCTGATTACTATTTTCTTGTTTTGTTTCTTTGTTTTTGGCTTTTCATCTATTAAACTTGTTTGCTAGATTTGTTTCCTATAGGCTTAGTACCCCCTACATGCAGATGCCTGACCACTTAAGCTGGATGTCACCTCCTATCCATGATGGTGATGTGTCATCTGTGGACCTGAAGATGACCAAACTCTAGATGCCAGCTAAAGAACTGATCTCTCAAATGGGACCTCTTGGGGCAAGGAAAGCTCTACATCCAATCTCAGCAGGAAGTAGTTGTGGAAGAAGAGAGTTTCGCCCCTTACCCCAAGATTTTTGGCTCCATTTGTCGAGAGGTAATGATGGGGTGCTTGTAACACCAGTTGCTCCACTGACCTATGTAATGAATATTAAAGCTCTTGGGGCCAAATGCAATAGTAATTTAAATGGGAAGATCTTTCTCATTAATTAATAGACCCATATGATCTGCTTAAATCTCCTGGAAGCCTGGGTCACGTGGTGGGAGGAGCTTGCTGAAGAGATGGAACAGAAAGGATGGAGCAGAATCGGAAGAAAGTGAGTAGGATCAGGTCAGAAGGGAAAGAACACAGGCCAGCTGACACAGGCCCAACTAACACATTGTGACCACTGATGGTAAGAAGGCCCTGGCTGAGGGAGGGGAGGTTTGAGAATGGCTTTGCCATCTACTGTGATCATGTCTATTAACTTCTTGGTCACCATAATGGATTTTGCTTTCTGGTAATGAGATTTGGCTTTCTGGTACTTAAATAAATTTTTTTCTTCTGCCTTCTATATGGAGAGTCTTCTACATTTTGTGATTGAGAACTACACTGGCATATTCATAGTTACCACCAGTGCTGTGTGATCCTCAGCCAGTAACTTAAAGCTGTTTGCCTCAGTTTCCTCATCTATAAAATGAGCTAGAGAAGGAAATAACAAACACTCTAATGTCATTGCCATGAAAACCCCAAAAAGGGTCACAAAGAGTCAGACAAGACTGAAACATCTAAACAGCAACAAAAAGTGAATCCTCCTGATACAAGAGTATGAGAAAGAAAAATACAAACACCTTGTCCATTTTTCTAAAGAGAAATTTTAGTTCTCTTCTAAAAAACAATGCATGATTGTGTCTTGAATCATTTCAAAGGAAGAAAGGTAGAGAAGAGGGATCCACTAGGGGGGGATGCAAAAAGAGGAACAGAGCAAGCTACGAATGGGGCATGCAAGGAAGAGTTTCTAAAATAGAAGGAAGAGTAGGAAAGAATGGATGACTCTTGAACCTTATTTTCATCTGACCTGGAAAAGGGCAAGAAGAATACACATATATGCACAGTAGATACAGAAATGAATCTCATTTAAAAAGGAAGTCGAGAGGAAAGAGAGAAAGGGAAAGAAGAACAGAGATAAGAACGAGGGTAAATTGAAGGAAGTAAAGGTCAGAAGCAAAACAGACAAAGAGAAAACAGAGGAAAAAAAGAAGGAAAAGCATAAGACAATAGGATGGAGGAAAATACAGTTAGGAGTCATGAGTCTGAATGGGACGAACTCAAAAGAAGAGGGCAAAAGAAAGGATTAGAAACCAGAATCCAATAATAATATGTTACTTACAGGAAACACAATTGAAATAGAAGATACACATAGAGTTAAAACATAGGGATGGAGCAGAACCTAATGCTTCAGCTAAAGTAAAAAATAGACCTAATTAAAAGAGATAAACAGGAAAGCTACACTTTGTCAACAGGTATTATAGGCAATGAATTAATATGAATACTGAACATATATCCACCTAATGGTATATAGTATCCAAATTTTAAAGAAATAGTTAAATAAGTTATAGGAGGAAATAGTAAAACTATAATAGCAGGGAACTTCAATTTATCTCTCTGAGTCCTAGGTAAATCTAACCATAAATAAACAAGAAAGAATATAAGGAAATGAATAGAATTTTAGAAAAATTTAGATATGATGGAACACTGGGATCCTGAATGGGAATAGAAAGGAATAAATCTATTTCTCAGCTCTTCACAGCACCTTCATGAAAACTGATCATGCATTCCAGTATAAAAATGTCACAAACAAATGCAAAAAAGCAGAAATACTGAATATTTTTATGACCATAATGAAATAAAATTATACTCAATAAATGGTCTTTGAAATATAGATTACAAGTTAACTGGAGACTAAATAACCCAGTCCTAAAGAATGGGGGTGAGTTAAAGAACAAATCACAGAAACAACCAATAATTCAATTAAATGTGATGACACAATGAGACAATACACCAAGATTTAGGGGAAATTTTATACCTTTCAGCAATAAGAGAGAAAAAGAACAGATGAATGAATTAATCATGCAATTAATAAAATGCTCCAATTAAACACCAAAAACTCCACTGAAAATCAAAGGAGAGGTTAACAAAATTTAAAGTTAAAAAAAAAATCACTTAACTAATAAATAAAACTAGTAGTTGTTTTTTGGGAGAAGAAAGCAGTAAAATAGATCTATTTGATTAAAAAAGAAAACCAAATTACCATTATCAAAATTTTTCAAATGAATTCACAAAGAACAAGAAATAAAAACATGATCAGGAGTTATTTCATCTACCTATAAACTGATAAAATTGAACATTTAAATGAAATTGATGAATATTCATAAAAATATAAATTAGATTAACAGGATAGGAAATCAAATATTTAAATAACCTTATCTTAGAAAAAGAAATTAAACAAGACATAAATGAACTCCCAAAGGAAAAAAAAAGACCAGGAATAGATGAATTTACAAGCGAATTCTATCAAATATTTAAAGAACAATTAAGTCTAACAGTATATAAACTGTTTGAAAAAAATAGGAAATCCTACCAAAATCCTTCTTTGTCACAAATATGATCTTGATACCTAAACCAGGGAGAGTAAAAACACTGGGGAAAATGGTCTGTAGTTTTCCTCAGTGAATACTGATGTACAAATTAAAAAAAAAATACTATCAGTGAGATTATAGAAATACATCATATACTCAGAACAGGTGGATATTCATACCAGTAATGCAGGGCTGGCTCAATACAGAAAACTACAAGTGTAACCGATCATATTAATAACAAAAACAATGACAAAAACAAATACACAGTATCATAAAGTAATGTAGCAAAAAATTCTCTAGTGACAGAAAGTTGAACTTGAGACGGATCAGTTTTTGTCCAATCACTTTTAACACTATTATAATTCAAAAGCAGTATCTGAGAAGAAAAACAAAGATAGCAAGAATACAAATTAGTTATTACTTTCTGTAATTCATTCACTTCCTTTCCCCAGATTCCAATTTAGTACCAGGTAGTACTTTTTATATCTTTTTTTGATACTTTTTGTATCATTTAAATAACATGGAGATTAATTAGCAGTCTGTCTGAAACAAAAAGCAGGAAAACACAATATGTAGAAGTAGAGGAATGTCAAAGACTTCCACACCCACTTTGGCACTTTTTTTCCCATCTCATTTATCTGATATTATTGTATAAGTATCTGTGTTGATGTCTTACCCCTCTACTAGACAGCAAGCTCCACAAGGGTAAAAACCTAACCCTTCATCTTCCCTGCACATTTTGTTAATGACAATGTAAAATTCTTTGAAAACCTATATAAAAGTTATCTACTGTTTTAAAAACTATTGTTAGGCGACACATATATCACTAAAAATCAAGTTGGTAATCTCAAACCACATAAAAGTCTGCATTCTATTGGACTTTAGCAATCATTTTATTTATTACTTATTTATTTTTAGCTTTCAACATTCACTTCCATAAGTTTTAAATTTTCTCCCGTTCCCTCCTCTCTCCTTCCCCAAGACTGCATGCAATCTGATATGGCTCTACACATACATTCCTATTAAACACACTTTCATATTAGCCACACTGCACAGAAGAATTATAACAAATGGGGAGAACATGAGAAAGAAAAAAGCAAAACAAAACAAAAAATGAAGTCTTTTAGCAATCATTTTATCAAGTGGTTTTATCAATGGGAGCAAGTATTCCTTCCAACAATGAACACATCAACTTCTCTGAGCCTCTTCCTCCTATGATTCTTGTCCATGTTCTACCATACATTCACTCATCATGCTAGAGGACCTTCTCATTTTCTTCTAGAAACATGGAGATACTGATAAAGCATATGGGCTATCAACAGTAATCTCATGTTCTCATCACATGACTTGCCTACTTTTTTGCACTTATATTTGATTACATGCCTTATATTGCTTTATGTTTATAATTTTTTTTTTGTAGTATGTTGCAGCCTAGTTGTGCACCTTTTATTGCTCTATTCTCAACTTGAATTCTTTGGAATTTGTATTCCATGACCCATAGATATGCAACATTACTGGATAAATACTGCTATTAAAAATATGGGCTTTTGCTTTCAGAGAAAAGCAAAGGGTCACAAACTGTTTAGTACTGACAAATGCAACTTAGTAAGAACAGATATGTATAGAAGGAAAAGATACAAGTGATGTAGAAGCATATGACAAATATGTTGACATTTCAAATTACAAGTAAATTTAGAAATGTGTTCTAAAATTATAACTATATTTAAAAGTCTCTCCAGGATATCAAAACTGTTTCATTGTGGTTGAACTATGAAACCTTATTCCTCCCCGGCAAGAAGCACCATATCCTGGAAAGAACACTAAATTTGAAATCAAAATTTAGGTTTAAAACTTGGTGTTGCCATTCACTACCTATGAGACCTTTGCTCAGTGACTAAACTTCTCCAGGCCTGAGTTTATGCAACTGAAAAATGAAAGTCTTGGACTAAATGCCTTCCAAGATCTATTCTAGGTTCCAATGAAATCTGAACCTTGAAAATTTACTTGTTTGAATCAAGTGTTCAAAGAGTTTCTTCTCTAACAAAAAAGGGATTATAGTCCTCATCTCATTAAGATGAAAACCAAATACCTGCAATTCAAATCTTCCTAAAAAGTTTACATACACAATATTGTCACAAAATGTTTGCCAAGAGACTACCTTTCTGTTAAGTTATAAATGAAAATGAAATTATAAATTTTCTTGCAAATGGCACATTATCCAAAAAGTGACACATCTAAAAGAGGTCTTTATAAATATTTTAAGAATTACACGAGAAATATCCTTGCTTCGATTATTTTAAAGATTTAGAACTATTCTGGCCACCCCTCCACAATCCCTTTATAACTAAACGGTTTTCAAGGGTTGCTGTGTACATATGGGGTGGGGGAGGTGCAACATCATCGTTCCATGGGCAACCTTGTGATGAGTCTTTCAAAACATAACTAGGGCAGCCCTTAAACAACAAATAAGGTCAATCACCAGGCTCAGACTCCAATTCTTGGGAAATGCAGTAATTACAAAAGCATTAAAGGAATAATTTTCAAATGTTAAAAATATTCACTGTCAGAATATCCAAGAGATTAATAGGTATCTCCTAAGAGATACAAGGGAAAACGAAAAGTAAAAGGTTGTGAGGAATACAAACAAATAAATACAAAAATTTCCTTCCCAAATGACAACAAATTAAAACATTAAAACATCTGAATATGTTGACATGAACAAACCATTATGTTCTCGTGTTTTAGGCTGCCACCAAGAGCACTTCAAATGGAATTATCGGTGTATTTCTATTTGGGACCCTTTTATATCTTTTGTTGTTTTTTTAAGGTAACCCAAGAAATAATACATAATAGAAATTTTTTTGAAATCAACAAGCCATGTGCCAAAACATTAAATTGTTCCAGCCTAAAACATTAAAATAATATTGAGAGAATGTTCTTTAAGGGCTCATAAGCCTAACTTCCTAGAATTCTTGTTCCCTATTTTCTCAGACATGGAGAAGACTGATTATGTACCAGAAGCAAGTTCTTGAGGAATAGCTATTTTCTATTTTATGCTAACAAGACCTTCTACCTGCTAACTTCCTCTGAGTAGGATTACAACAAGAAAGTGAGCCAGAGGAAATACAAGTTCCTGTTTCAAGAATCAAGATAATCAAACTGTACATATAGGCCAATTCAACAGAAGATCTCTAAAAGGTAGTTATCAAACTTTTTCAATCAACTATTTCAATAAGGCAAGATGTTACTCCTCCCCTAGCACATCCTACTTATAATGAAAAATAAGTAAAAATAAGGTCAGATAGCAATAAAGTTCATCAAAAGTAAATGTCAGAAACTAAAGCATATTGTCATAATGCAAACAATAATACAGGATACTCTCTGAGATTCTGCCCTTCATGGAAGTACTAAGAAAACCACTGCTTTAAAGATGAAATTTGATGTTGGTAGGACTGTGGACTGATACAAACATTTTGGAGGATCATTTGCAATATTGCAAACATTTTTCAATATGGATCACAAAAAAAAAAACCTCAATTAAATCTCATGACCCACAGATTCCACTGCAAAATTTTATTCCTAAAATATTATCATAAAACACCTCCTACCCTCTCCCAATCATAACTACTATATAATAGCCAAGTTGGCGAGGAGGACCCTAGATGTTCAAGAATTGGAGAATGACTGAAAAAATTATGATAAATTAATGTGGTGATAACATGGCATAGTGGATGGAAAGTTAGACTGGGAATCAGGAAATCCTAGATTTAAATCATTCCTGTAACATTTACAGGCTGTTTAACCTCAGACAGATTACAACCAACCTCTTAGCACTTCCCAGAAACTCTCTTAAAATTATTAAGCTTTAAGGAGAAGCACTTATCTGCATTAATACTAGAAGTCTTACTTCAAATTCCTTGTATCAATAAAATTATAGATGTGGTCTAAAAATTCATATGATGGAGTGTTATGGCACCATTTAAAACATTAAACACAATGAATATAAGGAAATACAAGGAGAGGTATAGAAAGTGATGAAGTCAGCAGAACCAGAACTATACTTACATTGTAAACTATTTAAAAGATAGTAAGAGTAATAAAGACAAATCCAGAAGTAGCAAAACACTGGAACAGATCTGAAATGACACAAACAAGAGATTTTTTTTTTGCTTGTTTGCTTTTTGTTTACCTAATCACCAAATGCCTGAGTTGGAAGACAGCTTAACAGTTAGTAGTAGTAATACTAGTAGCTGGCATTTACATAGTGCTTTAAGGTATGCACAGCACTTTACAAATATTGTACCATTTTTCCTTCACAACAGTTCCAGAGAAATAGGTGCTATTATTGTCTTTATTTTACATGAAGAACATGAGAAAACTGAGGCACAGCACAGTTGAGTCGTCTCATGTCGCACAGCTAATAAATGTCTGCAGCAGGACTTGAACTCAGGCCTTTCTGACTCCATAGTTTACCTTCAAGGCAATCCATTCCACTTTTGGATATCTTGGTTATGATGTTTTTCCTTGGATAAAGTCTTTTTTTTCCATTCTTCTTAAACTTCACCCACTACTTCTTCCCTCTGGAAAAAATGCTAACCTCTCTTTAACATGACAACTCTTCAAATGACAACTAATACGTCATGCCTGCCTACCCCTAGTTTTCTCTTTTCCAGATTAAACATTTCCATGTTCCTTCAACCCAATCTCATTTAACAAGATAAGAAGATCCTTAATTATTAACAATTGCTCTCCTCTGGACACTCTCATCAGTGTCTTTCCTAAAGTGTGATTCCCTAGGACTAAATAAAAACACTGTTCTGACTAGGGCAGAGTATGACAAAAACATCAATTCCCTGGTCCTGTTATTACGCCTTTCTTAAAGCAGCCTAAGATCACATTAGCATTTTAAGCTCCCATATCACACTGCCTCAAACTGAGTTTGTAGTTCTCTAAAACCCCAAAACCTCTGAGAAAAACTACAAAATAGCCATGTATTAACTCACATAGTTTTTACCAAAAGCTATGGGTTTCATGCAAGACTTTACTCCTTTTTTTGTATATTAGTTTGTCTTTACTGAATTATGTTTATTTTTTTAAAAGTTAAAAAAAAAGAAGTCACTTAAAAGAAAACCCAGCAATCTGAATATCTAAATATGAAAAGTAGCATTTTTCCTAAACTTATAAAGCTATACAACCCAGTGTTTATCTTGAGCCACTGTACTGTTACACAATGTATCAAGGTCACAAAACCAACTCAGTTAATTATGTTTATCATTACATTGTACTCCTATCTTCTCCAGTGACTATGATATTATCTTTTGAAGCAGTAATAAAAAACCTCTTTTCATTCGTTTGCTTTTGATGGTTCTGTGCCACTTCTGGATTTTTCCACTGCAAATTAAACTAGAATAAGTTGTTCCACCTAATGAAGTAAACTTACGGCTTATTATCCCGTCAGAATTATACACAGCAATAGAAATAGTCTTAAGACTTATCAGTTCTTGATTTTTGGTTGTTTCCCCTTGTATGTGGGGGGGGGGGGGGGCGGGAGGGTTGAACTATATGAATTTAAATTAATATTAGCAAAAATAGTACACGACTATGCGAAGGTGGAACCTGTTTAAAGTGAACTCAGTTGTTAAACACCTGGCTTCTATTAAAAAAAAAAAAAAAAGATCGATAATGCTGAGGGATGAAAAGGTCAACTTCAGGTCCTTACGCTTCAAATCCTTACACCTCCATTGTGTGTATGTGTCAGTCTACGAAAAGCTGAAAGAGGTGTCCAGTCCATCCTTAAATCACATAACAGTTTTTCACACACCAGCACATGCCTAGTGTAATCACTTCTCAGAAATGCTAGCCGTGCAATTGAAAGTGACGCAAGCTCCCAAACACTTTCCATCCAAGATCCACAACCCACCCACTCTTCTTCAAACATTTCCGAAAGGAACCTCTGAATCGAAACCCGAGCTCGAAAAGTCTCTGAAGTTTAAACCCCACCAACAGAACCCTCGGGGTGATTAGGGTACAACGCTACCAACCTTAAACAAAAAAAGAGAAAGAAAACAAAGGAGCACAAAACAAGACCTGACAGAAGAAAATAACCACGTAAACAATCTCAGCCCGAGACTCCGCAGCCCCACAAGTGGTTGGGTTTCAGGTGGGTGCCTCCCCGGCGAAGGGCTGATAGTCCTTATTCCAGATGAAAAGGCTGCAAAGCCTGGCAGCTGACACAAGCCAGGACTACTTGGCAAAACTGATTTTCTGAAGGGGTGGCATGTGAGCGACCTTCCCACAGCACATCTGCGGGCGCTCCCTCCCTCTTCGCCCCCCCGGCCCTGGAAACAGCACCCCCTCCTGCCCTCCCCTTCCCCCCCACCTCCCCGAGCATTTGTAAACACCCTGGGCCCGCCCGCCCATTCACCCCCACCCCCCTTGTCTCTCGGTGGGCCCTAGTTACGCTTTCTTTCGAGATCCGCGCCTCCCTGGGAGCGGGAGGAAGGGAGCTCCTGACCCTTACGAAACGCCTCCCTCCAGGCGACACTCGCCCCGCCGCCCGCGGGGGGCCCTGCTCGGCTCCCCGGCCCCCTCCCTCTGCCAGGCCCCTCGGGCCGCCCGCCCCTGCCCCCTCCGCGCGGTGCTCGGGCTGCTGCTGACAGGAGGGGGAGGGTCCCCGGCCGGGCTGGGGGGCAGCGGCGGCGCTCACCTGGCGGAGCCTGGGCGGGGGGGGCCGCGCGCCCGGGTCCCGGCGCTCGCGCTCCGCTTGGCGGCGACAGGACGAGGCCCCGGCGGCCCCCGCGGCGGCGGCGGCAGCGGCAGGGACAGACCAGCGCGCGCGGACGCCGGAGCAACTGACTCCAGACAGCCGGGGACCGCGCGCGCGCGCGTGGGACGGCTCCGACTTGGTGGGGAAGGGGGGGAGGAGAGAGGGGAGGGCTGGGAAGGACGGGCACGCGCACTAGGGGGCTGGGAGGGCCGGGGGGTGTGCTGTGGGGAAGGGGCTGGTATAGTGTGGAAGGACCAGAAAGAGGCAACAACTATTGATGGTGAATCTTAAGGGGGGGGAAGGGGGCGGGACGGGAGCCGGGGCGGAGCTGTCAATAACAAGGAACGAGCAGCGTGAGGGCTGGCGACGTCACTGGAGCGAGGGTCGGCTAGGGGAAAGGGGGAGGGTGTGTCCCTCAGGCGCATGCGCTGCCTGCTGTCCTACACCACGTGGTAGGCGCCCTGGCTTCGGAACTGTGGAAGCCAAGTTGGAAGGTCCGCTGTCCGGCTGCTTGTTTCCTAGAGGACCTCGCCTAGGCTAGGCCAGGCGGCGGAGCAGGACAGCCTGTACTGAAGCAGCGCAGCAGAAACTGTTGTGGGTCTGGTGTCAGGGGACCGTGAGCCGAACCCCGGGCTCTTCCACTAACTTCCAGGGTAACTGTGGGCAAGTCGGTTAACCGGTCTGGGCCTCAGTTTACTCATCTGTAAAATGAGGATGGGCTTTTCTGGCCCCAAAATTACAAATCTGTGAACTCCAGGGAAGGACTCTGGGCAGTAATTCCAGTGCTTGTCAAAATTCGGACAAGTAATCCTTTTTATTTCGTCCATTTTCCAGAATGATCAGCAGTAACTCAAATCCTATAATACAGTCCCTTCCTAAATGAGTAAACTGAGGCTCAGATTCATTAGGTGAGCTGGACAAAGTTGTACAGCTCGTTCAGTCAAAGTCAGTATTTTAACCCATGACCTCAGGTTTCCGAAGCTAGTATTTATACGCCAACCAGAACAAACGGTGATGAACCCTTATCTTCGTTCTTGTAAACTTTTTTGTCAGCCTTGACCATGCCAAGAAACTGCAGGTTCATTTTTACAGATCTCTGGGCTAGTATCACATAATTTGTCTGTCCTGGAGCCTTTGCCATACTTTCAAAGTCATTTCACCTATTATGGAATTTAGAAGTACCCACCCCACTTAGGTGTCAGAATGGAAGGGACCTTACAGGTAATTTTAGGCGAGCCCCCTTGTTTTGCATGAGAGGATGCTGGATACCTAGATACTTGTAAGTTTCCAGGTGTTGAAATGGATAGAATGCCTGGCCTCATCTTGGTGAGGTCAAAGCTGACTCCAGACACTTTACTATCTGTGTGATCCTAGGCAAGCCGTTTGACTCTGGCTGCCTCAGTTTCTTCATCTGTAAAAAATGGCATGCTACTCCAGTCTCTTTGCCAAGAAAACCCCAAATGGGGTCAAAAAGTTGGACATGACTGAAAAAAATGATTCTACAATAACAATTTGAGCAAGTTGAACGACTTGATCAAGATCATGTAAATAGTAAGTAGGAGTGCCAGGATTCAATCCATATGACATTGCTCCAAATCCAGTGCTGCTATGTTACTCTGCCTCTTATGGAGGATGATATGATTATTCTTGCATGTTAGTCTTTCTATTTAAGTGAATCAGCATCATGTTGATTTTTTAAGCCACAGAGCTACGGTATAATGACTAAGTTTGGTAACTGGCCTCCCTGTCTCAAGTCTCCCAGGACTCCAATCCCATCAACACAACTACAACCAAAGTAATTTTCTCTAAAGCACAAATCTAACCATGTGACCCACTACTCAACCAATTTCAGTGGCTTCCTAATACCTCTGGATAAATGTAAACTCTTTGTTTAGCTTTTAATGCCTTGTACAATCTGTCTTCAAGCTATTTTTTCCAGCTTCATTGATATTACTCTCCGTCCCACAGTCTGCGATCCAGTCAAACTGGCCTCCTTTTTGCTCCTCACTCATGATAGCTCCCATTTCCTCTCTCTGTGTGTCTTTACAGTAGTCATCCTCTGTGCTTGGAATACACTCCCTCCATCCTATTCTTCTGTGCCTATCTCCCCCCTTTTTTTACCTTATACCCTCCTTAAGGGTCTGTTTCTAACCAACTGCCTCTCTTTTTATACCTCCTTTCTTATCCACTTCAGTCCCTTTCCCTCCTACTTCACTGTTAGGTAAGATGAATTTCTGTACACAACTGTGTGCTTATGGTTATTCTTACTTCTTTGAACCAGTTCACATGAGAGTGAGGTTCACATGTTGCTGGCTACCTCCTTTCTCTCCCTCTACTGTATAAACTTTTCCTTACACACCCCATTTATATGAAATACTTTATCCCATCCTTCCTTTCCTTTCCCCTTCTCACAGTGCATTCCCCTTTCTCACTCTTCCATTCTTTTTTTGAGATTGTCTCAACATTAATACAAGCATGTCCAGATCCTCTAAGTAAACTCGCTCTAGAACCTTGTGAATGATAAAAGTTCTGAGGGGGTTACATCTTCCCATATAAGAATGTAAAGAGTTGACTTGTTTAGTTTCTTATAATTTCTCTCTTATGTTTACCTTTTTTATGCTACTCTTGAATCTTGTGTTTGAATGTCAGATTTTCTATTCAGCCCTAGTCTTTTCATCAGGAATATATGAGTTTCTATTTCACCAAACATCCTTTTTTTTTTTTCCTCTGTAGGATTAGTACTCAGTTTTGCCAAGTCAGTTATTCTTGGTTGTAATCCTAGCTCCTTTGCCTTCTAGAATATCATATTCCAAACCCTCCACTTCTTTACAGTGGTTGCTACTAAAACTTGTGTGATCTTAACTGTGGCTCCATAGTGTTTGAACTCTTTCCTTCTGGCTGTTTTTAATATTTTCTCCTAGAGTTCTGGATCTTGCCTATAAAATTCCTGGGAATTTTAATTTGGGGATTTTTTTTCAGGAGATGATCAGTGAATTTTTTTTCAATTTCTGCTTTGTCGTCTAGTTCTAAGATATCTGGGAAGTTTTCCTTTATAATTTCTTGAAATATGATTCAAGATTCTTTTTTTTTGCTCCTGGCTTTCAGGTAATCTGATGATTTTTAAATTAATTCTCTTCTATTTATTTTATAGGTCAGTTTTTCCCTTGTGTTTTGCATTTTCTTCTTTTTCCCAGTCTTTTAACTGTGATTGATTGTTTCTAAATGTCTCATAGACTTATAGCTTCCACTGGGCCAATTCTAATTTTTAAGGAGTTATTTTCTTCAGTATCATTTCATTTTTATTCTCTTTTATCAAACTTTTAATTCTCTTTTCATAATTTTCTTGTATAACTCTCATTTCTTTTCACATTTCCCATTACTCTTATTTGATTTTTCAAATCATTTTTTGCTCTTATTTATCACTTTATTCTAGGAATTCTTATTGGACCTGTGTCCAATCTGTACTTTTCCTTCGAGGTTTTACTTGAAGATGTTTTTAAGTCATTGTTTTTTTTTCTGTGTTTGTGTTTTGAACTTCCTTGTCACCATAGTAGCTTTTTGTGGTCAGGTTCTTTTTTTGCTTGCTGATTTTTCCATCAGATTTCTTAATTTTCTATTTTATATTGGGTGGGCCCTGCTCACTTCTGAGAGAGATGAACTTCTATTTTTATTTATTCAACTGCAGGCTTATATGGTAGACTTAATATTAGAACTGAGTCTCTACTATGTTCATGGGCTTAGAGCTACACAGATACATTTCTGGCTCTTGCTGCTCACACAGGTAGGGCCTCTGCTCCATTAGAAAACATTCATCTCTGCTGTGTAACTGTGACCAGGGACTGACTAATGGTGACAGTTTCCTAATGGCACCCGTTCCTGCTTCCAGTGCTAGTAAATGGATCTCTTTCTGATCATTTCCGTTTTGACCAGGTGTTAAGTCCTTTCACCATCTCTGGGTGATAGAATGCTCCTGTTACAATCCTGGCTAGCCATGTCAACACCTATAGACCTCTCTATCTTTCTAAGCAGCCCAAAGCTGGAAAAATTACTCACTGTGACTTTTTCTTAACTTTTCCAATCAGAATTCAGTTTGATGTGTTTTCTCTGTTGTTGTGCAGGAGGTTGTGGAGGAGGTAAGGCAAAATTTCTACCTATCACCCGCCATCTTGACTCCAAACCTTTTGGGTATATTCTAATCTGTAGAACTCTTACTTTGTTTGATATCTGCTTGAACGTATAGGTTTACTTGCTGTTTACTATTTGTAATTGTCTTTTAGGTGACTATGACCCTAGACTTTGCCATCTGTGTTTTTCCCTTGTGAAGTTTTCTCCATATAATTTGTCATTTTGACTTTTGATCTCTATGAGTGTTTCAGAGGATCAGAAGGGACCTCAGAGACTTTTTCCTGCTTGTGCTGCTTAATTTGATCATTTTTATAAAATGAGCTTATCTGCTCCCTCTTTTAAGTTTGACTTGAGTTTCAATTTACTACATTTTTGCCAATCTTTGAAGGCTCCCAGAGGACAAAAGTCCTCTAGGATTGAAGAACATAAGTTGAATCTGAATACTATAGGCCAATGTTTGAGTTCAATTTCTGACCAATATATTATCAGAGTGATGGTTATGGAACAACTAGAAAAGGAAGTGATAACCATAGAAAACTAGCATGGCTTCAAGAATCAGTCATGCTAAATTAATCTTATGTCCTTTTTTTTTTTTTACAATGTTGCCAAACTGCTACATCAAGAAATTGCTCTAGATACTATTTACTTAGATTTTAGCAAAGCATTTTAGCAAAGTCTCTCATGCTGTTCGCATGGAGCATATGGAAAAAGGTGACAAAACTCAAATAGAAAAAAAGTTGCTAAACTGTACATAAAGATGATGACTTAGAAAACCATATATGCTTATATGTTTCTTTTTTATCAATATATCAAGACATTAAAATCAAATAGGAACAACATTTTAATCTGGTTTGGATGATACTTTATAGTGTTATGAACCTCTTGTGAGTTGTGAGCCACGTATTTGTTATCTCTGGTTTAAATAACACTACAGCTTTATGGATTTTGAGTTGAGTCGTGGAGTGACTGGACCCAATTAATGTTTTGACTTCAGTTTGTAAATAGGCCTCTAGTAGAGTGCGTGCCCTAGGGATCTATGCTTAGTCTTTTGCTGTGTTACATTTTTTATCAATGACTTGGATAAAGGCATAGATGGAATGCTTTTCCAATGCGTGTTGTGACATGGAGCCAAGAAGGGTACCCAGGATATTAATTCACAGAGTTATTATTCACAAAGATCTTGACAAGCCACGACATTGGGTTGAATCAAATTAGATTCATTTTATAGGAGAAAGACTTAAGATTCTTGAGTTCAAAAAAATCAGCTTCACAAATTCAAGATGGGAAAGATATGACTACACAGGCATTTGTCTGAAAGAGGTCTGGGGATTTTAATGGACTGCAAGCTCAATGTGAGTCCATAGTGTGATATAGTAACTTATAAAAGCTAACGTTCCCCCAGGCTGCATTAAGACATGCACAGTAACTATAATCCGGCTGCACACCTGGTCAGGTCACAGCAGAGTATTGTGAGCAGTTCTAATGACCACATTTTAGGAAGAATGTTAATTAACAAACTAGAGAGCATCTGGAGGAGAGTAACCAGGGCAGTGAAGTGTCAAATCCATGACGTAGGAGCGTTGGTTGAAGGATATGGAAATACTTAGCTTGGAGAAAATAAGACTTACTGGGGACATAAGCACTGTCTTTAAGTATTTGAAATGCTGTGCTGAAGAAAGGAATTCAACTTTTTCTCCTTGCCCCCAGAGGGCAGAAGGAGAAGTTGTGGGTGAAAGTTGTAAAGAGGGCAGATTTAGGCTTAATGTCAGTTAGCTATATGCTTTGGTTTTTCTCCTCTGTCCAGTGCCAGGTAGCTATGTCTACCCTTCAGGGCTTTAGGAGGTAACTCTGAGGGTTTGGGATGGTTTTCTTCTCTAGTACTATGAGCTTGGGTCCCCAATGGCTATGTTTCCCCAATTGTTGGGGGACAATAGGGAAATTTACTTTAAAATTCAAAAACTGAGCTCATTTCCCACATGACCTTGGTCTCATTAAGTTCACATTCAAAGGTGGCTTTGATGCTAGTTGAGTATTTGATTCAGAAGGCCAATCTTGAAAGTTCCTCCTTGCTCCTTGGGGATGGACATGAATGCTGCACTGACTCTGGAATCCAGACTCTGGAATGTTAAGATGCTGAGGCAATCTACTAGCAGCCTTTCAAACTCTATGAGTCATGAGGTTTGTCTCTCTCCACCTAGAACAGAAAAGAGGACATGAAAAGGCCAAGGAAAAAGGCCCTGTTTTTCAGGCCACATGACTTCAGAGGGAAAAGGTCCTAAGACTTGTCCTCCACACTATGTTGTCTTACCAGATGCTGGGAACAAAAGTCACTGAACTCCGTAGGATGTGAAAGGCAGACTGTGATGTTGACAGCCTTTCTACCACATGGTCAGTCAACAAGAACCAGTTACAGAATATTCATACATGTTCCACAATCTATCCAAGGCACTTACCTGACATGTCATCATGATACTTTCTGAGGAAAGCTAACACCTCCATGTGGAGAGGTTGCATCAGCTGAGTAAGCTGATAGAATTTGCCCCTACATCAGGTCTCCATGGGGTTAAAGGGTTTCTTTTTCAGGTGTAGGTTGGACCAGACCAGAGGTCCTTAACCTTTTGTATGTCATGGACCCCTTTGATCTTTCTCAGACTAATCTCAGACCCATTCTCAGACTGTTTGTAAATGCATAAATTAAAATTTATAGTATTAGAAGGGATACTAATTCTGTTGACATAAAGATGTAATTTTCCCATTCAAGTTCATGGACCCCCTAAAATCCATCCATGGAAGGTCCAGGGACTCCAGATGTAGAACCCCTAGACTAGATGGTCTCTTAGGTTGCTTCCAAGTCTGAGAATCTATGAAGCATTTATTAAGTGCTCATTGTGTGCAGAATACAGTTGTGAGAAGGTCCTTAATTTCATATAACAGAGTCTGAGGGAGGATAAAAATATATCCCAACAACTATAATATACAATAATTCATAATAAATTCATCAGAGAAATACAAAACAAAGTGTTTTGTGAGGACCAAAGGGGAAGGTTGTCACTATCCAGGGTCATGAGAGAAGACTTTTTGAATTGGACTTTAAAGAACAAACAGAATTTCTACAGGTGAAGTTGGATATGTGTGTGTATGTATATACATATATATATATGTGTATACATACATATATACACACATATATGTAAGTATGTGTGGAAGAATCAGTAGAACATTTGTTGTGATTTTTGCTGAATTATTTCATTCAGTTGCCATTTGCCAAAATCTTGGAATTTCCGGAACATTTTAGTGACTTGTGGAAACAAGAGAACTGAATGTTTAAAATTGGGACTGTCCCAGGATAATTGGGCCATCTGGTCACCATAACTAGATGATTTCTGAGATTGCTTCCAGATCTAAAATTCTGTGATTTTTTTATACTCCCACAGTACCAAGGACACACAGCAAGGACTCAGAAATAGCTGAGTGAAGAACGAATCATGTGAAAATGCAGGACTTGGGGCTAGATGAATTAGAGACTCATTTCAGCCATTCAGATACCGCCTAAGCTGGCAGGTTCTAGAGGAAAGATGTCTTTGCAATAAGAAGAGCTATAATAATGCCACCCCTGAAGACCTATAGAGGAAAAGAATTGGGCCAAACTCTATGGTTGTTTTTTATTGGACCTCTAATCCTTACCTACATATAATAATTCTGCCACTTTCACAAGTTTGTTACCAAAAAGAGTTTAGTGAGAAGATTGTGTAATTAAAATTACCAGAGAAGAGAACATATATACATATATATATGAGAGAGAGAGAGAGAGAGATTGCCCTAGATCTTTGGCAGGTCCCCATCACATCAGGGAAAAAACACCTTCCAAACAATTAGAGCTATCTCAAAGTAAAATGGGATGCCTTGAAAGGTGGTGGGGTAGGCCCCATTCACGGGAGTCATTCAAGCAAGGGATGAATGATTACTTGTCAGTTATTGTACAAGGGTTTCTTTTTGAAGTATAGGCTGAACCCAACCAGTAGTTATATTCTCAAAAAGAGAATATAATTGCCCTGGAGAAGAGAAGAAAAAGTGTCTTCTCTTGCTTGTATAAATAGAAAACCAGGGATATGAAATAGTGCATAGGCTGTCAGAGAGGACTGATGTGTTCGTTGGTTTTGTTGAAAGACTTCCCCTTCCCTCGCCCATCCAAGATCTTTCTTTTTAAATTTTTGTTACAACAGATGACTTACTGGTGGGAGAGGGAAGAAGGATACATTAAGAAATCAATATGATGGTAAAAATATAAAGTATCAATTAAAAGACAATAAGGAGTAGAAACAAATGATAAGGAACAGTAATTTAATAAATGTCACTTAGACATCCTGAAAACACAGTTCAGACTAGATTATTTGAAAGAATCTGTTCTTCCTTTCATTAGACTAGGCAATAGGAGATGGTTTTTTTAAAAAGCACTGAATCAGGAGCAGTTTCCCCACCCCTGGTCAAGAGCCTTGGGACCTGCTTCCAACATCTACCATACTGTGTAACTTTGGGCAAGTCCCATCTCCTCAGGTTTGTGGTTGTTTTTGAGTCTGACTCTGTGTGACCCCATTTGGGGTTTTCTTGGCAGATACTGGAATGTTTTGCCATTTCTTTCTCCAATTCATTTTACAGATGAGGAAACTGAGGCAAACAGGATGAAGTGACTTGCCCAGGGTCACACAGCTAGTATCTGAGGCCAGATTTGAACTTAGAAGGAAAATTTTTCCTTACTCCAGGCTATAACCGCAAGCAAAGTGGGATTTTTTTTGTTTTCTCAGGCTAAATTGTGAGCCTCTGAAGGCTCAATCTCCTTTGAACCCTGATAGTTCACAACTGTACTGAGTCATGTAGGTTTTGTGCTTACTGACTCTGAGCCAATCAGGAGCCGAGCCTTTGTTATATATGCTAAGTGGTTGACATTTTATTTCAGGGGTTCATTTATGAGAAGGCTCTTGTGATTACCTGGTTTAGACTCTTGAGTGACTGTATGTTCAGACCCCCTACCACGAACTCCACCCCCCCACCTCCACCCCATCCCACCCACTGCTCAGATGTAAAGGTTCTCTCGATCCAGGGATGTATGTAAAGTATATAGCAGTATTGTTTTGATTCAGGCAGTAGAGACCTGTCTGGTCTTTATTTCTCTGCTTATAGTTTCTCTGTTTGTATTTTCTAAATGTAATTAAAAAGGATCATTGACCGCTTAAATGGCTATCTTTCCTAGTAAAGCAGATCTAAAACCTGTGCTAGCAGCCATCCTGGGTATGTCAGTGCAGTTGCCCTTACACAGGTCCAGCACTCTACCAACTGTATCACCTAGCTAACCAGGCCTCAGTTCATATACCTATAAAATGAAGGAATTAAACTAGATCATTGCTTAGTTTCCATAACATTCTGGCTCAGTGGAGTGCAAACAGTCTAACTCTTGCCTATTTTTCCAAGAAGAAATAGAGCTTTGGGGTTTAAAATAAACTAAATATTTATTTTCAAAATTACATGGATATCTGAGAAATGATGTAGTATAGTAGAATAACTGCTGGATTTAGAGTCAAAATTGTATTAGGATCTTGACTCTTACATTTCACGTTGTGTGACCTGGGATCAGTCACTTTACCTCTGTGTCACTCAGTTTCCTCATTTGTAAAATGGGGATATTTTCACAGATTTGTTGTGAAGAAACAATTTTGCAAACACTAAAGCACTATAATCAATCAAACCACACTGATTAAAAGCCTTCTATGTGCCAGGAACTGTTCTAGGGACTGGGAATAAAGAGACAAGATGAAACATTCCCTGTTCTTAAGGAACTTATGTTTTAACTGGGAAGACAACATGCACATGCATAGACACACAGAATAAATGCAAATAAAAATAAATAAATGTAACACCTGTGTTGTAAGTTCTTGTATGTAGATGAGAGACCCAAGCAGACACTATTTCAGAGGTTAACCAGTTGGTTAATCACAGAATCACAGAACAAAGTAAGACCTTAGTGGACCTCTATTCCAACTCAAAGTTGAGAGTAATTTATGATATAGCATAACATAACATTCAGCTTCAGCTTAAAGACTTCTAAGGAGCAGGAACCAATGACCTCTCAAAGCAAAACCATAACCATTTTGTACAGTACTAATAAAATTTTTCCTGACATCATAAATTTGTCTCTCCGACTTCCATCCATTGCCAATAGTTCTTCCCTTTGGAGCGAAACAGAACAAATACAATCTCTTTTCTAGAAAACAACCCTTTTAAATACTTGAAGAGAGCTATTATACCCTGCCTGAGTCTTCTCCAGGATAAACATCCCTAATTTCTTCAACCAACCCTCACATTTTAGTGATATGTTTGGGCTTATATTTCAGTGACTTTGTTTTTAGAGAATTCTGGGAGAGAGAAATTGGTTACCAAATGAGATAGTTTTGAGAGAAAAGAGAAAGGGGCCAAGGATAGATCTTTGGAGGATGCCCATGGAGGAAGCCATGACCTACAGGAAGATGCAGCAAAGGAGACTGAAAAGGGAGAATTAGACAGGTAGAAGGAAAATCAGGGAAGAGAAATGTCATGAAATGCTAGAAAGAGAAAAGTAGGTAGGAGAAGAGAGTGATAAATAGTGTCAAAGGCATCATAAAAGTCAAAAGGGAAGAGGATTCAGAAGAGTGTTAGATTTGACAATTAAGAGATCATTGAGAACAAGAGAGAAGTAGTTTCAGTTAAGCTGAGGTTGTAAGCAAGAATGCAGAAGGTTGAGAAGAGAGTGAGAGGAAAGTAGAGGATTTGAGTTCAGACACTTTCTCAAGGAGTTTAGCCATGACAGAGAAGAAAGATATGACAGCTAGCAGGGACAGTTGGATAAAGTGAGGGTTTTTAAGGATGGAGAGATGTGATAGTGTTTATAGTCAACAGGGAAGCAGCCGGAAGATAGGGGAGAGATTGAAGGAATAGGCAGGCTTTCACAAATGTGCCTTCTAAAATATGAAAATTAAAACAGCTCTGAGGTACCACCTCATACCTATCAGATTGGCTTATATTACAGAAAAAGAAAATTATAAATGTTGGAGAAGATGTAGAAAAATTAGGACATTAATGCACTGTTGGTGGAGTTATGAACTGATCCAGCCATTCTGGAGAGCAGTTTGGAACTATGCCCAAAGAGTTCTAAAATTGTGCCTTCCTTTTGATAAAGCATTGCCACTACTAGATTTATATTCCAAAGAGAGCATAAAAAGGGAAAAGGACCTACAGGCACAAAAATATTTGTAGTATGTCTTTTCTGGTGCCAAAGAATTAGAAACTGAGGGCATGCCTAGCAATTATGGAATTGCTGAAAAAATTGTGGTTATGAAAGTAATGAAATATTATGGTGCTATAAGAAATGATTAACAGGCAGATTTCAGAAAATCCTGGAAGGACTTACATGAACTGATGCAAAGTAAAGGGAGCCGAATCAGGAGAAGAACATTGTACACAGTAACAGCAAAAATGTGCAATAATAATCCAACTATGAATGATCTAGCTCTTCTCAACAATACGATGATACAAGACAGTTCTAAAGGATGAAAAATAATGTAAAATGCTATCCATGTCCAGATAAAGAACTGATGGAGTCTGAATGCATATCAAAGCATACTATTTTCATTTTCTTTATTTTTTTTCATGTTTTTTCTTTTGATCTGTTTCTTCTTCCACAACATGACTAATATGGAAATATGTTTAACATGATTACACACGTATAACCTACATCAAATTGCTTACCATCTTACAGAGGGGGGAAGGGAGAGAAGGAGGGAGACAATTTGGTACTCAATTTTTAAAAACGAATGTTAAAAATTATCTTTACATGTAACCGGAAAAATAAAATATTATCCACTATAAAAACAATAATAAATAATAAATTATAATAATATAAATTGTGCTCTCCTCTCCCCCATCCTCCATTGCAATTAATTTCCATTTATACTATCTATATTTTGTATGTACATAATTGCTTGTCTGTCATCTCCCCCATTGGAATATGAACTCCTTGAGGACATAAACATTGCTTTTGCCTTTCTTTGTATCCTCAGTGTTTACTTAACACAGTGCCTAGCATATAATGAGTGCTTAATAAATGTTTTTTGACTGGTTGGCTAATGGGATTATGTCTCAAAGAGATCAAAAATAGAAAGATATGTCCCATATACAACAACATATTTATAGCAGCACTTTTTGTACTGAAAGTAAAGTAGATGCCAACCAACTGGGGAATAGCTAAACAAACTTTAGTACATGAATGTAATAGGATATTACTGGTCTGTAAGAAATTATGAATATGAAATGCAGAATACTTATACAGGATGTCTCAAAAGTTTTTGTGTGGTTTTAAGCTTTAATAGCTTAATTCTCTATAGGACTGCAGCAAAGTGAAGTACTAAGATCCAAGAAAGCAATATACATGATGATTACAACAACATAAATGGAAAAAAATTAAAACAATATTGTAAAACTATGATAATCAAATTTGCTCTCTCTGCTTCCCCAAAAAAGAGACATGAGAATGCACCTTTGTCCCATCTTGCAGAAGTGAGGAACTACGGACATGGAACATTGCATATGATGTCACTTTTAGATGTGCTGGCCAGTTTTACTGAACTGTTTCCACCCAACCCATTTTAAAAATTCTTTGCTAAAAGGGATAGTGGAGGAACAAGTCAGAAAATATAGATGTTGCAGTCCAGGGTTGGCTAGGATTGCCTCCTGGTTATTTGTGTTTGAGACTGGAATGAAAACTCTCAGTCTATCTAACAGTTAACCAAAGATTTATTTAGATAGCTAAAGAATGCAGAGAGGAAGATGAAAATGACCTAAGTGTACAAAAAAATATTTATCTCAGCTCTTTTTGTAGTGACAAAGACCTGGAAACTACAGGATTTCCCTAGGTAGGTTAATGTAATAAAATACTATAGTGCCATAAGAAATTACAAAAGGCATGTTTTCAGAGAAACTTAGGAAGACTTGTGTGAACTGGTGCAGAATGAAGTGAGCAGAACCGGAGAACAGTTATTGTATAAAAATAACAACATTGTTATGACAAGCAACTTTGAAAGACTTAACTCTGATCAATGGCATGACTGACGATTATGGAGTACTTGTGATGAACTATGCTACCTCCTCTTCTCATGTAGAGGTAATGAATTCAAACACAGAGTGAGATATATTTTTTGGACACTGTGGAAATGTATTTTGCTTAAATGTGTATATTTGTTACAAGGGTTTTGTTTTCTCCTTTTTTTCTTTTCAGTGAAAGGTGTAGGCAGGAGAAAGAGAAAAATTCTTGTTAGTTGGAAAAGTAAATGTACAACATTATAACATGAGAATACAAATAGAAAAAATTAGAAAAAAGAAATACTGTGAGAGCACTGTGTTGATTTAGTTGAATGCCATTTCACAGCTTCCCTGCCCAATTTGCCTATGGTTTTCCTCAAGTCAAACCTCAGGGAAGAGTTGTAGTTCCTTATGGCTTTTTGTAATCAGGCAAACATGAAATAATTACAACATCTAGATTTTAGTCATTTGGGCCAAGTAAGTGTCAATGTGATTTCAGTACCTTTTAAGGAAAGGTACTAACTAGCTCAGCCCACATTGTGGGGGATGCTGGTAAATATGCTTCCTAAGATTCCCTATTCCTTGGTATCAAGGTCCTATACACCTTCTAGAGGACCTTCCACCATTTAAATGGCTTTAGGGTTGTTATTGGATAATGCTGACCTCAGAGGTGCAAGCAGTCCAACACAGGCAGAAAGAGCAAAACTCAAAGCAGGATGATAGCAAAAACAAAACAGAAGACAAGCAATGTAAGATCCCCCTGTACGAGGGACCAATCTGGGAGAATGAAACTAGACATCCCAGACTTCACCTTCCCCTTGGAAGGACCAAGTCTTGTACCTCAAGATCTCTATTTATGTGATAGGGGATTCTAGATCTTTTCAGTTCAGAGTGGATCTTCTGATGAATGGAGGTGAACATGAATAGGAACAGTACCACAAACACCAGTGAAGTTAATGATACCTGCTGGATAGTCACTGAATCTTAGCATAGGTCAGGGTCGTCTGGAATAAGATAACTAAAAGGATATTACCCTCTTTCATGCAGCCTGTTTCAGTGTCAGGGTCCACATGAAGATTTGTCCTAAAGAACTTTTCCCTAGGGAAAAATTACCCAGTGACTGCTGACTATTGTACTGGATATAAAGCGGAAAGGTTCTACAAATTCCAGATTGCAATTTAAAAAGAAAAGGCAGGAAAGAGAGGGAGGAGAGAGACACAGAAACAGAGAGATACAGAAAGAGACAGAGAGACACAGAGAAGAGAGGGAGAGGGAGGAGGGGGGAATAAGGAGAAGAGAGAAAAAGAGAGGAGAGAGATAAGAGGGAGAGAGACAGAGAGAGAGAGAGACAGAGAGACAGACAGAGAGAGAGAGAGAGAGAGAGAGAGAGAGAGAGTTAGAGTTCACAGTTTCAGAATAAGACCAGATGTTTTCCTTTTAAATTTTTTTCATCTGATGGACTGATGGAGTCTTACACATTGTGGGATGTTTTTGTCCACATCTCTAGTTCCAGAGAAGTCTAAGAGCTCCTGGGGAAGCTTAAGCACTGCCCTCTGAAGGGCCTCCCCGGTGTGTTGTACCAGAGTCCCAACAAAGTCCATGTGGCACAACTTCCCAAATGCTGCACGAAACATCCAAAGCAGTTTCTTTAGCACAGCTTCTCTTTTTTTCTCCAAGACTAAAGAGTCATTCCATTTTTTCACACAGATCTCAAAGTAAGTTCCAAAAGACAAAAGTCATTCCATTTAAACTACCAAGATACAATGGTGTTAAAAATTTATATAATTCCACCAAATCTTGGAGGGCTTTGGTTTTTGCCTTTTTCTGCTGTGGGAAAACATAAATGCCCAACTTCAGGATACAGTTTGTAGGACCTGGAGTATATTCACTTCATTCTCTAGTTCTTGAAAGGCCAAAGGCAGCTTGCTTTCCAATCCGCCAGTGGCAATGGGATATGCCTGATGATAAACAGCCACCAGTCAGTGAGTCAAGGAGCATTTATGGAGCATTTATTATGTTCCAGGCACTTAGATCAGTACTGGAGGATACCAAGAAAGGCAAAAACAATTCTTCCTTGCTCTCAAAGTGCTCACATTCTGGGGAGATAATATTTAAGTGACTAAGTACATACCCAGATCTATACATAGTGGATGGAAGGTAATCTCAGAGTGAAGACAATAGCAGTTGAGAGGGGAAGGACCAGGAAAGGGCTGTTTACAGAATACAGGAATTAAGATGTGTCTCACCATCAGCCTCAGAGACATGGAGGCCACTCAAGGCTCACCTTCTTCCACATCAGCATAAGACACTTCAAGGAAATAATTCAATCCAAAATTGCCAACTACATCAATTATTACAGGCCAGAGTTGACCAGGAGGATGCCAGGATGATCAGGTAGTTAAGGTTTGAGATTATAGTGAAGTACAGCACTCATAGTCCATCCCACTTAATGATTAACATTAACAAAAGGAGGGTTACTCAGTCACAGCGGAGGAAGCAACTGAAAAAGATATGCTGCCAGGACATAGTGCTGATTCAGCTAAGCATCACTTCCCTGCTTCTGAATTACCCAAAGTAGTCTTTAGGACAAGGAATTGGAGCTTTCTGTACTCAAGCAACCAGGAAGTAACTTCAACATTTTGAACCTTTAGTTGTTGCTCAGTCATGACTGACTCTTCATGACCCCATTTGGGGTTTTCTTGGCAAAGATACTGGAGTGGTTTGCTGCCTCCTTCTCTAGGTCATTTGACAGATGAGGAAACTGAGGCAAACAGGGTTAAGTGACTTGCCCAAGGTCGCACAGCTAGTAAGTGTCTGAGGCCAGATTTGAACTCAGGAAGATGAGTGTTCCTGACCTCAAACCTGGCACTTTACCCACTGAGCCACCTAGCTGCCCTGAATCTTTATTCCCCTGTGCCTATAAGTATTAAGAATGAAGTGGATACCTTTAAAGGAAAAGAACTAGCTCAACCTCTACATAGCAGGAGATGGGATATATTCCTTCTATCATCACAGGTATCATTAAAAACCATATCTTAAAATAATTTTTGCAGATCTTTTCCATTTTTTTCTGTTAATTGACCTTCCATTTTTATCTTTACTTGTCTTTGCTCAGTTGGTTGTATCACTATGCTTTGTTTAAACTGGTATCATCCTTCACTTATTTATGAGATGATACGACTTTTGATCTTTCATCATCCTTCATAACATTTAAAAATATAGTTGTAGTCTAAATTGGTACTACCTTTCATTGTTATCTCTTCTCACTCAGCTGATAGTCAAGTGCTTGCTGATTAAGGTCTTTTTAGGCTCTTTTTGGTTTTATTATGGCTATTGATTTATATTGAACAAACTTCTGTAAGAAATTACATAATGGTTCTCAGTCTTTTGTGGCACCTTCAACTTCATTGATAGAGAGTGACAAAAAAAAAGAGGTCCGAGGATGTTAAGAACCACAACGTTATTATTGTTTGTAAAGTTGAACTCGGCTATTAGTACTCTAAATATGAAATCTTAATCCAATGAGTGAACGGAGGAAGAACTGTATTGCATTCATTTTGACACTTGCCAGAAATGGAACCAGCAAAGAAGGCAGGTAAAGCTAAAGGTAGCTTACAAGTTCTTCTTGCAGAGGCAAGTACAGGAATTAAAGGAATTGGCTTTACTGTTTACTCAACTCAATAAGAGCTATCTTTTCACAGAACTTTTATTCATTTCAGATTGAAATATTTATGATAAACATTTGCAAAAAGACCACCATGAAAATGTATTTAATGATCCAACATCTGTGGAAGAATAAGAGGGAGGTAGGGAAAATTTATGAAGAACTAAGTAGATATACCAGATAAAATCAACATATATTTTGATGCTAGATGACTTCAGTGCAGCGGTGGAAATGTGTGAGGATGATGAGAAACATTAGAAAATGTAGATGAGGCAAAAGTAATGAAGGGCCAAAGACTTGTAGGTTACAAGGAAGCCTCTTTTCAATGTATCATGAATACTTTTTTCAAGAAAAGGATTGGTAAGTGCTGGGTACTGAATACTATCATACACAAATGAAATCAATTACAGGAAATGACTCTGCTGACATAGGAGTTATTCCAGAATCAGCCTCTATGTAGTCAGACCATGGATTTGTTAGAACAAAGATCAAAGTTAATAAAAGACTCCCATGCATTTACCAAAAATTATACAAGCTCTCTCAAAGGATATAAGAGAAATAACCTTGTTCAAAGAACTTCTGATCTTTATGATCAACAAAGGCCATCTAGTATACCCCCCTCATTTTACAGATGGGGAAACTGAGGCCCAAGGAGGTTAAAAGTTTTGCTTAAGGTCATGTAGGCATTAAGTGTAAGAGAACCGAGGTACTCTGACTTCTGAGCTAGTGTTCTCTCTACTGGATTTCCCTGTGTCTCCTTCCTATAGATTGTGAGATTCTCCATATATTCCTTTAGCAGGTGACATTGTACAGATTGCTTTAGTCCATGAATGTTTACAGAACTTCCTAAATAAGATTTATAATCACTTAAAAGGAGTTGGGTGTGGGTTTTATATGATGCCCCAATAGCTAGGTCCTGTGACCCATTTTAATGTCTTTTGTGTCAATATTGGCTATTGTCGAGGAATAGAGAATATCACATGATACAATATTGAGTGGACTTGTGAACATTCCAAAAGTCTTCTAAAAGTTAGAAATCATCTTCCTCTCTCCCCTTCCCCTCACACAACATTTTTTTTGCACCTCTCTGATGCATCATCATGTATTATGATTATTTATTAATGTATCATATTCTCCTACTAAACTGTACCCTCCATGAGGACAGAGACCTTAGGTTATCAAACTTTGTGTCTTCCTTAGCATCCAGGATGTGCACTTAAACCATAGAGGCTTAATAAATGACTAGTAAATTGAAGTTCAGATCAACCTTAAGAAGAGAAAATAAGGCCATTTTGAAAAAAAATAAAGGATGAAATTTAATAGGAACAAGTATAGGGGGATTTACATTGGGACAAAAAAACTGAATAACATTAGCATCTGCCCAGAGAGAAGCACTCATAACCAGGCTTAGTCCTCTGAGTTTACCACAAATTGAAAATGAAGTAATGATGTTGTCAGCTCTTAGGAAAATAGCCAAGAGGACTTAGAGATGCATAAAATTAATATGACATTTAATGCCAAAGAATGAATACTTTCTTCTACTCTAAAATAGTCACAGCCTAATTGAGATGTCTGTAGACAGCTTAGATTAGACTATTTTTCTTCTGAAAAGCCTTCAGTGGCTCCCTATTACCTACCAAAGCAAGTCTAACCTCTAGCCTGTCTAGGATAGAGAGCTAGAGGAACTGGCTGCTGAAAGCTGTCAGGAGGAGGTACCACTGGGGTTCTTATACTGGTATGCAGCACTTTCTAGAATCAGTAGTTAACCCTCCAATCTTCTCTCAGGCCATTCTTCTCCACATGCTGATCTATGGTTTAACCAAAATTAACTAGAACCATCTTCCATGCCTGCTTCATGCCTTTCTTGATGTTATTTCTTACAGTTGCAATGCATCTTTCAAGATCCAGCCAGAATGCAACACCTTTCACAAAATGTCTTAATTCCTTCATCAAAAATTATAAACTCCTCATGAGATATCTCACAGTAATTTACACAATTATCATGTGATATTTTATGTTAAATTTATTTGTGCATGTATCATGTCTAGTAAGCTTGGAATTGTTACCAACTGTGCCATCATGGGCAAGTCACACTCTCTCTGAGTCTTGTTTTTCTGATCAGCAAAATGGGGTTAATAGTATCTTCCTTACAGGGTTGAAGGGAAGCTTAAGTTTGATAAAACACTGTGGTCAAGCAGATTTGGGGTCAGGGAACCTGGATTCTAATTCCAGTTCTGCCACTTACCTGGGTAGCCTTGGCCGTATCATTTAACCCTTGTAGGCCATAGTTTTATGTCTAAAAACCAAGGGACTTGGTTGGATCAGATGACCTCTGAGGACCCTTCTAGCTCTAAATCTATGATCCTATGCTGATATACTGATCTTTATCATTGACCTGACCACTACCCATGCAAAACACAGTGCTTTATCAATAAATAATAACTGTAAATAATGAATATTTGTTGAATTGAATTATGTCCAGGCCTAGTCACCACACAGTACAAGGAATGTAGATAAAGGGGAAAATGCTTCTCATCGAGAAAAGTGAAATTAGGATCTGTTCTTGGCCCAATGTTGTTATTTAATGCCTACTATGTACCAGAGATTTTGATGATACAGAGACTAAAATGAAACAGAGACAATCCCTGCTTTGAGAGGGTTTATATTCTGCTGGGGACAGATGGGATGAAACATGTACTCAGATGAATACATACAAGATATGTACAAAACAAACACAAAGTAATTTGGGAGTAGAAACGCTAACAATTAAAGAAATCAGGAAAATATAGTACTTAAACTAAATCTTGAAGGGATAGCTTAAGGGTTCCAAATGGCCTAGGTGGCGACCAACATGATAAGCATAGGGAGCAGCCTGGACAAAGGCACTAAAGCAAGAGATTGAATATCATATGCAGCAAGCAGGCCAATTTGAATGTAACATGGAGTGCAGACAAATGTATAATCAACCTGAAAAGACAGGCTGGAGCCAGATTGTGAGGAATTCTAAATGCCAAACAAATGAATTTGTTTTTCATTCTAGAGGCAATAGGGAGCGACTGTAGATTCTTGGACAGGAGCGTGACGTGATTAGACTTGGGCTTTAGGAAGATCACTTTGCCAGCTGCGAGGAGGAAGGATTGGAGGAGAGAACAGCTAGACTTGCAGAAGTGTAGGTGAAAGGTAATAAGAGTCTTACCTAGGGTAGCTGTAGTGTGAATGGAGAGATAGGTGAACCTGAATGAAAACCTACACGCTGATCAAATTTGCAAGTGACACAATAGCAGCTTATTGGAAAGAACATTGAATTGGAGTCAGAAGATGGATTTGAACTCAGTTCTGCTACTTACTCTTCATGGGACCTTGGGAAAATCATGACAACCCACATTTACATACATTATTTCATGTGATCCTCACAATAGCCCTGTGAAGTAGGCAGTGCAAATATTGTTATCTACATTTTACAGATAAAGAAATTGAGACTTGTGCTTATACAGTCACATGGCTTATACAGAGAAATTGAGAGGTTGTGACTTATACAGAGTCACATGGTCAGTAATTGCTAGTCACAGTTGAACAACATGGTACTGGTTCAAAAAATGGTATGTATAGATATATATGCACACATATACATACACACACATATTTATATGCAAAGTCAGGGAAATAGACTAGTTAAGCAAGACCCCAAAGCAACCTAAAGCAGTAGTCCAGTGCTTAGCTGAACACAAATTATTAGAGGAAACAGTTTTTTATTTGATAAAAACTACTGAGAAAACTGAAAGGAAGTTAGGTAAAAATTATCTGGACCAACCCCCTACACCAAATGGCACAATATATTCAAATGGATAGGTGACAAATAAAAAGACCAAATCAGCTAAGAGAAAAGAAATAACTGATTACTTCAATAATAAAGAACTGGATAAAATAGCTGGATAAAATAATTCTATAACATTTCTATACAATAATGTATAGAAGAAAATAATTGAAATATAAATCTCACTCATAATAATTATGAAATGCATAAAATATCTGGGAGCAACCTACCAAGGTACACTCAAAATATATAAATACAATTATAAATCACTCCTGAAAAAATTAATTGGGATTTAAATAACTCTTTTCTCATGGTTGCTTCAAGCCAATATAATGAACATAACTGACAATAAGTAAATTAGTTTACATATAATATATACACATACAATATGCACATACAAATGTGTATATTGTATGTTTTTATATGTATATGAATATATAAATCACACTTTCAACAGGGTACATTATGGGACTTGACAACATTCATTTGGAGAACTGTAATGAATAGAATCTCAAAGGAAATAATGAAAATAAATAGAAATAAAAAGGGAAATAGCCTTTTCAGTCCACAAATTATAGTTTAAGTAGTAATCATCACAATTATTTGGTACTAGTTAAATACACTGTTAGTAAAATTTAATTTATTTAATCATTCTGGAAGCAATTTGGAATTATGCATAAAAGTGACTAAAATGTTCATACCCAAAGATCTACTCAAGAACTAAAAGCAAAAATAGATACCAGTTGCTTGTCAAAGGATTAACACAATTATGATACATACCAATCATGAAATATGACAGTCATAAGAAATGATAATCATGTAGATTTCAGAGTGTCATGAAAAGACATTATGAACTAATGCAGAGTTAAGTAAGCAGAACCAGGAAATCATATACACAAAGAACACAACAATGTAAATTGAAAGGTCAATAAAACAAAACTGAATGCTGCATAATTATACATAATCAGATTAGAACTGAGAAAATGTACCTCTTTCCCTTTATTGGAGTTGTAGAACACTGTAAAAGTGAAATATTAATTACACAGTTGGGCTTATAAAACAGTTTTCTTTTCCTTTTTCTCTTTGTTATGAGAGATGCCTCACTGGGCAGTGAAGTGGAGAGGTATATGTTCAAAAATAGATGTGCTATAGCAACAAAACGCATCAAATAATTTTTAAAAGAAGAGGTAATGAATTAAGAAAAATGTATTTGTACCAGGTATCTCTGATAAAAAGTCTCATATCTAAGACATATATAAACTAATACAAATATGTAAGGCCTCAATGGATAAGTGGTCAAAAGTTTTGAATAGACAGATGAAGAAGATAAATAAACTTTCAGAAGAAGAAACAAAAAAATAAGCAACCACTTAAAGACTCTGATCAACCATCTTGACTCCAGAAAACTGATATAAAGCATGCTTTCCACATCTTAGCAGAGTGGTGATGAACTAATATATTCTCATACATATATTTTCATACATGGTCAATATGTGAATTTGTTTTGCTTGACTATAGTTACCTGTTACAGGTAGACCAATAACAGTAACAGTAAATACTTTTACTAAGATGAGGGAAGGGCTTTAACATTTTGGGGGGGTTTGAATTGATTTAGGAATGCAGGGGGAAGATAGTGATAGGATTGCCAAATCAAACAAACAAAAAATGAGAGAGAGAGAGAGAGAGAGACAGAGAGACAGAGAGACAGAGAGAGAGAAAGGGAAGGGGGAGGAGAGGAGAGGAAATAAAGAAAAAAGCATTAAGCAGAATGAAATTCGTAAAGGGACCATGACAAGAAGGGAAGTGTTGGTACTACCATGTTACATTTAATCTAGACTTTTAAAAAAACAAATCATAGATAACAGAGATTCACACTTTCACAGCTAAGCCTCCTTTTCTGTTTTGTATATATAGAAATGTTTCTTTGGTTGATGTTCATCCATTTCATAAGAAAAGAAACATTTAAATCTGTAAAATATAACATTAATAACCACATTTTAAAAATCTCTAAGTTGCTAATAGTAAACAACTTTGAGGTTGTACTTTCTGGTAGCCCATGGTCAGACCTATACATGCTACAATGGGTGAGGTAGGACCAGAGGAGAACAGATTTCAAGATGGAAGTCTCTGGGCTACATAACTTTTTGAGCAGGTAAGACTATAAGTCACTGGCAATGGAGGGATACTAATAGATGGTAGCCCCTTTCCACATAGGCAGCTAAAATATAAAGACTTCTTTGTTTCATGCGTTACATAAAGATTTTCACTGGTGACATGGTACTCCCAGACATTCCCCTAACCCTATAAGAAATCAAAACTAAGACAACTTCCTGCTTTCTCAGACCTGTACTCCATACCTCCCGAGGGGGTAGGTAAGTGGCACAGTAGATATATTTCCAAGTCAAGGAGAACTGAGTTCATATCTATTCTCAGATAGTGAACTAGCTTTGTAACCCTGGACAAGTTATCTGCCTTAGGTTCTTCATGCAAGATAGGGAGAATACTAGCACCTACATTCCAAAATTGTTATAAGGATCAAATGAGATATTTGTAAAGCACATAGCACGATGCCTGGCATGTAGTAGATGCAGTATAAATACTACTGATGATGATGATGATGAAGAAAAAGGAAGACAAGAAAAGGTCTTGGTATTCAGTTGAACCAGAATTTTCAACTGCATCCTTGCTCTTCATTCAACAGGTGCCTCCTCATAAGCTAAATAAAAACATTCCTTTGTAACCCTTTTTGGTGTGGTGCCTCAGTCATCTGGGCCAAAGGTGTCAAACATGCAGCCCACAAACCATGTGCAACTCATAAGCCGCTGAGTATAGCCAAATCAGATGAAATGTAATTGTGAAATATTTAACAAAGTAAATAAAACCACAATTAGACATAGATAATATTACATTTTAAAAATCAATAATGTCAATATTTGACCCATAAAGATCCTTCAGTACAGACTAATGACCCATTTCTATATGAGCTTGACACCATTGATTTGGGTTATCCAAGTACTGGTCTTAAGATGACTTTCTGAACTTCTAAGCATATATCTCAAATCCAGCAAATTGGCAAATGAAGAGACTATGAGAAGACAGGCACACTCCAACTAATCTGAAAAACACTTTGGAATTACAGAAGGAAAGTATTTTTTGCTTTGTTTTGTTTTTGGAGACTACTCTTCCTATCTCATCCAGGATGAAACACAGCAGTCACTCACTAGCCCAATCCCACTGGGGATTGGTTCAGAATCTTTAACCTGCTCTGTTTTTCCAACCTGGAGCCAGTTTGCTCCGCTCAGGTAGTTTGGTAGCTCTCTTTAGCTTCCAGGGGGTCACAGCATCGGTATCAATCGTACTTAGTGCAGACACCCAGTCAGCTTTAGCTCTACTTCAACAAAAGTCATTCATTATCCTCAGTCTTCCCAGGCAAGGACTACAGGCATGTACCACTATTTCTGACAAAGGTCACTAAATTTTGACACAGTAATTCCACTAATGGGCATATGTTCCAAAGAGGTAAATGACAGAATGAAAGATTCCTTAGATAATAAAAGTCAAAAGCAGCATTTTTGGTGGTAGCAAAAAAACTGCAAAATGAGCCCTCATTGATTCAGGTTTTACTGAACAAAATTTGTCTTCTAAAGTCGATCTTATACATGACAAGAGAATCAGATGAAGGGACAAATATGAAGGATTTGGAGAAACAAAGATTATGAATCGATGCATACTGAACAAAGCAGAGCAAAGAAAAAAGCCATGTACAACAATACTGTAACTGTAGCTGGTACCTCTGCATCAACTTGATTTTCCAGGAGACAACACATTTGTGAGACTTTTCACTAGACATGAAACTTTTCCTGAGTCTCTAAAACAGGAAGAGGATAGTAGAAACTGACCTGCTTCAAGATCATTCCAGGGCAGGACACTGTCACTCTATGTACTTTGTGGTGCCCTCTTGTTCTGATGTTGTGATTTGGATTTCTGGGGGACAAAAGAGGAGCAGAGCAGCCAGTGGAATCAAGGATCAATCAGATGGAAAGGCAGATACACAATTGTCAGCACTGGTCAGAAGATGCAATGGCATGAAGAGGGCTTCTGATCTTGGAAGCAGATAAGACAACCTGGGGGAGCCATCCTCCTGGGAAAAAAAGATCCAAATCGATAACTGTTGTGAATTCCTTTTGGCTAGTCTGAGATGAGGAATCTACACTCCTTTCACCCATTTCTTTCCTTCCTATAAGTTTTAGGTATGTGAAGTCAGGATTCTACTCCTTTGCACTTGAAGACTTGGTAGGGAATTGGAAGTATAAGATGCCTTCTGCAACTATTTCCTCAACTCCCAGTCATATTGGCAGGCCAGATTTGTATTTACTTAATAATCAAAACACTTTAGTCCTTTCAAAATGATTAATGAATTTTTCATACCTACTCTACTCTTTTGGTTGATTGAAGGGAGTTGAAGAGAGATGGGGATGGAGGGAGGAAAGGAAA
Organism: Bettongia penicillata ogilbyi; assembly: GCA_023548195.1. Taxonomy (NCBI): domain Eukaryota; kingdom Metazoa; phylum Chordata; class Mammalia; order Diprotodontia; family Potoroidae; genus Bettongia; species Bettongia penicillata. The sequence goes on from JAJHZJ010000385.1 coordinate 877,742, forward strand.
GGGGAGAAGGGGCTGGAGGGGCAGGGAAGAAGGAAGGAATGGAAGGAAAGAATGGAAGGAGGGAGGGAGAAGGGAGATGGGGAAGAAAGGAAAGAAAGAAGGGAAAGAGGTAGTAGGGAAAGGAGGGAGGAAGAAAGGGAGGGAGACAGGAAGAAATGAAGGAAAGAGGGAATGAAAGAAAGAAGGAAGGAAGGAAGACAGGGAGTGAAGAAAGAAGGGAGAGAAGGAGAAAACACTGGACATTGTTGCCCTGGGTTTGATTTCTATCTCTATTGTGTAGTAGTCACTTTTCCTCTCAGTGCTTTGTATTTCCTTATCTATTAAATTGGAAGAGTAATACATATATTGCCTCCCTGACAGGGGTTCTATGAAAGAAGCATTTTTTAAACTGGGAAATCTTATTGAAATGTGAGCTATTATTAGTAGTATTAGAAATGGGAAGGCTAAGGAGCATATGATCCTTGTCTTTGATTCCATTTGACAATGAGAATTCGGAACAGCTGTTCTCCAAGCCTGCAGAAGATAAAGCTAGAGGAAATGGGCTGAAATGAAAGGAAGAAAGATTTCAGTTGGACACAAGGCAAAACACTTGGGGCTATCGTGGGGACAAAAACATAGCATGGGTAATCTTGGGACAGTGTGGAGAGGGTATGAGGGAGGACTCCCAGAACTTCTTTAACCATGTGTCTGATGGAGTTTAGATATTTCCCTATTTCAAAGTTAGAGGCTTCCAATCCAAGGAATCTGTGTCTCTGTCTTAGCCATATTTTTGTTCCATAAAAACTACATCCAGATAATAGGAACCACATATAACTCAGGATCAAAGGGTCCAAACTCTAAAACTTAGATGAGTTAGATTCTTATAAAAGTATTTTTTAAAAGTTAAGAGAATTTTAGCAGTCCCAAGCTATATGGCTAATTATATTTGTTCTTTCTGTGGTTCTGTGTGGAAGGAAAGAAAGAAGGGAAGGAGGTAGTAAGCAAGGAAATGAGGAAGAAAGGGAGGGAGAGAAAAAGGAAGGAAGGAAGGAAGGAAGGAAGGAAGGAAGGAAGGAAGGAAGGAAGGAAGGAAGGAAGGAAGGAAGGAAGGAAGGAAGGAAGGAAGAAAAAAAGAAAGGAAGGAAGAAAGTTTCCCCTAACCTTTCTCTAGACTCCAAGACAAAGATTCTTGACTGAGACAAAGGGCTGAGGAGACTGCTTCCAGAAAGTAGAGAAAGCAAAGAAAAAAAAATTTTTTTTTAAAGTAACCTGCACATGTTTAGTTTTCTGCTAGGTGACACAATGGATAGGGCAATAGGCCTGGAGACAGGAAGACTCATCTTCCTGAGTTCAAATATGGCTTCAAACACTTATTAACTGGGTCACCCTGGGCAAGTCACTTAACTCTGTGTGCCTCAGTTTCCTCATCTGTAAAATGAACTGGAAAAGGAAATGACAAACCACTCCAATATCTTTGCCAAGAAAACCTCAAATGACGTCAAGAAAAGTGTATGTAAGATGAATTTTAGTTTATGTAAGGTGAATTTTAGTGTAAGTAAGGTGGATTTTAGTGTGTGTAAAGTGAATTTTTGCTGTTATCTCTCAGAGTTCAGTTTCCCAGGATGCATAGCCATAACAATCAACAGTTCTCAAATATTAGATATGAGTTCTCACAGTTATGGTTCAAAACTTCTCTACCATGCCTGTGCATGGTTATTTAATGGTAAATAACATAAACATCCACTGTGGCTGCACAGTGAGATACAGAGATTAAGTGAAGGTCATTGCTGGCAATATGCCTTCTTTGTCTGTTGGCCTACAAAACTGGTGGTCACTAGACGCTAAATGGGGAACTCTTAGGGTTGAATGCACAAATGCTATGTGTGCCTCAGCTGGCCCCCATCGAGGCTTGGGGGGAACCTTAGAGTTGAACGCACAAACTGGATTGCCATGCAGTCCTTGATCGGCCCCCCTCAAGGTTTGGGGGGAATCTGTGTTTTCCCCAACTGGCCCCTGTTAAGGCTTGAGGGAATTTAGGGGAAGCACAAGTTGTGCCTGTCTTGATTTATCCCATCAAGAAGTAAGGGTAGTTGCCCCACCCTTCTCACTGGCCCCTGTGAGAAGGGTGATTAGGGAATGTGTAGGAGTTGTGCTCTCATTATCAGCAATCCTCTTCTGAGAAAACTAGACTGGAATAAGGTAAGATTATTAGCCCTTCTTAATGTCTTTCCTGTCTGACCAAATCAAGAGTGAACTTGTGCTAGCAGCCATCCTGTGTGCTGTGTTTTATCTGTCTTACAAAGAGTTGGACATGGCTAAAAAATGGCTGAACCACAAATTGCCAAGCAATAGTGATCTTGTTCAAAGGCAGCTTGGTCTCCTGCCTCAGAAGAAAGGTAGAGGAAGTTTAAAGACTAGCCCTCCACTCTCTGGGTTATCAGGGAAAATGAAGTACTTCAGAAAGGAAAGAAGGGGTTTAGTGCAAATAAAAGAAAACAATCTGAAGAGGTAAAGGGTGATCTGGATCTGAGACAGAAGGTTGGATAATGGAAGAATGTGGCACAGAGGAGAAAGGGAGCAAGAATGGTTACTGAACATCTGAGGCTCTTCCTAAAGAGAAAAATAGGTGGCAGTCACATTGTCCCAGGGGCAGCAGGGAGTGGCTGAAGGTTCTTAAGCCAGGGAACAGTATGATCAGATTTACATTTTAGGAATAATAATTTGGTTGCTGTAGAGAAGATAGATTGAAGCAGGGGAGGAGACTGGAAGCAGAGAGATGGAGAAGGAACCTATTGCCACAGTCCGGGAGAGAGGCGATAACAACCACATCTAGTATTTATGCATCACTTTAAGGCTTGTAAAGCCCTATTCAAATATTATTTCATTTGGTCCTCACAACAACCTGGGGAGATAGGTACTATTATTACCCCTGTTTTTACAGATTTTACAAATTTACAGATTTACCCTCATTTTACAGATGAGGAAACTGAGACTGATAGAAGTTAAGTGACTTGCCCACGGTCACCCAGCTAACGTCTGACGTCAGATTTGAACTTCCTGTGACCAGGTCCAGAACTCTATTCACTGTGCCACCTAGAAGACATGAACTAGGGCAGTGACCTTATGAGGAGAGAAAAAAGTACATCTGTAAGAGATATTGTAGAAATAGAGCTGATGAGCCTTGGCATCTGATGGAATATGGGTAGTAAGGGAAAGGGAAGAGTCAAAGCTGATTCCTCAATAACTGAAGGGTAGTGTCAACAGAAATACGGAAGTTTGGAGGGGAGATGTATTTGGGAGAAAATAGAATGAGTTCCATTTGGGGCATGTTGAGTTTTAGATATGTTTGGGACATGTAGGTGGATTTGTGTAATAGGTAGATAATAGTGCAAGATTGGAACTCAGGAAGGAAATTAGAGCTAGATACATAGATTTAATCTACAGATGCCACCAGAAGGAGATGAATCAAGAGAAAGAAGAAACAAAGAAGCATAGTTAGTGACTCTCAACTTGAGCATACTGAAGCAGCTCCATGCCAACCTTAAAGCAACTATATATATAGGTCTGCTACCTTTCTTGGGCATGGGTTATCCAGGTCAAGGTGGAGAACCTTGGGACACATCAAACCTGATGACTACTCTCCACTTCTAATGATTCATGTGGGTTCAAATAATGCTGCCAGAAGAGATCTGGAAAGCGTTGCTAAAGATTATGAAATTTGATGAAGAAATTGAAGATTTCAGGGACAAAGGTGGTGTTTCCATTACTGTAGCCAGTCAAAGGCAAAGGTTTTTAAAAGAGATAAACACCTTTGAGAAGTGAATGCTGACTAAGAAGATGATACCTGACAATGAGATTTGGTTTTCTGGGTCATGGCTTAATATAAAAAAAATAACAAGCTCTTGGCCAAAAAAAGATGCACTTTACAAGTGCTGGTTAAAAAAAGTTAAAATTAGAAAAATTGTTTGCCTGGAATCTTGCAAATCCAATAAAAAAATTTTTAAATTAAAAAAAGAAAGGGGTAGTGGTAAAGAAAAATTTCCTTTTATGGAAAACTACCCAGCTAAATTTCAGAAAGCGTTGCTATAATACAGGAAAAAGGAAATAGGGTGAAGATGTTTAGAAATTCACAGAGAAAATAAATCAAAAATAGGAGCCAGCATTAAAGCTTTAGATGACTCTACATAAAAGCAAAAGGTATTGTCCACAAGTGTACAACTCCTAAATTAAGAAGGGGAATTTGTCCACGTGAATACCACTGAAATTTATGATTGATTTCCCAACCTCCACTTTCATTTCCTCTTTCTTTCTAGTTTGGCTATCATAGACAGGACTATTGACTCTATAGTACTGTTATGATACCATATTTTCTGTTTCTCTTTTGATCTTTGCCCAAATGTGCTCTCAATTTCCAATTTCTGGATTTTTTTTTACCTAATTTACTTTTAACCTATGATACCTCTCCTGTTCCATTTAAATAAGGTATAGCCTTCCAGAGCCATATTCTCATCAATGATCCCATCCCTTTTTTTTTCCACCAGGTGGTGATCATATGTAGCCACTGACATTCTGGGAACATGGTTGTTGTCTTTATCTCTAAGAGGACCAAAATGACATCACCATGGTAAACTCAGGTTTCAGTGTGTCCAGCTGTGGCTGATCAGACCAACATGAACTCGGAATGCTCTATCACAGATTGAGCACAGATAGTTCACGTGAACGTTTGGGGTGGATCCTCCAAATTTGCACATCCTACATTGACTTTGTGCTGTCTCAATTCTGCTGTGCCCACAAAGCACAGCACCCTTTCTGATGTGGGTACAACATGCTGAGCGGTCCTGTGCCAGTGTCTCCTATGTCCCACAATCAAATCCAAAGTTCTTGAGAGAGACCTTTTTTGCTTCTTCTGATCACCATGTGATTGCCTGTCCCATGCAAGTTCTCTATAAAATAGTCTTTTTGGCAAGTGTACATTTTGCATTCCGACGACATGGCCAGCCCATCTGAGTTATACTCTTTGAAGTATAGTTTGAATGCTTGGTGGTTCAGCTTGACCTTATCCTGTCAGGTGATCCTCAGAATCTTTCTAATACAGTTCAAATGAAAGCCATTTAGTTTCCTGGCATGGCGCTGGTAGACTGTCCATGTTTCATAGGCAAACAACAATAAGGTCAGCACAACAGCTCCGTAGACCTTCCATTTGGTAGTCTCAGTCTATTAACTCTTCTCTCCCAAACTTTTCTTCAGAGCCTCCCAAACACTGAGCTAGCTCTGGCAATGCGTGCATCAACCTCATTGTCAATGTGTATGTCCCTAGAAAGTACACTACCAAGGTAAGTGAACTTATCCACAGCATTCAAAGCTTCTCCATTTGTTGTAACCAATGATTCCATGTATAGATGGTGGGCGGTGACTGATGGAGCACCTGTGTTTTCTTGGTGTTAATTATTAGGCCAAAATTAGCACAGGATGTAGAAAATTGATCCATACTTTGTTACATCTCAGCTTCAGAGGCTGCACTGAGTGGACAATCATCTGCAAACAGAAAATCAAGCACCAACACTCCCTCCACTTTGGTCTTGACTTGTACTCTTTTCAAATTGAAGAATTTACCATCATTATGGTAGCTGACTTTGATGTCTTGTTCATCCTCATTGAAAGCATTTGACAACATGCCTGAAAATATCATGATAAAAAGCATGTGAGCAAGTACACAGCCCTGTTTCACTCCATTGGTGAATGGGAAGGCACGAGAGCATTGTCCACTATTCAGAACTCGGGCAAACATGCCATCATGACATTGACGTACATTATTGATGAACCTCTCTGGGTGACCAAATTTTGACATAATTTTCCATAAGCCCTCATGACTAACAGTGTCAAAGGCCTTGGTCAGATCTACAAACATTGTATATAGACCTCTGTTCTGTTCCTGGCATTTCTCCTGGAGTTGTTGGGCAGCAAATATCATATCGACTGTTCCTCGGCCCTTTCTGAAGCTACACTGGCTCTCAGGTATATGACTATCTTCCAGGTGAAGTATCAGCCGATTAAGGAGGACTCTAGCAAGAGTTTTGCCAGCAGTGACTAAGAGAGAGAGATGCCCCTGTGATTGTCATAGGACAATCTATTCCCTTTACTCTTATAGAGATGGACAATGGAGGCATCCTTGAACTCCTGAGAGATAACCTCCTCTTGCCATATAACCTGGAAAATTTCAGTCAGCTTTTGTATGAGCAGTGGTCCCCTTACCTTGTAAATCTCAGCTGGAATAGAATCAGCACCAGGTGCTTTGCCATGTAAAAACAGTCTAATGACCCTCAAAACCTCTTCTTCAGTTGGAAGTTCAGCTTGAGGTAAACAGTCAATGGCCTCAGCATTGATGATGGTCTGTTGAGAACACTATGGAAGTGTTCAGCCCATCTCTCTAGGATCATGTCCTTATCACTAATCAATGTGACTCGCTCAGCAATGAGTAGTTGTGATGTACCATAGGTTTTTGGTCCATAAATAGCTTTCAGGGAATCATAAAAGTGCTTTGGATTGTTACTATCAGCATGAAACTGAATTTCATCTGCCTTTTTACTGAGCAAGGAATCCTGCAACTCTCTAAGCTTTGCTTGTACTTTGTTTTTGATGGAATTAAATGCTGCCTTCTTAGAGGTGAATGAATTATCCTGCTGGTAAATCCTGTGGAGTTCTAGTTTTTCATTTAGCAACTTCTGAATTTCCCCATCTTTTTCATCAAACCAATCTTGGTGTTTACAAGTATTCTACCCAAGATGAGCAAATGCAGTGCTGCACACCAAATCCCTGAAAGCTGCCCACTCCTTTTCTGTTCCACTATTGCCAACTGTGTGTTGGCTCACCTCTCCCTCCAATTTATCAACAAACCAGGTGGTGATCGTGTGTAGCCACTGATACTCTGGAAACAGAATGACTGATGTATATGGGCCAAGTATCCTCATCTTTCAAAGTTCACATGACCATTCTCTGTTCTGTGGAGGTAGTGGTGTGAAAGAACTCAATCTTCCTCCTTAAAAACACAGTTCTCTTGACTACAACTAGACTGGTTTGTTGGAATCTCATCATGAAATACTCAATTCTGAACTGAATTCCTTTAAAATAACTAGGCCTACTAGAAACATTTTTTAACATGTGCAGAAGAGAAGGGATTTCCAAAAGAAATATAGTCAAGCAAGGAAGTTTTAAAAGTAATATGTAGAACTTGTTATACACTTTTTAAAAAGCAAGCAGTACAAAATAATGATTAAGGTTTTCATAGAAATATACTTTTGTATTCTGTCATATGCATGGGAATTATTTTGGAGGTGTTTAACTTCTTGTCCCAAGAGTGTGGTTATTCAGTTTTTTTATTTAATTTTTAGTTTTAGTTTCAAATTTTCTTCCTTTCTCCACCTCCTCCTCAACCATTGAGAAGGCAAGAAATATAATACTCATTATATATATGAAGTCACAGAAAACATATTTACCTATTAACCATGTTTCAAAAGGGAAAAAAGCAAGAAAAATGATGAAAGAGATAAAATATGCTTCAATTTGCACTCTGAGTCCATCAGCTCTATCTCTGTAAGTTGTTAGCATGTTTAATCATGAATTCATTGGAATTGTGGTGAATCATATTGATTAGAGTTATTTATCTTCACAGTTGATCATCTTTGCAGTATCACTGTCACTGTGTACCTTATCTTATTGGTTTTGCTCACTTCACTTTGCATGAATTCATTTAAGTCTTCCCAGGTTTAGCATTCCACCTCATTCATATACCATAACTTGTTCAGCCATTCCTCAATGGATGGGCATTCTCTGTTTCCAAATCTTTGCCACCATGAAAAGAACTGCTATAAATATTTGTGTGTGTGTATGTATGTATATATATATATATATATATATATATATATATACATATATATGTATATATAGAGACAGACAGTCAGATAAATAGATAGAGATAGATAGGTAGAGATAGATAGATAGAGAAAGAGAGAGAGAGAGAGAAAGAGAGAGAGAGAGAGAGAGAGAGAGAGAGGGAGAGAGAGAGATCCTTTTCCTTTTTGGTCTCTTTGGGGTATAGACATAGTAGCAGTATTGCTGAATCAAAGGGTATGCACAGTTTGGGCATGAGTCAAAACTTTTCTTCAGAATGATTGGACTAGTTCACAGCTCCACCATTATCAGTGTTCTGTTTTTTGTTTTTTTTTTCACATCCCCTCCAACACTTGCCATTTTTTTTTTCTGACATCTTGGCCAATCTGATAGGTATCACGTGGTACTTCAGAGTTGATTTAATTTGCATCTCTCTAATTATTAGTGATTTAGAGTACTTTTATATGACTATTGATAGCCTTGATTTATTCCTCTGAAAACTGTTCTTGTCCTTTGAAAGTTTTTTGATGGATGAATGGCTCTTATTTATGTAAATTTGGCTCAATTCCCTATATATTTGAGAAATGAAGCCTTATCAAGAAACTAGTAAATCCCCACCCCATCCTGCTTTTCTTCATATTTTGGTTACATTGCTTTTGTCTGTGCAAAATCTTTTAAACTTTAGGTAATCAAAATTGTCCATTTTACCTTTCTCTTTATCTCTTATTTAGTCATGAACTTTCCCCCTACCTATGGCTCTGACATGTTTTACATGCTTCCTTGAACTGCTTATGAGATAGCACCTTTTTAATCTAAATCATGTACCCATTTTTAGTTTATCTGGTTATATCTATGCCTAGTTTCGCCAGAATTTTTTCCAGTTTTCCAGTAGTTTTTGTCAAATGGTGAGTTCTTGCCCTAATTGCGGGATTTGGAGGTTTATTAAACACAAGGTTATGAGGTTTATTTGTTTCTGTATATTGTGTATATTTTATTCCTAATCTGTTCTGTTGATCAAACACTCTATTTCTTATCCAATACCAAGGTGTTTAATGGGTCAGCTAGGTGGCAGGGTGGATAGAGTGGTGGGCCTGAAGTCAAGAAGACTTAAGTTCAAATCTAACCTCAGACATTTATGAACTGTATGACCCTGACCAAGTCATTTAACTCTGCCTCAGTTTCTTCATCTGTAAAATAAGTTGGAGAAGGAAATGACAAACCACTCTAATATCTTTGCTAAGAAAAACCCAAATGGGGTCATAAGGAATTGTACATGACTGAGTGACAACTGAACTGTTTGAATGATTAAAGTGTTTTGTAATTGTGTTCATATAGTTCCTGGGTTTGTCTTGACAAGTGGACTCCTAAGTATTTTATGTTGTCTGCAGTTATCTTAAATGAAATTTCTCTTTCAATCTCTTCCTGCTGGATTTGTTGATAATATATAAAAATACTGATTGTGTATATGGGTTTATTTTATATCTTGCAACTTTGCATCTCCTTCAATTTATTTTTTAATTGATTTTTAGGATTCAACAAGCATAGTATCATATCATCTGCAAAGAATGATAATTTTGTTCCATGTTGTCTATTCTAATTTCTTCAATTTTCTTTTTCCTCTATTATTGTTATAGGCAGCATTTATAGTACAATTTTGAGTAATATTATTGATATTAATAGTGTTTAAAATTAATTTATTAATAATACAAATAATATTTGTTAACTATTATAACAAATAATACAAATTATAAAAGTCCAAATATGAAAATTACTAATAATACAAAAAATCAATAATTAACTACTTATTAATAATAGCATTAGGAAGGCTTCTAGTTTATCACTATTACAAATAATGTTTGCTGATGGTTTTAGATAGATACCACTCATCATTTTAAAGAAAACTTCATTTATTCCTATGCTTTCTAGCATTTTTAATAGGAATGATTGTTGTATTTGTCAAAGCTTTTTCTGAATTTATTGAAATAATCACATGATTTTTGTGGTTTCTATTATTGATGTGGTCAATGCTGCTAACATTATTCCTAATAATGGACCATCCTTGCATTCTTGATATATATTTAGCAAAACCATAGTATATTATTGCTATGATATATATGACTGTAATCTCCTTATTTGTATTTAATTTAAGATTTTTGTATCAATATTTGTAAAGGAAATTGCTGTGTAGTTTTCTTTCACTTGTCCCTGCTTCCCCTGGTTTAGGCACCAAAACCACATTTGTGTTTTTTGTATTTGTGAGGAATTTTGTAGGATTCCTTCTTTACCTATTTTTTCTAATTTTTAAGGAATTATTTTATTTAGTGAGCTTCTGAACCTCCTTTTCCATTTGACTAATTCTGATTTTTAAAGCATTCTTCTCCTCATTGGATTTTTGATCCTCTTTTCCCATTTGGGTTAGTGTATTTTTAAAGGTGTTATTTTCTTAAGCATTTTTTTTGGGGGGGGTCTCCTTTAGTAGGCTGTTGATTTGCTTTTTGTGATTTTCTTGCATTGCTCTCATTTCTCTTCTTTCCTTGATTTCTCCTCTTTCACTTGATTTCTAAAATCCTTTTTGAGCTCTTCATGGCCTAAGACCATTGCATATTTATTTTGGAGGTTTGGGATTCAAAAGCCTTGACTTTTATGTCTTCCTCTGATGGGATGCCTTGTTCTTCCTCATCCAAAAGAATGGAAGAAAATACCTGTTCACCAAGAAAGTAACCTTCTATAATCTTATTTTTTTTCTTGCTTTGGGAATTTTCCCATCCAGTTACTTGACTTTTGAGTCCTTTGTCAAGTGGAGGATATACTGTGGGGATCTATAAGTTCTCAGTTCCTCCAAGGTGGTACAATCAAGCGTTCACTCCCTCCTGGTCTGTGCTATGGACTGGGAGCAACCACAAGCACGCTTCTGCTCAGGATCTGCCAGTAGGATTCCCTGTTCAGAGCTTCCACCAGCTCCATCAGTCAGTGCTCCTCCTCACCCCAGAACTGCCACTCAGGGCTGAGATCCAGATCAGTGGCTCAATTTCCCAAGGGTCTTTAGGCCAAGGGCTCCAAAAATGGATGATGCTGCCACATGGGGCCGGATCTAGGGCCTGCTCCCTTTTCACCCAGTGAACTTTCTCACTGACCTTTGAAGCTGTCTTTGGCATTTGTGCATTGAGAAATCTGGGAACTGCAGCTGCTGCTCATGATTCCATGCCCTGAAGCCTGGTCCTGTCCACACTGTGTGGGAGGCCAGGGCTGGGCTGCACTCTGTGGGCTGAGCTCCACTCCAAGATCGGTGCGATAGACCTTTCCTGTCAGTCTTCCAGGCTGCCCTGGGCTGCAAATGTCTTTCACTGTGTTGTTTTGTAACTTCTCCTGTTCTAGAATTTGTTTAGAGTCATTTTTTACAGGCATTTTATGGGCTATGGGAGGAGAGCTACAGCAGGTCCATCTTTCTACTCTGCCGTCTTGGCCCCACCTTCTTTACCTATTTTTTCAAACAATTTTGAAGTTAGCTTTTCTTTAAATGTTTGATAGAATTTACTTTTAAATATACCTGGTCCTGAGCCTTTTTTTATTTTTTCCCTTTAGGGAATTCAATTTCTTTTTCTAAGAAAGGAGTATTTAAGTTTTCTATTTCCTCTTATGTTAATCTGAGCAATTTATATTTTTGTAATTATTTGCTTATTTCATTTAGATTGCCAGTTTTGTTTGGTTTATAGTTGGGCAAAATAACTCACAATAATTGCTTTTACTTCTTTTTCATTGATTATTTATTCACTCTTTTCATTTTTATTCTGGGAATTTGGTTTTCTTATTTCTTTTTTTTAAATCAAATTAGCCAATGGTTTATCTATTTGTTTCATCAAACTATCTCCTAGGTTTCTTATTAATCATTCCTTTGACTTTCACAATTTCTATTTTGATGTTTAATAGATATTTTAAATTTTTTATTTTTTTAACTTGTATGCCCAACTCATTAATTTGCTCTTTTTCTCTTGTTATTGTAAATGTTTAGAGACGTGCATCTTCCCCTAAGTATTATGTTAGCTACATCTCACAAATTTTGGCATGTTGTCTCATTGTTGTCGTTATTCTTAATGAAATTGTTGATTTGTTTTTTATCTCTTCATTCTTTGGGATTAGAGTGTTTAGTTTCCAATTAATTTTCAATCTGTGTTTCAAAGAAATTTTATTGAATGCAATTTTTATTGCATTGTGGTCAGAAAGGATACATTTAACAATTTTGCTTTTCTACATTTGTTATGAGTTTTTAAATTCCCTAATATAAGGACAATTTTTGTGAAAGTGTCATTTACAGATAAGAAAAAGGTACGCTCCTTTCTATTCCAATTCAGTGTTCTCCAGAGGTCTATCATATCTAACTTTTCTAAAATTCTGTTCATTTCCTTAACTTCCTTCTTGTTTATTTTGTGAAATTATAGGTTAGAATTATATTGGTCTGAGAGGGACAAATTGAAGTCTTTCACTAGTATAGTTTTAATATCCATTTCCTCCTATAACTAATTTTTCCTTCAAAAATTTGTATGCTATGCCATTAAGTGCATGTATCTGTAGCATTCTTATTAACTCATTGTCTGTGGTACCTTTTGGTAAAATGTAGTTATCTTTTTAAAATAGGTCTATTTTTGCTTTTGCTTTGTCTAAGATCATGATTGCTACTATTGCCATTTAAAAATTCAGCTGAAATATAATAGATGCTACTCTGGCCTTTATTTTACCTTGAGTCTATCTTTCTGTTTCAAGTGTGTCCGTTATAAACAACATATTATTGGGTTTTAGTTGCTAATCCATTCTACTTTCCTCTTCTGTTTTATGGGTAAGTTCATCTCATTCTCATAGACACACACACACACACACACACACACAGAGCTGTGTATTTCCCTCCATTCTACTCTCTTATAGTCATCCTGATGACTATCTGGTCACTGGACCAAGATGGCTCAGGAGGAGAAAGTGAGGCTGGTGACCTTGCACAGCCCTCCCTCACTCAAAACAAAGTCAAGTGCAAGTCATGTCATCATTTCTCTGATGTCATGGTCTTCTTCAAAAACAAAAGATGAACACAGAGAGATAGATTTATTCTTCCCATTTTTACTCTATTTCCTCCTCAAAAGTTTGTTTTGCTTCTGACTACTGTCTCCTTTAATCTATCCTCCTTATTCCCTTTTTCCCTTTTTCTTAATCCCTTCCCCTTTTACCTCCCTGTTGGGTAACATGAATTTTTGTATCCAACAGTGTTTGTGTACGGATGTGTGTGTATCCACACATATGGATATGTATGTACATATGAATGCATACATTGTATGTATATGTGCATTTGTGTATGTATGTGTATATGTATGTATTATGTATGCATGTATATGTGTATATATGTATGCATGTATATTCTTCCCTCTTAGAATCAGTTCAGATAAGAGGAAGATTTAAGCATTGACTTCTTCTCCTCCCATTTCCCCCTTCATTGTATAAGTTCTTATTTGTGTGACTCTTTTATGTGAAATATTTCCCCATTCTTCTTCTTCTTCTTCTTCTTCTTCTTCTTCTTCTTCTTCTTCTTCTTCTTCTTCTTCCAGGGTATCACTCTATGTCACCTTTCTTTTCTTCTTTTAAGATCATAATAGATTCACACCTGTGCCCTCTAATTAGATTCCTAATTGTACTGAGGATGATAAAGTTCTTAGGGATTACATGTATTATCTTCCAATCTGGGAATGAAAGTTGTTTAACTTCATTTAGACCCTTGTGATTTCTTACTCATGTTTATCTTTCTATGCTTCTTTTTATTTTTGAGTCTGAATGTAAAATTTTCTTTTCAACTCTGATCTCTTCATCAGGAATACTTGAAAATCTTCCATTTCATGAAATGTTCATTTTCTTCCCTGTAGGGTTGTCCACAGTTTTGCTGGATAGGTTATTCTTGTAGTAATCAGAACTTTTTTGTCTTTCAGGAGATTATATTCCAAGCTCTCAGCTACTTTATGGTAGTAGCCACTAAATCTTGTGTGTGATCCTGACTGTGGATACACAGTATGCAAATCCTTTCCTTCTGGCTGCTTGCAATATCTTTTCCTTGAGTGGGTAACTCTGGATTCTGGCTACAATATTCCTGGAAGTTTTTATTTTAATATTTCCCTTCTGGTTCTAAGACAGCTATAATAATGTTCCTCTATAATTTTTTGAAATATGATGTCAAAAGTCTTCTTTTTGTTCATAGCTTTCAGGTAGATTATTAACTTTTAGCCTTTCCTCAATCTATTTTCTAGGTCAGTTGTTTTCCTTATGAGACTTTCTACATCTTCTTTTTTCAGTCTTTTGACTTACTTTTTTTCTTCTTAATGTCTAGTGTCTGATTAGCTTCTACTTGACCAATTCCAATTTTTAAGGAGTCATTTTCTTCAGCATTTTTGTGCCTCTTTTACCAAACTGTTAATTCTATTTTCACATTCTTTCATAGTTCTTATTTCTTTTCCCAAGTTTTTATCTACTCATATTATTTGATGTTTAAAATCTTTTTCTTTGTGCTTTTTGAGTTTTCTTTAACTGTTCTAGGAATTCTTATTGAGCTTGTGTTCACTCTGTATGTTTCTTTGAGACTTTGCCTATAGATATTTTCAAGTCATTGTCTTCTTTTGAGTTTCTGTTTTGTACTTCCAAGTAGCTTTTTATAATTAGTTTCTTTCTTTATTTGTTATTTGCTTGTTTTTCTAGTCTCCTTTTTGATTTTGGACTTTATGTTAGACTGCTCATTCCTGGGGAAGATGTCTGGTTTAAGTTTCTGTCTTTTATATTCTTCTGTTACTTTCACAGCTTGGTCAGTGAGTTTTTAAGTTGCAGTGTGGCAATCTTATGAGCAGTCTATTCATTGAGCTTCTGCTGTGCATTTTAGTCCTTACAAAGGTAGGGATCCTGCTCACTCACAATTACCACTGCTCCTATATACTTCAAATTGTGAAATACTAGACTTGTAATGGGCAAAAGAGCTGCTAGATGTCACTTGATCCTGCACTCAGTGTTAGTACAGAGGTCCCTTGGCCCGGCTTTCAGACCCCTTAGTCTCCCTGGGTGTTGGACTGCCTCTACTGCACTGTGCTCCTGGCCAGCCCCTACCCCAGTGTCCACTGACTTCTCTTTGTCTTCCTAAGCTGCCCTGGGCTGGAAAAATGACTCACTATAATTTTTTTTCTTGACTTATTCTGCTCAGAATTATCTTTGGCACATTTTCTGTTGTCATTGTAAAAGAAGTTCGGGGATAGTTTTTGGCAGTTGCAATCTCCACTCCTCCATTTTGACTCTGCCTTCAAGGATGTATATTTGTGAATGTTGATTTACCCAATCAGAAATCAGCTCTCAAGACCCCACTTCTGGCAAACCCTGCATCTTCCTTGAAGTTACTTATATTTTACCTTAGTCCCAGTTACATGACTTTAACATAATGGAGTTAACTCTCCACAGAACCAGATATAATTGGATAAGGCTGTATGTCTAGGCAGAAATTTATTTGAAAAAACACCTGGGCATTTAGTGTCTAGGCAGAAATTTATTTGAAATAACACCTGGGCATTTGTGTTGTAGTAGCCAAAACCTCAAATTCATTTGTAAGGTTATAGTAAGAGAGGCATTATTGTCCAGGACCAGAAAGGCCATAGTGCCCTCATACTTTGCCTGAGTCAGACTACTTCTGAAGTTTTGTTATATTATATTAATATATGTTACATCTGGAATACATATTATAAGACCATGTTTTAAGAAGGACATTGGTAATGGGAAAGCATTCAGAAGAGGGCAATCAGGCCAGTGAGTGACTTGTATATCATATCATAAAGCTTTATTTGAAGGAACTGAGGATGTTTATCCTCAAGAAGAGAAGACTTCATGGAGATATGATGACTTTTTTTCCAGAATTTGAAGGGCTGCTCTGGTTACCCATGGATTAAAGTTACTCTGCTTGGCATCAGTAGTCAGAACAAAGAACAGTGGGTAAAAGTTGTAGAGAAGCAGATTTAGGTTTGATATATTGAAAAACTTCCTGGCAGTCAGAGCTACTCCAAAAGGGAATGGGAGGGACTATGCAGGTTCCACCTCTTTAGGTGTCTGCAAACCGAAACCTGGCACATAATAAGCACTTAATAAATACATGTTGATGTGATTTAAATTGATAGCCACTTATTAGAGAGGTTGTAGGGGGACTATTGTTCAATTATCATTTGGATTAAATGCCTCTGAGGCCCCTTGCAACTAGTGAGCTTCATTGATTTTCTGATTCTGATTGCCTCCGAATTCTGCATCATATTGTCTTCTTACTCAAGAATCTACAACAAAAGGTTAATAGTCTCTTTGGCCTGTTTGCTTAAGTTTTTCTTCTTATTCCCTGACCAGATCACTCTGTGTTTAATATGTCAGAACTGACTGTGGGTGCCAAGAGCTAGAACACAGAATCTTAGTGTTCAAAGGTACCTCAGTGGACAAATATTTTTGCATTTACTCCAGCAAAGATTCCTTCTACAGCATCCTACAAAAGTTGATAACATGATCCAGATTCAACTTGAAGAATTTAATTCATATCCACCTGCAGTCTATTTTATTTTCTAATTATTCTAATTATTTGGAATTTTTTTTCTTTGAATGGAGCTGAAATGTGCCTTTCTAACATCCATCAGTTGCTCCTTGGTGTGCCCTCTAGGGTCAAGTCAAATAAATTAGTCTATTAAATGGTATTTGAAAGCAGCAGGTGGTGATGGTTGTAGTAGTAGTAGTAGTAGTAGTAGTAGTAGTAGTAGTAGTAGTAGTAGTAATTGTTGTTTATGCCAAAGGGCAATGTGAGAGAATTGGGAGAGTTCAAGCGTTTCTAGTCCTAGATGTTATGTCTCTTTTAATAAAAACATCTTCTAATCCCTACATTGTTGAGAGGATAAAGAAAGATAATGTATACAAAGAAATATATAATGCTTAAAGTATTTTATATATGTATGTATACATATATAATAAAGTATTATATAAATTATTTTTTCCACATGACAAACCTTAAAAATACAGGAAGAACACAATCATTCATTCACTCAATAAGCATTTATTAAGTGCCTACTATGTTCAGAGCACAATGCTGGACCCTAGGAGAGGTACGAGGTTTAGATAGAATGTTGTTGTCTATTCTCAAGGAGTTTACAGCTTAATGGAGAATAGGGCATCATAATACAAAACATTACATGGAAACTTCATTAAGGTTAGAAAGCCAAGTGCTATGTACTATCACGACCACTCTTCCATCTCCTAAACCTTTTCTTCTCCAGAATAAACAACTCTGGTTCCTTTGGCCAGTGCCTATATGGCATGTTTCTGGTCCCCTTGGCGTCCTGGAGGTCCGCTTCTGGACACATTCCTATTTGTCAGCATCCTTAGTACAAAGTGGTATCAAGGACTGAACATATACTATTCCAAATGGAGTCTGATCAAGACAGAGGACTTCAGGATGATCAGCTCCCTTCTGAACACCATATCTGTCTTTTTGTTTTACCTTTCCCCTCCAGATTTATTAATTTATGTTTTCAGTTTTCAACAATCACTTCCAGAAGTTCCAAATTTTCTCCCCCTTCCCTCCCCAAAACAGCATGCAATCTTGTATGTGTTCTACCTACACAAACATTCCTACTAAAGACTTTCACATTAGTCATTGGGCACCATATCTCTTTAAAGACACAAAATCATATTAGCTTACTTTAGCTGCCACATCACACTGTTGACTCATGCTTTAATAACTGCTACAAATCTGAGAGTAAAATATACATGATGCCTCCAAACACCACGTACATTATAATCCCACTCAGTGCTTGGATTTCCTTCCCCCTTGCCACCCCTTTAAGGATCAGTCTCATTCTGTTCCACGCCTTCCTTGTTTTTGTTTTCTCTGCTTCCTTGCCTTTCCAGAATCACACAGCTGAGGCTGTCTAGCCCCCATAGCCAACACTGACTCAGAAATATTGGAAGAACAAATGAGCAGGGGCCCAAAGCCAAAAGTTATGGAACTTGCAAAATCAGCCTATGCACAGAAAGATCCAATCTCCTCCTCTTAATGACTCCTTAGTGCCTTGGTTCCTTGGTCCCCATTTCTTAGCCTCCTTTCCTGGATATCCCCCACTGGAAAATCCTACATGCTTCTTCAATCTCCTTATTTTGAGAACAGAATAAACTCTTCCTCCTTTTAACTGGCAGCATCCTCTCCAAGCAGCTACTTGGTGGCCTTCCATGGCCTTGTCCCCACCCACCCACAAAAGACAGCAGCAAATCCCACTGTCTAACTCTTTTTTTCTTCCCCAATCCAGCTCTGCTTTTGATACCCAGACATGATGTTCTCCCAGTTTTCACAGGCAAATTTAGTCATCATGATTTTAAACAAATCCTGTAGTTATGACTGGTTCTACCCCAGGTTTTTTCTGAATCTTGATTCACAAAGCTCTCTCACTCCCCCAATTCTCTCACCTTGTCTTGTGGCATAATGATAATGATACTGATAATAATGAGAAGAAGACACCCATTTCCATTAACACCCAATAGGTGTCTGAATAAGCACCTGAATGACGTGACTCCTGCTCAGAATTTTCCATGGAGTCTTTAGAACTGCTCCCCTTCTCTTTGGACTTGTGCTTCACACTTTTTTTTTGAAGCATGCAAATCACCCTAGGTGGTTTCTCAAAGTCCTTCCAAAAAAGAGATGGGAATCAGTCAATCATCAAGTGTTTATTAAACCTACTATATGCCAGGCAATGAGGATATAAATTTATAAGTGAGACATTCTCTGCTCTCTGATGTTCAATAGGGAAAAAAAGAAAATATTATCAATTTTGTTGTTATTTCCATTGCAGTAGGAATGTCCTTGGTTGAACTTTGTAAATGAGAGGGGTGGGGCAGAGAGGGAGACATCTGACTGGTATGATGGGTCAAGAGCACCAACCTCACAAGCAGATCCAGAGGAAGGTGAATCCTGGGCTAAGTAGGAAACTTCCTCTCCCTGTTGCTAATGCCTACCTGCTCTGTCATGTGCCCCATCATCCCATGGGGAGAAATAAGAATTTATATAGTACTTACTATGTGCCAGGGACTGCACTAAATACTTTACAAATATTTTCTCATTTAATCCTCACAACAACCTTGGGAGGCAGGTGCAATATTATCCTCATTTTTACAGTTGAGGAAACTGAGGCAGACAGAAGATAAGTGACTTGCTCACTATACACATCTAGTAAGTATCTGAGACTGAATTTAAACTCAGTTTTTCCTGACTCCATCCCCAGTGTTCTACCCACTGCACCACCAGCTGCCTCATTTCTCAAGTCTGTGTCACAGCAGAAATTTCATTCTAGATTTGCTCTTCTATTGAACTTGTTTCCTCATTTGGGACTACCCTCAGAGCTCTGCAGGAGGAAACACAGTTCTTCTCATAATGAACTCCAGGTTACAACTGATACTATCATCGCAAGTTTATGACTTTGTCACTGGCATGATGGGCGGAGACTGGAGTAGGGAAGTAATGGTAGCAGGAAGAGCTGGTTTTTCTTACGAGGGCGGGGTACCAGAAGGATGGGGATGAGAATCAACATGGTTCTGGATTGTTTGTGACCAGTGTTATCCCTCCTTCAGGTCTCCACCCACATCTTTGTCAATGCAGGAGCTCAAAGGAAGCTGACCTGAGGGACAGCACAGACAGAAGTAAGAATGGTGGTAATCATGATAATGGCAGCAACTCCATCCAAGTCAAAGGCCTCCATGACATAAATGACTTGCAAGGACCATTGAGGATCTGGGGAAAGGACTGGAAGATTCTGTCTACCACTGGGATGTACTTCAGTCCTCTGGATTTCTTTGGAATTCTCCATCATACTCCTCACATTCAACTGGCTACCTTCTTCCCCTACTGTTAACTTCCTTTTGTTGTCTTCCCCATTAGACTGTAAGTTCCTTGAAGGCAGCGATTGTCTTTTTTTTAATATTTGTATCTCCAGTGCTTAGTACAGTGTTTTGAAAATAGTAGGTGCTTAATATGTGTTGAATAACTGATTAATTGATTACATCAATACCTAGCTTCTATATACAATAGAAAACTTGAATATGTTATTATCCAATTAAGGCACCCCAGAAATATGCAGAAAGGAATCCAGAAAACAAAAGTATATTAGAAATTTTAGTTTACCTTAATTAGTCACTAAAAATAAAAGTAAAGAATATAAGGCGATTCAAAGAGTCAATACAGAGCAAATGCAAAATAAACAATTTCAACACGAATCTAAAAAATAAAAGCTTTACTAAGCCTTGAGAAATAAAGAAATCATAGGTAAGGAGAATATCTAAAGGGGCATGTAGAAAATTTTTAGGCATTGATATGCTCATAAGAAGTCCAACACAATGAAAACACAAGTTAGATCAAAAGTGAATCAGAAATTTTATACTATTAATATACATTATATATGCTATTAATATAATAATTCATATTATGAATAACAATACAGTCAAATCAAGGAGAGTGATTGAAATTCTAGTCTCTGCAAAACTAGAAAGTCATGGGGCTAAATAAGGTTCCTAATTATTGACTCAACCATCTCACAGAGTCACATGAATTACTAGCAAAGGACTTGAGCAATTTTCTTTCAAATGTAAAGCTGATCTCTCCTTTCTTAACAGAAGACATCAGGCTGTTTTTACCAAGGGATGAGACCACCATTGACTCTTCCATATATGAACATAAATTATGCTTTATATAAAGCCTTCACAGCTTGTTTTACAAAGAAATCTATAAACACTTATAACCTCGATCAACAAACTGTAGTGGAACCGAATCATTATCATAGATTGAACTGTTGTTCACAATTGCTTCCACATAAAAACCCATTTTAAATAGATGTCACTATCCCAAATACTCATATAAACAAGCTCCAAAGAGCAAAACAATGTTGGAGAAGTTCAAAATAATATGTGGGAACAGAATGAAATACTCCTCATCCCCGTGGTCCTGTCTGCCATTGGACTTTTACTAAAGATGCTTGCAGTAACCCCACAAAGGATATTTACATCCTAATACTTTCATTCAACTATGAAAAGCAACTATTTCATTTATCTGTGCAATGGACAATGGATCATTGAGTAGTAAGAAATATAGCAAGATAGCAACTTGTCCTTGGTATGTTTCTATCTAAATTCCATCAAAAAACAGGAAATTAATTAATAATAGTGATGATAGTCTGCAGGACATTAAATATAAAAGAATAATCCTTCGGCCACGTCTATCTGAACCCTACCAAAAATGTGAGAATGAAATGACAGTAATGATATATAATAACAATTGTCATTTATATAGCACTTTAAGGTTATCATATTTGAGATAATAAAGATCAGAGCCAGGAGCATGCTGGTAAATATTTAACAATTGTTTTGTAAAAAAAAAAAATATGTAGGATACACTTTTTAAGTTTAATTTCCATTGTTAACATTTTCTCTTTCATCCTCTTAAATCTAGATTATCAACAAAATGATAATTCAAATCCCATGTAAAACATTTGAATATTTAACAATGGGCTCTAAGGATCTCTAGCTCACTCCCAGGCTAGACCAGCTTTCTTCCTCTCCTCCCATGCTCCCCACCTTTTTAGCCTAGGTGACTTAACCAAGAAGATGTATATGCAAGAAGGAAATTTCTGTAGGCCCTAGTCCATGTCAACATTTCTATATCACTTGAAGGTTTGTACGGTTCATTCCTCACAACCACCTGTGAGACAGATAGCAGGAGTATGGCTATCCCCATTTAGAGATGAGGAAACTGAGTCATAGAGAGGTGAGTGTGCTAGCCCGAGGTCACAGAGGTAGGGAGTATCAGAGCTAGTTCTTGAACCCAGTTCTCCTAGTCTAAAGTCCCAGGCTCTTTCCTCTTCACCATGCTGTCCTGCTCTAAAACGTTTCACGTTTGATACCCTGCTTTATTGGTTCAGGTGGGTCCTCCAGTAGCATTCTGCTGGCTTCCTCTGCCAAAAGATCTCCAGTTGGGTGTCCCTGGACTCCACTTAGCACTGTTGTCCCCTGAGGCTCCCTCCTGCTAGAGGTCCAGTAATCAGAGAAGTCACCGGTGTCCAATGTCCCCAAATCATCTTCCTGAAGCCAGAGTTCCACCCTTAGCCTTTCTTCTACCAGAGAGTCCAGCATCTTCCAAAGGGATGTGGGGAAGGCTTCAGGCCCAGAGTGGAGTTCTGATGGAACATCTTCCTAGCAGCTTTGCTCTGATCTCCCTGGGTGGGCTGCTCAGCCTTTAGAAGCCATGTATCAAACCAGCAACAAAACTGGAACTAGAACCCGATTTTCCTTACTCTCAGTTTAGGATTCCTTTCACTCCTCACTCCCATTCCCCTGACCCCTTCTTCAAGAGCTGCCCTTAACTCCTTATGTCACCTTGAACAAGCCATTTTTCCTCTTGGTCTCAGTTTCCCTCTCTGTGAGACAAGGCTATTAAGTGATTGTAGCTTCCATTTGGGCACAAAGTGGCCTCCCTTCATTACCTTTCTTTCCAGAAGGATGGTGTTCAGAAGGGAGAATTTCAGACACTGATATAGCAATTAGAGTCCCTAGCTATGTGTATTCTATTGGCTTCCTTCTTTCTCTTCCTCCTCCCTCCCCTCAGTTGCTGGGTCCCCAGCTCTAGTGGCTAGGATCTCCCAGTGCAGGAGTCCCAAAGCCCCAGGCCTCTGGTCTAAGCCATTGCCTGAATTTACGCTCACCTAGGTTTGGCTCTTCAAGTAGACTCCATCTCTGTATATTTTTCCTAAGCAGATGTTTTTCAAAAATCTCTAGGACAGAAACAGGCCTTTCCAACCACTGAACATTTTATCAACCCACACACAGGACTCCAGCTGGAATCTCTGTGATGGTAGCAACTCAGGAAGGAAGCTCCCTTTGACTGGTTTAGCACCCTTAGCCAATGGCCTGGGCAAACACTCCTCCTGAATCAGCATCTTAAATTCCTAGATCCTGGGCTGTCCTCTGTCTGAATTCATTCCCTCACCCCCACCCCCACTCCAACGTTGCTGGAAAAAGAGCTTGCCCTGGAACTGGGACATTCATGAGGCTTTGAAATATTTCTGCAGCATTCCACAGTGGGAAGGGCCAGGAAGGAAAGACCTGGTTATATAGTTTGCCTCTGACATTTCTTAGCTGAGTGATCATGGACAAGTCATTTAACTTCCCTGGGCCTTGGTTTCTTCATCTGTAAAACGAAGAAGCTGAGTGAGATAGCCTATGAAGTTCCTTCAAGCCTTTGAGGACATTTGATCTCCCTGAGCCTGTTTCCTCATTTATAAAATGAGTTTAATAATAGAACCTATTTCAAAGGTTGTTTTGAGGATCAAGCAAGGGAGTGCATGTAAAAGGCTCATGTAAAAAGCTCTGTGTAAGAGCTCTAGGATGGTCAGCTATCCTGATACTGTGATTGTGACTGCCTGATCCTACAGGCTGGCCCTGCCACAGATGGGGGCATGCCACAGTCAGATTGAGACCTCCAGCTGGTTGGATATGGGCCCATTAATTGGCTTAAAAAAAAACTTTTTTAAATTTAAAAATTAACAAAGGTCTACTTGAATTTAGATAAAAGTCCAGTTACTATGGATCTAGAGAAAGAACAATTGATAAAGAACAATGATAAAGGTAGAAAGGTAAAAAATAATCACTGAAATAATTTTAATCAAGCCCTGACTTGTTCATAGGCTCATGGAATCATCAATCTAACACATGATGATAAATTTAGAACTAAGAAGAATCTCACAGGCCATCTCATCCAACCCTCTTATTTTACAGATGAGGAAACTGAGGCCTGGAGACACTTGCCAAAAATCACATAAGTAATTTAATTTAGTAAGTGGTAGAGATGGGATTCAAACTCAGGTGTCTGACTCCAAATCGATTAACAAAAGTTTATTGAGCACCTGCTTATAATAGGGGACAAGGACTTGGGGCCTGGGGCATGCGAACACTGGCATCTGCTCTCTTGCTCACATTTCTATGGGCTTAAGTTCTGTTAAGGGCAACTAGATGGCACAGTAGATAGAATGCTGGGCCTGGAGTAGGAATACCTGAATTCAAATGTGACTTCAAAAGCTTACTAGCTGAGTGACCCTAAGGAAGTCACTTAACCCTGATCTGCCTCAGTTTCCTCAGTTGTAAAATGGGGAAAGTAATAGCACCTACCTCCTCAGGTTGTTGTGAGGAACACATGAGATAGTATTTGTAATGTGCTTAGCTTAGTACCTGGCACATAGTAGGGGTTTAATAAATACTTGTTCCCTTCTCAACCCCTCAACTCCCCACCCTCCTTAAGATTTGTGCTGTGCTTTCTGTCATGATGACTCTGCAAAGCAGATAGTGGACACATTACTAAGCCCATATTAAAGATCAGGAACCTGAGGTCCAAAGTGGTTAAGTGATTTGCACAAAGTTGCACAATGAGTGAATGTCAGAGCCAATACTACCAAAGTCATTCCATTTCCACAGAACCATAGGCTGGGATTCTGGTGCCCAGAAAAGAGTTGTAGGAAGGGGAAGAGAAATGACAGAGGATGGCCTTCCTGGGCAATGCAGGGAAGAGAAGGTGGAGGTCCAGAAGGGAAAGTCCCCATACCACCGTAACCTCACCAGGCAATCCCCATGAAGCAGGGTTGGGGAAGGAGAAGAGGCACCAAAGATAGTTTGTTCTGGTCAAGTACAGTCCCACAGGTTAACCCTCTAGAGGAGATGGGGGAGGAGGGCAGAACAGGAGAGAGACAGAAGCCCTGTGGTACAGTCATATCAGGTAACCTCACAGAGAAGGTAAAGGGGAGAGAGGAGGCAAGGAGCAGGGTTCAGCTCATCCCCCATGGGTCCAGTCATGCTGGACAACTCCCTTGGAAGAAGGGATAGAAGCGGGAGGTAGTAGGTATAGGGTGGGGAGAGGGACAAACACTCACAGTGGAAGGTTGGTCCCAGGAGAGGAGCAATATCCTCACAGAGCAGGTACATGCTGCTCCAGGATGTAGTTATAGGATTCGGAGAGGCATGGTAATAGGGTGAGAGACAGGCCTGACTCTGGTGGCACCTCATGGTTCAGGGTCCACAGAGGTCTAGGTAGGAGAGGTTGGGGAGGAAGAGGAAATACTCCTCTCCTCCTCCCCACCCTCATTGGTAATTGGAGGAAAAGCTCTGCTCTCCCCACTCTAGGTCTTTCCATAACATGGATGTTCTATGTGGGAAAAATAAGCCATACAACATATCAAATTAAATAACTATTAGAGGCAGTAAATATTATGTGTCAAAACAATGATCTAGACAATATATTGGGAGAAATCCCAACAATTAGAGCAGTTAAAAAGTGTGAATGTTTCATCAGGTAGTGAGCTCCCCATCACTGCAGGTCTTAAAGCCACATGATCATTTGTTAGGCATATTGTAGAAGAAATTCCTGTTCAGGTATAATTTGAAGTATATGGCCTCTGGGGTCCATTTTTAACTCTAAAATGCTAGGAATTTATGTTATAGGAGTTCAAAGGAGGGAAGGAGGAAGGGGTTACTGGAGGCTGGCATGGTCAGAGAGGCTTCATGGTCACATGCTCCAAAGCAGTGCATCAGGAATGAGGGCTGAGAAAAGGCCATTGGACTTGGCAATGAGGAGGTCATTGGTGGATCCCAAGAGTATAGTTTCAGAAAGGTGGTATCAGATTGTCAGACTGTGGAGAGAGGGTAATGGAGGGTAATGGTCTGAAAATGGAGCCAGGACGGTTCCCATGGGAGAAGTCTGCCTGCAAGAAAGGGAAGACAAAAAGGGAGGTTCTTTTCAAAATGGGGAGAAATGGGCTTGTTTGTAGGCAATGGGAAAGGGGCACTAAAGAGAGAGAGACTAAAGATGGTAGACACCGAGGATAATGGAAGCGGGGTAGGGTGGGGTGTCCTAGGCCAGACAGGAAAAGCTTCAGTCCCTGAACAAATATTTATTGAATGGTTACTATGTGGAAAGACTGTGGGGGTATGGGCTGCTGGCTTCAGGCGCCTGGCCACTGGTCCCCAGAAGAGTTTCAGTTTTCTTCCCTGGGAATTGACCTTCATGGCACACAATGCTTCCTTTCAGGGCTCATATGGGCTTTGCTGAATCATTTCAGGCGCTCATTGTACCTGAGCTGGGCTGTGCCACATCTGGAGCCAGAAGGAAGGTGAGGACATGCCCTCTTGTTTCTGCACTTTACATTCTCTCCCCTGGTAATCTCATCTACTTCCATGGTTTCCACTGTCACCTCCACAGCAAGGTCTCTCAAATCTGGAGGTGGACAGTGTGGCTGTGGTACCTTTTGGCTTTAAATCAATGATTCTGATGCAGCCCTGCCTGGCTTTTCTCTCAGTCCTCAACATAACTAAAACCAAATTCATTATTTCCTTACCCCAAACTTCTCCTCCCAACTTGTTCATTGCTCTCAGTGGTATCATCATTTCCTAGGTACCCAGGTTCATAATTTTGTCTTAAACATTCAATCAACGACCACTTGTCTCACCTTTTTCTTTATCACTGTCTCTTTACATCCATTCCTTCTATTTTGTTCCCTTGTCAAGTTCTTATCGCCCTAGACCTGGATCACTGCCTGCTGGTCCTCCCTTCTCCACTGTCTCTTCCTGCATACAGTGCCAGATGCATCTTCTTAACCAAGTCTTTTTTTATGTCAACTCCCTATGCAAAAGCCTTCGATAGACCCCTGCTGCCTATGGAATAAAATCCAAATCACTTATCCTGGTATGGAAAGCTATCCACAAACAGCCTGAAAACATTTGATCTACTTCATGAAGTAGTGAATTCCCTATTACTGGATATCTTTAAGCAGACCTTGGATAACCACTGTTCAGGAAAATTACGTAGAGAATTCAGAGTTTAAGACTTAGCACTATTTCTTTCCCCAGGGCACACAGGATCATAAATTTGCCAAAAGGTACCTTAGAGATCAGCTCATTCAACCCTTTCATTTTACAAATGAGGAAACTGAAATCTAGAAATGTTAAATTATTTGCCCAAGGTGAGTGAGAGAGAACGCTGGGCTGGAGGAGGGGAGCGGAGCGTCTCCGTGACTCGGGCCCCCTCGGGAGGAAGTGGCAGCGGCAGAGACGGGGGCAGGAAGCGGCGGAGGTAGAGGTGTGGGCGGCGGCTGAGGCGGCAGTGGCCCGGGACTCAGGAATCCCCCAGCAGCAGGCAGGATCTTCATTACGGAAGATTCCTGCATAAAACCTGACAGAGGTGAACCTGGGAGGTGGCCCTGCCCCCACCCCGCTCTATTACTGAAGGCTTCTGCTTAAAGCCCCCAAGGAAACTGAGCTTGGGAGGCGGGCCCCCCACCCCACCCGCTCCATTCCTGAAAGTCTCTACATAAAGCCACTGAGGGATCGGAGCCTGGGAGGCAGCCCTGCCCCCACCCCAGCACCTGAACTAAAGCTCACTGATTGATAGCCGGCAGGAGGAAAGCCCATTTAAATCTCAGAGGCCAAGCACTAGCTGGGTGGATCCAGGCGGGGGTGGAAAGGAATCTCAGAAGTCAAGTAACTGGCTGGGAAAATGCCTAGAAAAGGGAAGAAAAATAAGACTTTAGAGAGTTTTTTCCAACAAATGCAAATGATCCCGACCTTCGGATCTGATGATGAGGACGTATCCTTGCCATCAGGGAAAGACGTGGAGGGTGGGGCCTCAGTACCCCAGACACCCCAGGGGGATGTCAGGTGGGCTCAGGCCCTGGAAGAGCTCAAAAAGGATTTTGAAAAGCAAGTTAGACAGGTGGAGGAAAAACTGGGAAGAGAAATATCAGAGATGCAAGAAAAGTATGAAAAACGGGTCAATACCTTGGTAAAGGAGACCCAAAAAAATGCTGAGGAAATTAACACCTTGAAAAATAGGCTCACTCAATTGGCAAAGGAGGTTCAAAAAGCCAATGAGGAGAAGAATGCTTTCAAAAGCAGAATGAGCCAAATGGAAAAAGAGGCTCAAAAGCTCACTGAATTTAATAGTTCTCTCAAAATTAGAATGGAACAGATGGAGTCTAATGACTTTATGAGAAACCAAGAAATCACCAAACAAAACCAAAAGAACGAAAAAATGGAAGAGAATGTGAAATATCTCATGGGAAAAGCAACTGACCTGGAAAATAGATCCAGGAGAAACAACTTAAAAATTATGGGACTACCTGAAAGCCATGATCAAAAAAAGAGCCTAGACATCATCTTCCATGAAATTATCAAGGAAAACTGCCCTGACATTCTAGAACCAGAGGGCAAAATAAGTATTGAAAGAATCCATTGATCACCACCTGAAAGAGATCCAAAAAGAGAAACTCCTAGGAACATTGTGGCCAAATTCCAGAACTCCCAGCTCAAGGAAAAAATCTTGCAAGCAGCTAGAAAGAAACAATTCCAGTACTGTGGAAATACAATCAGGATAACCCAAGATCTAGCAGCTTCTACATTAAGGGATCGAAGGGCGTGGAATAGGATATTCCAGAAGGCAAAGGAACTAGGACTCAAACCAAGAATCACCTACCCAGCTAAACTGAGTATAATACTTCAAGGGAAAATATGGTCTTTCAATGAAACAGAGGACTTTCAATCATTCTTAATGAAAAAACCAGAGCTGAAAAGAAAATTTGACTTTCAAACACAAGAATGAGAAGAAGCATGAAAAAGGAAACAGCAAAGAGAAGTCTTAAGGGACTTACCAGAAGTGAACTGTTTACATTCATACAGGGAAAGACAATATTTCTAACTCTTAAAACTTTTCAGGATCTGGGTAGTTGGTGGGACCACACATACACATGTACACGCATGCACACACATACACACATGTACACACATACAGAGATAGAGAGCACAAATTGAATTGAATAGGATGGGACCATACCTTAAAAGAAACTAAGGTAAATGGTGAGAGAGAAATGTAGGGGGAGGAAAGAGAGGGGAAGGGAAGGGAGTAATTATATGTCATTTAAGAGGCAGGTAGGAGTTAAGGAGAGGTGAGAAAAAAAAAAGTTTACCCTCATCACATTTGACTAAACGAAGGAGTGAAATGCACACTCATTTTGGTATGAAAACCTATCTTACAGTATAAAAAAAAGTGGGGGAGAAGGAGATATTGCAAGGGAGGGGATGATGGAGGGGAGGGCAAAGGGAGGAGGGAGCAATTTGAAGTCAACACTTGGGGAGGGACAGGATCAAGAGACAGAAGAGAAACAATGAGAGGCAGGTTAGGATGGAGGGTAATTCAGTTAGTCTTACACAACACGACTATCAGGGAGGTCATTTGCAAAACTACACAGATATGGCCTATATTGAATTGCCTGCCGTCCCAAAGGGAATGGGTGGGGAGGGAGGGATGGGGAGAATTTGAAACTCAAAGTTTTAGGAACAACTGTTTAATATTGTTGTTGTAACTAGGAAAGAAGACATACAGTTAATGAGGAATAGAAAGTCATCTGGCCCTACGGGAGAAAAGAGAAGATGGAGACAAGAGAAGGGAGGGATGACAGAAGAGAGGGCAGATTGGAGATAGGGAAAATTAGATTGCTTGGGGTATTGGGGTGGGGGGAGGGGATAAAAGGGGAGAAAATTTGGAACCCAAAAATTTGTGAAAATGAATGTAAAAAATTAAATAAATAAATAAAATTAAAAAAAAATTATTTGCCCAAGGTAGTAAGAAGCAAAGACAAGAATTGAAGTCAGATACTACCATTTAATATTCTTTCCTGACTAAATTTCCCAACCATTTTGCCTAATTCTGCCTAGAGTACTCATTCACTCAGTTATTTCTAGGACCGGAGAGATAGAGCTAGAAGAGGCGATCAAGTCCAAACCCCTCATCTTATATGTAAGATCTTCATGTGTCCATGTAAACTATATCATATTATATAACATGAGTTATCTAAATTTTTCATATGAGTCTCTTAGGAGACATGGGGAGCCATGATCAGAAATCTGGACTACATTTGAGAAAAGGAGAGCCTTGGGTAGCACTTGTATCATCACTGGCACATTAGCTGAGGTAGATAGAGAAGTAGGCAGGCACTTGGAGGAACACAAGATTGAGTGGTCTCTCTGGTCCCTGAGGGGTTATACTGGACTAGAATTATAACTTTTGCTTCTCTAAATGTTATTGTTCTGGGAGTATGATTTTTGTTCAGAACAAAAGTCACATTCATGTATGCTCTTAAGGATAGAGGGTTGCCCCTAGCTTATACCCATTGTCTTGGTCCCTTCCCATCAAACACTAATTAAAGACCATCACAAATAGTGAAGAGCAAGTAAACCCATTTATCCAAGCAAATAGTAAATATAAATTGGAATTCTGCAGAT
This sequence comes from Bettongia penicillata ogilbyi, assembly GCA_023548195.1. Lineage (NCBI taxonomy): Eukaryota > Metazoa > Chordata > Mammalia > Diprotodontia > Potoroidae > Bettongia > Bettongia penicillata. The sequence continues at coordinate 907,988 of JAJHZJ010000385.1, forward strand.
TTATCAGAAAACACACGAGTCAAGGTGCTCTTTGCTAGGAGCAAGAAGAAATCTCAGCTCAAACTAAGAGAGAGCCCCAAGGGGGAAAACTCTCAAGTCTCTAAAGAAGCAAGGTGGCAATCAGGGACGTGTTAAGGAACTGATTCCCCTTAAACATATGCAGCTTCCAGAGTCTCTTTCTCTCCTCATGAAGAATGACGGAAGCCACAGGTGTCCCTCTCTGGGGCAGTTCTGAACCAACTCAGCCACTTTTTCTCGTTCACAGTGTCACATCAGCATTCCTTCTCTATCAATTAGGGATCATGTTAGAAGTCTTGTCTCCTTGCACAGATTCAGCAGAACGTGAAATGCCTCAGTCTTAGGTGAAAGCTCAGTTACCTACAGATGAAGAAACCAAGGCTGAGAAAGGTTGTGATGATTATGCTCGCACAACTGCTAACTCTCTGTTGTTGTGTTCATCCTTCATTGCTGAAGAAGGTCATGCCATCAGAGAAATGATGACATGACTTGCACTTGACATTGTTTTGAGTGAGGAAGGGCTGTGCAGGTCACCAGCTTCACTTCTCCTCCAGAGCCATCTGCATCCAGTGCCCAGATATTCATCAGGATGACTGGAGATGGCGCAGGATGCACTGGGAGACCTTGGCCCCTTTAGGACAAGGTGTATGCAGGTACTCACTTAGGGTAAGGTAATGCTCTTTCATTGAATAGGCCTGTTTAAGAAGTAGCAAGGGCATGGCCCCTTTAATGAGGCAAAGAAAAGAAAGACATCAGGCTGGGAGGGAAACAAAAACAGTTACTACCGATAATCATTCTAAAGCTAGGAGGGTCCAGAAGAGCCCTTAGGCAGGGGGCAGGGGGCAGGGGACCCATGATATGTGAGCTTGACAGTGCAGTAGGTTTAAGGTTCAGGGAAGGAAAGAAAAGGGAAAGAAATGGGAGGGAAGGAGAGGGGAGGGGAGGTAAACTAACCAGATGATTCTGGAGGGGAAAGTGAGGCTGGTGACCCGCACAGCCCTCCCTCACTCAAAACAAAGTCAAGTGCAGGTCACGTCATCATTTCTCTGACTGCGTGGTCTTCTTTGGCAACAAAGGAAGAACACAACCCTGTGAGTAGGCTCAGCTTCTCCTCTCCTGTCTGTCTCCCACTCCCCTTCCTTGTCCTCTCCAAAAGAAGGTAAACTATCTAAGACAGGATTCGAACTTAGATCTTCTCTACAGCACTTTATCCACATCACTTAGCTTTTATTCATTCATTCTATAAACATCTTTTAAGTATCTACCATGTGCTAGGTACTGGGAAAGATACAGAATTTAGGTAAGGGTAGTCCTGCCCTCATGAAACTCAGTCTAGTAAGAGAATGAAACCCAAACATTCTAATACATAATAAAATATGCTAAGTACATTAGCAAGCCACACAACAAAGTGCATGGGTTAGATTGTGACCAATAGAAGGAGCAGGGAAGATTTCATGGAGGAGGTGGCATTTGATGGGGGCTTTAAAACAGGAACAGGAATTCAAAATAAAAGAAGAGGAGGAAGGCCATTCCCAGAATAGGAAACAAAGGCATGAGCAAAGGCATGGAAACAGGAAATTTCAGGGCTTGTTGGATGGCAGTGAATAGTCTGGTCGGAGTGTAGAGTAGAAAGGTGGGCTGCTGCTGGATTGTGTGTAACTGTGAATACAGGGAATCAGTAAAAGCATTTGGATTGTACTTGGGAAGCAATAGGGCACCACTGAGGGCTTTGGAAGCTGAGGAGTGACATGAGGAGATCTATGCATGAAGAAGATTGATGTTGTTCAGTCAATTATCAGTTCTTTCTGACTCTTCATGATCCCATTTGGGGTTATCTTAGCACACACTGGAGTGCTCTGCCATTTCCTTTTCCAGGGCATTTTACAGATAAGGAGACTGAGGCAAACAGTGTTAAGTGACTTGTCCAAGATCACACAACTAGTAAGTGTTTGAGGCCAGATTTGCTTTCGGGAAGATGAGTCTTCCTGTCTCCAGGTCCTGACTCCTGACCCTCTATCCTCTGTGCCACCTAGCTGCTCGTAAAGATTATTCTAGCATAAAGGCTGGGTTGGAGGTGAGAGAGAATGAATGGGAGGTTTGGAAGAACACTCTCTTGGAATGGTCCACGAAAGTGGTGATGAGGCCTTTTTCAGAGTGGTGGCAGTGGAAACAGAGCCATTCTATGAAGGGGAAAGAGGTCCTATTACAACTATCCTACCAAGGCTTTCATTGTCTCTCTTCTGGCTCCATCATATCCCTCCTGCCACATGCCCAACATTTCTCCTCAGCTCTCAGCAAGAGATGCCCAATGATTTCTTTTACTGTTTATCTTGATATTGGGAATGGAGTTCTCTTTGAATCCACAGTTTCCTCCAAAACTCAACCCAAGCGCCATCTTCTACTCAAAACCATCCCTGATTTCTGGTGCTCTCCCAAACTACTTCATGTTTATATATATATATATTTCATACATATATACATAATAAATACATATATATATACAAATACATAATATATACAATAAATACATAATATATACATATATTTTCTATGTGTCTTTATATGAATAGGTTGTCTCTCCTGTTCAAAATGTAAACTGCTTTCTTTGTATCATCAGCATTTGATACAGTACCTGGCACATAGTAGGCATTTAATCAATGCTCATTGATTGAATGGAATTACCCAAATACTCTGCTAGAGGTCTCCACCACTAGTGTCCCAGACCAGCTATAGTGCAGATCACACTCCCCCAGAGTTAGGGGGAATGCTACCAGAATGCCTTTGTCTGGACCAGGGGTCTTGCTACACTCTCCTCCCCCTCTAACTCAGCCCTCTTTCCTAGTGCCTTTCAAGTTTTATCTGCCCCTTTAATCACACCTCCAGAACCTCTGCCTCATAGTTAATAAACTCCCCTTCATCCAAGCTGTCTTCCTGTCCCTCTTTAGAAGATACTGCATTCTTGGTTCCCATCTCCAGGACTTGTTGTCCTTAGGCCTGGAGAAGGGGCAGCCCTATGTCCTAATTCACTGATGCTTAAGGATCTTCTCTCTGCCAGTACTTTTTCCTCCTTTTAAATTGACTTTATCCATCTATATCACCAGGTCCAGATTTCTGTTGTCGTAATCTTCAGGCTGTTAGATCGCCTCCTACTTTGTCAAGTAGTTTGGCACCTTCCTCATAGCCTTCCTTTCACTCCAATATCTACCCTCATATTAGGGGACTTCAGTCTGCATTTAATGTCCCCTCAAACATTCAGACCTCCCAGTTCACCAGACCCTTCAAATAATATGACCTAAACCTTCACTCTACCTCAGCTATTTGCATTTAGTCAATCAGTGAACATTTATTAAGCATTTATTATATGCAATTGATACTTTAGATTTTACCTTCACCCACAACTGGGCTATCTCTGTGATCTTAAGTTCTGAAGTTATTCTCTCTGGTCATAATCTTCATGTAATCACCTTTGATGGGGTGCTTGGGTGCATGTGCTTGGACCCCAATTCTAAAATCACATTTCTCTTTAAAATCACATTTCTCAAAACACTATCCCAGGCAGTTTCTCCCCAGCTCAAGGACAGCCCACCCCAGCAACAACCGTTATCTCCCTTCCTGCTATAGTAGCCAGCTGCACCTGTATAATTTATTAATCTGAACCAGCTGTGTACTGGTTAAATTGGCTACGTACTGGGTCATAATGACATTTACTTACTTACTGACCAATCTATGTATCCTGGACTTAGATATATGTATACTCCCTTACATTTACCTTGTCTAACAAGACATTGATGAGAGCAGCCTGATATTCCTTAAATCAGTCCTGATCCTTAGTTGACTTAATGATGTTTCAGGTCTAAAACCACACCTCCATGTAGCCCCACTTGGGCTATTTCCCAATGAAGTCTGGGTAAAATACCTGTGTAGTAGATACTAAAAGTGTATGTTCCTTTAAGAACTAACCACTCCCTAATCCTGCCCTGGATCACCTAATTAGAATGTTTGGCACAGGTTTTACTATAGAATATCCTACATAAACTTTACCAGTACCCTTGTAAGGTTGCAGGTTCTCTAAGAACTCCTGTTTGTTGAAAAGCGTAATAAATCTTTACCTTGACCTCAAGAATGCTTGAGTACTAATTCATTCCAGGTGAACTGCCTTGTACTCCCATCTTTGTGGGGCTCTTACCTGCCTCCCCCACCCTCCAGTCCTCATCACCTTGAAATCTCTGCAACTTGTGTTCAATCACCATCTCCTGAGTATTCCTTCCTTGGCCCCTGTTGTCTCCTGAATTTTCTCCTGTCTGTCTGAATGTTCCTTCTCAGTCTTTTTTTTTCCCCCTGAGGATGAAATTACCATTCTGAATGAGTTGTCATCCACCTTCCAAGTCCTACATATGAGTATTCACCATGCTCTGACTGGGACATTTTTCTCTCTCAGTGCTCTCATCATCTCTCGTAAATTCAATAACCTTCTCTATGATGACGACTCTCAAATTGAGGTAGCCAGTCCTAATCTCTTCTGAACTCTAGTTTTCCATTATCATTTGCTCGTCAGTATTTCTACCTGAATATCCCATTTGTATCTCAAACTCAACATGTCCAAAATGGAACTCATCCTTCCCTCCAAAGGCCACCCCTTCTCCAAGCTTCCCTAAATACGTTGGAGGCACCTTTAGCCTCTCGATACCCAAGCTTGCAATCTCAGTCAATTTTGACTCTTCAGTCTCCCTAATCCACATTCTCTATTAGTTGCCAGATCCTGTCGATAGAGACTTGACTTCAAGATGGAGAACAAGAGCTAAATCTTACCAAATATTGGATAAATCTAAGAGGCTTGGGGCCTGAGGGGTTAGAGTTGAAGGGAGGGGAAAAAGCGAAGGAATCCAGATAATTGCCCAATCTCTCATATCCGTCCTCTTCTTTCTATTCACACCTCTACCACGTGAGATCAAACCTCTATCACCTCTTCCCTATATTAGAAGGCTGTATGGGATGCTCAGGGAGGACTAGCACCTCTGGTCTGAAGGCTTTCTGAGCCCTCTTCTGGGCTGCTCACCCACCTTTGGTTTCACCTGTCATTCAACTCTCACCTGTGACTCCAAGAAGCTGTAGCATGAGCAGAAGCCACACCCTAGTAAAATCATCTCAGCAAACAGGCTAAACCAGGTTAAGGGCAACTGACAGGCTTCAAACCCAGTGGTGAGTTAGGGGGATGTCCACCCCAAGCATGTGAAGACTTCCTCTAATGGAATGGGAACAATTTGTTCCAATGGCCGTGAAAATAACTGAAGCAAGGTCCTGTGGAAAGCTTCGAATCGGGGCAGACATCGCCATTACCAGTCATCCTGGCTTTTGTCCTGCCACTGGACTTTGATGACACTGGAAGAAGGTGAGGTTGACGACTTTGCACAACTCTGCCTCACTTAAATCCAATTCACAAGTGCATTAAGACATCACTCCATGATGTCATTGGTTTTCTTGGAAAACAAAAAAGCAACAAAAAAAAAACACATTATTATAGTAGCCTCCTGTTTATATCCTCTGCTTTCAGTCTCTTCTCTCTCTAATCCATGATAATGATAATATTTACCATTTATGTTACACTTTGAGGTTGGCAAACGTATTATCTCATTTGATTCCTCGCAACCCTATAAAATTGATGCTATTATTATCCCTATTTAACAGATGAGGAAAATGAAGCAGAAGAAGGTAAATTAACTTTCTCAGGAACACACACACAGCTGGTAAGTGTCTGAGGAAGGGTTCAGACTCAGGGCTTCTAGACTTCTGAGGCATGTGATTAAACAAGATGGCAGAAGACATTTTTTCTGATCCTTGTGACCTCTCAGATCTCTCCAAAAGAAGAATTATACACCAGAGGTAAGGCAGTTTCAGCTATCTTTGTGGTCTAGGACACTAAGAAAACAAACAAGGTAACAATTCAATAAAAGAATGACAGAGAAGGCTACTTGGTAGTGCCCAAGACACTCCCTAATACCACCCACCACATGATCAAGGCTGTACTAGGTGACCCATGGGCTTGCAACACAATTCAACTCTACATCCGTTTTCTTCTGTGACCATGGAGTTCGTTATAGCAGAAATGTACTCAGACTGCGACCACAGCATGCCAGAGCTCTGTGCTCCAACAGAGTGAAATTAAAGAACTAAAAAATAGAGAGGGATATATGTGTGAGGCTGTTTAGCACTCCACGAAGCCTGAGAGAGAGAGCGTGCCCAGGAGCCAGCAGGGTGAGTTCTGGCCTCCCAGAAGTCAGTGGGGGCAGGGAACTAAGCTAGTGAATTATGAATTGCCCAGCGTGGGAGGAGATTGAGATGGCTTTGAGATTCAGTGCCCAGGAAAATTGCCATCAAAGGGGAAGGAGTCAGAAAGTGAGTTATTGGGAACTATAAGAAGAAAAAAAATGTTGAAACTATTAAAGAAATCCAGAAGAAGAGAATTCAATTAAAGACCTTGAACACAAGTAGATAAACCAATTGGGAAGATACTAATAACAAAAGAGATATATGGATATGCTTTCAGATCAGATAAGTTTTCAGACATCTATGAATAATTGCAAGACAAAGGAAAATGAATCAACACCTGATGGAGTTCTGTTTCTTCTTTCACAACATAACTAATGTGGAAATATATTTACATGGTTGCACATATATAACCTATATCAGATTGTTTACCATCTTGGGGAAGGGAGATAGGAAGAAGGGAGGGAGAAAACATTTGGAATTCAGAATCTTATAAAAAATGAATGTTGAAAACTATCTTTACATGTAATTGGAAAAAATAAAATACTAAAAAAAAAATCTATGATGCTTAGTTTGGCATTTCAAGCCCTCCACAGTATGGTTCCAACATACCCTTTCAGCTTTAAATTTATTTCATAAGCCTACCTTTCCAGGCTTATTTCATATCACTCTATATTCCTATTACACTGGACAATTGGCTGCTGCTTAAACGTTATACTTCCCAACCTCCCTGAATTCCTCTCTGGCCCAGAATGCCCTTTGTCCAGATCTACCTCTCAGAATCTTTGTTTCGATTTAAGCACTAAAGGTAATATGCCACCTCCTCCAGGAAATCTCTGATCCCTCTATTTGTTCATGCTCTTTCTCCCTCCTGTGTTTCCTTCCCTGGGTTCATATTGTATACTCCCAGGATAATGTAAGCTCACTGAGGGCAGGTACTATTAAAATCTTTGTTTTTATATTTGCAGAGCCTAGCATGGTGCCTGCCTCATTGGGCCCTTTATAAATATTTGTTTTTGTCATCATCCAACCTTCCAGCAAAGTCATTTTGATTGAGGTCAGTGAGGCCTACCCATATTGCATGGACCAGCTAAAATCAGATGGTGAGCTTCTGAGGGATCTGAATACACAGAATAAGTATTTATTCCTTTGACAGACTTAATCTAGCGTCCTGACAAGACAGACACACACACACACACACATATACACACACGTGGAAATGGATTCAGAAAGTGTGTAGGAAAATTGATAAATGCCAGAATCACAAATGAGCTTTCCTTTCTTTAAAAATGTTATTTATTTTTAATATTTAAAAAAATTTGAGTTCCAAATTCTCTCTCTCCCTCCCTCCAACCCCTCCCCATTCAGTTATATTTGTGAAATCATGAAAAACATCTATACATGACTTCTGAGAGATACTGGCTATGCCTTACCTTAAAGATGGGTCTCAAAGACGGCATATCCTTGGGGATCACCATTGGCAACCAGAATATTGGGCTGGATAGTCCCAAGGTTCTGAGTCAGCCCCGAAATGCCTCTGCTCATCCAGTATCTCTGTTTTACAGGGGAGGGAGCCAAGGCACAGGGCTGGGGTAGGACATGGTTAAAATAAGTCAGTGGGGGAGGCAGGAATTGAAGCCACATGCCCTGGCTCACTGTAAGGGCCCCTTTAGGCCACACCCTCTTTCTGGCCGGTACCCTTCAAGGGTGGAATTTCCTGGTTCATGTCCCAAATGTGGGACAAAGAAATGCAGGGAGGGCATATGTGGACATCCTCTCCTCCCTCCGTCCCCTCCCTCATTTTTGTTACCCCACCCCATCCAAACTGGACTCCCAGCTTCTTTCTTATTTGAAGTGAAAATGATTTTGGAAGGAAAAGCAATGATGAAACCTTAGCCAGCAGGCGATGTGCATGCTCTCTGCAAGGGAGAGGAGCCCAGAAGAAGGCTGGGCTGGCAGAGCTGTGGGGGCAGCTAGGGACACGCTGCAATTGGCAGGACTCCGGCCCTCTCCTCTCTGTCCTGCTGGGCTGTGCAGTGTGGGAAGTTGGCCTCAGGCTGGCTTACCCAGTGCCTGGCTCCTGCCCTCTTATCAGTCTCTTACTTTCCACCACTGCCCGCATTCACACAAAGGCTGACACAGGAAGGGGTTTCAGAAAGCTCCCTGGAGGGAAGATGAGACTGGGAGAGAAGGCCTAGCCTGGGCATGGAAAGCAAGAATTGAGTCTGAAAACAAGGATGGTATAAACATGACAGGTTGGAGGCCTGGGGGACTGGAGCTGAGGGGCGGAGGAAAAGGGGGGAATACAGAGAACTCAGAGAGACAGTCCCAGTTGGCTTCTCCTGTGTGGTGTACACAAGAATATTTGATGCACTGGCTTCTTGCCTCTCCTCTGTTCCTGAACACCCCACACTCCCCAGAAGAAAGCATAAGACTTAGAGCTGAAAAACAGAGCTAAAACTAGAAACTCCAGTGCACATTCAGTTCTGGGGGTCAAGATGAGGAAGAGTTAAGGTTCATAATGGATGTGGTACAGAATATAATTCATCAATGTGTTCTGGGCTGGTACAATTATATTGGGAGAAACCTGACTCACCACTTGGGGAGCTGGAGAAGAAGGAAGACCCTGAAAGGCCTGGGGGTGGTGACCCAGGACCAGTATGCCACATGAGAAAGGTGATCCTTTAGGAGAAGCAGCACACCCTCCACACCTGAGTCAAAGACCTTATGACCATTTTGTAGCTATGACTTAAAAAGACTTAGACATGGTCGAGTCCAAACTTCTCATCTGATAGATGGAGAAACAACTATTTTATAGGTAGTAAGTAGCTGGTGAAGGCAGGGAAAATTGAACCAAGGATTCCAAATTTCATATTCTTTCCAATACCCTGCATGACCTGCCCCTTAAAGTTGTAGGCCTTGTTCCAGATTGTTAAGTAAATGATTGATCAAAATACAGTGCTGTCCAAGACATTGTTAGTTATCTCAAAGAGTGTCCTTAAAATTTTTTAAAAAAAGAAAATATATTGAATTCATTTTACTAAAATGAGAGGAAATTGCCCTCATAGGTCTGAGTCTGCTGGGACTTTGAATATGGGAGCATGAGCTGAGGAGTGGAGGCACTCCAAACCCTAGGAACAGCCGGTCGGAAGAAGGGAGATGGGGGAGATGGCATGCCAAGTTTGAGGAACAAACAGTCCCCTACTTTGGCTAGAACAGAGATTAATACAAAATAAATCTGGAAAGATAAGTGGGATCCACACTCTGGAGGGCTGAAGAGCTTGTATTTTACCCTAGAGATGACAGGAAACCAATAAATGTTTGCTTTTGAATAGAGAAATGAAGGACCTGTGCTTTAAGAAAATGGCTTTAGCAGTTATATGTAGAACGGATTGGAAAGGAAAACAGGCATGCACTCAATCAGCTTGGATTCAAATCCTGACCGCTTCCTGGCGCCTGTCTTCTCTCTCTCTGTAAAATGGTGTGTGATGGGGCAGTGGGGGTGGCTATGATAGTGGAGAGGGGTTGTACTGGATGGTCTCTGAAGTTCCCTTTAATCCATGTATGGATGGAAGTGATAATTGAGGGTAAAGATACAAAACTGAACAAAACAACCCAAAAACAGAAACCAAAGGGGAAACACTTCCCTCTGGTGTCCAGAAGCAGCAACTGTCTTTCCAGAAAGAGAACTTTTATAACATATACCCTCCCTCTGCCCAAGAGGGGAGGATGTGGTCTTGCTCCCTAGCTGAGTCATTGGTTTAGGAGATCTGGGTGTGGGACCTAAAACTGTCAGTGAGGATGTGGGACACCCCTATTACTTCATATTGGAGCCCAGCCACCAATGACAGCTTGGCAAAGTGGATATCTAGGGATGGATTCCCCACTCCATCTTACTCCCTACTCCACCACCATATACCGCTTTGGTTATTTTTTATTTAATAAAAAATAATTCAGTGCATTTCTCCTTAAGGGTATTGTTTCAATTTCCATTTATAATTTCAAGGTACCTATTGAGATAATTGGCAGTACCTTGAGTGTTGGTTAAATCAAGAAACATCCATAGCACAAAGCCCTGGGCTAGGCCTCCTGGTAAAAGATATGACAACAGTTCCTTCACCACAGTGGCTCACAGTCTACTTGGAAGAAGACTAGGTCCCCACATTCCTTTCCAAGCTAATTTCACAGGACTCTCCTTTACAAACTGCAATCTAGTAAAACTGTCCCAGTCTTTTTCTCAACTTGACATTTTCTCTCCCATGTCTCTTACTGACTCATTCCCACACTATTGCAATATCCCTCTGGTTGATCTATGTCCCTGCCTTAAGTCTCTCCCTACTACGCCAGTAAATCCTCCACTCAACTACAAAGTAATCTTCCTAAATCACAAGTCTGATCACGTACTCCCCTATCCAGTTAACTTCTGCAGCTCCCTTTTGCCTCCAGGGTCAAATATAAAACTCTGTTTGGCTTTTAAATTCCATCATGATCTGGTCCCTTCCTGTTTTACCCGTCTTCTTATGCTTTACTGTCTTCGCAATAGTCTTCAACCCAGTAACACTGCCTATTTATTGTCGTTAATAGTTCGTCTTTACTCCATCTCCATAATGTTGTTACTCAGTCATGTCCAACTCTTTATGACCCCATTTGGGGTTTTCTTAGCAAAGGTACTGGAATGGTTTGTCATTTCCTTTGCCAGCTCATTTCACAGATGAAGAAACTGAGGCAAACAGGGTTAAGTGACTTGCCCAGGGTCACACAGCTAGTAAACTCATGAGATAAGTCTTTGTGGTTCCAAGCCCAGTGCTCTATCCACTGCACCACCTCATTGCTATTCCATCTCTCATCTCAGTGCACTTCACTGGTTGTCCCCCTACTTTATAACTATCTCCCTCCTCATTTTTGTCTCCTGGCTTTCCTTAAGTCTCAGTTCAAAACCCACCTTCTGTAAGAGGCCATTCCTGGTCCTCCTTCATCCTAGTGCCTTCCCTTATCACCAGTTATGACTTGGTGATGCTCTGCCTCACTTAAACTCAGTTCATGCTCAAGTCATCACCCTGGTGATATCATTGGTCCTTTTTAAGAAAGAAGAACAAGCAGCAAAAATAATGTTGTACAGAGTTGTTTGCATGTTACTATTCCCCTCTCCCATTAAATTGTAATCTCTTTGACAGTAGGAGCTGTTTTTTGTCTTTCTTTGAATACTCAGTATTTAGCATGGTGCCTGGCATATAGCAGGTGCTTAATAAATAGGGGGAGATTTGAATTGACCTCCATTTCAACTTCCATTGTGGGAATTCCCTCCCCCTCTTCACTACATCCACTACACACATAACACACACACACACACACACACATGTATGCAAGCACCATGAACAAACCCTAGAGCAAGACTTAGGTTTTTTCCTCCCTCCCACATAGAATCTCCTTTACCACAGAGCCCAGGGTACACTAAAAGAAGCTTTGACTTTATTGATGTCTTTCTTGTAAGTATCCCAGAGAACACCACTTCACTCCCTGTGAGAAAAGAAAAAGCAGTCATTCATTTCCCCTTGAAATGAACAGGGAAAGTGAGACACACAGAATGATAGAGATAGGAGTGACCCTAGAGGTCATTTAATCCACTCCCTTAATTTTTATAAAGGGCAAAACTGAGACCAAGAAAGTTGAAATGATTGGCCAAAGGTCACAGACCTAGGCCATTGGAGCCTTTGTAATCCAGTCTTGCGTCCTTTCTACCCTTCCCACCCTTTCCTTCTATTTTGCCTATCATAAATTACACTATAAATTGGGAGAGGCACTTTAGTCCCTGGCAAGAACTTTCTCCACCAGGTTAGGCTACCTTAGAGAATAACATGTATCTTCCACATAAAGCCCTAAATGCCTGGGAGTCTAGTCAGTAGCAGTTTTTTCTTGAGAACCATGTAGGAGATCCTTCCTCTCTCAGAGCTGTTTCTTTAGGAGAGCCATGGCATAGAACAATGGATTTGAGATTAGAAGACCTGGGCTAGAATTCAAGCTCAGTCAATTACTAGCTGGATGTCCTTGAGCAATTGACTTCTCCATGGTGGGACTCTGTTAACTTGATCAGTAAAATGAGGGGTTTAGGCCTGCTATATAAGATCCCTTCAAGCTCAGACACCTGCAGGCCTACAGCTTGGAAGAGTAAGTTTGCTGGCTGAGGGCACGTTTAAGCCTCTCTGTGGAAAAGGACTGTATGACTGAATAAACATTACAAAATCATACCCTTTGACCCATAATCCCATTGTTGGGAATATTCTCTGAGAGTCTTATTTTTTAAAAAAATATATTAAAGAAGAGCTACCTGTTCTAAGATTTTCATCACAGCATTGTATGTAATTATTAAAAAATGAAACCAGCCCAAATGCCCACTAATGGGGTAATGGTTGAATAAATTGTGGCACAGCAATATAATGGATTATTTTAATGAAATTAAGATTGTCAAGTGAGAAATACACAAGGAAATCTGGAAAGACTTTTGTGAAATAATGCAAAATGAAAAAAAGTCAAAGAAGAAAAATAGAGTACGTTAACGGAGACCACATAGGAAGAAAAATGAGATTGAATGGGCCAAAAAAAATCCTAATAAAGCCATAGAGAGACTGAAAAGTTGATTGGATGCTTTATGCATTGGAATTAATTCCAATGTAAGTAACGATGAGCAATTTTATTTGGTTATATTGATGTTCAGTGCTAAGCTTCCAAGAAAGCATTTAACCTCAAACAAACAAGAACAAAACCAGGGCTGTGATTCTCTTTGGCCCGATCCAGTGGGGAGCCAGGGTCTGGTTCTGACTGGCTCTCTGGTGGCCAGCTAGGGAAGTGTGGTCCCACACTGGTTCTAGTCACCTCCCTGAGATCCAGGGGATTGCCATAGCATCTGGCTCTTTGCCCAATGCTCCACTTCTTGGGAGAGGTTAGAGATATCCCTGAAAACAGGGTATAGAATAAATTGTTCCTCATAATCCCTTTATGGCCTAAGGAGTCTATGAAGACAGCTCAGGGCCTTTGGGGTGTTGAGACAAAGGAGGTAGGTAGGTCGGCGGAGGCAAGGTGGGGCACTGATCAGCAAATCCCTTAGGTTTGGAGGCTACAGGATGAGGGGCATATAATCATGGCATAACATTCTTGCCAGGAAAGGAACGTGGGGAATGCCCAGACTAGTCTCCACTCAAGGCCTCTAAGGCCACCATATCTGTTTTAATTCCCCTCTTACTGGGTACTGGGCAAACCCATATACTTTAGAGACCTATTTTTCTCATTTTGAGAAAATCCTAAGAAAAAATTCAGACTATTTTAAAGGCAGATTTTAAAACAATGCCTCATGAGGCCTGTGGTGAGAAAAATCTTTTTGTGATTATTTTAGCCAAGCCTGTTGTTTAGTGGGAAAAGTGGGCTAGCCTCTGGATTCAAAGAACCTGGGTTTAAATCTAATATTTATTACCTGAGTCACTTAATTTCCTTACGTATCAGTTTCTTCATCTGTAAAAGGAGCAGAGTAGAATAGATAGCCCCCAATCCCCTGCCAGTTCCAGATCCCTTAGAGGTCTATAATTTATTGGGGACCGTAACCTGACTCCCTCAGATCTCAATATAGAAGACTTTCCAGAAGATTTGGGGTCCAATTTGTCAGCTGCAAGTCTTGGCTGAGTTTCATTTTAGATGAAGGATTGTCCCCTAGAGTAATCTGTGATCCCCAGCTTTTGGTGGAGTTTCAGGGAAGTCTTGCTTCCATAAATTTCTTGGAGCTGAGGTTCTGGTCACCAGGGAGAGTCTGCATCGTTTGAACTGGACAGCTGTTGATGGAACAGCCCCAGCCTATCATATGGAGACTGTAATCAAGGCTCCTCCTGGGCCCTGTAGTTTATAAATGGTACTGGGAGGCCTCACCCATGGCCTCAATGCCTGTGGCAGGGAATCTCTTTGAAAACAGCAACCGATTAATTTGTGTCCAGGCAGCCCCAGCACCTAGCACAGCCTTGCGGATCTGTCAGTGTGTCAAAAACCTGGGATTGTATGATTTCATAGATGTAGAAACTCCTTCCACCAATAAATTTCAGACTTAGAAATTCTGACATTCCACCTGATATTCTGTGATTCTATCACTCTCCAAATGAAACTTCCAGGCACCTGGGACCAGGGCTTCAACTGAGAATGCACTAAGAGTGAGAGGATGGCCCTGGGGCTAAGACTGGGTGGGGTGGTGGGGAGAGGGAAGAGCCTCCACACCTGGGGTGACAGCCCAAGCAGGCAGGCAGGCAGCTTCACCCCTGACTCAGGAGATTTCTCCATCCATCACTGCTCTCTCCCTGAGGCCTTTAATTACAGGAAAATAGAAGGATTGAGAGCAGTTGCCCAAACAGGGAGTACAGACTGAGGCTCAGAGCCAGAGGTGGAGGCAGCTGGGAAAGGCTGGGTCCAAGGCCCCTCCCTCCTTCCTTTCCTCTGCCAGACTCAGATGAGAGGAACGCGGGAAGTGGCAGGTGAGGAGTAGAGTGGGTTGGTCCAGGGCAGGCGAATCCAAAATGTCTAGTCTGGCCCCAGGCCAGCCCAGCTCCGGAGGTCGGTGGGAACCCAAGCCAGGCCCACTCTGGGAGGTGGAAGGTGAGAGGTGGGAGGTGTAGTGAGCGCTGAGCCAAGCCCAGCCCCAGGTAAGATTCCTTGAATGGCTGGCAGGCCATGAGACTGAAGAAATCCTATGGGACAGAGCAGGAGCAAGGGTTGATGTGGGGGACGGAGAAAGGGGGTGGGGCAGCTATTTCTTGGGAAGACTTCCCTTGACAACTTGAGGCTTGGACTCCAGGCCTCCAAACTGTGGCATCCTGTTCCCAGGCTGGGCAACTGGAGTTCCTGGGCCCTCTTCCATGGGTCACTCAACTGGTTTGTTCCCTAATGTTGCAGCCTTTCTTTGGTTCCTGGTAGGACCTCGCTCTCAGTTTCCCTTCACTGGTTCTTCCTTTTATGCCATGCTGCTGTGACCCACAGTTGTGGCTTGGAGTCTGAGTGGGCCTGCTCTCCCGCCATTGTCAGACTGGGAGCTCTAAGATGGGGGAGTCTGTTACCATGTCCCTCTTTGTTAGCATAGGCTCAGTCTACCGAGGATGGAAGGGTAGAGGTTGATCAGACATCAGGATTAGTAGCTTGGTCTAGTAAAAAAAAATTAAAGGGCCAGACAGAAGACTTATGCAGGCTCTAATTTCACCTTCCCCTCCTATTATCTGAATGACCTTGGGCAAGACAGTCAACAAGTATTTCTTAAGCATCCATCCTGTGCCAGGCTCTGTACTAAGTACTAGGGATATGAAGAAAGGTGAAAAACAGTCCTTATTCTCAAGGAGACAATCTAATGAATGAGACAATATATAAAAACTATGTATAAATGAGATATATGCAAGATAAATTGGAGATAATCAAGAGAGAAAAAGCAGTAGGATTAAGGGGATCAGGAAAGGCTTTTTGTAAAAGATGGCATTTTAGAGGAGACTTGAAGGGAGCCAGAAAGCGAAAGTGAGGAAAGAGACCTCCAGGCTGGGAGCTGAGAGACGGAGTATCTAGTGCAAAGAACAGCGAGGAAGCCAGTATCATTGGATGGAAGAGTAGTAGGGTAGGTGGGAAGAGGCTAGTTTATGGAAGGAGTAATATGGTGAAACTCATTCTTTCAGAAGATCAGTTTGACAGCTGAGTGGGAAGAGACTTAAGGCAAGGAGACTAATGAGTAAATTATTGCAATAGTATTAATATGAAGTGATAAGGGGTTGGACCAGGGTGATGGCGATGTCAGAGGAGAGAAGGAGAGTATAAGAGGGCTATTATAAAGCTAGAAACAATAGGCTTTTGCAACTGTTTGGCTTTGATGGGATAGAAACAGTGAAAAGTCAAGAAAGGCACCTAGGTTGCCAACTTGGGTAACTGGGAGAATGGTGGTACCCTAGAGAGTAATAGGGAAGTTAGTAAGAGGAAAGGATTTGAGGAGAAAGATCATGAGCTCCATTTTGAACATGTTGCATTTAAGAGATATTCAGTTTAAAGGGTCCAACATGCAATCGGAGTGCTGGAGATGCTAGAAGGGAGGTCAAGAGAAGTTAGGGCTGAACAAATTAAGCCTGAGAATGATCTGCTTGGAGGTGATAGATGAAACCATGTGAGTTGATGAGATTACCCAGTAAAATAGTATATTTGTTTTGTTTATTTTCTTTATTTTAGACTCAAACACCAGAACACAAGTACAGAATAGAGAAAAGAACCAAAAATCCATCATAAACTTAAATACTGAAACTTAATACAAAGTCAAAAAGAAAAAAAAACCATGTCATGTGCATAGCATAACATGAGAGGATTCAAATTACGTAACAATAAATTTTCATTTCAAGAAAGCCTGTATGATAAATAATACTTGTTGTGTTGAAAATTATCCATCTTTGCTTCCTTATGAGTTCTTTTGTTCTCTGCTGTGCACTTCTTTATTTTGTGATTTTTTTCCTCTCCACCCACTTCCAGAAGGCTAAATAAGGTTTAGACATGTTTCTCTATATCTATAGATATATACATACACATATACTTATATACACATACTTTCCCAAACATATTCTACTCCTAATCTTTGTTTGTTTTATGTTTGTGCATATCTCTTGTTTCCTATCCCTCCTGCCTCCTCTACTTTACTTCTACCCACTATCTTGCCCTTGTGTTACTTGCCTACCCCTCTCCAAGGATCCCTCCCCTATTCTCTCATTCCCATAAATCTATCTAAACACCCTTCTATACTTCCCTTTTACCTATTCCCTCCCCCTCCACTCTAAAGATCTCTCCCTTGTCCTCTTCCCCCCTCTCTATGCCCATACTCTTCTAAATATATATATATATATATATATATGTATATGTATTATTCCCTCTTAAACCCATTCTTGATGAAAGTAGGTTACCAGAATTACCAGCCCTCCTCCCCCATCTAATTCCTCTGTATCAATTCTTCTTTTTGCACCTCATTTGTATTTACTCTTTTTAGCTGTTCCTAAATGATTTTACTTTTTAAATTCACATCCTATTCAGGTTTTTCCCAATCTTACTTAAGAACTACCCAATTATTAATAAGAATCTTAGACATACATTTTGTGTATATAAAAAGTAAAAAGTAAACTGTCCTTATGAATCCCTTATAATCTTTATATTTCTGTTGGTTCTTTACGTCTAATCTTCTATTAAGTTCAGGATTTTTTAATGAATTCTTGAAAGTCTGAGAGTCTATCAATTATCCATTTTTTTTTCATTCAGGATAACACTTAACCTTGCAGGGTATGATATTTTTGACTAGAGCCCCAGTTTTCTGCTCTTTGATATATCGTGTTCCAAGACCTGTAGTCCTTTAATGTCTCTGCTGCTAGATTTTGTATGAGTCTAATTGTGGTACCACCCTATTTAAATTTTTTATTCTTGATGCTTTTAATATTTTATCCTTGAGCTGGGGGTTTTGGAATTTGACTATGATATTCCTATGAGTTTTCATCATAAGATCTCTTTTAAGTTGTAATGGATGAATTTTTTTCTATTTCTACTTCTCTCCCCCTCCCCCTCCCCTGTTCTAATGCTTCAGGACAATTTTCTTTAATTATTTCTTGTATTACTGTATCAAGATTATTTTTTTGATCATAACTTTCAGTTAGCCCAGTATTTTTTTCTTCTTGATCTATTCTCCAAATCTATTGTTTTTCCTACAAGATTTTCGCTTTCTCTTCTATTTTTTCATTATTCATATTTTGGTTAATTATTTCTTGATATCTTATAATTCCCTGGCTTCACTTTGCCCAATTCTAATTTTCAAGGTGTCATTTTCTTCCTTAAAATTCTGGATCTCTTTTTCTAATTGGTTGACTTTCCTTACATATCTTCTTGTTTTTCTTGTATTCTTATTTTTTCTTTAGTTTTTCCTTCATTTCTGTCATTTGATTTTAAACTCTTTTTTAAGATCTTCTAAGAGTTCTTTTTGGACAAGAGACCATTTGACATTACTCATATACTTCTTTGCTTCAATATCCTCCTCTGAAGATGAACCCTGTCATCTTTATTTCCAAAACAGCTTTCTGTGATTGGATTCTTTCTCCTTTTCCTGTGCATTTTTAGTGGTAATAACTTAATTTTTGTAATCACCTCTGGTCCTTGGGTATGGGAAGTGGTGCCACTTGCCCCAGATCTTCAGTTCTCCCCTCATGCCTGGAACAAAAGTCAAATCTCCAATCTCTAGTAAGTGCCCACAGCCAGAGGCTTTCTGTCCCACAACTTCTGCACTCACCCAGCATGTACTGGATCCACCTCACCCACCTGCCTGGAAGTGAAAGTTCCTGTGGCTGGGGCTGAGGCATCCTCTCCAACCAGCTAACCCCAGGGCTTGCCATTTGTTGTTTAAGGCTTTGCAGCCGATTGTTAAAACCTAGCCTGGAAGTGTTTACCCTTTACAGGAACCAAACCTTGTTCTGGGATTTTTCTTCCTGATCTTCTCAAATTATCCCAGGAAGACCCCGGGAGTGCCCCTATTCTTATTTATCTCCACCCACACTTTGTTCTCCCTAAGGTACTATTTTTAACTTTTTTGTGGGGAAAAATCTTGAGAACTTGGAATTTTTTTACCTACTCCGCCATTTTCCCAGAATCCTCTCCCCAAGTGAAATAGTATAGAGGGAAAAAAAGAAGAGGATGCAGAACACAGTCTTGGGGGACATCCATAGTTAATGGGTGTGATGTGGATGAAGACCCAGAAAAGAAAAGTGAGTTAACTCAGACAGGCTGGAGGAGAGCCAGAAGAGAACAGTGTCATAAAAACTCAGAGAGAATAAAGTATTAAGAAGAGAGTGATCTACAGTGTCAAAGGCCACAGAGGTCAGAAAGGATAAGAACTGAGAAAAGACCATTAGATTTGGTGATTGTTGTGTTTGTCCTTCGTTCTCGAAGAGAACCGTGACATCAAGATGATGACATGACTTGCAGTTGACTTTGATTTGAGTGAGGGAGGGCTGTGCAGGTCACCAGCCTCACTTTCTCTTCCTGAGCCATCTGGGTCCAGTGACCAGATATTCATCAGAATGACTGGAGACAGCCCAGGATGTGATGGGAGACCTTGGCCTCTTTGGCCTTGGGCCTATTCAGGGACTCACTTAGGGTAAGGTAAGGTGCATACAGTGAATAGGCTTGTTTAAGGAATAGTCAGGGAGTAGCCCTTTTTATCAGCAAAAGAAAAATAACTAAATCAAACTGGAAGGGAAAAGAAACAGTAACAATTGATAATCACTCTTAAGCCAGAAGGGGTCCAGGAAACAGCCCTTGAGTGGAGTTTGGGTAGGGACCTAGTCTATGGGCTTCAGAATGCAGTAGGTTTAAGGTCAGGAGGGAAAAGGACAGATTATTGGTAACTTTGGAGAGAGAAGTTTCAGTTGAGGGATGAGGTCAGAGGGAGTAAGAGGAAAGGAAATAAAGGCACTCATTGTAGACAGACTTCTCAAGTTCAGCAACAAAAGAGAAGAGCTATGGATTGGTAGTAGGGGGTAGGAGGTAAAAGGATGAAAGTGAGTGTTTTTTGAAGATGGAGGAGACATAAGTATCTATTTAGGCAATAGAGAAGCAGCCAATAGACAGGGAGAAATTGAAGACATGTGAGAGAATGAAAATGATAGAGCAGGAAATCTCTTGGAGAAGACAATATGGAATGGAGTACATGTACGTGGAATGTACATATGGAGATGTTAGACTTGGCAAGGAGAAGGGCTGCATCTTCATGTGAAATAGGCGTAAAAATGGAGATAGAAAAGGGAAAACACCTGAGTTGAGATGAGGAGGAGGAGGGAGAAGAGGAAGCTCACTTATGATCACTGTCTTTCTGAGTCTCCTCACTTTCATATGTCAAATCTGCCCAACTTGTGTCATAGGGACATAATATCATAGATTTAGAACTTGAAGGAACCATTAGAGAGCATGTACTCCAACCCTCTTCTTTTACAGATGAGGTACCTGAGGTTTAGGGAGATTAGGTTCTGTATCAGAACCAGGTTTCAAGTTCACAAGTGACACAATGTTAGAGGTAGAAGGGACCTCAGAGAACATCTATTACAAGTCTATTATTTTTTAGATGAAGAAACTGAGGCTGAGGTATTAATAATGGCGGACCTTTATTAAGTGCTTTATAGATGTTGTTTCATTTGATTATTCATGAGTCTGCAAGATAAGTGATGTTATTATCTTCATTTTATAGATGAGGAAACTGAGCTGAGACTTGCCCAGTTTCATATACCTAACAAATACCTGTGCCAGGGTCCAAAACCAGGTCTTCCTGTCTCCCAGTCCAGTGCCCTATCTGCTTTGCCACTCTTTCTCAAGCTCTTACAAGTAGTAAAGCCAGAGCTAGAATTGAAACAAAATTTGGCCAAAGTTCATGTGAGATACTCATGTGAAGTGCTTTGGAAAATAAAGAGCACAATGCATACCAATGAAAGGTGGTTCAGTTTTCATCCAATAGAGTAATTATGGAGCATTACCCCTGCTTTAGGCTCTTTGGGACATACTACAAAGATGTGTATGACTTTTGGAGCTGGGGAGATATGAGACATATACATGAAATGTTAAAAATTATTTTGAGTAGTATATCATTAAGTATCAAACCAATTTTGTCAAACTGAAATACAAAATGGATCTCTGAGGGCATTAATTTAGAAAACCACAAATTAACATTATCTATGTTTTATTGTATTTTTATTTATTTTTGCTAAACATTTCTCAATGGCATTTTAACATGGTTCTGGCTGTATTCTGGAAGTCCAGCTTGTAGGTTATGAGTTTAAGATCTCTGCTGTACACGATAAGTTTTATATTATTTCTCTTTTTTGGGAAGACTTGTTCAAACTTACTCAAAGCAAAGTGAGCAGAGCCAGAAGAATAATTGATACAATGGCCCAATAATGTAAAGGAAAACAACCCAGAAAGACACTTGAACTCTGGCCAACACAGTAATATGTGAATGACCAATATAGTAATTATGACTTCAGGGAACCAGTGATGAAGCCTGAAAAGGCAGATGATAGCTGCAGAATGAAGTCAGGCTGCTGAGTTGATTGGTTTTGCTCAGCAGTTATATCTCTGTTTCAAGGGATGGTTTAACAAATCCTTGGAAAGTGACAGCAATGTTTTTGTAAAAAAATTAAAACATCCATAAAATGTTGGATTGGTTTTTTTTTGTTTGTTTGTTTCAAGGCAGGACAGAATCACACTGTATAGAGGGCCTTGAATGCTAGACTATGAAGTTTGGGCTTTAACCTACAGGTAATGAGTCAGTGGAGATTTCCAAACTCTTTTGCTTGTGCTGAAAGTGTTTTAGAAAGATTAATCAGGCAGAGAACACTGAGTCCTTGAACCTATGCTGGTGCAACAATGGGTCTTAACCAAGCAGGAAGAGCTTACAGTATGGTCCCAGACATGGATAAGATGACTGCGCTCTGAGGATCAGCCCAACTAAGCCCAGAGAGGTTCATCCTCCACAGCCCACGAAGACCAGCTACCTATGCCATGCCAATTAAATCTGGAATCCTGGAAGGAATGGAGTTATCTAGGCTGTGTCAGAAGTGGGGAGGCCAGTTAAGAGACTATTGCAATACAAATTTGTAGGCTTAGGCAAAGGTGCTAATAGTGGGGAAAGGGGTGAAAAAGAGAGATTGTAGAGGTTGAATTACTGGGCAATTAACTGAACAGGAATAAATGAAAAATATTTAGTAAACACCTGGTATGTACTAGGCACGTAAAGATGCAGAAGTATAATAGGTTTGTGCCCTCAGGGCACTAATGTTCTCCTAGAGGGAGACACCCCAACGAGGAATGGAGGCCAGAGAAAGGAGTTTTGGCCTGGGGAGACACAGAGACCGTGAGTGAAGAATAGGGCAGCCTGTTATCATTCTCTTTCTAGTTCAAGTAGTGGTATAGATTTATTGTTCTCAAAGAAAGAGGTAGCAAGTGAGGGGGGCTACCCAAGAGGCTGAGCCAGTGATAGAGTACCCTGGTGGCCTGAGAGATACCTGGATGGCATGGAGAATGTGGTCTGGGGATGGTCAGATACAGTGGATAGGTGAGTCTCCATTTACTAATCCACCAGTCAGGGCAGTTCTGCCCCAGGGAGGACTTCCAAAGGAAAAGGTGAGAGGAGCAAGCATTTATATAGCCCCTACTATGTGCCAGAGGCAGTTAGACAGCTCTGTGGACAGAGGGCTCGGCCTGGGGAAGACCTGAGTTGAAAACTGGCCTGAGACACCTACGACCTGTGTGACCCCAGGCAAGTCACTTAACTTCTGTTTGCCTTAATTTACTGGAGAAGGAAATGGCAAACCATTCCAGTATCTTTGCCAAGAAAACCCCACGGCAAGTATTGGCATGCTATGGTCCCTGGGGTCACAAAGAATAGGACATTTTACAGTTTTACAATTGAGGAACTGAGGCAAACAGATTAAGTGACTTCTGAAAGTCATATAGCTAGCAATTGTCTGAGGAGGGATTTGAATTCAGGTCTTCCTGTTCCCCAGCGCAGTGCTCTATCCACTGTACCACTTATCCACTTAAAAAGCTGAGGGATATGGGGGTGGGGTGAGGAGGGGGAGAATAAATGTCAAAGATATCTCTGAATTTTTTTGTTTAACTGAGAGGATGATACTTAATGATACTTAAAACAGAGAAGTGATTGGAGACACAGAGACGGTCTGGGGTCAAGAAGATGGTTGGATTCTAATTCCAACTCTATCATTGTGTGATAGAAGCTGTATAACCTGGGACAAGTAACTTAACCTCTTTGGGCCTCAGTTTCCTTATTTGTCAATGAGAATTCACCTGTCTTCATCACAGATGTTGTGTGTTTGTGAGACCAAAATCATATAATATAAGTGGAAGCATTTGGCCAAACGATGTTTTTACATTATAGATGTGAGGTAGTGGTAATATGAGTTTGATTTTAGAAATGTTTGTCGCTGTCTTCAAGTATCTGAAGGGCTGCTATGCTGAAGAAAAATTGAACAGGTCCTGTTCTGTTATAGGGGGCAGGACCTTGGAGCATTAGGTATGAATTGCAATGACAGATTTAGGCTTGGTTTGTTAGAGAACTTCCTAACAATTGAGGCTATCCAAAAGTGGAACATGTTACTTCACAGAGTTACGTGTTTTCAGTCCCTAGAAAGTATTCAAGTAGAGATTGGTTAACCCTATATTGGGATCATAGGCTCAGAGATACAAAACTGGAAGATACCTCCGAAGTGCAGAGTCCAATCCAGTCCATTTTACACTTGAGAAAACCGGAAAGGGAAGGAAAGGAAATGACTCAACCAAGGTCACAAGTGTCAGAAGTGGGATTTAAACCCTTGTCTTCTGACTCAAAGGACCAGCATTCTTTCTGTTGTACTAGGCTGCCTCCCTCATATTATACAGGGGATTCTTGTTTAGGTATAGGTTGAACAAGATGAATTCTGAGGTCCCTTCCAGCTCTGAGATCCCATAATTCTGTAAGTCTTAAATGACTGCACTGTTTAAGTTCATGAGAGTTCAGAATCAGGCCTCTAGTGGGGCAAGTGGAGATTTAGAACTGTCATCCAGATGAGGAAAGCTGAGGTGGAAACTGAAATGATAGGAATATAACCTAACTGATGTGGCAGAAGCAGCATGGTGTATTGGACAGAGCTGATTTGGGAGTTAGGAAGACCTGCTTTCATTTCCCACCTCTGACACATACCACTGATTGTGTGGCCCTGGGAAAGTCACTTAGCTTCTGTCTGTCCCCATTTCCTCATCCGTAAAATGGACATAATAGTATACTCCTGACAGGTTATTGTGAATTTCAAATGGGAGAGTATATAAAAAGTGCTTTTCAAACCTTAAATCATGATAAAATTGTTAGCTATTATTATTTTATTAAGTGACTTGCCTTTGGTCACACAAATAGCAAGGGGCCCAAGGAAGGATTTTCATTTTGTTTTTGAGACTAGGTCTCCCTATCTCACTGATATCTGATTCTCTGCTACTCCTCTGATTTTTTCTTATTTCTGCCTTCTGGCACCAAGGAAAATGAGTCATATCCTTCTTCCAAAATTACTAGGTTACAGCTGGGTGGCTTGGTAGAGAAAGCACTGAACTTGGTATCAGGAGATCTGAGATCAAATCCTGCCTCAGACATGTAACTATGTGATCTCTCAGGCTCAGTTTCCTCATATATAAAATGAGGGTTGTAATCACATCTACCTCACAGGGCTGTTGTGAGAATTAAATGAGATAACATGTGGAAAGTGCTTCATTAAATATAACTTGTATAACTGCTATCTAGTTACTTCACAGAAACTTTTAAATATTTGAAGCAATCACAAATTTTGCTAGCTCCTTCTGCCTGTTCTCGTAGGGTATGGTTTTCAGTCTTCCTATCTGTATCATTGGTGATGGTCTTGGCTTCCTTTTTTCAGATGGGGAGAGGGAGCTCTTCAATTGGAGCAGCTCTTTGTCTTCAGGCCCAGAGGATGGCTGGGCTGGCCTCTTGGCCTGGAGGACCTCCTCCTCCAAGATGGCTACATTGCTGAGAACCCCTACCCCCATGCCCACACCCAGATAGGAGGAAATGGCTAAAAACTGGAGGGAGAAGTAAAAGGACAGTGTTTAGCCTTCTTGGCAAAGAAGAGGCTAATTAGTTTGGCTTAATACAGCTTTGTCATTAACAGTGTCTTGTCTCCATGGTCAGTGACTTAGCTTCCTGGTCTGTAGGCTGGGCTAACATGAGGCTGGCCATCTTTCCCAAATGGTGCTAAGAAAACACCCAAATGCTTATTAAAATAATAACAGTGACCAGACTAAGGTCAGAGACTCAGACTCCAAAAACCAGTCTTGTATATCCTGTCTGATGCCCAACTGGCCCCTGTAACCTGGAGCTGTTCCCCTATTTCACACCCAAGGCTGGAAAGGTAGGGATTCACCACCACCCTCACCTCAAAAAAACAAAACAAACTTGGGAGCAGGAGAAAGTCCAGGCTTTTCCATAAACAAACTAGGTAATTCCAGCCTGGATGCCAGGGCCACTGTATTCATCCACCCTTAGGTTTGAGTAATAGAGGTGGCTTGCGTGGGGAAGGTGTGGGGGAGAGGGCTGAACCTCTGAATGTATCTGCTGTCCTTGTGTCTGCCCTTGACAGAATTTCCTTTACCTGTTGTTATTTTTGGTGATTGGAGTAACTGGTGACTTCAGGGATATGGAGGAGAGAGAGAGACAGACAGTAGAGAGAGAGAGAGAGAGAGAGAGAGAGAAAGACAGAGAGACAGAGAGTGAGAGAGAGATAGAGGGAGAGGAAGAGACAGACACAGAGAGAGTGAGAGAGAGTGAGAGACAGAGACACAGAGAGAGACAGAGAGAGTGAGAAAGACAGAGAGAGAGACAGAGACAGAGAGAGTGAGAGACAGAGAGAGAGTGAGAGACAGAGAGAGAGAGAGACAGAGAGTGAGAGTGAGAGAGAGAGGGAGAGAGAGAGACAGACAGAGAGAGTGAGAGAAAGTGAGAGTGAGACACAGAGAGAGACAGAGAGAATGAGAGATAAAGACAGACAGAGACAGAGAGAGTGAGAGAAAGAGAGAGTGAGAGACAGAGAGAGAGAAAGAGAGAGAGAGAGAGAGAGAGAGAGAGAGAGAGAGAGAGAGAGAGAGAGAGAGACAGTGAGAGAGAGAGAGACAGACGGAGAGGGAGAGAGAGAGAAAGAGAGAGACAGAGACAGAGAGAGGCAGAGAAAGTCAGAGAGACAGCTCAGGGGGGTCCGAAGCTGAAAGGGCAGTGAGGCGGGGGCTCCACGTCTCCCAGACGGCTAGTCAATGGCACTTTGGTGGAGGGTGGAGTCTGAGACGAGCCCTGAGCGCGTGAGGGCAAGGCCGGACGGCCCGCTCCTTTCGAGGCTTCCTCCCAAGCCTGGCCTGCGCTCCTCCTTTGTCTTCCTCGGTCCCAGGCAGCACTGGCAGAGAACTCGGCCGGGCGCGTTTCTCAGTCTTGCTTAAACGCCTCAAGCTGAGGCCCAAGGAGCTGGGGCTTGGCTGTGAGGGCTCCCACGCGGAGTGTGGCCCGAGGCCCTCGGCTGCGGGGTCCGCGTCTCAGCGCGCCCAGGCACCCGCACTTAGCGGTGCTCCCTACCCCCGGAGAGGTCCGCAAACCTTAAAGAACTAAAGAAGCCGTAGGCCCTGGGAACCTCCCGCTGTGAGGCTGGGCCGGGGGTTTAGAGCTCAGCTCCCTCATTTTACAGATGAAGAAACTGAGGCCCTCAGAGGGGACCGATGTGCGCAGGATCTGCACCACCCACGGGGGTCCCGGAGATCGTGGCAGTGTTGGCTTTGGGATAATTCTAGCACGTGTGCGAGGCTTGGGGGCCCAGGAGGAAGGCCCAGAAGGGGGTGGAGAGGAGGTGGGGTCAGAGGCAGCGCCTGCCCCAGCCTGTAGGGGGCAGCCGTGCTCGGAAAACGAGGGAAGGCTCCGGGAGGCCTGGGAAAGGTGAGAGCCCCGTGCAGGTCGGGCCCCACTAGCGGAGCCGGCCGGGTGGGGTCCCTGCCCCTCTTAGGCAGAGGACAGGCGCCCCAGAGAGCATGGGGCGGGGTGTCCGGGTGTGGAGGGGAATCCCCCACTCCGCCCCGCCCCCAACGGCCCGGCTTCCATTACACCGGGGATGAGCCTTTGGTAGCGGGCCTGCCCCGCCTCCAGGAATGCGCCAACCAGAGTCGCCCCCATTTTGCAGGTGGGGAAACTGAGGTACCCACCGTGTGGGTGAAGAGGGGAAGGGTCGGCCTGCCTGTACTACCACAGAAAGAATACTCAAAAACCCTCCTCCAAGGCCTCGGACAAGCCTCTGAGACCTCAGTTTCCCCAGCTGTAAAATGAGCGCGTTGGGACTGGGGGTTCCGGGCCATGCCGACCCGGGGACGCTCCCGGGAGAGTTGCGCCGGTGCGTGAGCTTAGTCCGGCCAGGCTTTGGGGCCCCTCTCGGTGTTGTTAAGTGGGGAAACTGAGGCAGGATGGATCCTGCCCTTGTACGTAAACAACGTTGTTTGCCAGCTTGGCAAGGATGAAGGGGGAGGGGGCCGCGGAGGGCTGCCCCTGGTGTTTGAAGGCTCCGGGCCCCGCCGGGCACCCCTCACACCTCAGGTTCTTGGGGCAGGCCCCATCCAAGTCCCAAGGCCTCGAGGAGCTGGTCCCAGAAGTTTCCAGAATTCAGGGACAGCAAGGGCAGACAGACAGCCTTCTGTCCTGGGAAGGTCAGGCCCAGGGAGAGAGGGAGCTGGCGTCTTTCTGTCTGTCACTCTGTGGAGGGAGCCGCCAGGGGCTGTCCCTTCCAGGGCTGAGGATTGAGGCTGCAGCCAGCCTCTTGGGGTCCTGGGGGGAATGCATCCTACCCCCACCTTTGTTTCTGCATCTGAAAGCAGGAGGACAGGCTGGCCTTCCTCTCCCTTGGGGTTAAAGGGGAGGATGTTGGAATAGGAGGGGCCTGTGAGGTAGGTGGTGAAGGTACAAAGATGACCTGCCCCGCCCTTCTGTCTCCAGGGATTGTATGGCCTGGTCTTTTGCTCTAAGACTCCAGTCTGTCCAATGACTGTAACTCGGCTCTGAGTTGGCCTTTGCAGCCCCTTTGATGCTTGCTGCTTTGAACTTTGGGGGAGATTCTGAGGTCCTCTGCCTTTGTAGACAGAAGATAGTGGGCACTTTGTCACTGATGGCCAGGCAGAGGTCAAATGACCACTTAGGGATGTTGTAGAGGAGATTCCTGCTCAGGTAGCCTGTAGAGGACTTTTGTAGCTCTGAACTTCTGTAGGGCCACTTGCCAAGACTGTCAAGGAAAATCCCCGCCAAAAAGGGGGTAGATGGACTTTTGAGGTATTGCAGGGGTTACAGATGCAGGATTATCACTTCCCCCCCTCTTCAAGACCAGACAGATTTGAGGGAAGACTCCCTGGAGTCTAGAGACAGTTCCTAGGATGAAAAGGATCCCTGAGACCCTGCCTTGCTTCCTGTCAATTTTTATGTTGTTCTGGTCCTGCCTTTTTCTCATTTCCATATAGAGCTTTCAGAAACCTTGACCTTGGAGTTAACTTTATAAATGATATCCCAGAGATATCTCATGCAGGAGCAATGGTGTCCTAGAGTTCTGTGAGACAATGTGGTGCTTATTATCAATGAGTGTGTGTCAGTAATGCTTATAAAATCCTAGAAATGGTTTATTTGCAGTGAGTTACAATGGGTAATTTTGACCTCATCTAAAAAGGATAATTTATCTTGCAATTGGTGCTCTGTAAAGGCTAGAAGAAAGCCATGTGACTGGGCTATAGGTGACTATATGTGACCGCTGACCCTTCCTGTCATGGACCTTCTTGACAGTGCTAGACCATGAACTATGTGGGCCAACTGGCGGAGACAGTATATGTGACAGTGAAGGAACTGTACGAGGGCCTGAACCCTGCTACACTATCAGGTGGCATTGATGTACTAGTGGTGAAACAACCAGATGGTTCCTTCCTCTGTTCCCCTTTCCATGTTCGTTTTGGCAAGCTGGGTGTCCTGCGATCCCGTGAGAAAGTGGTAAGTTGCAGGGTCTGTGGGATGGTGAGTTGTCCTGAAAGGTTTCTCCTTGACCCTAATCATCTTGGCTAAGGGTCTGAGTATTGTCATGGTGGGGGATGGGGGGAGAGCCTAACTCCATTGGGAATTTAACAAGGTAATACTGTCTACACTGCAGAGTGATTGGGCTGGGGGATGGCACCATCTCCTGCCTTGGGGCAGAGAGCAGCAGTTGAAGTTCTGACACCTCAGCAGCTTGTGCCAGGCAGTGTGGTAATGGGATAATGAATTCAGAGAGTCTGAGTTTGAATCCCAGCTCCGCTCTTTTCTGTGTGTCACTTAATCCAAGACTCCATTTCCCCTTCTTTAAAATGAGGGGCTTGGGCTAAGCAATATGGACAGTAATGCAAAGAGGAGGGCAAAGGTGAAATTACCTGTGAAACACGGTCTACTCTTCCTGTCTCAGGTTGACATTGAAATTAATGGGGAGCCAGTGGACCTGCAAATGAAGTTGGGAAACGATGGAGAAGCCTTTTTTGTTCAGCAGCTACAGACTAATGAGGTTAGTGTACTGTGCTGTCCTAATCTAGTTCTTCCTTCCTGCAGTCACCAGAGATTTCCTGATAACCCCTGCCTTTCCCATCCCCTTTCTTCTCACCTCCCAAAGTGCCAGGCCAGTCTATAGCTCTGTACCTTTGTGAGATCTTCATAGGGTCCCTGGGGTCTGGGGTGAGGCCCTGCTGATATTCGCACTATAGCTCTTGGACCACTTGCTGCTCTAAGTGTGAGGTATTGGATTTGGAGGAACCTTGGATGATCTGGATTTAAACTGTACCTGACATTAGCTGTGTGACCCTGGACATGTCATTCCATACTTTTGCTTCTCAGTTTCCCTAAAGGTTCTTGTGGAGGTCAGACAAGATAACAGATGCAAAGCATTCTGTAAGCCTTAAAGTGTTCCATTAGTGTTCAAAACCTTATTGAACACTTATTCTGTTTGGCCCCTGAGAAAAACGATCAGCATTATAGTTTAAGGCTTTATGGTTGACAAAAAGTTTTCCTCATAACAACCCTGTGGACCAGTACAAATATTATTTCTCCCAATTTGTTTATGAAAAAATTGCATCTCTGAGAAGGGGAGTGACTTCACTCAATCCATCAATCTACGAATGTTAACCAATCATTCACTCACTCTGAGCCTACCAAAAAAGATAAAAACGTAGCACCTGCACCAAGGCTCACATTCTAAATGGCAAGGTGGGGGTGGGGGTGGGGGAACAGCATGTAAATAACTAGGCTCCTATAAGGTATAAAGAGAGCAGATGGAAAGTAAGAGGGAAGATGCTAGCAGGTTGGGGGTGGGGGGGACAGGACAAAGGTATGGAAGTGGGAAATGGGCTGGGCCAGTGTCATTGGATTGATGGAGGGAAGGGGAACAAGGAGAAAGGTTGTGAAGGACTTTGGTCCCATAGTTAGGGGACTAGAATTCAAGTCTCCTAAATACCGTAGTGCCTTTTCTAATCTGTCACACAAAATGCTGAGTGTCTTTCCAACTCCAGGCCTCTGCCTGAATAGTGTTTTAAATCATTATAATAGTCCTTCTGCGCACATTTGCATGGAGGGAGTGGGAAGTCAGGGAAGGCTTCTGAGTTCTCACTGGCTTTGCTTAGGAGGAGGTTCCTATCCCTTCGGACAACTCGAATGAGATCCTGAGCGACCCTCTGCTGGACCTCATTGAGGATGTCCAAAAACAGACCTCAGAGATAGATGTCACACTGCGGAAGAGGAAGCGCCGCCGAAGGAAGAAGGTCAAGAAGAAAAACAAGACGGTAGCAGCTACAACACCAAACTCCAGTTCTGAGGAGCTGGAAGGAGTACAGAGTGGGATAGTCTTAGAGAAACCCACCTCAGACGTGTCCTCAAAGTTGTGAGTGAGAACCATTGTGGGGAGGGGACATGGGTGCGAGGTAGAGTATCAATCTCTGTTCTCTAGTGCACAGTCAAAACTTGGTTGGGTAGAGGCCTTCCTAGTCAAGGTCCACTGAAGGGACCAAAGGTGGCTGTTGGTTGGAGCCTTTCTTGGCCAAGAATACAGGTCAATAAATATTATCAGCAGGTATAGTACAGCTAGATGGCACAGTGCACAGAGTTTCAGAGTCAGGAAGACTTATCATCCTGATCATCTGAACCACCAGTTCAGATCCGACTTCAGACACTTACTATCTGTGTGACCCTGGGCAACTCACTTCACCCTGTTTGCCTCATCTGTCAAATGAGCTGGAGAAGTAAATGGCAAATCACTCTAGTGTCTTTGCCAGTACAACCCCAAATGGAGTCATGAAGAGTCATACAGGATTAATGAGCAGCAGCAATGCACCCAGCCCAGCGCTTGGCCCTGTAGGGGGAGACACAGAAGTATATTATAGATTCCCTGCCATTGTATGTGTGTGATGTGGGAAAGGGAGGGAGAGAGAGATTAGTCTAGTTTTAGAAATAAAATGAAGACATAGAACAAATTAGAGAGTCATTTAAGGAAATATATAAGTGCAGAAAGAATATAAAAACGCTAAAGAAAACTCAAGATGAGATGATGTTAATTGAGGAAAACATTGTGAAGGAGGTTTGTTTTATGTAGAATCCTGAAAGAAGTTACTGGTGGTCAGTCCCTAAGTGACATTTTCTTTAAGTCTGAGAACATAGACAGAAACTTCTTACCAGTACCCATGTGACCTTCCTTCTCTTCCGTGATCCGTTACACTTTGACCCAACTCCAACCTGTGAATCCCCATCACAGGAGCCCATTTCTACCTGCTATAAACTAGGAGGTACCTTAAAAATCATTTAAATCAAACCCCTGTGTTTTACATACGAGAAAATTGAGATAGGGGCAGGATAAGTGATATTTCCAAAGTCACATAGGCAGACAGCGACAGAACTAAAAACCATGTCTTCAGACACTAATCTCTGAAAAGATCCAGGGAGGGTATGGCTTATGCCAAGGCCCTGGAAGCCCCTTGATCATTCAATCAATCAGCATATATTTATTAAGTACCTACTATGAGCCAGGCAGTGTGCTAGACCCTGGGAATATAAGACAAAAAAATGAAACAATCCTTACCTGCAAGGAGTTTACATTCCAATGGGGAAAATAATAATTGCACATATAAATAGTATGCAGCCTAAATATAAAGAGAATAAATGTAAATATATATCTAAAGTAGTTAAATATAAGGGAACTAGAACTGGAGTAAAGAAGACCTGAGTTTGAATCCTGTCACAGACACTTACTAGCCCTAGGCAAGTCACTTAATTTCTGCCTGACTTAGCTTCCTCATCTGTAAAATGGAAATAATGATAGAACCTCCTTTGTAGGGTTGTGAGAGTCAAATGAAATAATATATGTAAAGTGATTTACAACCCTTAAAGCACTGTATACATGCTAGGTATTGTTATAGTCATTGTTTTGCACAATAGTTTGGAACACAAGGTACCAGAAGTTGAGAATGATCAAGAAAGGCCTCATGTTTGGTTTTCTCTCTTGGTTATTGAAAAAGAAAAGATTTCCATTTCAGGCTGGTCAAAGAGACTAAGGTTATTTCTGCTTTGGAAACTACTCTCTTGAAGCACCAGGTATTGAGGGTAGAGTCATCAGTCCTGGGTCCTACTTCCTTTGAGGCCTGTGGAGGTGTAGGACCAGGGTGGCAGTGGGCATGAAGTCTGCATATTATCGGGCCCCTTCTGACTTTCAGGGCAGGGCTTTGGACCCACAAAGGTCATAGTTCTTGATCCTTTCTGCCTCTGTCTTCCTGGAGACACAGGCACTGGCCTTCCCATGTTTTGTGAATGATAAAGCCCAGATATGGTGGGAGCATGGCTTTGCCTTCCTTCTCTCTACTGTGTGGTGACTGTTTCCCTTTCTTACTAGTTTCAATGTTGATGGTAATGTCTCTGCACAGTCCAAAGATTCCCATTTCCATGTAGATGTGGCATGCCAAGAGAAGGACAGGTAAGAGACTATATCAATGTGCATGTTTGTGGTCACTCAGTGGGGACCGTTTTTTTCAGGTGGCTATAGGAAAGGGATGAGGTAGAGGGGAAGATGACTGTGTTTCTCTCTCTTTGTAGTTTCTGCACTGCGAATGATGCCATTGTAGAGTCCAAAGATTCCTTTATCTTTTCAGATATGGAATGCCAATTGGAAGAGAGGTAAGAGAATCTATCGATGGACATGCTTGTGGTCACTCAGTGAGGACTGTTTTTCAGATGGCTGTAGGAAAGGAGGAGGGAGGTGGAGATGGGTCTGAGATTCATGAAGAACACTCCCAGAGGAAAGTTCTGTGCTGGGCTGTGGCAACTACTGGTCTAGATTGCATTGTTGTGGGAGCAGAGCAGAGCTGAGCTAGAGGTCACAAGCAAGTAGAAAGGGGAGAAGAAGATGAGCATGGCTGGGAGACCAGAATAAACTTTTGGTTGGCGGCCATCCGGGCAGTTTATCCTCAGAATATCTAACGAGCATCAAGAGTGACTCTGAGCTGGAGATAAGATACCCAGAACAGAGCTCCACGAGGACTGAGTCCCACATACAGTGGCCTTGGGGGAGGCTTCCTCAGGTCAGCAAGTGGGAACTTGACTTTGTTTATCCTTTTTTGGGAGAAGGGGGTATGGAGAGGTCTCAATGCAGATGACTCCCTCTCCCTAAGGTCATGAGCAGTGATGGGGAGGGTATGTGGGACTTCCTAGGGTACCATCAGAGAGACCACTAATCCAAGTCCCTGTCCCTCAGAGGTGTCCTGGATTGGGGATGAACCACAGAAACCCCGAACTAATGGAATTTATTTTGTGTCTAAGTGTTCAGTTCTACCCCCACCCCATCCCAACATGCCCCCCACCCCCTTCCACTCCCCGGATCAGACCTCAGACACCCATCAGATCCTGCTGGCCTAATCTCTCCTGTTTGTTTGTCTGAAGGTGATGAAAAACGAGAATGTGAGGCTGCTGAGGGTATCACAGAGCAGCATATCGACCAAACCTCTTCTTTCTAGTTTTCACTCATTGGCAGAGTCTCAGACTGTCCTCCAGGGTGCTGAGGATGTTTCTGGCTCTCCTTGCCTGCTTCAACCTCCAGCATCTTCCCAGAGTAGCAGTACTTCAAATGGAACAGAGTTCTGCTGTACATCAAGAAAACTCAAAACAGCCTGGGATTCACTTGCACAGGACAATGAGGAGAATGTGGCTGAGAATGCTCCAGAGATGTGCTCCTCATCTGGCTCTATAATGTCAGCCAAGGGGCTCATAGTTCAGGAGGGCTTTGGTCCTTCTGAACAGAGAAAAGAGAGCAAGGGTAAGAATAGTGAATGAATGTGGATGAGTGGGAGGTAGGAGAGAGGAGGCTGAGTGATGTCTCCCATGGGCTTGTGATTAGCCCATGTGATATTTCTGTGGCCTGAATTTATGTGTGCCGTGAAGTCTGTCTTCTGATGCCTACACTGGCACTGCATAGCCTGAAGCTTCCTTCCTCTGCACTCAGAAACACGGAGAAGTCAGCACCTGGGACGCAGCAATGTCCACCTTGAAGATTTGTCTTCCCTGAATTCAACTGATGCTACCCCTTACTTCCCCCACAGGTACTGATGTTCTTGGCATTCTCTATTTTTTAGACTCTTTTAAAAAAAAATTTTAATTAATAAAAAAAATTGTTTTCTCTTTCTCTCATTTCCCTTCCACCATTGGAAAACAGAAAAATAAAACTCATAACAATAATGCATAGTCAAGCAATTGGTTGAATATTGAGTTCTTACCCTAGTAGCTAGGGTATTCATGTTTCAGATACTAGGCTATTATTCCCATTTACTTGTGTATATTGTACCTAATCTATCTCACTGATGAACCTCTATTTCTTAACGAGTTACCAAATCATTTTGATGATTGAGGCTTTGTTATATAGTTTGACATTTGGTACTGCTAGGCTCCTTCTCTCTTTTTTATATTTTCCCTTGAGATTCTCTATTTTTTATTTCTCCAGATTAATTTTATTATTTTTTCTAACTCATAATCTTTTGGTAGTTTGGCTGGTATGGCAGTAGATAAGTAAATTAATTTAGGCCTTATTCTTTTTTCTGGTATTGTCAAAGGCTTCGGGGTCCCTCATTCCTGGGGGCGAGCTGATTAAGGGTGCCAGGCCTCCTACTGGGATGAAGGAGCTCATGGGAAAGTTGCCTTTAAACTATATCCCCAAAGTTATTAAACTATGCATAGACTATGACCCATGGATGCCACTACTAGATCTCTGCTCCAAAGAGATCACAGAAAGAAGAAAAGTATTCATGCACAGAATTTCTTATAGCAATCTTATTGTGGTGGCAAAGAGTTGGAAATTAAAGTTGTGGCTATCAATTAGGTAATGACTGAACAAGTTAAGGACTATGACTGTGATGGAATACTATTGTGCTGTAAAAAATGATGAACAAGGTGGTTTCTGAGAAACCTAGGAAGACTTGTATGAACTAATGAAGAATGAAATAAGCAGAACAGGAGAACAACGTATATCATAACAACAATACTGCAGAGATAAGCAACTTGGGAAGATTTAGAGACCTGCTCCTTACCGCTGGATTGTTGTTTGCTCTTTGCTCTGGAAGAGACCATGGCATCAGGAAGGTGATTCCGTGGCTTACAAGTGAATTGGATTTCAGTGGGAGAGCTGTGCAAAATCACCAGCCTCACCTTCTCCGGGGCCATCTGGGTCCGGTGGCCAGATAATGGACTCTGAGTGTAGACTGAGACTTTGGAGGTGGCGTGGGGAGAGACAGGGCTAATGTGGGAGTTTGTTTTGCCCAAATATATATTTGTTACAGGGAAAGAAGGAATGAAAGAAAGAAGTACCAACTAAGTGCCAGACTTGGTACTAAGCACTTTACAAAGATTATCTCATTTGATTCTCACAGCAGCACTGGGAGAGAGGTGCTATTATATAATCTTCATTTTACAGTTGAGGAAACTGAGGCAAGCAGATTAAATGACTTGCCTAGGGTCACACAGCTTGTATGTATGTGAAGTTGAGTTTGTCTCTTAACAGTGGGGGGAGAAGGTGGAAGGGAGATGAAGTTCATATTTATTAATTAAAAAATAAAATTTAGTTTAAAAAAAGAAGAAAGTTGTTTTTAGTAAAGATGCACCAATTTCCTTTGATTTACCCTGTGGAAGGAAGGGGTGGATCTTGGGCAGAGTCAGCATAGCTCTATCCACCACTCAAATGACCTGGTAGCAAGTCCTTTCCCAGCCCTCTCAATAAATTATCACTGCTTATTCCTCTGTCCTCAGTGAAATTAGTCTTGAAGTCAGACGATGGATTGAGCCTTCCTCTTCAGAGACAAACCTTTCTCCAGTCACAGCTCTGGAGGATAACATAAGCCACTTGTCTGATAATGCCTTGGAGCAGGGGAATGATGTCAAACTTTCTCTCTGTGGTGGACTGGCTGATAACCGGGACATCTCAACAGGTGAGTCTGATGGTAGTCTTTCATGGGGAGCAGAGAAGGATCTAGGGGACCCCAATCACAAAACAGAGATGGGGGCAGGGGAGGAAACCTGCAACTGATGTGAAGAATGTCAGTAGTGGGCATTCTACAGTCCAGTGACTGGTGTACCAAGGCTATCCTCACTCTCCCAGCCAGTTGGACCCTTTGAGCCAGGGGCAGGGAATCAAGAACCAAGTCCAAAGGCCTTGCTTAAGGATCGAGAAGGCCACATGTTGTCTCAAGGTCACAAGTTCCCCTGCTTTGGGCCCTAAGGGAGAAATGACCTGATTACCTCTCTGTCCTCCTCTTCAGTTCCCCCTACCCCTGCCCTCAGGTCTCTCACATCTGTTTTTTTTCTTCTACTTTAATTTGACTTCTCTTTCCTCTAGAGAAGTTTACCAAATATGCCGTATCCTACCAGTACCTTGCTGACAACCCAGGAATCCTGGATGACCCCAATCTTGTGGTGAAAATTGGAAAGAAGTAAGACTCCTGTGAGGAGTGGGGTTGAGGTGGAAGGAGTTTGTCTTCAAGTTGGCAGAAATGTCTCCAATCTTTCCAGGGGCCCATATCAGGAAGATAACTATTGCTTTGAGTCTGATTGATTTACTTCACTACTCTTTATCTTGTCTCACACCTGCCTGTCAGAAAGTCTAGGACAGGGGTCTAGAGGGCCACACTTGAGGACCTCGAAGGCTACCATTGGCCTCAAGGCCACAGGTTCTCCACTTCTGCTCTAGGGGATGCCAACTTCAGGCACTTCAGGCATCTTCTACCTAGAGAACCAGTGCTAAGCAACCTCAGTCTCCCTTTCTCATGGCAATTGATACCCTACCTCTGGAGGTAAGCATATGTCAGAGCCTTCTCTACTTAGAGGCAGCTAGGTGGCTTGATAGAATACTAAGTGTGTAGTCAGGAAGATCTGAATTCTAATTGGAACTCAAACACTTACTAGCCTTGTGACCTGGGTCAAGTCACTTAATCAAATTAGGCAATGTTTGTAGAGTGCTTTTATATATGTATCACATAGTAGGTTCTATATAAATGCTTATTGCTGTTGGAGTGATTATCAGATGCCTACCCTATACAAAAGATGTTGATGCAGCATCACGACTCCTGGTTGGAAGGGACAACTCTTAGGAGGGCCAGGGTCAGTCGAGCTGAGGGAGTCAGTGTGGTTAGGAGTGGGATGCAGGAGCAGGAGCAAATAAAAGGAGTTCTGGATACAGACTTGGAAGGCCTGGGTTCAAATTCTGGCTCTGCTACTTCTCTGTGTGACCTTGTGGGCAGATCTATGCCAGCTACCATCCTGCTGCCTCGTTGGTAAAATGTGTGTGTATGTGATATGGTGGGGGACGGGGCAATAGCAGGTTGGGGAATTTCCAAAAATTTTTTTCAGACTCTCACATAATGAAGGTTCTGCTCTTAGACTGAGAAAAAAATGCAATTTTATAAGTGTAGAGGAAATACAACCTCGATGATGATGATCTGCAGCCCCTCTCTTTGTTGCCCAGGGGCATTGAGGTGGTAAGGTTAGCTTGCCAACGTTACACAATTGATATGTGTCAGAGGCAGAATCTCCCTGAATTCAAGGCCAACCCTCTCTCCACTATACTGCACTCTCAGTTCTTTGATTAAGAAAGTATGCAGTCACAAAAAAAGCTCCTGTGAATGTAGCAATTAATTTACCAACAGGACACATGCAACAGGAAACCAGGGCAGGAGCGTATTCTGAAAGGTGGATATTGGAGCATCTCCCAGGTCCCTCATACAAAACAGTTTTTTCCTTGATAACTTTCTTTTTAACATCACATTCATTTCTAAATACATTCCTCCATTCTCCCTAGCCCAGTAAGATACCCTTTGTAGGAGAAAAGTTCAGCAAAACCAACCAGTATATCAGCTGTGTCTATGTAATATTCCACATTCATAGCTCCTCCCCCACCCCAATCCTCACTCCCATCTCTGCAAATAAGGGAGGCCTAGTTTTCACACTGACCTAAAGTTTTGTTTCTGGGTACCTGGGACTTGTTCAGCTACCGGGGCTGGCCTGCCTGTCCTTTCCATCACTGTTAGCTAAGTTATATCCACATCTGCTGTTCACACTCTGTATTTTATATGTGAAATTCTTACTTGGTTCCAAACAATCCCTGAGACCCCATAAACTGAAACACACAAGGAAATCCTGAGTGTGAGAGATGCCAACTCGCCCTAAATAGCTCCCCCAGAGACCTGGCTGCCTGAATTCTAGGAGCCGCCTGCCCCAGAGTCCCTGAGCCGGTTGGCTGCCTATTAGACTTCAGAGGCAGAAGAGCAGGCTTCCAGTGGAAGCTCTTAATACTAGCTTTGTAACAACTGCTTAGCGTCTCTGTGCCTCAGTTTTCTCATCTGCAGAATCGGGGTGGATGATACTTATAAACCTAAAAAGGAAAATGTTTTTAAAAGGTAAAAACCTTTAAAATGTGAGATGTGTTGTGTAAACCATCCTAAGGTGGCTGGATTTAAGGAATATGAGGGAGCATCTCCATAGTTATTAATGCCCTCTCGGGTAACGACAGGGGTTGTGGAGGACAGCAAGATGGCAAACCTGGCACTGAACTTCTTGAGACATGTCCATGCTGGACCTGACTCTGCTGTTGCTACTATAGCATCTCAGGCACTTGATACTGGTCTTACTTCTTGCCATTGTATTGGTCAGGGACAGGCAATTGGATTGAGAGGAAACAGTAAGCAATTAGACATTTCTTGAAGTCTAGTGATTGGTCAATCAAAAAAACATTTATTAAACACCTGCTGTGTACCAGGCATTGTGCTAATAGCTGTAGATACAAAGAAAAGCAAGAGACAGTCCTGTTCTCAAGGAGCTCCTAATGTAATAGAGGAGACAGTAAAAACTATATACAAACAAGTTATAGACAGGACAAATTGGAAATGATCTACTGAGATAAGGCACTAGAATTAAGGGGAATTAGAAGAGGCTTCTTATATTTAACTGGTATTTGAAGGAAATTAAGGAGGTAGAGATGAGGAGGGAGTGCATTCCAGACATAGGAGACAGCTAGAGAAAATGCCTGGAGTCAGAAGACGGAGTGTCTTTTTTGAGAAACAGCCAGAAGGCCAGGGTCACTGAATTGAAGAGTGAGAGAGAAGAGAAGTGGGGGAGGTATAAGAAGATGGTGGTGGTGGGGGGCACAGGTTATGAAGGGCTTTGAACAGCAAATAACAAAAACCAGGTTTGGACTTGGAATCAGAAAGACCTGGGTTTGATTCCTGTCTTAGGAGATATCTAGTTGTATGGACCCTGGACAAGTCACTTAACCTCAATTTCCACATATGGAAAAAGGGAGATGACACCTGTAGCACTTACCTGACAAGACTGTGGTAAGACTCATATGAGATCACGAGAGTAACCTTAAAGGACTCTATAAATGTCAGATGGTGGTGTTACTAGAATTACTTGTCATTATTGTTATAGCATTTTTCTCATCTTTTTTGGTCAGGGTTCAGATAGAATCCATCCTGGGGCAAGTTTCTCTCCTGCTCTGATTCTT
The DNA here is from genome assembly GCA_023548195.1 of Bettongia penicillata ogilbyi. Taxonomy (NCBI): domain Eukaryota; kingdom Metazoa; phylum Chordata; class Mammalia; order Diprotodontia; family Potoroidae; genus Bettongia; species Bettongia penicillata. Next base: position 947,929 of record JAJHZJ010000385.1, read on the forward strand.
TTATGTTTAATTTTCTGCAGACTGTTTCACAGACAGATGGAATAATTGAATAAGAGTATTGGAATCTATTGTTATTATTACCATTATTTTAATCTAATTTTGTGGACTCTTGCCCAGGTGAATAGAATAGCTGCTTTATATAGTTGAATACCAATATTGGGATGTAAGGTAGGCTTACTGACAGCATCCTTAGGATCTCTCCAATGGTATATAAGATGACAACGCTATAATACCCCTCACTCTTAGTCCAAAAGATTTTCATTGTTTCAGTCAGGTCTCTGTACTTTGAAATCTCTTCATTCCATAAAGGTTGAAGATTATGAATATTTAAGATGATAACATCTATTAAAAATGCTGTTAAATTAAGCTACGTCTGCACAATTGTGGGCAACCATTCAGTATGTGATAAGGGTCTGATGCCAGTATAGTTTATGAGATGAATTTTCTAGTCAATTTTGAAATGTTAATGTCTGGTGCATAATTTTGGTCTCCTTGTCATGTCTTGTTAGGTATTTCATAGGTGCTAAATTTTTACAGCCTGCAGTAATAGTTGTGTTCTCTCCACCATTTCTTTGCATAGTATAAATTGATCACTAAGTCTGGAAGCCTTAAGAATTTCTATATTTTGGGGTAATGATCTGATCCTGAACATCCATCACAAGCACCTCCATTTTCACAAACAAATCTGCATGACTCATCCTTATATTGTTGACTGAGTTCTACTGATAATTCCTGAGAAGAGGCTTCTGGGTTCCATTCTTAAATCTTAGTCATTTCATAAGCTCCATCCAGTAGTCTAAAGCCATGTACTTCTCATTATTCTTTAGGATTGTTTGGTCAAGTGATGTCTGCTTAATCCAATAGTCTTTCTGTCATACACTCTAAGAATGTTTGTCAAGTTTCTTCCTTCTTTTGAGTAGTTATTTATCTTTCTATAACTACCTTAGGGTGGTGGACGTTTATGTTTTATTAATATTTGAGGAGGGTGGTTGTTAGGGTATGTTCCAAAATGATTATACTCCATTTTGCAACTTTGAAAACTAACATTAAGACTAATATTGAATAGATGTTAATTGCTTTACGTGGGTTCTTTTTATTCAGTTTTGATTTTACAATGCCTATCTCAGCTTATTAAACCACAGCTTTGAAATCATTATGCTTCATTTGTCTTGCCTGAAAGAGATCAGAATATTTCTAGATATGTTTGTATCTATTTTTTCCATGTAACCTTGTGATTCAAGCTTGGAGTCTTCAGGCTCTGTCCTTCCTTGGTATATGTTAAGAATCTTACACTTATTGAGCCAAAATGACATTTTGATATCATTGGGGGAAGATTCCATGAAATGAAAATGTTTAATTTGTTTTAGGAGCAACTATAGCTTGATATTTTTCATATATATCAAGTGATGAATAAGATATTTTAGTTCGACTCTTAATTTGGTGGGGTAAATCTCTCTCTTGTTTTAAAACTTTGTGTTCTAATGTTTCTTGTTGTCATAGATTCATTGATTTCTGTTTGATCTATTCTAATTTTCAGGGAGTATGTTCCTTGGGTACTGTACTGAACTATTTATTTATTTTTCTTCCAATTCCTCACCCTAGAGCTGTTACTTAATTTATAATGCCATTTTTAAAAAGTTTGCTTCATTTCTTGCAGGAATTGTAGACTTTGTGGCAAAGTAGTACTTTTGTTTGAGAATTTGCTTGTAGATGTTATGGAGTTATTCTCTTCTTCTGGGTCTGTCCTTTGCATCCTTCGTGTTCTTTTTAATATCTTCTCATTTTTTCCAGCATTATTTCCTTAATTGAGTCTTTGTGTGAAGACCAGGCTCTGTGTACATCTGGAATGATGATAGGACCTTGTTTAGTCCCCATCTTGCAACCATGGAGATGATCAGAATTTTTTCACGTCCTCTTTCTTTAGGTGTTTTTTCCTCACTTATAGTTTATTTCTTAAGCCTCTGGAATAGTTTTTAGTTGGTATTAAACTACTAAATTTGTTCTTTGTGCTGCTTCGACTCCTTGTATCACTTAGCCTTTTATCTTTGAACCTCAATTGCTGATTAAGGGTGTCTAGAATTTCTAATAGGCTTTTCTTTTTCTTGTCACTTCTGTATGTTTTCTTTTTGTTGCCTTTAACTGTGCACTATGATGTTCAAGTGTTCTACTGTCCATACCAGTTAGATCTTTCAATGCCTTTCCACAGATCTTCAATAGCTTTCTCAAGTTACTTCTTCTATGGTGGCCTGGGGTGGAGGGATGGTGAAGGAATTCCTTGATAGCTCTACCTTTCCTACCATGGCAACAGCTGCTGCATATACCATTGTTTGCAGGTTCTGAAATGGCTTTTATACTTTTCTGTCAAATGCTGTGGGGAAATATGTTTCTTGATAATGCTTAAAGCAGAAACTGGTTTTTTTTTTTATTACTCTGTTTTGGTATAATTGACCTACCAGTTGGATTCATGCCATCAATCTCAAAAAGAACCTTCCAGAGTTCCAGTCTTAAGTATGGCCATCTCCTTTTCAAGGTCATTGGAGATTTCAGTACTGTTTTTGTCATCTTTCTCATTATGAAGTAGAATTTCTGGAGTTTGCATTAAAAGTAAAGATTTTCTATGACCTCCAGGGTCCTCCACTTTTCCTTCTTCAGATTTTATTAGCCCCTGGATTTCATTTCTTATTTTATCTAATGTGGGCTTAGGGAAGAAGATTTTTTTTTAATTGTCCTGAGCTATTCAGCTATACTTTGTCATATGACTTGGAACTGAAAGTGCAATTGACAAAAGTAGGAGACCTTGCCCATAACTGGTCGGATCTGCTTCCAATTTTTTAGAAAATGATTCTGGAACATAAAGAGAGTGTTTATACTTTCATTTCATTTCATGAGTCCTCATGATTTGCCTATTTTAGTGTTCAGAATGAATTGTACTGAAGTATTTTCATCAGATAAGGTATTGGTATTTCTGGTGTGCTCTGATATATCTTGCCTTTTTGTAATACCAAACCATGAAGGGTCACTTGCACTCTTCTCTGTGTTATGATGGTTTTGAGAAGACCAACCTATAATTCCCTGTCCCCTGATCTGTTTCTTTGACTCTTAGGAGGAGGTCCTTTACACTGCCTGGGATGCTTATCCCACTAGAGGTATCATCAGAGCTTAGTTCACTAGCATTTCAGAGTTCCTGCCAGGCCTTCACACCTAATGGCCTCAAGAAACAAAGTTTCTGCAGTACCTCACACAACACACATAGCATGGACATTGGGTTGGGCTTTGAGAAAGGGGTTATTATTTTTACATGTGAAACTTCTCAGAATCTAAACAAAGTAACTGAAAATGGGAGCTCAAGGGTCCTTTTCTGGATGAAAAGCTCCAGCCTTGAGCCTCATATGGGGCCTTCAGTCTCAAGCCCATCAATAGCCAGGCCTTGCCTTTTTAGCCATTGTTCCTGGCAAGTTACTTTTCCTTCCTGCTCCCCCTTTCTAGGCATTACAACTGGGCTGTAGCTGCCCCGATGATCCTGTCCCTTCAGGCCTTTCAGAAGAGTTTGCCCAAGGTAAAGGAGCAGAACTCCTTCTCCATCTATCTCTCCTCCTCTGGTCATAGGAAGGGATTTAGGTAATGCTACAGGGAACCTGGAGAAGAGGGAAAGCAAGGAGAAGGGGGACTGATGGGAGATTCCATTATAAAACTCTAGGTTTCCTATGGTATTAGCCAAGAAAGGGATAATGTTCCAAATTAGGGCTGATTCTGAATCCCAGAACAGAAAATATCTAAATTTCAAAGCAATTCAGCTGGTCCCTTCCTGACTCAGTGGATTTGTCCTGTCTGCCTATCACTTCTCTCTCCGTACTTCCTAAGAAATTATTCATTGAGATGCTGGGCCAGATGGCCTTATCCTGGGAACTGAGGACAGTGGCCTTGGGAGTCATCCATAGTTTTCTTGAGGAAGTTTGGATGGGAAAATGAGTCAGAAGGAAGGATAGCAATTCCTGTTAATCTTTCTTTCAGACACTCGGTGACTCTGTATAGGAAGTCCCTTATCCTCGAAAGCCCAGCCATCTCCCCTAAAGTACCACCTATCTGGTTATTGTGAAGTGTTCTGACCTGTTGGGTGGGAGGAAGGGCCCCTGAATCCCATTCTTCCATCCATTTATTCAGCAAGCATTTACCATATCATTTCTATTCTAATTATTGATATTTCTTTGACTGACCATGAGCCCTAAACCAATAAAAGCTGTGGTTAATCAGTACCCTGAGCTAGAGGGGCAGTGCCAGTACTCAAGCTTTGAATCTTGAATAATATAAGCAGTGTCCCATGGAACAAGTCCCACACCCCCTGACAAAGTAATCTCTTCTGAGAATGCAGAGGTGCTTCAGAGAACTTGTCCAGAAAGGGTTTTCATTTTTGGTCTCCAGTGGAGACTGGATGGGTGCCATTTGTTTGAGGGGATTATTCCCCAGAGAGGCCTGTCCTTGAGGCCCCTTTTTAGGACACCCTGCCCACTGTGTCTTTTCTGATCTTGTCTGACATTCAGAGCACAATTGACAAACTGGTGAAGGAGAAAATGCCCAAGAAGGGTGGCCGCTGGTGGTTCTCCTGGGGGCAAAAGGACCCAATAACTGAGGAGGTAGGTGATTACCTCTTGGAAGGCCCTTAGAATTGAAGGTCTGGTCTTGACCGAGGGGAGGTGGGATTGGCCTCAGGGACAGGATCTTTCCTTTTAACGAAGGCTCATTGGAAAACTCTTCCTCTGCAGTATGAAGTCGCGGAGGTGGCATCTACTTCAAAGAGGAATTCCCTCCAGCAGAAGTAAGTTATCTTGATCAGGTCCCCAGGAGGGGCATTAGAGTCTTAAAGAGTTATGTGTGGGCACCCAATAGGTTAAATGGATTATTCACCATTAGATAGCTCATCACTGTCAGAGGCAAGATGAAAATCCAGGATTCCAAGTCCACTGTTCCAACCATTTTACTGCTTTTTCTCTCTTCAAGGTATTCACACACTATCTCATGAAATTTTCACAGGGATTTCACCTAGTGAAATACCTGCTGTCACCTGCAGGATACTAGGTAGCAAGGATGACTGTTCGCATTGAGGATGTGATTGGTCCAAGGTCATTGAGTAGGGAAGTGACAAATATAGGACCAGAACCTTTGAATCTCAGCTCAAAGCTTTTTCTGTCAGACTGGGTCAACCCTACAGTGTTGGTACTTCAAAGCTTGCCCCATCTAGGAAAAGCAATGCCTGGTAAGCAGTACCTCGTGGGATAAGACCTGCTCCATGGGCCCAGTGAAGCTAGACTATTTCTCAAAGTCTGAGTTCTTTCAATCATGGCCAGATAAGTCCTCAAGTCATAGTCTTTTCTATGTACTTTGAAGGAACTTAGAACATACACTATTGGATAAAGAGGTATAATTATTTGTTTTCCAGCTACACCAAAGAAACTGAAGCAGGTATTATTGGGTTCCATAATAGGAAAAACTTTCTAGGGTAGGGTTGGTCCAGACATACATTAGGAAGGAACGGTGCACTAGAGATTTGGGGGGACAATGAGGAGAGAGGCTTCACAGTATATCCAGAAGAACCTCCATAATCAGGAGCCACAGGTAGAAGTTGCAAAGAGGCAAATTTAGGTTTGATAGGCCGCCAAGTGGCACAGTGGATAGAGTACCAGGCCTGAAGTGAGGAAGACTCATCTTCCTGAGTACAAATCTGGTTTCAGTCACTGTTAGCTGTGTGACCCTAGGCAAGTCACTTAGCTCTATTTTCCTCAGTTTCATCATCTCTGAAATGAGTGGAGAAGGAAATGGCAAACCATTCTGGTATCTCTGCCAAGAAAACCCCAAATAGGGTCACAGAATTAGGCACTACTGAAAAAAATGACTAAATAGCAGCAACAAATGGAAAATGTCCTAAAAATTAAATCTTACCAAAATGTGGTGGATTGCCTCAAAGGGAGTAATGGTAGAGATGTGTGCTAGAGCCAATTCCTCTTGACATCTGATTGTTAAATTCTCAGTGCACACATTCACATCTCTGTAATCAGCAAATGCTATAAATCAATGCTTGATTTATTGTTTGGTTGATTGTCTAGAGTCAAAGGGATGGAGATGTTAATAAGGCAAATTAAACTTATGTGTTTATAGGTATACTCCTTCCCCTCCACCAAGAGCTATTTGTTAGACATTTACATTATATCCCTGGTTTTAAGTATAATAATCTTCTTGAAAGGTGAACAGAGAACTGGCCTTGAAGTCAGAAAGAATTGGATTTAACTCTTATCTCCAACACATCCTGGCATCCACCACATCTGGACAAATCCCTTCATTTCTCATAGGCAACACTCATATGTCAGAGTTTTTTAACCTATTTTGGTGTTATAGACCCCCTTTGGCAGTGTAAAGAAGCCTAGGGAACCGTTCTCAGAATAGTTTTTAAATGCATAAAATAAACAGGATGACAAAGGAAATTAATTACATTGAAATATAGTTATTAAATTATTTTAAAAACCAGATTCGTAGATGATAGGCTAAGAACCCCTTCTCTAGGACTTGATGTTGCAGAATAGTTGCAGATTTACATTGGTAGAGGGAGTTTCCTCATTGAGAGTTCCTCACTTCATATCCCCAGTCTCCAAAAAGGATCTTAGAGATCATCTAAGTGCCTCTTAAAAGAGTAACTGACCTCTAGAGAGGGGAGTGATAGGGTGACTCAGGTAGTGGTACATAATCAGGGTTTGAATGCAGGTCCTCTGAATACAAATCTGATGCAAATTACTATAGTATGCTACACATTTATTTATTAAATGGCTACTGTGTGCCAGGCACTGTGCCAAGTGCTGGGGGTACAAATAGGATAAAGAGACAATCCCTGCTCTCAGAGAGCTTACAATCTAGAGGTAAGACATCACACAACAAGAAGCTGAAAATTAAAGTGAGGGGATGGGTGGAAAGGTTACCCATGTAGGGGAGGGGGCATGATGATGGTTGTGGAGTTAAAACCAAGCAGTCAACAGGGGGAATAAAGAGTTGGCTGGGCTTCTGGGTTTTTTCTCTTTAAAAGGAAGTTTTGAGAGGAGTTCTTTTTGCTCAGCCCTCCGATAGGATGGGCAGAGGCAGCTGAGGGTACTTACGAAGTGTGGGTACCAAAACCATTCCTGGAGGAAGGAGAGTTAAAAGCAGACAGGTGGGCGAGAGAGGGGAGGAATGATCAGTTGAGTTTCCCCAAGTTACTTGATGAACTTATTCTCCATGGTATTGTCATTTAATGGGTGGAAGTGGTTCTTCCTATTGTAAATTTTGAAATGAGGGAGGACCTTAGAGGCTTGGATTCCTTGCAGGCAGATGATGGATGTTTTACCTGTTAATGATGACTCCGTCAGCAACCTGCTGGTCTTGAATGCCCCTTCTCCTCCACCTGAAAGTCCTACCTTCAAGAAGTCCCTTCGTCTCTCGTCTGATCAGATTGTAAGTTCAAGGTTTGTAGGGTTGGGCCATTCCTGTCTTTGGCTGGGTCCAGGAAAGCGTCCATATTTCCATGTTTCAGGAATGGGAGAGAGGGAGTTTGGGGGAAAGAAGAGGTTCAGGCAGAGGTGGGTAGCCTTAAAAAAATACTCTGGGGCCTCATTAAGCTCTGTCTTTTGTGCTAAGCTGTCATATTGCCTTATGGGATGGGCATTTAGGACCACCCTTTGTATATCTCCTTGGGTCTACCTTATAAAGAATACAGCTCTGTGGCCAAGCTGGGCTGCTTATGTATGGGGTTCCATATTTCAGTGTCTCTCCTGAATTCTCTCCTCACCTCCCCACAGAGACAAGGTTGTCTAGAGTATTCTACTGTTTGGAGGAGCTTCCTGCAGCCTCCATCAAAATGTATCCCATTCTAATGAAAAAAATCTCCAATCACCCAATGATATGTGTTGTATGAGGTGGTCCTGAAACACTTACTTATACATGGACATTGCTATGTAAATTCCATGTTGTGTGGCATAGCAGTGGGGAGGGGCTGGAGAGAACATTATAATAGTTCTATTGCATAGATTGGGTTCTCCCAGCTGGCTGGGGTTGCATCTCTCTATCTCTCTGTATCTGATCTTTGCCAGGCTCTAGGTTGGAGAGGAGGACCTTTGGGGAGAAAAAAGGAGAAGTTTCCCATCAGAGAAATCATGGACTGTGGGTGGGGATGGAGGCTGACATAGCCAACATATTGATTTATTTTGCTTAACTATACTTTGTCACACAGGAGGAGGGTTCTCTTTGGGGGTGAAGAGTCATTGGGAAGTAACAATCATGCTCTTGAAAGAGCAATTTAAAACAATTTTTTTAAAGAAATAAAAGAGGAAGAGAATTTATAACAGTAGTCCAGAGGCTGGTAGAGGGAGGCAGGAAGCCAGCTAGGCTAGTTCTCTCAAACTGGAGAGGTATTGGGTCTTTCTGAACTTCCTTTGACTCTACCTTGGTTCCCTTGGACTATCCAGCGAGATTTAAATCTGAGGGAGGGAGCCAATGATGTGGTGTTTAGTGTGACCACTCAGTACCAGGGTACCTGCCGTTGCCATGCCAACATCTACCTGTGGAACTGGTACGACAAGGTGGTGATCTCAGACATCGATGGGACCATCACCAAGTAAGAAACATAGAAAGAAAAGTAGAGAAGGGGGGAGGTTTGGGAGTGGGAGGTGGGAGGGGTGGGTTTTGGGGGGTGGTGGTTATGATCTCAAATAGTCAAACACTTTATAAATCCTGCCTGAAGGGTAAAGGACAGAGTGAAGGAGGCCTGGGGAACCAAGCCAAGGTGACTTGGTATTGTCATGCTTAAAAAATGCAGTGACTATGGTGTCTCCCTTCTTCCTACATGGCTGACTAGAGCTCCTTGGAGGAAAGATAGATGATGATAATGATTATCTACATTATGAACTTAAAGTCTGCAAAGTGTTTGACATATACGGTCTACTATTATAACCCCATTTTACAATTAAGGAAGCCGAAGGTCAGAGAGTTTATAAGTCACTTAAACTTGGTCACCCAGCTATTCACTGTCTGAGAAGGAATGAGAACCCGCCAAGCTCAGCAGCCCATCTGCTACAGCAAGCTCCCTCCAATCAGTCAGCACAGTGATCGAGAGCATGGCTTAACACACGTGGCCAGCTGCCTGCCTCTGTTGGGCTCATGAGCTAGGAATGTTTTTGTTTTGTTTTTATTTTTAAATAAAGTATGATTGTACTTTAAAATGTAAAAAAAAAATCCATTTTTAGCTCCTCTGGGCAGTAAGGCAGTGGGCTGGATTTGGCTCTCAGGACATAACTTGTGGACCCTGATCTAAAAGTTTGGGTTTCCTCTTGTCTCCTTCATTTTTTGCGCTTGTATCACTAGCATTTAACCCAGTGCTTGGCACGTAGTGAGTGCTTAGCAAATACTTTTTCATTCACTCATTCGCTCATAATTGTACTGTTCTGGGAGCTAGACTTCTATCCAATGGTTGCTATTGAGGTTTTGGAAGCCTGTTCAAAGAGACAACCCAGGGTAATGGAAAGACTATTGCACTTAGAGTCCGAAGAAACCTAGGGCTGAATCCTATCTCTGACACCGCTGGCTGTGTGATCATGAGCAAGTCACTTCTGAGCCTTAGTTAACTCATCTGTAAAATGGGGTAACTTATAGCACTTTAGAAGGTTATGGTGAAGAAAGTGCTAGATAAAACTAATCATTTGGCTTGTCCTGAAGTTGGCACTGGCCCCAGCCTGTCTTCATAAGCCTGACTTCTGTTTCTCCCAGGTCTGATGCTTTGGGTCACATTTTGCCCCAGTTGGGGAAGGACTGGACTCAAAGTGGAATCATCAAGCTTTATCACAAAATTCACCTGTGAGTGTTTTTGGAAGTCTGGGGCTATCTTGTAGTAGATTCCTGCTTTGGGGAGGAAAGGGGCTCAGTCTGCTTCCCTTCCTGCTTAGGAATAAGGGCCCACTAGGCTGGTCATCTGGGCTTCCTGTTTCTGTCCTAAGCATTGATCTTTAGCAAATTCTTAACTGGAAAGGCTAAGTGAGAGGGAAGGGTGTATCCCCAAAGCCTTCAGCTGAAATGAGGCCAGCACCTCATGGATTGTACCTTCAGTGATGTTGAATTCAGCATCTCCAGCTCTTAACAGTGTCTGTGGAGTGTCTGAAGGAATAGAAGGCATTGCTCTTGGTGGCAATGCCTTTGACTCCAGGCAGATTTTCTGTTCAGGGCCCCAAAGCTCACTTCTTCTGCTGTCCCTGCCGGGTTGACTGGGAGAATGAGTGGGTATGATGGACGTATGGGTTGGGATGGAGGAGAGGGAAGTAGGGAGCAGAACAGATTTACCACAGGATGGCAGTGTCTGCCTCTTGAGAGAAAACCAGGACACAATTCAGTGAGGGCTGAGACTTCCCCTGAAATTTTTTCTTAGTAGCTCAGTTCTGACCTCAAGGACTAAGAAGAAACTAGGGTGGCATGGTGGCTCATCTTCAGAGAGGGGCAACTTGATCCTGGCAGAGTGACAGGGAGTTTCTGGGACATCATACCAATTTCCACATGCCCTTTCCTTCTTGTGGCCAGTAAAGTAACAGACCATGGGTTTACCCAGGCTCCTTGGGAAGCCTCTAAAGTCCCTAACAGTCATTTTAATGCAATCCTTCCAACACCACCAAAGAAGGGAGAGAAGAAATTTATGAACTGAGGATTAGAAGAGATCTCAAAGTCTCGGCCAGGGATGGGGAACCTGTGGCCTCAAGGCCACATGTGGCCCTCTAAGTCTTCAAGTGTAGCCCTTTGAATCCCAACTTCATCTAGAGGGCCACATGTGGCCTCGAGGCCACAGGTTCCCCACCTCTGGTCTAGTGTCTCTGTTTTTTGAAACTCTTATAAGTTTTCTTTAAAACCCAGAGTCAAATTCTTGGGAAATTCATGTTTCTATTATCTCTGCGGATTTCTGTTATCCCTAAGTTTCTTCAGTTCCTTCTGTTATAGTAGGACACCATTTATTCTTCATCTGTTCACCATGAGTTCAGAGGGTAGTTGTTCCTCTCATTCATAACAGTCCTTCATAGCACTCAAGACTTTGCTTCAGGGCCTCCTCTGCTATCCTTTAGGTCCCCTAATCATTCTGTGACCAGGGCAGCAGCTTTATGTTTTGCTTTTACTCTACATTGGCTTATGTTCTGGCCCCTCTGGGTGTGAATGAATAAAGGAATGAATGAATATGAGTCAGTGAATGAATGAAAAAAGCATTTTTTAAGCACTCATTGTGTGCAAAGTACTGTTTGAAATGCTGGGGATACAAATAGTAAAACAAGGCAATCCTTGCTTTCAAGGTGAAAAAAGAAGGGGTAGCAGGCTGACCCTGGCCCAAGTCTTTGCCTGTTCCTTGGGGAGAGTGGGTCCAAAAGGTTCAGAGCACCATAGACCTTTCTGATCTTTCCCTCTGGACCTGAGCCTCTTCCATGAATTGTGCCATTAGTGATCTTGAAGGCAGCATCCCAGATGTGCAATGCCCAGAGCATCTGCTACTCTCATAGTGTGGAGAATAATTCTGGGCACCAATGCCTGCCATTATCTCAGAGCAGATCTCCCTTGCTAGATGGTGTCTGCTTTTTTGGCAGAGTTAACTGGGAGAGTGATACTGGAGGCCATCAGGACAGGTTTGTAACAAGTTCTGTGATCTCTCCAGAAATGGGTACAAATTCCTTTATTGCTCAGCGCGATCCATTGGCATGGCAGACCTTACTAGGAGCTACTTGCAGTGGGTGAATGAGCAGGGCTGTGCTCTCCCCGAAGGCCCACTCCTCTTGACCCCCAGCAGCCTCTTCTCTGCTCTTCACAGGTAAAATGTAACCCTTCTCCCTATCCATATTCATTAGAGTTTATGAAGTCCCTGGAATCAACCAATCAATGAGCATTTATTAAGTGCTTACAATGTACTAGGCATTGTGCTATGTATGGAATGGCTCAAAATGGCATTTGGGTTGTCTCGGTCCCTTTATGCTGGGTACTTTGGAGCTTGATCCCATTGGCTGAGGAAGTTGTACCCACTAGAAGATTCTTTATGCCTGTAGGGTGAGGATGAAATCAAGACTTCTGTAAGAATGTTACCTCCGGGCATGATGAACCATATGTGGGTCTGAAACAAGATCCAAAAAGCACTTGTTGTTTATCCCCTATTACTACCATACACCATCAAGGTTTTACAAAGTACTTTTCCTATTATCTCAGTAGTATAGATATTATCCTAGTTTTACAGATAAGGAAACTGTCTAAGAGAGGCATCATGTCATTGTCATACAGCCAGCTGGAATTTGAACCTGGGTCTCCTGGATCCACACCACCAGCTCTTCTTGGTACTTTCCCTCAGCTCCTTGGGAAAGGGCTAAAGACCTTGATCCCCTGTGCAGCGCTGCACTTGGAGTTAGGAGAGACCTGTATTCAAATCTCATATCTTCCCTGTGTTAGCTGATGAAGCTCGATCCTCATTTTGCTTTTCTGTTAAATGGGGTTAATAACCCCTATAGGACCTATGTCACAGGGTGGATCAGCTCTTATTACTATCTCTGCCCATTGGTTTCCCTAGGGAGGTGATTGAAAAGAAGCCTGAGGTGTTCAAGATTGCATGCCTAACTGATATCCATAACCTATTCCTGCCCCATGGAGATCCCTTCTTTGCTGGCTTTGGGAACCGTGCCAGTGTGAGTATGTTCTCTTTTCCCCTTCTGAGCAAGGCTGCATTGGGTCAGGCCCCTCCTTCCCTCCTCTTCAACTTCTCCCTGCTTTTCTCCAGGATGTGTATGCCTATCTTCATGCAGGGATACCCAAATCTCGAATCTTCACTGTCAACCCCCAAGGAGAGCTCACTCAGGAACTTATCAAGAACCATAAGACCACGTAAGTGTCACCCTCAAATCAAATCAAAGGCCACCTACCTAATCCATCCTCCTAATCTAACAGATGGAGAAACTGAGGCATATGGTGCTTAAAGAACTTGTGTCATGCAGGGAATAAGTATCAGGGGTAGAATTTGAACCCAGCTCCTCTGACTCCAGAGCTAGAATTCTTTATACTGTACTGTGGCAGCTAGATGGCACCTGGAATAGAGCACTGGTCCTGGAGTCAAGAAGACCTGAATTCAAATCCAGCCTCAGACATTTGCTAGCTGTGTGACCCTTGGCTTTGCTTCAGCTTCCTCACTGGTAAAATGAGGATAATAGCACCTACCTTGAAAGGTTGCTGTGAGGCTCAAAGGAGAAAATAGTTGTCAAGTGCTTAGCACAGGGCCTGGCACACAGTAAGCCTTCTGTAAACACTGGCCTTTGGTCTCTCCTATCACACAAGAACACTTGTGATAAGATAAAATAGGTTAAAAAGAATAAAAAAGAAATTGGTTCAGGTAGCATCAGACTCCTGGGCTTCTTATCTACTACCTCCATCTTGTCCTGTCTCTGAAGTCAGGGTTTCCAAGGTAAATAGAGATGCCCACTATCTGAGTGGCCTGGAATCAACAACATGGGTTGCTTGGTTGAAGTTTCCAAGGTAATGGGTATAGAGTGTGTTACAAACTGTAACTTGCTCTACAAATGCCAACTCTTATCTCAGTTAAGAAGTCATTGTGGTCAAATGGATAAAGAGTGGGCCTTTAAGCCAGGAAGACCTGGTTTCAAGTCCTAACTCTTAGAAATACTGGCAGGAGGGTCCTGGGCAAGTCCCCCCTCCTCTCAGTGCACCTCTCAGATTATAAACAGCAGAGGAGGTCCCAACTTGCATTGGTAGAGAACGTTTCCTCACTCATGAGATCTGTTTTCCAATGAAATCACAGGCCTTGTCACTGTACTGTTCCAGTTGAGAAAAGATTTGGTGAAGCCAGAGAGCACAGACCCTTGACTTAAGGCAGGTCCTGGCAGCAGGGCTTAGAGTTGGGTCCAGTCCTTGCTTCTCATTCTCTTTTCCCACCCATAGGTATGACCGGCTTGGGGAAACCGTGGAGCTCATCTTTCCACCTATAAAAGTGGGGCCTAGTGTGAAGCTGGTCAATCCAGAGTATAGCCAGTTCTCCTTCTGGAGGAATCCCTTCCTTTCACTTTCCAGGAACGACCTCACAAGCCTGGTGGATTAGAACCTCTCCCTACTTGTTGTACCCCTACACACACACACACACACACACACACACACACGCACGCACGCACACTCACACGCATACATGCACACACACGCGTGCACACATGCTACTGGATTGGAATCTGTGACACTGACCAGAGTAGCATGGCTGGAGGGACAGCATGGGCCCAGGCGTTCCTCCTGGGCCAGGCCCAAAGGGGCCCCGGCTGCCTGACCAGCTGACTCTAGCCATTCCTCTTGCCGTAATTCGTAGGACATGGGAATATGGCATTAGAGCCTGGAGGAGGGGAGAGGATCATGGTGGAAAGGGGTCTGTCTTGTTGCCCTGGAGAAATTAAACCTTGAAGTGTGTAGCTGCCTTTGCAGTTTATTCCATTCCTCGACCTGTTTGTCTGTCCATTGTCTAGGTTTATGCATCCCTTATTCATAGTGTTGTTTCCCTTTAAGATCATTCCCCGAGTAGCATCTTGGTGCAGTGGAAAGTGTACTGTACTAGGAGTCAGGAAACAGGTTCAAATTCTGGCTCTATCACTCATTTCTTTTGTGACTTTAAGAAAATCACTTCCTTCCTTTGGACCCTCACTTCCTAATCTGAAAAATGATTGGACTCAATAATCTCCAAGGTCTTCTCAAGCTCAAAATCCTAAGATTAGGTGAGTGTCTGTGTAGTATAGTAGATAAAACTGAATTGGGGTGAAAAGAAACTAGGTTCAAATCCCAACTCAGACACTAGCTTTGTGACCCTGAGCAAGTCAACTAATCTCTCCAAGCCTCAGTTTCCTCATCTGTAAAATGTGGTAGCAATAACACCACAGGTTTGTTGTATCAAATAAAATCATATTTGTGAAGTGCTTTGCAAATGTTGAAAAGAACTATATTAATGTCAACTATTATTGTCATCACTATGACTTCTAAAGTAGCTTCTGGTCTCTTGCAGCTTCTTGTCTCCACCTGTCTGTCCATCCCTCTCCCAGGCTTCCTCTGTCCCCTCATTGTGTCCTAGCCCAAAGGACAGATCACTATTGAATGTGTTCTTGCTCTTCCTGTCCCCCTCTTGCTTCCCTCCTGCTCAGGTATGTGTTGACACATGCCATCTCTTTGGCTATTCTTTCTGAGGATAGAGAACAGAAACGGAACCGTCACCTTGGGACTCCAGTGTGAGGGATGATTGGCATCACCATGGGGTAACTGGCTACAGTTGAAAACAGAAATCCAAATCATCAGAGTGGGATGGAATCAGGAATCTGTTCTAATCCAGTCCCCTCATTTTATACATGAAGAAACCCAGACCTGTAGAGGGTCAATGATCCGCCAAAGATCACATTCTGGCAGCTGGTCAGAGGGTACTTGAACCCAGGCAATCACATCCAGGGCTTTCACCACTGTACCATGCTGCCTTGTGAAAGTGTAGCGATGTTTAATGGGCCAGGATGTAGTTTACAGTCAGGGCAAAGGTTATGAAATGCAGATAGCAATGCTTAGTGAGCAGAGAGGTACCTTATATTTATGGACAAAAGTCTTGGTAAAGTGCAGATTAAGTATGGGTGTATTGGGCAGGACCGTAGCTAACATTCAGGAACTCTTAAAGTGGGTGAATGTGGGTGGAGTGAACAGGGGCGTGGCTTATATTCAGAGACAAGGGTTGTTATAAATGTAGGTAACAAGGTCTTAACTCCCTTTCCTCCAGGAAAAGTGTGTATGTGTGTGGGGTGGGGGAGCGATGGGTGACCATGCCTCCCTTCAGGCCAAGCATATGCTCAAACAACTGAAACATCTGCCTTAGCACTTAGGGCTGCTTAATGCGGACAGCAGAACCCTGCATCTTTTGGGAAATGGGTTTTGGTTTTTCTTTTTGGAGCATGTTGGCCTGTTCAGTCAATCCTTAGCCCTCTCAGCTGCATTTAGAGGTGGGGTGAGAAACACATAGGGTTTATGCATCACATCCTTCCCTCCCAAGGTAGCAGAGGTCTCTGCTCAGTCTCTCTGGACCTTCTGAACACTTTGGGGACTGTAGAGAGGATACTGCTCACTGGTCAGAGAGGTTCACAACCTTGGGACTGGCTTGTTCGGAGAGCAGCTGAGCGATTTTTTGTCTCTGAAGCAAATCACACAATCCCTTCTCCTAGGCCCCCATGCCCTGCCCAGAGTTTGCCATTTTCTGTTACAGGGATCAAGTTAGTGACCTAATAACAGATTCCTTCTTGTCTCAGCATGGGGGAGTCATCCAGCTACTTAAGGTTTTGTAGAACCTAAAAATCTTCAAGGTGGGAGGGACATTAGTGATGATCTAGGTCAACCTTTCTGATTTACAGGTAAGGAAGTGAAGGTGAAGTGTCTTGTCATCTACTGCTGCTGCTGCTGCTACTGCCACTAATAATAATCACTAATATTTATGTAGGGCTTTAAATTTTGCAAAGTACCTTAACTCATTTGATCCTCACAACAACCCTGGAAGGTAGGTGTCATGGTTATCCCCATTTTACAGAAGAGGAAACTGAGGCACATAGAGGCTTAATATCTTGTCCTTAGAGCTGGTAAGTGAGGTAGGACTCACACACTAGTGTCCCTGACTCCAAGTCCTATCTATGCTCTATCCATTGTACCACCTAGCTGCCTCAAGGTCACATAGGTGCAGAAACAGGCCATGAACTCAGGTCTCCTGACTTACAGTCCTGACTTCTGTCCACTCCACCATCCTGAAGAACCAAAAAAGCACTTTTCCCTCCTGGGTTGATGTTTCATTAGTTGGGAAAGTGCACACTGCCTGCTTGTCTCATTCCCCATTCCCTTGGGTTAATAACCCAACACAGGATGCCTTCTTGGCTTAGTATGGGAAGTCAGTCAACTGCTTACTGTGTCACAGAACCCTAACAAGAATTATTCAAGGCAAGAGGGACATAAGAGAGGATCTAGGTCAACCTTTCCAATCTTGCATGTAAGAATGTAGAGTTTTTTCCTCTTCCCTAACTGTACTTTAGAGCTATTATGGCCTAAGGTCTGATACTCCCCCTTCCTCAAGGCTGGTAACTGACTCTTCCAAGTCACAAGGGATTCCCAAATCTGTCTGAGTTCCTATGGAGACAGCCCTGGGACAAAGGCACTGGTGTGAGGAGACAGGCATGACCCTTCTGTGCCCCCTCAGCTCCGGGTCCTGTTTCTCATAATCAGAGGGATCACTTTCTGACTGGCAAGAAGCTTTAATCCATTTCCTGCCCTCCCCAAACATAACAAATAGTTTCAAATCCAAATGAAACACATAATATCAAAAGAAAACAAGGGAAGATCTACCAGGATCTTCTACGTGGAAGGGGTGAGTATCATTTCTCCCCCACCTCTGCCTAATCTGGAAAAGACCCATGCCCACCCTAATGAGACCCACTGTGAACTGGGGTCAGGTTCCCCCTCTCCCAACACCTCAGTTCTGTCCTGAGAGGGCTGGAACCCACTTCCTTTACTTCCTAGAGGAAGTCAAAGTTCTGAGTTACTCCCTGTCCCTGAGCAGGTGGAGCCAGACACGGAGCCTTTTCCAAATGGCCTTTTAAGAGGCCAGATTAGCACCATCGATCCCAAGTTGCTGTTCCTCAGTTTAGGGATGGCTTCACGCCTGGATGTTCCACCAGTAAGGCCTGTGGGTGGCTAGACATTAGAATCTGCACAATTTCACCCTGGCTGTTCTTGAGAATGATTCTGCTTTACTGAGACTCCACCTATTTGGATGAGAATTCCTGCTTCGACAGGAATCTTATGAATGGAGACAAAGGACAAGGCAGGACCATAGCACTTAGAGCTGGAAGGGGATCTTCAAGATCATCTTCTTCACCACCCCCCCATTTTACAGTTGAGGAAACTGAGGCCTAAAAGCCTGACTTGCCCAAAGTCATGCAGGTAGTAAATAGTCATGCTGGGGTTTCACCCCACATCCTGACTCCAAATCTTAGATTCTTTTCATGACACCATAGCACTGGCTAAGATCCCAGCTTCCCCAGCAGCTTTACTTGGTAGAAGGTCCTTTCCTTCATGGGATGGAAACAGATATAAAGGGAAAACAGTCTC
Organism: Bettongia penicillata ogilbyi; assembly: GCA_023548195.1. Lineage (NCBI taxonomy): Eukaryota > Metazoa > Chordata > Mammalia > Diprotodontia > Potoroidae > Bettongia > Bettongia penicillata. The sequence continues at coordinate 966,106 of JAJHZJ010000385.1, forward strand.
CTAAGCTCCTATATCTTTGGGAACTTACACTGTTGAATGCTCCCTTTGTCCTTTTCTTTGAGAGACTTCTTTCCTTCCCCTTGAGAAGAAAAGGGGAAGGAGAGGCCCCTAAGGAAGAACTTGACTGTCTCTAGGTTGAATCCACCTGGATTTTTCCAGTCAGTCTGAGCACTTAGTGTCTTCAGACCTAGAAATAGAGGCTCCTCATGGAGATGTAAAGCTGCCATGTGTGGGAAAGAAGAGTCCTGGGAGGAGCTTTCACTTTCAGCTACCCAAGCATGGAGACCTTGGGGATCCTGCTGAGAACAAAGTCTGAGGGAGGCCTGCAAGAGAGGCATGGGTGGAATGAGAATGGGAGAAAAGGAAGGAGACTGGTTTCCATGAAACAAAGGAGAATGGAAGTTTTAGGAGAAGGCTAGCTCATCCTGGTGATGGAGATAAAACCTAACAGAATATTGCTCAAGTGAATGTGAATGTCTAGGGCTTGCTGGCTAGAATCCTGTGGGCCTGAGGTGGTTGAAAAAGCCTTCAAGAGTCTGCAGAGTTCACTTCCCTTCCTCCAGGCATAATAACCAACATCCAAGGCACCACTAGATTCTCTAGTTTGAGTTGCACTGAGAATGGCTGGTGCATGCTGTATTTTGGCAGTTAAGATGGCTTCATGAGCCATGTCATGATGAGCTGAGGGAATGGGAATCATCCTGGAAGTTCCCCAAAATGATTTTTTAATGTGGTGGTGGGGGTAGGGGTAACCTTTGACCCCAGAAAAGATAACCTCAAGGGGCTCAAGCCAAACTTGATCCTGTATCAGCTTTGTCTAGTTCTCCTGCTGCTCTCCAGGCATTGGCAGAGGCCCAATATGCTCGGACAGTTCAGCCACTTTGGCCTGGCAGTCCATGAGGCCATCCCGAAGGCTTATGATCTCCTGGGAATGGGCAGCCAAGGTTCTGTTCAGCTGGTCCATGTGACCCCACAACCCCCCTATCCGTCTCAGGACCTCCTCCTGAAGATTGTCCAGGCCTCCCGCAATAAGGCCAAGCTTCCCACAGGTGTTCTCCACCTGGGCCACCCGATGTTCAAAGTGATCCACCTCCTGCTGCACTTTCCTCGCTGCATCTTGGCAACTGCTCAGGTCACCAGCAATCCTGGCTTTGAACCTCTCCAAGTCCCCCTTGAGACTCATGACCTGCCTGTTACTCACCTGGAGTCTAGATCCCTGATCACTGACCTTGGCTTGGATTGAATGGAACTCGTCCTCCACTCTCCGCTCCCGTTCATCAAGCGAGGAGTTGACATACGAGACAGTGTCTGAGTACTGACTGACTGAGTCTTTGAGGCCAGTGAGGGATTTGCTGACAGTGTTGAGGTTAATCTTGAGTAGAGTGATTTCTCCTTGGAGAGAGTTGGTCACAGCTTCCTCCAGCTGTCTCTGGATTTCTGAGACAGTGGCATTGAGCTTCTGAAGGAGGTCAGCATTGCTGTCAACCTGGAGCAGCAGGGCTCTGCTCTTGCTCTGGCATTCTTTCACTTCAGTGGTGAGGGTCTCCATATCTTTAGATGAGGAGCCAGCAGAACATAAGCTCTCCAGGGAGGTGAGTCTGCTCTCCACCACAGCCAACTCTCGGATGGTCTGCTGTCGGGTGTTGGCCACTTCCACTTCCACAGAGCGCAGGGTTGCCCCTTCCATAGATCTTAGGGTGCTGATGTTTCCCAGCTCCCCTACAATAGTCATGAACCTATCCTTGATGGTCTGCATTCTATCCTCCACTGTGGTTCTGATGCCATCTAGCTCAGAGCCCACCAAACCCCTCATGCTTTCTTTTAGATCTTGGCAACAGCTGCCAGCCCCTCCCTCTGTAGCATTAAGCCTGGCCTCCAGGTTTTCTAATCGCTGGTCAACAAAGTTGTCCAGAATGGTGGTGGGGATTGAGCTCATTTCCCCATCTACCTGGGAGGTCTGGCTCCTCTGAGCTTCAGCAAGGGTGTGCAGGCCCTTCTCAAGGATGTCCATCCTTTCAGTGACAAAAGTCAAGTGGCTACAGCAGTCTTCTACCATAGTGAGCCCTTGAATCTGTGTCTCCAGCAGGGAGAGCTCTTTCTTGATCTCCAGCTCCTTGCCATCCAGGCTCTGCTGGAGCCTGAGGCTAATGGCCTTCTCCTCCTCACAATGGTGCTGCAGCTCTTTAATGCGGAAGTCGCACGTGGTCTGCAGGTCTAGTAGTTTCTTCTCAAAGCCATCCAACAGGTCACCCCAGAGGTGGCTCAGTCTCTGGTCGATGTATTCCTCCAGCAGGGTCAGGGAAGTGAGTGGGGATGGTCGGCTCCCCTCCAATAGGTGTTTTATCTGAGTGTCATGACCTAGGACCAGGCTGTGAACCTCATCTAGCAGGCTGGTCTTGGTCTTCAGGACATCACTTACCTCTGTCACCTTGGTCAGGATCTCCCCTAGTGTTGGGAATGGGCCTCCTGCTTTGTCTGCAGGATCCACAACTCCACCAGGGATTATTCCAAAGCCCACAGGGGCATCTGGAGCAGTGGGGGGATTCCCCAGAGCACCAGTCATCCTGCTGCTGTCCTCGTGAACAGTCACCTGTAAGTGGTCTCCTAGCCCAGCTACAAGTCCACTGAGGGTACCGTAGGACTGCGTGAGGCGCTGGACATCACCCTCCAGCCGAGCTAGCCTTTCACCAAACATCCCAGGGCCTTTCCTACCTGGAAAGGAGAAAATGGAATAATGGAATATAGATATGGTAGTTCCCCCAGACCAAGAGTGGGGAATCTGTGGCCTCGAGGTCATGTATGGCCCTCTAGGTCCTTAAGTGTGGCCCTTTGACTGAATCTAAATGTCACATTTGTTCTGTGAAGTTTAGATTCAAAGGGCTTCACTTGAGGACCTAGAGAGTCACATGTGGCCTTGAAGCCAAAGGTTCTCTGCCCTTGTCCCAGACATACTCCACACTCACCCTCCAGGAAGGATCACATGTTGATAAAGACAAGAAGGGACCTTTGAAGCTCATCGAGCCCAGCCCCTTCATTTTACAAATTAGAAAATGGAGTCTCCCAGAGAGGGGAGATGACTGCTTAAGGTCACACAGTGAATATTCAAAATCATACCCAATTGGACTCCTCACCTTGTCCCAAGCCACTAGTTTTCCTTAGGGGGTATGGGAAAGAATGTGGAAAGAGGTTCTGGATACTTTGTCCCTGGCCCTGCCACTCTCCCAGGGTGGAATGGCCCACATAGTACGATAGGCCTAAATAGGCCTGGTTTCTGTTGCTTTATTTCAGAGAACTCTGCAGGAACTAACTACTCATTGGCTCACCATAGGGACGGCTCTTGGGTCCTGGAAAGGGGCTGGTGGGCAGTCTGGCATAAGGAGGCACTCTGGGGCCTGGAAGTGGCTTCTGCCCAGAAGGAGCCTGAGGACGTGGCTGAGGTAGAAGAGTTCCTGAGTCAGTGAGAGGATCAGAGCAGCCTTCTCCTGTCAGGCCCCGGCAGCAACGCCAGGCTAGCTCCGTGATGGTCTTATAGCCAATCTTGTATCTGGGTCTAAGGAGGGTGCGGTACCTGGGATGGAGAGGAAATTGACTTCTTTCACTAATGATGATATATTACTATATGATGATAGTAATAGCTAGTACTGACTCTTGGGTAGACCACTCAGCACAAGCTGGCCATGTTCAGATCAGCCCAACCACATAGTCTTTGCTTTAAAAGGACAGAGACAACCAGTGGAGAAAGGGGAAAGAAGAGAGGCTATCACAGTTCATGACAATGGCATCCTGAGTGTACAATGGTAATCAATGCCCTGTATGGTTCCTGACAATAACCTTACACGGTCAATCTTACCAGTGCTATGCCCACGTTAAATAAGGAAGAAATCGAGTCCCAGAGAGGTTGAAATAACATGCTCATGGTCACTCAAATAGTGTCCAAGCTGAGATCCAAACCTAGGTGTCCTTATCTCTAAAGGTCAAAATAATTATGTAGAGCTAGCTTTCCTCTCCTCCCTCCCCTCATGAGTCCCCCACCTCTTTCTTGAGAAGCAGTAGTGGTGGGTTCAGGTTACATTATTGGGGCTCTTTCACTAGTCAGGCACAGGCAGATAGCCCACAGGATCCCTTCAGGGAGAGGTGACAGTAGTGGACATCCCACCATGACCACCATTTTCCTAGGCTGAGGCTACAGTCTCAATACCTAAGGCCCTAAATATTGCCCGAAGGGCCTTCCCTTGATTAGTATCATCTGCTTGTTCCTTTTGATTCTTCCCTTAGTCTTAAGGTGAGGTGGAACCCAGGGCACCATAGAGAATACTGCATGTGTGCCCTATACCACAGGCTTCCAGAAGTTGCTGATTGTCCCCACTCAGACTGCCTCTAGACTGTTCTGTAGTTCTGCATGTTATAGTCTAAGAAGAACACTGATCATCATAGGATGATAGATTCCAATCTAGAAGGAATCTGAAGAAGTCATCAAGTTCAGTCCTCCTCCCCCACCGAGAAACTGGGGCCCAGAGATGCCAAGTGACTTGCCCAGAGTCATGCTGCTTGTAAGGATCCAGGGCTGAATTCAAATTCAGGTCTTTATGGTTCTGAATCTAGTACTCAACCACCCCATGTTGAGCATCCAGAGGAGGGCAGCCAGCATTGTGAAGCACCTCAAGGATAAGCCTTCTGAGGACCAGGTGGAGGATCAGAGGTAGGTGGGAGGGGCAGGGTATTCGTGTAAAGGAGAGAAGGCATAAGGAAAATGATGACTTCTTTTGAGTGCTTGACAGGTGGTAATCTGGAAGAGGGAGTCAGTTTTGTCTCTTTGTTCCCAAAGAGCAAAGCTAGGAGAAATAGGGGGAGAATGCAAAGAGGGTAGCCTGTAAGTAGCAGAGGCTTGTGAACAAAGAATGGGATGCCACAGGGAGAGATAAGCTCCCCATAACTGGGGGTCTCCAAGCCAGGCCTGGAGGAGCACTTATAAGATGTATTGTAAGGGAGATTCTTCTTCATGTATGGGTTGCACTAGGTGGTCCACAAGACCCCCTCCACCTCTGAAACTCCATTGTGTCCCTGAGAACTGACTTAGTTGATGCTATGGGAAGGACTTTAGCTAGAGCAGGGATACGGAACCTGTAGCCTTGAGGCCACATGTGGCCCTCTAGGTCCTCAAGTACAACCCTTTGACTGAATCCAAACTTCACAGAATAAATCCCCTTAATAAAAGGATTTGTTCTGTAAAATTTGGACTCAGTCAAAAAGTCACACCCAAGAACCTAGAAGGCCACATGTGGCCTCAAGGCTGCAGATTCTTCACCCCTGAGCTAGAGTCCCACTCTGACTGGGAGTCTCACTCCTCTCTGCAGCTATAGTAGGAGTGGCTGGATACTCACAGTGTCTTCCTTCCCTCTCTAGGGAATGCTCCAGAGGCTATATCTCTTTCTAAAGAGCTCTCAGTCTCTGAGCCACAAGCAGAGGCCGAGAGGTATCAGAGAAAGCATGCTAGGCTTGGGATCTGGAGACCTGAGTTTGAATCCCTAGAGTTGTCTGCCTTTAGGCAAGATCTTCTATTTCTTGAAACCTCTGTTTTCTCATCTGTAAAATGTGCCCTGCAAATCGGAGTTATTACTATATCCATATCTGCTTCTGCCTAAAAAACCTGGATGATTCTGGCACAAGCCTCAAATATCTCCTATCTCCCTCACCTGCCAAGCTCCAAGGTTCCCCTTCCTTCCACCCAGCTAAGGTCTGAGCCCCTCTAACTGAAGAACCTAAACCTCCAGACATACTTATATGCCATTTAGTAAGGGAGGGAAGGAAGAGGGGATAAGAATTGGACAGGATTGACCTTGTGACTTCAGGGGCAGAAAGCCGAGGAAAAGATTGGTTACTGAGTCTGGAAAAGAGCAGCACAGGCTTGGATCCCTCGCCTCTGCTAGCCCCGCCTTCCCCAATTGGGAAGGTAATGCTGGTGGAAAGGAGAACTGAGGGGCTTGAGGGGAGGCAGGAGGGGTCAATGGGAACAGTGGTGGGGAGCCCCTGAGTCATCTTCCTTCCCTGGCAGAGAACCCCTACACTCCAGCCTCTTGGCTCCTGTCTGCTCCCACTGGAGAGGTCCACATGACTCGAAGGTTTCCACTCCTCTCGGGCCTGTTCCATGATCTCAGCTGCAGGCAGTATAACCGCCCTGGCTTTCTAGGATTCGGGGGAGGCCAGAGGGCAGGACTGTACGGCTGGCTCTCGGGATCACACTGCACATACAGAGACACCCAGGCAGATGTGCATCCTCACACAAACTCTCACCTCCACACTTTCTCAGACACATCTACACACTGGCATACCTTCATGTGCACGTGCATAGACATGCACTTTGAAACACATACAACCACATACACCTACACACTTTTCCAGAAATGAAGCCAGCTACATGCTGATCTAACCTTCCATAGATGCCCATGCATAACCACTTTCCAGGAGACATACGTATACTTGTATAGACAGACACGCTCTCATACAGACACACAAATATACATACCTTCTAAAAGACAAATATGCAGGCATACTTCACATATATACATGCATAAACACGTGCTCCATTGATTCATACACATACATTTCCCATACGCACACACACACACAAAGACAGAGAGACAGTGAGACAGAGAGACAGATAGAAACAGAGAGACAGAGAGAAATGGTCTTAACCTCACATACGTAATGCCTACTTGACCTAGTCCAGGGTTTCTTAACATTTTTTGTGGTCCTGGACCCCTTTGACAATCTGGTGAAGCCAATGGACCCCTTCTCAGAATAATGGGTTTTTGTTTGTTTTAAATTCATAACTGAAGGAAATACTGAATTTCAGTTAGAGGTTAGTGAAAATAAATTTGTATTTTTTCCCATATAAGATCACAGATTCCCTAAAATCTGTCCAGGCTAAGAACTCCTGGTATAAATACCCACCTTCTTCCCTCTATTTTCTCACCATCTGACCTCTCCCTAACATCCCTGGTTCCACTGTCATCTCTTCTCTGAAACTTTGCTCTCCAAGACTACTGGCAAACTCCTATCGTCCAAATCCATAAGGGAATTTTTTGGTCCTCATCCTCTGGGCTATCTTTGCAACACTGGACACTGTTGATCACTTTCTTCTCCTGAATTCTCCCTCCTCCCTTAGCTTCTGTGACTATACTATTCCTCCCCTCCTCCACCCCACCCCCAAAGCTAAATTCTGATAGGTACTCACACCACAGTTCCTGGGCATTTGGGACCCCAGTGGCATTTGTGATACTCCGCCTTGATGTAGCTCTCAGCCCCATCCTGCAAAATGCATGTCACGTTCTTCTGGACCACATAAGCACAGAGCATGCTGGGAAGGCAGAGCAGTCTATCAGGGTCTCTGGCCCAAGTGTCTTCCCTCTCAGAACACATTTCTCCCCTCCCTTGCCCACCTCACATTCCTTCCTCCCTTTACTCAGCAACATAAATTCTTGGGATCAAACATTACCACTCTACCCACCTCCCAAATGGGTCTCGCCATTTTCCTTCTTAGAAGCCTTCCTTGGGACACAGACCCAGAGGCTGCCTAACCCTTACACTAAAAGATAGGTGGAGACTGCAACCTACCCACCAAGCTAGAATTCTAGTTCTGCTCTTTATTATTTGGAAATTTTAAAATTCCAAGCTTGGTAACCATCATAAAAGCAAACACTTGAATACAACTAAAAATTGCAAATTTCAAATTCTTACAATGTTAAAAAAAAGTGTGTATATCCTGAATAAAATATTTAAAATCTTGTGTGTTTTGATGCTTCCTTTAACATTCTCATCTCTTTTTCTCTTCGTATTGTTTAATATTTTGTTGCTTTAGTCTCATATAGCAATACATACACAATATGTATTGCTGGCTTTATATAATTTTCCATAGTTGTAGCTGGTATATATTGTCCTCAAGGTGTTTTTATTTTGTGTCACTTTATGTAAGCATTTTCTCACTTCTTTGTAGTTTCCATATGTCTTTTCTGAGGGTGCAGTAATATTCCTATGACACCTGTCAGTACTCAGATTGATGGGCATAGAACCTGGATTCCTTACTGCAGATTCTCAGGCACCAACCAGTGGAGGGAACCACTTTCAGAAGATCAGTGCCTCAGTTTGTGGTAATTTAATTACTTAGGCTCCCAGAGGGTGCTAGAGACCCTCCTGCTATTGCTTGGGGCCCACCTTTTTTCATTCTTCCACTGACCAAGCCCCACTCAGTTTCCCCAGACTGCACTCCTCAAACCCAGGGTAACTGAGTCTCCCTCTTTCATGCTGATGCTGTGATCCCATAGATATTAACACATGAACTCAAGAGATTCCATTCATTCCCAGAGAAGGTTCTAGGAGGACTTCAGCAAAGATGAAAAGATGGGGTCAAAGGAAGCCCACATCCTCAACGTACCCCTCAAAACCATCAGCAGACAGGCAAAACTAAAGACATTGGCAAAAATTCCATGAATTCATTAACAATTTACGTTCACATAGCACTTGAAGGTTATAGGGTACTCAAAGTGAAGTGCTTTCAATGTATCATTTCATTTACTCCTCACAATTTTGTGAGGTAGATACTATTAACAATTCCATTTGACAGATAGGGAAACTGAGGTTCTGAGAAACTATGGGACTCAGGTCACCCCTGAATGTCCTAATTCCCCAACACCTATCCCAGTGCCACAAGGGAAAAAAAAGAAATGGCATCAGCCTTGTCACTTGTCCCCTTGCCTTCTGGTTTTTCTCTCCCATCCAGAGTCAGAGGACTTGAGTTTGAATCTAGACTATGGCATGTGTGACTGAACAAGTTGCATGATTTCTCTGAACTTTAGTCTCCTTCCCAGTAAAATGAAGGAGTTGTGTTAAATGGTCTCTGAGGTCCCTCTAACTTTAGATCCCATGACCTTGCTAGCCCCTTCAAGTTTGGTTTGGTTACTTATGGGAAAAGCCTCTCAAGAGAATAGAACCCTCTGTTTTTATCAATGGGGAAAGTGGACTCAGCTAAGTCCCATAGGGACTGTCATGCTTGGAACCCTGGGCTAAGCACCTGCTATGCATGGCCTACTGAGGGAGTTCATGGCCCGGGAGATGACTCCCACGCCCCTCCCAGCCCCTGAACATCAGGCACACATGCAGAGTGTTGGCTGAGTCTCAGGGCACAGAGAAACCTATGCTGGGACATCTAGAATGAGAACAGCAGCACACTGCCTCTGAGCCAAGCTGGAGAGAGGAATGAGGTGGATGGGGAGTGGGGACAGGGAGAACTGAGGCCAGGGAAAGCATGAACAGGCCCCTCACAGTCCTGGAAGAGCCTATGTTGTGTACTTACCCTTTGTCTCCCTAAGCCTATGATCAGACTGGTGTCCCTGTCCCAGGCGCTAGGAAGGGGCATTGTGAGAAGGGGGCTGGGGGGATTTGTGAGGGGAGACCAGCTGGGGGTGGGGCTGGCCTCTCAGACAGCCCCTCCTTCCTCTCCCAGCACCTGGGGCCGGGTTCCCTAGCTCTGCCTGATGTTTGCACTTCGAGCAGCTGGAAAATGTGACTTTCCTGGAAATGTTTCCGTGGGCATGGCCAGTGTTCCAGTCTCCATCCTATTAGGCCTCCTTTGGCGTATTTGTCTTCCCAAACCCCACATCCTTCCCTTCCTGGCCTCCTTAACTAAGGACATAATTCTCAAGGAAAAAAAATGCCCTCTTGTTTCTTCCTTCCCCATCCCAGCACTCACATCACCTTTCCAACCCCTCCTCCCAAGAGGAGACAAGAAAAGAGAGGCGAGAAAGAGAGATGTGAAAGGAGAAAAGAGGGAGGAGAGAGAAGGGTGGTGCAAGGGGAGGGGAAGGAAAAACACCAGAGAGAGAGGTAAAAGCCGAAAAGAAAAGAGAGAAGGCTGGGGGGTGGGGGGAAAGGAAAAGGAAAGACGGCAGAAAGGGTGTGGGGAAAGAGGGAGTAAGGATAGGAAAGGAGAGAGCAAGGGGAGAGAGAGAGAGAGAGAGAGAGAGAGAGAGAGAGAGAGAGAGAGAGAGAGAGAGAGAGAGAGAGAGAGAGAGAAGAGAGAGAGAGAGAGAGAGAGAGAGAGAGAGAGAGAGGGGAGAGAGAGAGAGAGAGAGAGGGAGGGAGAGGGGGGAGAGAGGAGGGAGAGGGAGAGGGAGAGGGAGAGAGAGAGAGAGAGAGAGAGAGAGAGAGAGAGAGAGAGAGAGAGAGAGAGAGAGAGAGAGAGAGAGAGAGAGAGAGAGAGAAATTTGGGGAGCATGAGCGAGGGAGTGAACTGGCAGCTAGAACCTTTGTTTTAGCCCGTCCGACCCTCTTCTCCAAAAAGGGTCCTCTCCCCCCAGCCAGTCCCCCAGCCCTGGGGGCCGCACCGCGGGGGGAGAAAGAGGAGTGTATACATGGGAGCGGGGGAGGGGGAGCTGCTTCTTACTTGTGCTGCCCCTCGCGGAGCCGCGGGCTGGATCCCGTCGTGTACAGGTTGTAGCGGCCACCGCTGGGCGGGCCGGGCCGGGGAAAGTAGGTCCCCTTCGCCTGAGCGCAGGAGATCAGTGCCCCGGCGCACAGCCAGAACCGAAGCCAGCGCGCCCCCTGGTCCGGGGGCCCCATCCCCATCCCCGCCGCCCCCCGGCCCGCAAGCTGGGGGCTTGGCACCGATGCGGCTGCTCCCTCTCTGTCTTGCTGCCCGCCTGCCTCGGTCCGGCGCGGGCGGAATCGCGTGGGGAGTGTGGGCCTGAGTCCGGTCTCCAAAAGAGCAAGCCCGAATCAGGAGCGGACAATGTCCCGAAGAGAGAGGAGCCCAGCAGGGCTCCCCAGCCCCCGCTTCCCACAGAGCCCGAACCCCTTGAACCCCCTGCTCCGGCCTCGCTCCCCCGGAGTCCTCTTCCCCAGATCCACCTCCCTGGAGACCTCCCCCGAAGTCCCGCTCTCGGAGCCCCTGCCAAGCTCCTGTATCACCCCCTTCCTGAACCCCTGCCCCCGTCGTCGCTGGAGCCCCTTCCTCCAGATCCCGGGAGCTTCTGAACCCCTGGTCCTGAACCCCGGCCCCCAGAGCCCCTGACGTGCCCCTGGACCTCCAGGGAGCCCCTTCGTCCAGCTTGAAGCCCCTGCCCTCCTTCCCTCAGTCCTGCTGCCTCGAACCCGAGCCCACAGGTCCCTGGCCCGCCCCGCCTCCCGCTGGGCCCCGGCCTTGGGTCTCCGGCTCCCGCTCTGCCTGCGGCTCCCGCGCACCAGGAGCTCGCTACCCGGGGCGGGCTCGGGCTTTTGTAGCGCCTGCGGTCCTGCTGTCTCCACCGGCGCTGGCGGCGGGGCCGGGGAGGGGAGGGGAAGGGAATGGGAGGGAGGCCGGCGGGAGAGGGGCGGGCTCTCCATAGATTAGCATAAACTGCTCCAGCTCCCTCGCCCTCTTTCCCCAGCCCCCCGGACTTCACCCCATCACGGAACAGACCTGAGAGCCAGCGAGCTTAGGGTTTGGAATGGGGGAGCTGGTGGGCAATGCCCTCCTTTTTTCTCACCCAACTCAGCTCAAAACAGGACCGTAGCCCGGCCTGAGCGGCCTCAGGTTGCCCAGAGTGGGACAGGGACAGGGCCCTAGACCCCCGGCTGCTGTGAAAGCGGAGGGATGGGGGGAGGTTAACACAGTTTTTAAGCTGCACTTTAGTGGAGGTCTGTTATCCTCGAGCAGAGAAGAGATCATCCCCCTTGTCCTCTGCCCTGCTCGGGCTTCATCTGGAGCATAGGTTCAGCTGTGGACGCCGAGCCAGGGCAAGCGCGGTGACAAGCGGACTGCACGCAGGGTGATGACTTTTTCATCCACACGAATTCTTTCAGATGATCTATCTACTTAGTAGTCACGGAGAGATTTTGAGCTGTGAGTGGAGGAAGTGTTCACACCGGGAGGATTAGAGATCCCTGAATTACTGAAAATCAGAAATGTGTCCAGAAAAAGGCGACCAGCTGGGGAGATGGCTAGGAGACCATGCTATCTGAAGATCCTTTGAGGGAAAAGGGAGTGTTAAGCTCGAAGAGGTTCAGGAGAAATATACTCACAGAAGTCAAGTATTAAACGGATAAGGCAGGTCAAGGATCACTGCGTGGCCATTAGCAGGGAGATAGATTTCATTTCTTAAGAAAAAATTTCCTAACCATTAGGAATCTCCCAAAGTGCAATGAGCAACTTGAGAAGGGGGAGAATGAATTTTCGGTTCACTGGAGGTATGAATCAAAGGAAGAGGGAGGGTGCTGGAGGGAACATTACTGGCCAGGTACAGGCTACACTAGAGTTAACCTTTTGGGGCCTCAGTTTACCAGTCAGCAAAATGAGAAGGTTGTTCTGGATGGTCTCTAAGATAAGATCCAACAATCTCTCTCTAACTCTGAGACAGTGATTCTGGGATCCCACCCTCCCCTCTCAACCTCTTTGAGTCTCACCTCTTTTCTGCCCACCCTGGATGTTTTTCTCAGCAAGTAGGAGCACCAGCTTTGTGGATAGATGGGGCTCCATAAATCTCCCCACTCTTTCCCCTTCTCAGGGGCAGCATAGAATAAATGGAATTGTTTCATCTTTTCTCCACACTGGTCCTCTTTCACCTCTCCTAAGAGATGGGAGACGTGAACAACCTTGGATTCAATTGAAACTCTGTCCACCTATCCATCCATTCTTCAACCTTCAGTACTTGGAGTCCTGAGGCCTGAATTCAGATGCCACAGCAATACTTACTGTGTGGCCTTCGACAAGTTATTTTACTCTCCAGACCTGTTTCCTCATCTTTAAAATGAGTATAACAATGCTTTCGATGATTATTTCACAGTGTCGTTGGGAGGAAGGTACTCTATAAACTCTAAAGCCCCATAGAAATGGGAGTTCTTATTATTATTAAGCTTGTTGTTTAGTTATGACCCCTTTGGGGAGGATTTCTTGGCAAAGCTACTGCCATTTGCTTCTTCAGCTCATTTTAGGTATGAGGAAACTGAGGCAGACAAGATGAAATGACTCGCCCAGGGTCACACAAGTAGTAACTGTCTGAGGCCAGAATTGAACTCATGAAGATAAGTCTTCCTTACTCCAGGTCTGGCACTCTATCCACTTCTCAGCGAAGCTGGCCCAAGGCTCAAATCCCATGTTTTCTATATAGACAACCTGCATGGACCTTTCTTGACCTAGCCAAATCAGAGTAATTTCCATCCCACCTCCCTCATCTCCCATTTTCCCAACACTATCCTTGGAGTCAAAGGACCTGGATTCAAATCCAGCTTCTAATGTTTATTACATGTGTGACTTTGGGCAACTTGCTTAACCTCCTTGGGCCACAGTTTCCTCATCTTTAAAATGAGTGAGATTAGGCTAGGTGATCTCTGATATCCTTTTCTACAATCCTATGACCTCTGGATCCCTATTGAAATGATAGTATTAGCGTTGATTCTCTTTTGAGATACTTTACAAAATGTCCATGGTTTCTTTGACATGGAATCAGAGATCCAGTCTCTCTCAGGCGAGTTGCCCTCGTGGAGAGAATCCATTCTCTGGTGCCCAGATTTCTAATGATAAATTTCTCTTCTCTTAGGCTGGTACTCAGAGGACAGGAAAGCTCCTCCATGTGGTTCAGTCTTGGTAAGATCTATCAGAGATTAGCCTTCACTGGCACTGCCTTCAAGAACCTAAGGTTTCAGAATAAATAAAATAATATCCAATGACAATTTAAAGAGAGAAATTCTGGATTTAAGTCCCGCTTCGAATTCATGCAAATGACAACCCCTCACTGCCCCCAGGCAAGTTTCAGACAGTAAATTACAGACCAGTTAAACATCTGCCCCACCCCACACACACACCTCACCCACCATTCCCCAACTGAAATACAGAGGATTTCCCACAACATTGAAAATACAACTATGGACTGCCTGTCCCCCCTACCCCTCCACTTAAGAAACATCACTCAATGTCTTTTCTTTTGTATTCACAGGGCTTATTGATGTTGGGGAAACACAATAAGCACTTCATAAATGATTGTTGATTGGTCAGAAAAGGAGATGAGTCAGTGATGGATCAAGAATTCTGTACTTGTCCCCATTCAGAAAACTGGCAAACACCCTGCTCTTAGCATTATCAATTCTTAATGTTTATTGATCATTGTTCTGTCATTTGCTTCTTGTGTGTCCTTAGGCAAGTAATTTAACATTTTGGGAACTCAGTTTCCCCATTTGTAAAATGAAAGAGTTTGTCTAGATGACCTCTGAGGTTCCTTCCAGTTCTCCATCTATGATCTCATGATCCTGAGGTCTCTGGCATTCTTGGTGGACTAGGTGGAAGGTTTATGGAAGAACATGGATGTAAATCATACAGGCTAAGATGGCATTGAAAGAATATGATCTACACCAGTGGAAGGAAGACCCACGCCAAGAAAATAATGGACCTAGTGAAGTATCAACAAATAACAATAGCAATGATGTAGCACATGGGCTCCACTGGGATCAAGTGATGTCAAAACATCTAGAGGAAGGCACACAGGGTATACCCAAGATGAAAGTTTTACTGAGGGATATGGTTAAGGATGGCACAGAATGCAGAAGTGTCTTTGGGTTGTTACCAGCAACCCTGCAGAAAGGACCCTCATCCACACTGCTGATCACAGTTCTATCTAGTTATCAAACTAATCAGTTAATTAATCAAGAAGCATTTATTAAACAATTACTAGATGCCAGGCTAAGTGCTAGATGTTCAAAGACAAAAGTGAGCGTCTCCTGCCCTTCATGGATCCTATACTCTTATAGTATATTGTAGATATGTATGTGTGTATATATATAATTAAGATGAGTTAGTTTGGTCAAATAAAAAGTATAATAATAATAAACTTACACAATATCTTCACACACAATTGGAGCCTTTACAGTAGCCTCTTGTAAGATAGATAATGGTATATACCAAGATAAGCTCAAAATGACTCTATGATTTAGACATAAAGGGTAATGCCATAAGCAAATTAAGAGAAAAAGGAACAGTTTACCTGTCAGATCTATGGATAAGGGAAAAATTTAGGACTAAACAAGAGATAACATTAAGAGATCTACAATGGATAATTTGATTATATTAAATCAAAAAGATTTTGCAGAAACAAAATCAATGCAACCAAGATTAGTAGGAAAGCAGAAAGCTGGGAAACATTTTTTACAACAGAATACAAGTCATTCCCCAATTGAGAAATGGTCAAAGGATATGAACAAGCAGTTTTCAGACGAAGAAATCAAAGTTATTTGTGGTCATTTGAAAAAATGCTCTAAATCATTATTGATTAGAGAAATGCAAATTAAAATAACTCTAAGGTGCTACCTTATATTTATCAGAATGGTTAATATGGCAGAAAAGGAAAATGATAAATGTTGGAGGAGATATGGAAAAATTGAGACGCTAGTATATTGTTGGTGGAGCTGTGAACTGATCTAACCATTCTGGAGAACAATTTGGAACTATGTATGTCCAAAGGGCTATAAAACTATGCATATCCTTTGACCCAGTAATACCACTGCTAGATCTGTATCCTAAAGAGATTTTTTTTAAGTGGAGTAGAAAGGCCTTATTTATACATAAATATTTGTAGCAGCTCTTTTTTTATGGTGACAAAATGGCTGCCCATCAATTAAGAAATAGATGAATAAGTCATGCTATATCAATGTAATGGAATACTATTGTGCTATAAGAAATGATGAGCAGGATAATTTCAGGAAAAAACCTGGAAAGACTTACATGAACTGATGCAGACAGAAGTGAGCAGAACCTGGCCTTCCACCAAGTGCTAGCTTTGTACTTGACGGAGGATGGAGAGGCCTTGGGTAGATGTGTTACCTTCTCTCCCTTCCTAGAGGCTTACCTCAGAGAGGTATGGAGAAAGAGGTATGTGAAGGCTGTAGTTGCTAGGACTGGGCTTGAATAGAGTGAGAAGGCTGAGTATGTCTGTTGTCCTGATGTCAAACCTATCTAAGTTGGAGACTCCTCACCACAGACAGGATTGGTCACCAGCAGATGGAGGGAGGGGTGGGGGGTCCACAGCAACTCCCCACAGAGGAGGGGCATGATACAGAAAAGACTCACATTCCCCTATTAAACCTAATAGTTAGTCTCAGAGGTCCCTTCCAGCTCAGCGACTGGAATTCTGTGAACACTGATTGGTTTTGGGTCCTGGCTGTCACTGAAATAAGTTGCAGATCTCTCGCTGGGATTTAGGGATCTCCTGGAACTAAGGTTTCTCATGTTTCTCCTTTCTCCTCCTTATTATTGTCCAGTCGTGTCCAACTCTTCATGACCCCATCGACCATATTGTCCATGGAGTTTTCTTGGCAAAGACACTGGAGTGGTTTGTCCTTTCCTTCTCCAGTGGATTAAGGCAAACAGAGGTCAGATGACTTGCCCAGAGTCACACAGCTAGGAAGTGACTGAGTCTGTACTGGAACTCAGGTCTTCCTGATACCAGGCCCAGAAACTCTATTCACTGAGTCATCTAGCTGCCTCTTTCTCCTCTTTTTCCTCACTAAAAACCATGGATGTAAGTGGGTCAAAAAGACATTTTCACGAGTTAACAGTCAGGCGAAAGAGAAAAAGACCAATGAGACAAAGAAAACAGGACATTCCAGGTTTAGGCTATATGGTGAGCACACAGCAAACATCCTCTCCATCCCTGCCTCTCTCTGTCGCTTGGCTTTTCTCCAAGTCAGTCCTTGTAGGTTGACTGGCCAGGTCTGGCCTGAGTCTTTCCTGCTCATCCCTATCCCTACTTCCACCCAGTCATTAGTGCTAATTGACTTACAATCCATTTCTTAAAGGAGATGTTAGTGTTAAAACGATTCCTTCACACTTTTACTTTCTAAGGGGTTGGGGTTGGAAGTACAGATGTTCGAGGGCAGCCATCCCTGATCAGTGGTCCTATTGATTTCCCTTTCTCACACTCCTTGACTTTTAGGATGGAAGGATGTCTGGGTATTGATACCATCTTATTGTTCCTTCCTCATACCAATTTATATCCACAGTCAATGCCTGACACTCAATTAAGGGGACTGGCATCTCAAGGAAAAAAGGAAGAGAAAAGGTGGGGCACAGGCAAGAAAGAGACAGGAGGAGATTAAGATTCCAATCTCTTACTCCTCCAGGTACTCTAACCACTAGACAGTATTTTTCCTGGGAACCAGCTGGAACTTGGAAAAAATCCATCACCATCCCCCTTCTCAGTCCCCTTCCAAGTCGATTTTCTCTCCCAGGTGGGATCCCTGGCCCCTTCCTCTCCAACTCTGCTCTCCAGGCTCCAGATGCTCCAGATGTTTGGTTCTGGGGTTCGAAGAGAAGAAGGAGGAAAGAGGAAGCAGAGGGAGGAGAAGGTTGAAGCTTGAAGTCTGAAACTATTCTTTCCTCATCCCTCAAGGCTGAGAGAGCAGGACAGGCCCAGCTCAGCCCCTGGTGGGGAAGAAGTGCTTTTCATAAGAAACTAATAGCAAACGGGTTCTCTCTGTGCCCCTTCTCTTTAATTAGAAAAGCCCCTTAGGTGCGAAGTTGGGGTCCAATTTTAGCTGTTGTGGGTTGTGGGCAGGTAGGATGGGCTAGCATATATTGCCTGTAGATAGTAGATTGTTGCATTTTCAGTGAGGACATTTTATATATTGGAAATTGGCAAATATTACAAAGCAGGGCTTGATTTATGTTTTTGTTGTAGTTGCTGCTGATTGTCCAGACTTAAGAAAGTGATGGAGAAAATGTTAACAATGCACAGTAAACTTAGAAGCATATCAGGTATGCATCGTTTTTCATGAAGCTGGTTGTTAAACATTTACCAGCACATCCCCTACCTATAGGGAGCAGAAAACTGAGAGGGGATTCCTCCTGGAATAGACAATGGAACAGAGAGAGGCCCGAAAATGTAATAGGGGTCAGATGCTCACGTGACAGGAAGAAGCAGAAAATGGTCCAAGTGCATATGTGGAATACTTGTGGAAAGTACAAGAAAGAGCGAAAGAACTTTCCCTCATTTCCCAATTAGTTTCTCATCCCAACAGTCATGGACATATTCATGGTTAAATGTCCAGGAGCTATATCAGTGCAAATTATTCACAGAGATGCATTCATGGAGGCCCACAAAGAGATTCTTAGATGTGGAAAGGACCTTAGAGGATGTCTAGTCCAACCCTGTACCTCATGGGCAATTTTTTTGACCCTATACAAACCAGGTGGTCACCTAGTCTCTGATAAACATTTCTAGTGACTTGGCGTTCACTACCAACCATGTAGTGTTTCAATATTGAAGGGCATACACACACATATATATGTGTGTGTGTATGTGTGTGTGTGTGTATGTGTGTGTGGGTAGTTCTTCCTTATACTGAGTCAAAATGTCAATATGAGTTAACAACTGGATGGAACAACTGAAAGAAGTTAACACCACCTCAGATGGAAAAAAAAACAAGGTTAAAAAGTAAAAGTGTAAAGGAATTCTTTAATACTAAAGTCTCCTTTAGAAATGGATTGCAAGTCAAATAGGACTAATGACTACATGGAAGTAGGGATAGGGATGGGTAGGAAAGACTTAGGCCAGATCTGGCCAGCCAGAGTACAAGGGCTGACTTAGAGAAAAGCCAAGCGACAGAGAGGCAGGAATGGAGAGGATTTTTGCTGTGTGTTTACCATATAGCCTAAAACTGGAATGTCCTATTTTCTTTATTTGTTTCATTGAACTTGTTCAATAAATTAAATAATAAATAAGTAAAAATAAAAAGAAATGTTCAATTTGAAAAAAAAAATTAAAAGTCATCCTGGAATAGTGGATCATCACATCTTGCATCTGACACATACTAGCAAGTCATTTAACCTCTTAGTGCCTTTCAGGGAACTCTCTATGAACATATGTTACAGAGTAGTTGCATTTTGCATCAGTAGAGGGATTTACTACACCAAAAGTTCTCTCTCTCTCTCTCTCTCTCTCTCTCTCTCTCTCTCTCTCTCTCTCTCTCTCTCTCTCTCTCTCTCTCTCTCTCTCTCTCTCCATATGTACACACATACACACAGTCTTAAAGGGGCTGGGGTGTGCTAGTTCATTTTAACAACTGACTCTAAAAATGTACACAGGACACACTTTCAAGTTTAATCCACAGTATTACCATTTTCTCCATCACATTCTTAAGTCTAGAAAACCCACAAAATAATCATTCAATCCCAAGATGTAAATGTGCACACTGAAAATTTAACAATTGGCTTTTGCGAGCTTGTATGACCTGCCTCTGGCCCACCCTTGGGAAGAATGTATTTAATGACTGCAGACCGCAGTTCGGTATAGGTATTATTAAGCTGGAACTGGTCCAGACAGAGCACGGAGGGGACTGAAAACCACGCCACAGGATGATTGGTTGAAAGAACTGGGAAGGATTAAATTGGAGAGGAAAATTGGGGAAGATGTTTACTGCTTTCAAGTATTTCAAGGATTATCATGGGGAAGGAGGATTTAACTTGTTTCCCTTGGCTCTAGAGAAGTGGGAGCAGTGGGTGATGATTTAGAGAAGAGGGGCAGGGCATTTCTGACCACACAGGTAGGAGAAGGATCTAGGAGCCTATGGCTTTAAGAAAGGCCACAGGGATCCACCAATGGACAGGAATACACTCAGAGGAACTAGTGTCAATCTTTCTCCCAGTCTGAGGCTGATTTGGGTCTGCCTGAATGCCTTAAGTTCAGTTGGACCCAACTGGCCATCTGCTTCTATCAGCAAGGGTGCTGGACAACCCAGGCTGGCCCTGAAAGGTTCCCAAAGTCAGGACTGGGTCCTGGGATAGGCAGCTCTCTCCTCAGCCTGGCTTGTCTAGTCCCCTAAATATCCCCTCAAAATCATTCAACTGTGCCCTTGGCTAGATGACAGAATTGATCTCCTTGGGTGGGCTCTGCTCCTTGAATAAGTGAGTGGCTGCAGGAACAGGGTATATTAAGCTGCATTTACCTCCCGATTTTGGAGGGGAGGAAGGGAACAAAGACACATAGGCCCTTGACATTTCTTCTTGTTTCATAACAAAACTGACGTGGGGGACCCATGAACTTCCTTACTTTGATGGTCCCTTTAATATAGGAACAATTGACTTGCCTGAGTGAACTCTCCCCTTCCCATTTTAAAGGTTTATCCCTTCCTCCTCGCCCCGAGATTTTCCATCCCTGCCTTGAAGAGGGGCTGCAGCTGGGGCTGCCCAGTTGGAAACTGTGCCTGGGATTCCAGGAACTCCAGGTGTTTCACATCTGTCCCAGACAATTCCCTAACCTCCACAGGGTGGAGGTTTTACACTGACCAACCAGAGGTGTTCCCAGCTGCATGGCTATGTCATGTCATGGCTGCCTCATGATGGGTTCAGAAGTCCCTCACTCTCCCCTCTGACCATAGCCAGGGCCTTGTTTGGACACACCTAGCCCCTCATTTAAAAGGCAATTCTGGGGAGTTAGTGTCTTGTCAATCAACCACCAAAGATCCACTGACTGCTGCTGCTTGGGAAGAGGAATAGGGATGGAGGAGGAGGAGGAGGAGGAAGGGAGAATTAGGTGAGATGAAAAGAAGGTAGAAGAGGAGGGCATGAAAGAAGAGGTGAAGAAGGAAATAGGAAGGGGACAGGAAAGTAAGAGAGGGTAGGAGGAAAAGGGGAATAAGGAAGTAAAGGGAGGAAGAAGGAGGGGACGACGAAGATGAGAAGGATCGGTAGGCAGAGGAGTAGGAGGAAAGAAAGAAAGCAGTGGTTGAGAATGGGGATAAGTATTTGTACGGATCCTATTATGTGCGAGGCACTTTGCAGTTATCTCATTTGATCCTCACAGCAACCCTGTGAAGTAGGAGCTGTTGTTTTCCATTTTATAGTTGAGAAAACTGAGTTTAAGTGACTTGTCCAAGGTCACGTAGTAAGTTTCTAAGGTTGGATTTGAACTCAGGTGTCATCTTGACTCTAGGCCCAGCTTTCTCTCTACTGTGCCATCTAGCTATAAGAGTAGAGAAGGGAAAGGAGGAGGGAAAGGAGGGAGAAGGGACAGTTCTACCCTGAGGAGCGCCCGGCCTGAACTGGGAAACAAGAATTATACACAAGAAACAACAAGAACAATTTTGAAGTAATCCAGGTCAGCCAATGGGTAAATGTCATTAAGACATGCCCTCCCTCCCCCTTTCTCCTCCCCCCTACCCCCCCCCCCCCCCCCGCCCCAATAGGCTACAGGGATCAGGGTTCCCTGATTGACTTCCTCCAACTCTGCTGCCGTCACTTCACCAAATTCAGGCAGCTGAATTCAGCCCTTGGGTGACAGTCACTCACTGTTACTATCCCATCACTCAATTTAGTTTGATTAAACTTAAAATTCAGATTGGTACCTCCCAGGTCCTCCCTGGTTTGCCTGCTTTCCCAAGTCTTCTTGCCGCCTGATCTTTTAGGTCACTGTTCTTCCTTGTTAGTTTGCCCAGATTTCATCTCAAACTAGATCCAAAGGCAAGGTCCTTCATGTCTGGTCTTTAAGAACTTCTTTGGTTTCAGGTCAAAACTGCTTTTCCCATGACCACAAAATCCACAACTCAGAAACTCTGATCAATAATTTTCCTGCACTTGGCCTCTCATAAACTCATAGACCTTTGGAGTTAGAAGGGATTTAAGAAATAATCTAATTCACTCACTCTTATTTTGCATATGGGAAAACTGAGGCCCAGAATGGAGATGGGAAGGAAAAGGGTTTTGTTTTTTGTATGGTTTTGCCATACAACTGCTACTCAGTGACAGATCCAGGACCAGCATTAGGTCTCCTGCCTCCCCGTCTAGGTGCCTTTCCACTATATCCCAACTGCCACGCCTTATCTCTTCTTATAAGGGGGGTTTCAGTTCCTTCATCATTGCTTTGTTCTGATCTTTGCAGCTAGAACCATTCTACTCCTATTGCAGCCTCTAGGACTATTTCTGGGTCTGGGTTTGGAGAATCTAGAACCCCAGGCCAGTGACCTTGGGGCACAGCATTGAGTTGGCCTTGCTGCTAACCTCATTCTAACCTACTTTCTCTTTCTTTTTTTTAAAAAGTAAATTCTTTTGTTTTTATATAGTCAAAATTTCCCTTCCCTCTCCCCCCTCAAAGAGCTCTCCCACGTAACAAGGAATTGTCTGACTTGATTATTAATGTGTGTGTGTTCAGTTGCCATTTGGGGTTATCCTTGGTAAAAACACTGGAGTGGTTTTGTCATTTCCTTCTCCAGCTCATTTTACAGATGGGGAAACTGAGGCACACAGAGTTAAGTGACCTGCCCAGGGTCACACAACTAACAAACGTCTGAGGCCAGTTTTGAACTCAGAAAGATGAGTCTTCTTGACTGTAGTCCTAGCACTCTATCTGCTGCACCACCTAGCTACCCAATTGTTACTACCATTTCAACAGTATATTTTCAGATTTACAAATTACACCTTCCTTACAACAGCTTTAACAATGTGACATAAATAGTATAAATATTGTTAACCTCATTTTAGAGATGTGGAGACTAACGCTGAAAGACAATGATATAGCATCTAGAACTAGAAGTGACCTTAGAGATCCTCTAGTTCAACCCCTTTGTTTTACAGATGAGGAAAATGACAACCATAGAAGGGAAATGACTTACCCAAGGTCACACAGGAAACCAACTATGACAATAACAGCAACCACAATAAAAACTAACATTTATATAGCACTTACTGTTGTACCAAATCCTTTACAGTTATTATCTCATTTGATCAGTACTGAGAGATATTTTGGTCCAGTCAAATCAATATTGATTCTACAGTCAAAAGATACAGGTTCAAATCCTACCTTTGAAGCTTATTACCTGGGTGTCTTTGGGCAAGTCCCTTAACCACCCTGAGCCTACTTAACCTGCGCCTCAGTTTCCTCATGACTTTTGGTTACCTTATTCTCTTCCCACCTATCTTTCCTCTTATAGGTTGATATGGTTTCAGACCTGCTTTCCCACTCCCGTCAGGGCCTTGTTTTGAATAAGCCTTAGCCTTGCTGCCAGAGGTACTGTGGAATGGTGGAAAGAGCCAAATTCAAATCCTGCCTCTGATGTTATTGTAGCTGAGTGATCCTCCGCTACTTCTTGTAGGCTATAAAACAAGGACAATATTCATACCAGAATATATACACAGGATAGTTTGATTTTGAATAAAATAACAATTTCACAGGAGTCATTGACTTATTATTATGCAGCTATTTCTGACTTTCTGCCAGCCCTGAGAGTCTGCCTGCCTACTCACTTCTGGCCTCTCTCTAATTTTTTAGCCTCTGCCTCCACTTCCTGACCATCTCTTTATCCCCACCCCACCCCCCAAAGTCATAGCTTTCTAGTTCACCGATGACTGTGCACTCAATGCAGCCTCTGAGGGTGAGATGCAACCGAGTGTAGATCAGTTCTCTGCTGCTTGCTCATTTTGGCCTGACAACATCAAGAAAACAGAAGTTCTTCACCAGTCAGCACCACATCATTCATACATGGAACCAGGGTTATAGGAAACGGAGACATTTTGAATGCTGTGGATAAATTCACTTACCTTGGCAGCGTACTTTCCAAGGATGAATACGTAGATGATCATGAAGTTGATGCATGTATTGCCAGAGCTTGCTCATTGTTTGAGAGACTCCAAAGGAGAGGAGGGGAGAGAAGAGGTATTAGACTGACTACCAAATTGAAAAGTCTGCAGAGCCATTGTGATGACCTCACTGTTGTATGCTGGTGAAACCTCGATAGTCTACCAGTGCCATGCTGGGAAACTGATTTGAATTGTCTTACGAAGATTGTGATGATCATTTGGCAAGATAAGGCGCCAGACACTGAGGTCAGTTCTCGATTGGAACCTAAGCATTCACACACGCAGCCCATCTCTGATGGGCTGGCCACATTGTTCAAATGCCAGACATAGTTTGCCTAAAAGACTATTTCATGGAGAACTCACACAGGGCAGGCACTAACATGATAGAAGAAATGATACAAGGACATTCTCAAGGTCTCTCTGAAGAGCTTTGGCATTGTTTATGAGACATGGGAGACACTGGCACAGGATTGTTATCATGGTGTGCCTGCATCAAAGAAGGTATTTTGCTCTATGAGCAAAGCAGAATTATGGTAGCTCAGAGGAAACATGAAATGTGCACATTTACAGACATCTCCCTCCCAAATGGTCATGTGGACCATTTGTGCTCAACCTGTGGTAGAACCTTTTGAGATTGGTCTGCTCAGCCACAGCCTGAATTGACCCTGGCATAGTGATGTCATTTTGGTGCTCTTTGAGCATGAAGGACAAACCATAACAACTCTGCAGGAAAATGACCTTCTTCAGAGGAAGAGGCTGATACTGGGAGGGCCCAAGTATGGAGGAAGGGACCTAGGTGTTCCATTTAAAACCATTAATACCTCCTGCTAAGCCCTGGGCCTGAAAGGCTCCCATTACTGTCACAAAATCTGAACGTTGGATTGGACCTCAATAGAAAGGGGTTACTCAGATTTTGCTCCCAGCCAAATTTGTCAGGGAGGTCTGGGGGCTGAGGCCAATTGTATGGGGTCTAAGACCTGGCAGAAGCAACCACAGGGCTCAATGTAAGGAAGAACTTTGGTAATGAGAGCTGACTAATGATAGAGCAGGTTGCTGTCTGAGGTAGTAAGATCCCTGGCACTGGAAGTATCCAAGCAGAGACTGAATAGCCCCCTATAATCAAGGAGATTCTTGAATGGGGTGCAAAGAGCATAGTATCATAAATGAGAACTGGAAAGGAATGTAAACCAATTCCATTTAAAGAGAACTGAGCCCAGAGAAGTGGTCACTTTCTCAAGGTTACTGACTTGGATTAAATAAAATCTCTTCCAACTCTAAGAATATGTAGTTCTAGAATTATTTATCTGGTCAAGGTGGGTGAATTGAGAGAAATTGTGTTTGCGTATTCATTTAACTACAGTAAGGCTGAAGCCTTCTCAGAATTTCACAGCCCACAGGTTGGAAATGATCAAACTCTACCATGTGGCCTGAGTCTGAGTCTTCTGGTGACCTTATATTTCCTGAATTCAGTCCCGATCCCCTCACCCTATATCCCTTGAGTCCTAAGTCACCTCTGAGGCTTCCAGCATCTGGCACCAGCCTGGAGGTGGGGTGGGGCTGGGATGGAAAGAGAAGGGAAGTTCTGGGGCCCCCCAGCCTGTCATAACATCTGGCCCCAAGCTTTCTCATATTCCAGAGCCTTTAACCCATATGATGTGTCGGGGCGTTGTGTGTGTTCAGGGATGGAGGACCACAGGTGGCCTTTTCTCCTTCTTTTCTGGTGCCCCCTGTTCAGTGTGGCTGAGCCAGGTGACTTTCAGGTAGGAAAGGAAGCCTCATCACCTATGGGGAAGGTCAATCAGCTCCTTGGTCAAGTTCTTACAGGTTGCTGCAGTAGGCTTCATGCCTCAGGTAGCCTGGCTCATTTCTGTCACACCAAGCCATAGGTTACTCATCCGTTTCTTTATGTTTTTTTATAAATTTATTTATTTAACTTTTTACATTCATTTTCACAAAATTTTGGGTTCCAAATTTTCTCCCCATTTGTCCCCTCCCTCCACCCCAATACACCGAGCATTCTAATTTTTCCTACCACCAATCTGCCCTTTCTTTCATCATCCCTCCCTTCCCTTGTCCCCATCTTCTCTTTTGTCCTGTAGGGCCAGATAACTTTCTATTCCTCATTACCTGTATTTCTTATTTCCTAGTAGCAAGAACATCACTCAACACTTGTTCCTAAAACTTTGAGTTCCAAATTCTCCTCATCCCTCCCTCCCCACCCATTTCCTTTGGGAAGGTAGGCAATTCAATATAGGCCATATCTGTGTAGTTTTGCAAATGACTTTCATAATAATTGTGTTGTGTAAGACTAACTATATTTCCCTCCATCCTATCCTGCCCCCCATTGCTTCTATTCTCTCTTTTGATCCTGTCCCTCCCCAAGAGTGTTGATTTCAAATTGCTCCCTCCTCCCATTGCCCTCCCTTCCATCATCCTCCCACCCTGCTTATCCCCTTCTCCCCCACTTTCCTGTATTGTAGGATAGGTTTTCATACCAAAATGAGTGTGCATTTTATTCCTTCCTTTAGTCAAATGTGATGAGAGTAAACTTCATGTTTTTTTCTCAGCTCTCCTATTTTTCCCTCCACTAAAAAGTCTCCTGCCTGCCTCTTCTATGACAGATAATTTGCCCCATTCCATTTCTCCCTCTCTCCTCCCAATACATTTCTCTCTCACCACTTAACTTCATTTTTTAAAGATATGATCGCATCCTATTCAATTCACTCTGTGCTCTCTGTCTCTGTGTGTGTATGTGTGTGTGTGTGTATTTGTGTGTGTAATCCCACCAACTACCCAGATACTGAAAAGTTTCAAGAATTACAAATATTGTCTTTCCATGTTGGAATGTAAAGAATTCAACTTTAGTAAGTCCCTTATGACTTTTCTTTTCTGTTTACCTTTTCATGCTTCTCTTTATTCTTGTGTTTGAAAGTCAAATTTTCTTTTCAGCTCTGGTCTTTTCATCAAGAATGCTTGAAAGTTCTCTATTTCATTGAATGACCATTTTTTCCCCTGAAGTATTATACTCAGTTTTGTTGGGTAGGTGATTCTTGGTTTTAGTCCTAGTTCCTTTGACTTCTGGAATATTGTATTCCAGGCCCTTCAATCCCTTAATGTAGAAGCTGCTAGATCTTGAGTTATCCTGATTTTATTTCCACAAATCTGGAATTGTTTCTTTCTAGCTGCTTGCAATATTTTCTCCTTGACCTGGGAACTCTGGAATTTGGCCACAATATTCCTAGGAATTTCTCTTTTTGGAACTCTTTCAGGTGGTGATCGGTGGATTCCTTGAATACTTATTTTGCCCTCTGGTTCTAGAATATGAGGGCAGTTTTCCTTGATAATTTCATGAAAGATGATGTCTAGACTCTTTTTTTCATCATGGCTTTCAGGTAGTCCCATAATTTTAAAATTGTCTGTCCTGGATCTCTTTTCCAGGTCAGTTGTTTTTCCAATGAGATATTTCCCATTATCTTCCATTTTTTCATTCTTTTGGTTTTGTTTTGTGATTTCTTGGTTTCTCATAAAGTCATTAGCCTCCATCTGTTCCATTCTAATTTTTAAAGAACTATTTTCTTCAGTGAGCTTTTGAACCTCCTTTTCCATTTGGCTAATTCTGCTTTTGAACACATTCTTCTCCTCATTGGCTTTTTGAACCTCTTTTTCCAATTGAGTGAGCCTATTTTTCAAGGTGTTATTTTCTTCAGCATTTTTTTGGGTCTCCTTTAGCAAGGTGTTGATCTGCTTTTCATGCTTTTCTTGCATCTCTCTCATTTCTCTTCCCAGTTTTTCCTCTACCTCTCTAACTTGATTTTCAAAACCCTTTTTGAGCTTTTCCATGGCCTGAGCCCATTCAATATTTATTTTGGATGCTTGGGATACAGAAGCCTTGACTTCTATATCTTTCCCTGATGGTAAGCATTGTTCTTCCTCATCAGAAAGGAAGGGAGGAGATACCTGTTCACCAAGAAAGTAGCCTTCTATGGTCTTATTTTTTTTCCCCTTTTCTGGGCATTTTCCCAGCCAGTTACTTGACTTCTGAGATTCCTTTCCACACCCACCTGGCCTCCAGATCCACCAGCTTGGGGTCTGAGATTCAAATGCTCTTCCCAACCCTAAGGGCTTTCAATGGTGGGGGGAGGGTGTGCGGGGTGTGCTATTCAGTGGGAGATTAAGTTCAGTTTCTCAGGTGGGGGCAGGGTCACCACACAGGGCTCAATTCCCTCAGGGGGTTTATGTGGAGACCTTCAACAATGGATCCGAGCTCCTATTTGCTTTGGAAGCTCCTGTCTGCTGCTGCGTTGAGAGTGGGCCTCAGTTATGGAGACACCCCGCTCCCCTCTTGGCCAGCCAGAAAGGCTCTCTCACTGACCTTTGCGCCTGTGGGTGGAGGGACCTGCATGGCCACTGGAGATTCTGTCCCTGAAGCCTGCTTGGATCTGCTCCTCCTGGCCATGTGGCCAAGGCAGAGCTGGGCTCTGCTCCAGGCCTGGTGCACAACAGACCTTTGGTGTCAGTTTTTCAGGTCTCTCTGGAACAGAAATCTCCTCCACTCTGTTGTTCTGTGGCTTCTGCTGCTCCAGAATTTGTTGGGAGTTCTTCTTTACAGATATTTTATGGGCTGTGGGTTAGGAGCTAGCATATGTGAATCTTTCTACTGTGCCATCTTGGCTCCTCCCCTACTCATCCGTTTGTTAGTGGGCCTTAGGTCCAGCATCAGTTTGCTGCTCAGAACTGCCCTCTGTCATCACCTGAGCCTCAGTTCCATTGTCCTTCTGATCTAGGGCTGAAAGAGATCTCAAAGGGCATACAGTCCCACCCTTCCTCATTTTACCAAAGTGGAACCTGAGCTCAGGGAGTGCCTGA
Source organism: Bettongia penicillata ogilbyi (assembly GCA_023548195.1). Taxonomy (NCBI): domain Eukaryota; kingdom Metazoa; phylum Chordata; class Mammalia; order Diprotodontia; family Potoroidae; genus Bettongia; species Bettongia penicillata. The sequence continues at coordinate 994,559 of JAJHZJ010000385.1, forward strand.
GGCTGAATTTGAACTCAGATCTTCTGGCTTCAGAATCAAAGATCCTTCCACTACATCAGTCCCTCTTCAAGTAGAGGTTTTAACCACTCATCCTTTACTAAGTCTTTTCTAGTTTCCTCACATTAAACCTAATACCAAGCCTCCTATCTTTCATTCTGCTCATCCTTCAGTCTAGTCCTACAATTTTTGGAAAAGGAACGCTGTATTTTTTAGGTGGTACATTGGGTAGAGTGTTGAGACCGGAATTGGAAAAACCTGAGTTCAAATCCTACCTCCCTCCTTTACTAGCTATGTGACTCTGGGCAAGTCACTTAACCTCTGTCTGCCTCAGTTTTCTCTACTGTAAAATGGGGGATAATAAGAGTGCCTACCTTTCAGGATTGTTGTGAGGATCAAGAGATCTTTGTAAAGGCACAATGCCTGCCACATAGTAGGCACCACATGAATGTTTATTCCCTTCCCCTTCATTGACCTCAGTTTCGCTAAAAAGTTCCTCTGTACTTTTTTTCTTCAATGTCCTCCTTCCAACACTACACATCTGGATCTTTCTAGCTTCCAAACTGTTCCTCCCCTCCTCTCCATAGGAAGTAATACATACCAGGGCCATGCTTCCTGATTTCCCTGTCCATTCGGTAAGAACATTAGCATTGTAAAAGACAAATTTCCATTTTAGCTATTCCTACTGTGCTCTGAAAAGCAGCTCTCAAATGCACATCTATTTTGGAGAGGCTGGGCTTTTAAAAATTTTGTTTTTGTTTGTTTCTTGTCTGGGCAACCTCATGTCTAAGGGATGCTATGTAATCAGGGAGGATGGCTCAGGTCTGGGGGCCACGGGAGGACTGGATGAAGGCCATGATGGAATACTCTGAGAGGAAGATCTTTAGATCTCTAAAAGGATTGACTTTCATCAGCCTTGGACTGCTTAGAAGCAACTTGAAAAGTGCACGAGAGCAGATGGGACATTCTAAATGGACACATGCAAACCAGATGCCAACATTATGCAAATTATATGCAAAATATCAAGGCCATCCCCAAACCCTTCCCTACCCCTCTAACTCTTGCCCATATCAGATGTGTCCCTTGAGAAAATCCTAGATGTGATTTGATTTTAGGTTCTCTTTGCATGGAAGCTGTAGAATCAGCAGATTCAGTCATTTGCTTCTGGGATTCACTGGCAGTAGCCAAGACCCAGTCTCCTTGAGGTTGCAGGTTCAGGACCCTGATATCTCTAGGAGGGAGTCATTGACAGCAGCCCATTTGGGTCCCCATGACCGCTGTCCTATCCTACAGGCATGTAGCATGGTCAGGATGGCAAGACTGGGAAGGGTCAGAGCAGAGACCCAAGGGGTCCAGCTTCTGGGCTGTGATCCCTTCTTTCTCCTCTCCTTCTGGACCAAGATTAGTTTATGCCTGCTGCCTTTTTAATCACCCCATCTTCTCCTAAGCAAAGCTTCTTTGCCCTGTTCCAATTGATTTCTTTTTACTCTTCTCAGCTAGTTCGTTGAGTTCTCTCCTGGCCTATCATCTACCCACAGAGCCATTTACTGCCCCTCAGAGACTCAGACAGACCACCCTATACCTGCTTTTGGCTACTTACTATAGTCATTTACAGAGACACAGGAGGCAGAGACTCCGTTGCTCTGGATAAGAAAGACACAATGGCAGTCATGCACAAGAGAGGATAACTCTCCTAACGTCATTCTCAGTAGCTCAGGTGTCCATATTGACCATTCTTTAGTCTCCTTGTCTCCACAATGCCTCACCCTCCCTACCTTAATAGCAGCGTCCTACAACTTATTTCCATTAAAGTCGTCTTAAATGAAATATTTATGTTCCATGGAGTGTGGCATTTATTTCTGGGCTGGATATGAATTACCCTTAAACAAGCCAATAACTAAGAATTCCAGGCAAATTCATCTGAATTGAGAGAGAGGGCCCATAGTGGATGTATACATGTCTTTGAAATCTCACTTCATCTGGCATGTAAAACAATCACTCTTAAGACCTGTAAAAGACATGGCACAGGGTTCCAAGCCTGGAAGTGGTATAAAGTGGTCTGGCCACAGAAGACCATCCATCCCAATTTAGTACAGTCACCCAGAATGTTTGACTTTTTCTCCCACACAACTACACATATGGCTAATTATCTCAACACCTGAGCAGGCATGGAAGGGAGGATTTAAGGAGGAGGCAGCAAATAGAAAACACTGTGGTGCGGGAAAGATGAGCCCCAAGAGAGGGGCATGTGATTATAGGACCTCCAGGATGGTGACAAGAGACTAGGCAAGGGAATAGAGGTAGTTGTTCTAAGTGGAGTTGTACCAACGTTGCAGGGGAGACAAAATTTGCCCCCTGAAAGTTGGTGCCTTGTTTCAAAGCCCCAGTCATCCTAGTTAAATCTTTCCTGATTGAATAGTCATTATCCGTATCCTTACGATTTTTAAGTGCTAGCCCTTCTCTTTTTTTAATATATTCATTTTTATTTATTTTTAATGTTCTACAATCACTACCATAGATTTTTTTCTCCCTACTCCCCAACTACCCCCCTCCCTCCCCAAGACAGCATACAATTCTATGTAGGATGTACACATATGTTCCTATTGAATACATTTTCATTATAGTCATGGGTAGCCCTTCTCTTAACAATAATCTCTTACATTTATATATTGCTTCATGGTTTCCAAAGGACTTTCATGGCCATTATCAAATCGATCGTAGATCTAAGATCTTGGAGAAGACCTTAGTGATCTTTTTTTTTTTAAGTCTAATTCTCTTGTTTCGCAGATGGAGAAATTGAGACCCAGAGAAGCAAAATTGCTTGCTGAAGGGTGGTTAAGTAAGAAATCTGGGATTTTAACCCAGGTCTTTGGATTCTGAATCCAGGGTTCATTAGATCTTCACAGCACCTTGTAAAGAAGATAGTTTGAGGGCTGTCATCTTTATCTCATAGTTAAGAAAATTAAGGTAAAAAGAGGAAAGTGATTTGCCCAAGGTTAGTCGGCTAATTTGTGGCAGAGCCAGGATTCCATTACAGGTGCCCTGGATTCAATGGTATGCTCATAAATATTTAACAATTGACTTTGGGGAAGAAAAATGTACTCATGATACATTTTTATGTTCAATCTGCTTTATTAACATTTTCTCCATCACTTTCTCCAGTCTAGACAATCAAAAAGCCTTGCAGATTTCTGACATATAAATGTTCACATTGAAAATTTAGCACTCAGCTCTTGTTAGCTGGTTCTAGCTGGTCCCAGTACACCCTGCCTGAGTGCTGGGCAAAGACTTTTTGGAAGTAGTGTCATAGAATGGAAAGGATGCCAGATTTGAAATCAAGTACTTGTGTTTGAATTCTGACTCAACCTCTTGCTATCTGTGTGACCTTGGGCAAGTCCCTTAAGCTCTCTAAGGCCTCTGGTTCATCATATACAAAATGAGGGAGCCAACTGACCTATGAGGTCCCTTTCAGCTCTAAATCTTAAGGAGCTCATGGTTTCTCCACCACATGAGGCCACCTCTTAGATTACATTCTCCTTATCTACTGCATCCCCTGCTGTATTTCCAGCTTTGGCTATATCAATTCTTACACCCCACTAAAGCAGAGATGGGAGAGTCACTGATCTCCCCAACTTCCCCAACACTGAGTGCAGGACAAACAAGAGTTGGTGAAGTGAACGCTCTCAGCTGGTTATTTGATATTATTTGTCTTTCCCAGAAATGGAGCCAAGGCTGGGAGCTGGAGGGAGCAAAGGAGGGAGGACGGGACAGACTCAGGCTACAGAGCTCTACTTGAACAAAAGCATTAACTCTGGCCCAACCAGTGTCCTGCCATGAGACCTTCCCCATAAAATGGCATGAAAGTCTTTTACTGAGAAGAAAAACCATAACTGTCCCTCTGTGACCTTCCCCAGGGATGCCTCCACCCTGCCCCTATAGGCTGGCTTGCTGCCTGCTTAGGGTTAGATGGGGACTCAGCAGTACTCCTCCTCCCAGTTCTGTAACTCAGTAGCTAGGATTAATGTCCCAGGCCCCTCCCTGGCTCCACACCCCCTGCCCCCTGCCTACTCTGAGGGCTCTGAAGAGGGAAATCTTGTAGATCAGGCAGGGGGTCCTGTCTGCTGCTCTGAAGAGGGCTCTGGGGTGACCTCCCCATCCTTGCCACCCAAAGAGCTTCTGACTGCCTATACTGTGAGCCCTTATAGCCTGGGCATTCTTGCCTGCTCTCTGAAGCTAGCCTGAGCAGTGCAGGGCTGGCTGGACCAGCACATCTAAACAGCCAAGTGATACTCAAAGCCACACACATATTTTTGGAAAGACATTTATCACCGCTCAAATCTACACATTCCTTGGCACTCATGGTCCCCTAGGACTTTTAAACATAATGTGTCCAAAACAGAATTCATCTCTCCCCTCTTCCCTCACACTGACCCTCCCCTCCCCTCCCCCTAACTTCCCAATTTCTGTTCTTCTGGTAACATCCTCAACTCTTCTCCTTCCCTCGAGGACTCCTACCTTCCAATCAATGATCAAAACTCTGAATCCAACATATCTTTTGCCCCCTTTTCTCTACTCTTGCCCCCCGGCCCTTGTTCAGGTCCTCCCTCTTCACCTCTTGTGCAGGCAATTGCAGCAGCCTCCTAATTGGCCTCTCTGTCTTTGGTCCCTTTCCTTCTCCAATTCATCCTCCCCGGCTGCCAGACTGATATTCCTAGAGCACAGGCCCGACCCTGTCAGGCCCCTGCTCGAGAAGCTCTGCCGGTTCATAATAGCCTCTTGGATCCAATGCAAACCTTTCTGTCCAGCCTGTAGAGCCCTTCACAGTTTGGCCCCAGCCTCTCTTTCTAGGCTTAGTGAATAGTATTCTCCTTTGCACATGCTATTTTCCAGCCAGATTGGCCTATTTGCATGACATTCCGCCTCCTGTCTTCGTGCCTTTCTAAGTCTGTCTCCTATGCCTAGAATACATTCCCTCCTCCCCTCTGCCTCTTTAAAATCCCCGGCTCCCTGCCAGGCTCGGCCCAAATGCCATTTCTCACACTAGGTTAATCCTGGTGTCCCCCAGTTACTAGTGCCCTCCTTCCTCTCAAAGTTACTTTGTGTCTATTTTCTATTGATTTCTCTATGTTTTTCTCTGATACCCACTTAATAAATGCTTAGTGAATGACTGGTCCCATTGATCACATACTGCTCAGAAGTTAATTATTTTTAAAATATAGTGGGGCAGGGGAGGGCATCGATTGGAGCCCCTGCCATGATGAATGTGTGGGGACAAGCTGGCAGGGGTCATCCCGTGGAGCATGCAGTGTCCCGGCCACTTCAGTGGACACAGGTTCTTTGGTCTCTTGTGCATCCAGAGGTTTCTGGTTTTTCCCCTTGTACTGCTCCCCTCCCCAGGCACCCTCATCCCCCCTTAAGGGAAGTTTATGTCTAAAAACTTTGGCTGTTGAGCAACAAAAGAAAACCGTTCGGTAGACTTGTAAAAGGAGGACAAGTGCTCTTATTCTCGTCTCTTCCCTAAGTGTGGTCTGGCACTGACATATCTCCTTGGAACATTCTATGGGGGCTCCTCACTTCTAGCTATGGTAGCTATGAGCACATGATCCCTCACAGTGCAGCCAGGGAGTGAGAAGATCTGCTGCTGAGGGCATCATCCCCATCCCGCCCCCCCTTGCCTTTCCTCTGCCCTCTCCCAACTCCCACTGTCCAGACTCCATCCGGGCTACCAGGGGAAGGAGTGACATGACTGCTTATGGGCTTGAATGTGATGGAATCAACAACTCTAATTCTTCCAGTGAGATGGAAAACCATCAGGCCAACTGTGTCCTAAGGTCCTCTAGGCCTGATTATACTCCTTATCTTTTTGTACTTCATTACACACACACACACACACACACACACACACACACACAGAGATACTACCATCTGAAGTTCTCATGTGCCCTAAGGAACCTGCCGTCTGCCCTGCTGCAGAATCCCCAGACCTCCCGTCCTTTCTGTCCGCTCTACATCCCCATGCTTTCATGTGTTGTCTGCTCCAGTTAGAGTGTGGACTCCTTGAGAGCAGGGACTGTTTTGCTTTTGTTCCGCAGTATCCCTGACACTTAGAGCAATGATTGAAACATAGTAAGCACTTAATAAATGACTTTTCACATTTATTCATTTTGTTCATGGCCGAGTATATGTATCTGTTTAGGCAAGCCCGTGGCTGGCCTTCAAACTTCTGACTTTCTTCTGTTTTGTGTTGCTTTTCATGAGCATAGGTGATCTGAAGATTGAGGTTCTTAACCTTGGAAGCAACCTTGTGAGTCTGAAAGATCAGACGCTCCTGAGTCTGGGACCTGGTTGCTCAACAGAAGGTAACTTCTAAAGCAGTTTCTTGGAGAGAAGGTAATGGTCAGGAGAACAAGTCAGAGCTGTGCCCTAGCTTGCCAGAAGATAGGGACCTCAAGTGATTTGTTTGGAAAATGAAGAACTGATGTGGAAGTGTCCAAGCTTTTAAGTAGCTATTCTTGTATACTTACGAGACTTCATTTTGTGATGGGAGAAATAAATAGTTGATCTATACCTGCTCTGTTTTGTACATTGGATCACTTTTGGGGAGACCTAAACCTAAGTTTTGCTTAGTGATTGCACCCAGAGTTCAGCTCTGGGGTGAAGGCATAATAAGCCAGCAACAACCAAAAAAAAAAAAAACCAAACCCAAAAAGACCAAACCTCCCAACTCTTTTTTGTAGACGCCAGGCTACCTCAAGACCGAATCTGGTCAGTGAGACCCCAGGACTGGATCTCCTCAGTGGAAGCAGGAGCCCTAGCCCTAGCCTCCTAGCCCATGGGTTGTTATGTATACATCATTCTAAGACAGAGAGGTAATTTCAAAATGATGGTTAATGGTTAGCATTAGAACAGCTCTCCAAGCTCACCTAGCTTAACCCATGTCTAACCATTGACCTTGTCTGCAACGACCTCCCAAAGCAGTCCTGAAGCATTCAGTGAGGGGAAATTGCCTCTCTCCTGAAGCAACCCCCTCCTCATTGGCTACTTTAATTGTTAAGGAAGTTTTCCCTCAAATCTGGTTGAGATCTGTTTCTCTACATTTTCTACCCATTGCTTCTAGTTCTACCAAAAAAAGGATCAGTTGAATGTCTCTTCCCCATGAGAAACATTCAAATTTAGAAAGAGCTACCATGTATCTCCACCCCCAGGTTTTCTTTTTTCCAAGCTAAATAAATAACATCCTCAGCTTCTTCAGCCAATCCTACAGCACCCTTCTCCAGTCCTTCAGAAGCTCTCCAGTTCATCAAAGTCCTACAACAAAATGTGGTGTGAATTAAAAGAACAACTCCAATGTGGTCTGCCTAGGGCAGAGTAGCGTGGGATTATCACCGCCCATGTCCTGGACACAGTGTCTCTCTTTACGCAGCCCAAGATTGCATTACTATTTTGTGTTTTTCACCGCTGGACTACATTGTGTATAACAGAGGCAGTCCATATTGAAGATGACACAAGTTTGAGTGCATTGAAGGATTAATTTTCAAGGTATCCATCCATAAGGGGAAAATAGCAAAAGATTTTTGAAAAAATTTTTAAAATTTTTTTTAAAAATCTGGAACTTTATTATTACCTAAAAGAGATAAAAGAGAGAATAATGAACCATCCATATGCCCATTTTCCCATTGGTTGGAAAACATTTAAATGAAAGCTGTCTATGTATATTTCAAGTATCATTGATGAAAATGCAAGAAGAGAATGGGCAAACTTTAAGAACAATATGCCAAAGCAGAACCCATCATTACAATCACAAAATTGACTGACAGATATTATCTGTTGATCATAATAAAGTACTTGATTCTGTAGAGCAAACTGTTGCCCTAAATGCTCTCCTCCAACAAGTTGTCTCCCATGCACATGTCAAAAACTGTGTAAGATTTTGTGCAGATGTAATCACAGAGATAAATTCGTTCAGTGACTTCATCATTATTTTAAAATACATTTTATTCATGTAATTTTTTTACATTACCAGAATTATTTTGAGGATCTCTCCCCATCTCTCTTTCAGAGTCATCCCGGATAACAAATACTATTTTTTTTAAAGAAAGGAGGAAGAAGAGGAAAACAAGCAGAAGAAATTGTCAAAAATAATTAAAACAAGACAAATATGAAATGTGCCACATCGGTGGCTTTCCTGCCTCTGCAAAGAGGAGGGTAGGAATTTCTTCTATTTCTTCTTTGGATCCAAGTTTGACCTTTTTAACTTTTCAACATGAACTTTTAATAGCTTTATTGTTGTCCTACTTACATTGTTGTTATCATTTTCTTGGCTCTGCTTACCTCACTCTGTATCAGTTCATATAGATCTTTTCCACGCTTCTCTGTATTCATCACACACATCATTTCCTACAGCACAGTAGTATTCCATTATATTCTTGTACCACAATTTGTTTAGCCCTTCCCTGACTGATGAGCATCTACTTCTGTTCCAGTTCTTTGCTATCATAACAAGTGCTGCTAGAAATGTTTTGATGGCTCTGGAGATGACTCTTTTATTATTAACACAGAACAAGGGATAAAATAGGGAGACGTGTTTGCCAAAGGTATTTTCCACTGTCATGGAGAAAGTCCAGAAAAGAGACTGAATTGGTGGAGTATTCCCTATAGAATATAGAGGTCCTCGTGATGTTCCTGTTTGCAGTTGACATTATGCTGATTGCTTTGAGTCCTAGAATATCATAATGCCTCCTAAATGAGATCCGTAATCACTGAAAAATTTGACTTAACTATTCACACAGGAAAAATCAAGTAGATGGATAATTTCCAACATTCAGACTAAAGATAAATAGCGCTCTCTCTCTCTCTCTCTCTCTCTCTCTCTCTCTCTCTCTCTCTCTCTCTCTCTCTCTCTCTCTCTATCTATATATATATATCTATATCTATCTATCTATCTATATATATATGCATGGTACCTGGCACATAGTAAGTGCTGAAAAAATATTTATTCACTGATTGACCAAAAGAGTTGGGGCATTTCTGGGGTCTGAACACAGGGAGAGGTGAGCACTGTGGCACTGTAGCAGTGATAAAGAGTATAAAGGATGGTAATGAAAAAAAAACTGCAGGACCAGAAAAAAGATAGGCTGGTCATCTAGCAATGATGAAGGATAACCACTACTCATCTCACAAGCCCTAATCTAATATATATATATATATATATATATATATATATATATATATATATATATATATATATATATATATGTATATATATATATATGAGAGACAGAGAGATGTGTATAGAAAGAGATAGAGACACAGAGATAGAAAGACAGAATCAGAGAGTCACAGAGAGAAAGAGAGGGAATGAGGGGGTAGAAAGAGGAAGAAGGGGTGAGAGAGACAAAGATGGAGGAGAGGGGGAGAGAGGGAGAAGGGAAAGATAGACGGAAAGACAAAAGCAGGTAACCATAGCAGAGTGGCTAAAGCCAGCCTTGGAGTCAGGAAGGACTGGGTTGAGTCCCCAAAACATACTGGATCTGTGACCCCAGGCAAGTCTAAGCACCTCAGGCAATTCTCTAAGATTATAAATGACTGAGAGTGAGAATGTGCTGATGGCATCAGTGAAGTGAATTTTCTCAGTGAGTTCTCTAAACAGATGAAATAACAGACTTCTCTATCTATAGCTAAAATAGACAACCCTCCCCTCAATCAGTCAATGAGCTGGGCCTTGATTTGAACAGGAAGAACAGAGTAGGCTGCATGGACTTTAGAAAACTGCAGTTCTTTCGTATGACTCCAAGCTTTCCCCTAAAACAAAGGTTCATCTCTGAGCACTGCTATTTTTTTGGTGATGTGTGGCTACAAGTCCTGTAACATCCCAGTCTCCAAAGAATTGCAATTTAGGATCACCCAGAGGGCAAGAAGAGGTACTTGGTGGGTGTGAGCAGGCTGCAACACATTATAAGCAAGGCGTTAGGCAAGAGAATCACAGAATTGGAGAGCTTGAAGGAACCTCCAACCCATACTCATACCTAGAAATCAGTCCCCAGTAGAATGTGGCCAACAAGTGGTCAGTCAGCTTCTACTTGAAGACATCCTCCCTGCCTTTGGGGATTGGGAGTAGGGGTGCTAGCTAGGTCTTGAACAGACAGGCACATCAGGGAGTAGGTGAGAGGCAAAGAGGAGGAAATAGTGGGGTTTGGGCTGTGGCCTGCTCCTCCCAAAGCCTCGTTTTAGGAGGGTTCCCAGGCCAACCATTTCTTCATTTCTTACCTTGCAACACTACTTTAAATTTCATCACGCCCCTGTGCTGGCTTTCTCTCCCCACCCCTTTTCAGTTTCTTTGTCCATTAGGTTGTAAGCTCTTTGAAGGAAGGGACTCCCTTTCTCTTTCATATTTGTATAACCAGCACTATGCATGGTGCCTGGCACATAGTAGGTGCTGAAAAAATATTTATTCACTGATTGACCAAAAGAGTTGGGGCATTTCTGGGGTCTGAGCACAGGGAGAGGTGAGCACTGTGGCACTGCAGCAGTGATAAACTGTATAAAGGATGGTAATGGAAAAAAAAACTGCAGGACCAGAAAAAAGATAGGCTGGTCATCTAGCAATGATGAAGGATAACCACTGCTCATCTCACAAGCCCTAAGGGCATCAGCCCCATGCCAAGGGAGCACCAGGAAGGCCCCCAGCATGTTGGGTAAAGTTGCTGTAGGATTACAGGGAGACAAAGACAAGAGTTACACAATGTAGGTATGCATGGACAGGGTGCAATCTGCATTGTTGGAGGGAATATGAGCATTGATAAGATCCTAGATCCAATTAGAATATTGACATGTATGTATCACCAAGAAAAAGGTGGTTAACTGGAGGGACCATTCTCCCTCAGTAGTTCCTGTGTCTAGTCTCCAAACCAAATCCTTCAGTAACTCTTAAGCTAGGTGTAGTGAAAGGGCAGAAGACTTGAGTCAGAAGACTTGAATTCAAATCCTTCCTTGAGAAGTGGGGGGCTATAGGTGCAGAATGAGGCAGACATACAATGCTAGACAGGGCCCAAGTCTTGAGTTGTTTTGCTTAACTGTTTTTCTTTGTTTTAAGGGAGGATTCCAGGATAGGGAAAGGGTAAGGGTAAGGGGGGGGGGCCATCATTGGGAGGGGAGAGTGTCATGAAAAAAGAAGAGACATCAGTAAAACATTTAATTAAAAAAAATGAACAATGTTTAAAAAACAACCAAGAAAACAAAATTAAAAAAAAAACCATCCCTTTCTTCCTTTAAAAGAATAAAAGTCAGATCCAAGGCAGGGTAAGAGGACTTCTCTCCACCTAGACATCTCTCACTCTCTTAAACTGAATACATTAAAAATTGAAATTCACCTTCCCTGCTAAGCCAACTGCCAGAAACTTCCATAATTTCAGCTCCTATTCCCTAGCTTTGTTCCTGCCCCCCACCATTTTACAGATTTTGAAAAAGAAAAACAACCGAGACCCAGATTGGAAAAAGTGACTTGTAAGAGATCACAACAAACTTTGTCAGAATCAGGACTAGAAACCAGGTCACAGACTGTTCTCAGAAAACACATGGAGTTCATATACTCCATCATCCCTGTTTCTTGAAGAGGAAACTGAGGCCCAGCATGGTGACCATAGATTTAGGACTGGAAGAGATCATCTGGCCTAGTGGTTTTCCAAGCATGTTGGGGGATCTCGGGGGTCCCTTTCAGGGGGGTTGATGTCAAAACTATTTTTATAATACTACTAAGATGGTTTAATTTCTAATGTGGCAAATATTGATAGATAAAACCCACATAAGCAAAAGCTCAATAATTTTTAGGACTGTCATTTCACAGAAGAAGAAAATAAGGTTAAGTGCGTTGCCCAAGGTCACACAGTACCTAGCAGGACTGGGCTTTGAGCTCAGGTCCTCTCATTCAGGACCCCATGCCCTTTCTTTCCTTCCTGCTGCTCAGGTCCAAACTCCTTGTCCGGGCACTTTCATTCCACAGGATGTAAGTTCCTTAGGGTCACGGACTGCTTCCTTTTTATCTCCCATTTCTGAAACTTGGAGCTGTGCCTGGCACAAAGTTAGCACCTAATAAATGCTGGTTGATTGTGTGCTTGATCATTTTTATCCTCCAGTAGTTCCAGTCTCATCATTCTCCTACATCATGCCAAACTGATCAACTCACTCTTTCCCAAATACATGGTCTATTTCCCACCCCCTCTCACACCCCTCTCCCATACATATACACTTTGCTCATGTCCTCCCCTCTCCTCCCCTCCCCTCCCTTCCCTTCCCCTCCCCCTCCTCCCCTCCCCTCCCATCCTCCCATCCTCCTCTCCTTCTTTCCTCCTCTCCTCTCCTCTCCTCTCCTCTCCTCTCCTCTCCTCTCCTCTCCTCTCCTCTCCTCTCCTCTCCTCTCCTCTCCTCTCCTCTCCTCTCCTCTCCTCTCCTCGCCTCGCCTCGCCTCGCCTCTCCTCTCCTCGCCTCGCCTCGCCTCTCCTCTCCTCGCCTCGCCTCGCCTCGCCTCTCCTCTCCCTTCCTCTCTTCCAGATGAAGGTTAGAGCTAGTCCTGGGTTGGGAATCTGGATCAGGGCAGTTTTTCTGGCCCCTACTTTAGGAAAGAGAAGCCCTTAACAGTGTGACACAGGAAAAAGAACACTGCATTTGAAGTCAGAGGACCTGAGCTTAAATTCTGACTCTGCTATTCTGTGACTTGGTGACTATGAGGATATGAGGAAGTAACTTAACCTTTCAGGTCCTTACTTTCCTCAGCTATGGAGTAAAGAGTGGACCTCAATAATCTCTTCTAGCCCATGGTGGTCCAATACTTCTCACCCTGAACGTGACTCAGTTGTCTTGGACTGTGCCTGGGAGTCCCAAGAGGTTAGCCTGTGGTCTTTCCAGGTTGGCACAGGGTTGAGTTGACCAAGCTGGCCCACTGTGGGTCTCAATGGCCCTGGGAAGAGCTTGCTGTCCCATTCATCCACCCACACTAACCTGCCTATTCAAGAGCACTGGAGTAAAAACCAGACTGGATTTCCCAGGCGATGGAGGAGTCAGGCGTGTAATTGGCCCGGAATGAAGCTGCCAGACGAAGTCCCAGGGTTGGGGCCCCAGCACAGAAGCTGTGTTAGTGGCCAGGTCGGCAACAACCAGTAAGGCATTCACTTACCCCTGAAGACATCAAGTGGGACAAGTACATAATGCTAATAATAGCCTAGCTCTTTCCCTATGCCTCCCCCATGAGACATCTGTGCTTCCATCTTGTCCCTGTATCAAACTATAAGATCTGAAAAGTCAGGGACTTTGCCTTATTTAAACTTAGTCTTTCCTTCAGTGCCTAGAACAAAGAAGCTGTTTCATAAAGTTGATGAAATGAATGAATGACCTATATACTTATATAGGTCCCTGTCCTCATCCCACTCTCTGTCTGCACCTGTGTCTTCACACTCTGTATCCTTGTCATATTGCCTGTTACAGTCCATCTCATACTCCCTATCTCTGCTCCCTTCACACTGTCTACCCCTGTGCCTGCTCCTGGCACTGACCCTCTCCATCACTATTACCCTCTCTGTCCTTGTCACACTCCCTACCTTGTCCTAATGGCCATGCTTTGTCTCCAGTCGGAGCCGAGATACACAAGAAGAAGCAGTCAACTCAAGAGTCAAGGCTTAGAGAGTCTGTGAGCCCCCTTTCCTCTCCAGCTACCCCCCTCCCCAGCACTGGTCCCTGGACAGCCAAGGTGAGGGCATGCTGCCACATTCTTAAGGAGAAATCACATCAAAAACAATTTCTTCTTCTAAAAATGTAGCAGTAACGGGTTCCAGATGTCAATTGTTATATAATGGGGTTTGTTTTAATAGTGTTGACTTCCAGATGTGCAGCCTGGAATCAAGGAGCCCATCCGTCTCCTGAGGGAACCAGCCAGAGTAGCCAAACCAGCGAGCCAGGAGCTCCCCTTGGGAGGGAAAGGCAGAAACAGAGACTCACACACAGATGGACAGAGGGAGATTCCAGTCTGCTAACACACTTGTCCTTATCTCTCTTTGGGCGCTTGGTTCATGCTTGCCTTTCGTGTTAGTCATTTTTTTCCATGGGTACATCCTTCCTCCAAAACTAGATTGTAAGTTTCTAGAGGGCAGGTACCATTTCTTAGATTGCTCTGCATCCCCTATAGTTCAGGGTTGCATACCTTGTACTATAATAAGATTTGGTAAGTGATTAGATAAGAGGGAATGAGGAGAGGTGAAGGGAGGGGAGGGGAGGGGAGGAGAGGGAAGTGTCTAAAATGATTCTGAGTTTGAGAACATGGATGACTGGAAGGATGGGTGACTGGCATCCTTGACAGACAAAGGTAAGTTAGGAAGAGGGCTAGATTGGGAAAAAGGGGAGGAAAGAAAATGAGAATGGATGCATGTGGAATCAGAGATTTCCAGAGCTGGAAAGGACCTTGGTCATCTAATCCAACATTCTTCCCAGTGTAGGAGTCTCTTTGTAACATCTCTGACAGATAGTGTCTCAGCCTCTGCTTGAACACCTCTAGGGACAGGGTGCTTATTACTCGATAAGGCAACATTGCTTCATTGGACAGTTCTGGCTATTACAAAGTTCTTTATATTAAACTGGATCTTGAGCCTTAATAACTACCACCCACTGTTCTTAATCCTTTCCACAGAAGTGACATAGAACAAGTCTGATCCCTCTTTCTGTTATACAGCATTAACTATTTGAAGACAAAGACCACATTCCTCCCTTAATCTTGTCTTCTCCCATTCTTTTAAGTGATTCTCCTCATGGCAAGCTCTCTAGACACCTCATCATCTGAGTCCCCTCACGATCTGGCTCTCCTTTCTCTGAGTACATTCCAGCTGGTTAATTTTCCTCCTAAAATGTGACATTCGTAACTGGACTTTGTGCTGTGAACCTGTGGTCTGATAGGTGGTCTGAACTAAGAGATCAGCAGACTGTCATTTCTCTTGCTTTGCACATTAGAATCCTTCTAAGACAGGCTAAGCTTACATTAGCTTGAGGAACAGCTGCATTATCCACTATTGGCTCATGTCCTTGGCCTCCTAATCTCTTCTCTCTGCACTCTCTCCCTTCATCAACTCGTCCCCTCTAATGACTTCAGTCTCCATACAGATGACTCCCCAGTCTACATCTCCAGTCCCAGTCACTCTCCAGGACTCCAGGCCTGTGTCCTCAAGTGCCTGCGGGTCACCTCCATTTATTTCCCATGTTTCATTTTTTCCAAAATTCAAACTAGCTTAACTAGTGCTCCCCCCAAAATGTCTGTCTCTGCTTTTGTTCCTAGTAAGCTCCTCACCTGGAATGTTTGTCCCCAACTCTCTGAACAGACAAAACCTACCCATCCATCCTTCGAGCTCAAAGCCCAGATTTTCCCATGAGGCCTTCTCAACTGCTCTGGCTCATCTTGATCTCCTCTTCTCTGAACTCTTTAGCACTTATCAGTTGTACCACACACTTTAGCACTTAATTACGTATTCCATTTTCACACACTTTGATTACCTCTGTCATCAATTTTTTTTGTTAGGGTCTGAACAAAACTGGAAATCCTTATCAATTGCATTGATAGGCTCCCAATGTGCAAAACAAAAACAATGATGGTCTTAGTGTCTTCTTGGTTGTTCAGACTACCCTCAGATCACAAGTTGAGGTTCTCCAGGTGTTTCTTTTTGCTGATTACACTCTGTTGATTGCATTCAGCCCAGAATACTACAGGATCTTATCAATAAGGTCATAGTCACTCCAAAGGAATAAGCTTAATTAATCATACTAGAAAAATAAAAGTGGATGAAAAATATGCACTGTTCATGCCTCAACAACACATAGTTGGATGGGCAGACTATACTGAACTGAGTCAAGAATTGAGGAGCAGATCAGGCTGGGTTGCATTGTGGCAATAAATAAACAGCTTGTGTGCTTCACTGGTATCTATAACATATCAAAAAAAGCCAGAGGAAGGCCCTGACACCTTGGGTAAGTCTTCTATGAATGATTTGTAGAAAGTCATGGACAAGAATTACACAGAGTGAGAAGATGTGGAAGGGATGCCATATGTAGGAGGGGCTAATACATATTTTCAATTCAAAGAGCACTTATCAAGCAATTATTCCATATATTGGAGATATGAAGATGAAAAGGAGAGAGTCCTTGACCTTAAGAAGCACACATTCCACTAGGGGGAAACAATATGTATAGACATACATACATACATACATACATACAAACATATGCATGTATGTGTCTCACTTTTAAGTTTTGCAGAGCACTTTAGATATGTTATCTCAATATACAGATAAAATAGTTGGGGAGGGATGTAAAACACTACTGACTAGAGGAATCAGAAAAGGCTTGAAGGGCAGGTAGATGGCACAGGGGGATAGAGCACCAGGTCTGGAGTAGGAAAATGAGTCTTCTTGAGTTCAAATCCAGAGTCAGAAACTTACTAGCCTTGTGACCCTGGACAAGTCACTTGACTTTGGTTGCCTCCATTTCCTCAACTGTAAAATGAGCTGGAAAAGGAAATGGCAAAACACTGCAATATTTCTGCCAAGAAAACTCCAAATGGGGTCACCAAGAGTTGGACATGACTCAAACTACCAAACAACAGCAGGAGTTGGAACCTGAATTGGGCCTTGAAGAAAAGCTATAGATTCCAAGAGGAGAGAGAGTCTTTCAGACATGAGGGGCAGCAAGGAAGCGTGAGAAGGAATGTCATGGATGGGGAAGAGAAAATGGGGCAGTTTGGTTGTGAAGGCCACAAGTGAGGGATTGAAATCCACGTGTAAGGAGCTGCAAGGTTGGCTGGAATATAGAAGGGATAAGCAGAAAGGAATGTGAATGCACTCCAGAAAGACAGCATGGAACTAGATTTTGAAGGGATTTAATTGCTTAATGAACAGTTTACATTTTATTCTAGAGACAATAGGAAGCCAATGAAACTTCTTGAATAGGAAAGCGACACAGCTGTGTTTTAGGAATCTCAGTATGACAACTGTGTGGAAGATGGGCCTGAGAGGGAAGGTCATGGCCACGAAGGACCAATCAGGAAGTTTAGTGATAGTCCAGGTGAGAGGTGACAAGAGCCTGAGCAAAGGTGATGGTTGCATAAGTGAAATGGAACAAATGAGAGGACTGCTACCAAGGCAGAGCCAACGAGGTTGGACAATTGATTGGCTATGAAGGATGAGGGAGAGAGAAGACTCTAGAATTACTCTGACTTTGCAAACCTGGTTGATTGGGAGGATGGCAATATCCTTAACCGAAATGGGAGGATTCGAGAGAGGGAAGGTTTGGGGAGGACATAATGTTTTGCCTCTTGGATGCTGCATTTGAGATGGTCATAGGATATCTAAATGGAGATATCTAACAGATGGTTGGTAACATTGGGCTGGATTTCAGGAGAAAAACAAAGATCGGATATAGGGAGTCATCTGCATAGAGATGATGGTTGAATACAAGGGATCTTATAAGATTACTGAGAGAGAGAATGTATAAAGAGAAGAGGAAAGAACCCAGGACTGAAACCTGGGGTTCTTTATGGAATTCAGAGATGAAGATCTAGCAAAGGACAATGAAAAGGAAAGATTGGGCAGGTGGGAAAAGACCAGTGTCAGAACAATCCTGTGTTCATCCTTCATTTTCAAAGAAGACCATGACATCAGAGACATGATGACATGACTTGCACTTGACTTTGTTCTGAGTGAGGGACAGCTGTGCAGGTCATGAACCTCACTCCTCCTGGGTCATCTGGTGACAGGAAGGAGAGAATGAATATCCAAGAGGAGGGGGTGCTAACAGTGTCCAACCCTGCATAGAGGACAAAATTTAAGTTAAGTGATTTATCCGTGGTCATTCAGTTGGTAGATGAGCATTCAAAGTATGATTCAAAGCCCAGTTTTCCTGAATCTAGCAAGCTATTTACTATCCAAGGCTGCCCTGTATCTTGGAACTTAATGAGATACAGCACCTGCTCATTTAAGTTATTTAAGACTCTAATGTTTACTGTAAGTAAAAGAAAGAGAAAAGGAGAGAGAGAAAGAAGAAAAGAAAGAGAAAGAGAAAATGAGATAAAGGAAGGAAAGAATGGAGAGAGGTACAAGTTTTGCTTAGATATCTTCTGGGCTCCCTCTTGACTCTGACAGTCCAAGCATCTATTATTTATTTGCACACACATATACAGATACAAGGACAGGCAGATTTGTCCAACTCTTCATGACACCATTTGGGGCTTTCTTTGCAAAGATGCTGGAGTGGTTTGCCATTTCCTTTCCAGTGCGTTTTACAGATAAGGAAACTGAGGCAAACTAGGCTAAGTGACTTGCCCAGGTTAGCTTTACACAAGACACTGATTCACTTTGCAGGAAAAGGGATGAATAGATCAAGTGTGAACCCCTTATAAAAGCTGAGGGCAAAACAGTAAGGCAGAACTTAGAGAAGAAACATGTCCAAAGGGCTGAGCCAGCATGACCCAAGGGAAGGGAAAGAAGTCTCAGCAAATCCAGATGAAAGGATAATAATGTCCGTTGCTCTCAAATATCAAGATCTTTTAAAAAAATTATCATTTACAGAACCATTAACAAAAACAAATAATTAAATTAAGCATTCAAAATAAGCTATAAAACATGGCATAAAATCCATGGCATTTAATGAAATAGAACCAAATCAATGAATGAATAACAAGGGGATAAAAAATCCTTTTGTTCTGTGTCCCTTTCCAGGTCTGTCTTAAGCTCCACCTTTTTTCTCTTTTCTTTCTTTCCTTGCTTATTCCTTTGCATCTTCCTTCCTCCCTCCTTTCTTCCTTCCTTTACCTCTTCCTCCCATCCTTCCTCTCTTCCTTTTTTCTTCCCTCTCTTGAGACAAGGGACTTAAGATGTCATTGAGTGTGTTTATACAGCTCATTGAACACAATCATCATATAAAGTTTAGTGCACAGGCCATGACGGAGCTCAGTCTGGGACCCTGATGTGGGCTCAGTGTTGGTCAGGTTTATGGGGTCAGTCTGATACCCAGGCTAGGGCTCTGTCTCTCTCCCTGCCAGTTCCCATGCTCTCCTCCTGGAACCTCAAGCCAAGCAGTAAGGGTTCTTTAACCAAGGATCTAAATAGTAAATTCCTCCTGGGATCTAGCTCCAGATAGACAAGTTTCTTTGTGGGGGAGTTTCTTCGCTTTTTTTTTTTAACCAATGAAAACTTTTTTCTCAATGATTCTTCCCGTAGGCTGGGAACTGAATTATCAAATTTATGGCTAAAATGTTGCTGTCTCAGTAAGGGTGCCTGTAAATATGTATTCTTTCCGCGTCATCTGGAAGATCTCTGTTCTATGTCCTCAAATGTCTTATGTGTTTTGACCTACCTCAAGATTTTTTGTAAATGTTTGTGTAAGCAGTGCTTAAATAGTAATAAGATAGTAAGTTTAGAGCCAGAAGGGACTTAAGATACCACTGAGTCCTGTCTCCTTAGTTTATAGATAAAGAAACCGAGGCCCAGAAAGGTTGAGTGATTGTCTAAGCCTAGATAGAAAGCAGAAGAGCTAAGGGGTCTTGGTAGATAGAAGTGGTTCCTTGGCCAGCTACCATTAGGTGACCTGGGCTTTGGAGGTGTGTAGGCTTTCCTCAAGCATGGTTAGAAGGCTCTTAAAACATTTTGGTGCAGATCCCAGTCAAAAACATAAATGGGATCCCAGAATTATAGATGTAGAACTGGAAAGAATCTTGGAGTTCACAGAGTCCAATCCCCTTATTTTACATATGAAGAAACTGAGGTGCAAAGAAGTTAAGGGCCTTTAGCCAAGTCATATAAAAGCAGAGCAAGGAGGTGATCCCAGAGCCCTTGAGTCCTAAGCCAACAGCTTTTCCACTGCACCATGTTGCTTTTTCTGTAATATGGTTTTCGTACTGATTACATGACCCAGGAGAGCATCTTCACTCACACTCTGGGAGAGAAGAGATAAAGGGCAGGGAGGTGGAGTCAGCTTTGGGGAACTGGCTGATTAATGCTGAAGCTCAGGATAATTTGTAAGGATGGGCCAGAGAATCACAAACAGAAGACAAACTCAGTCGTGTTTGAGTCCGTGTGTTACTATTCAGAAAGAACTTAGCAGGAATAGTATTTGGCCCGGACTTTGTCTGAGGCTGTGGCTGTAGCTAGTCAGGGCCCAGGGCTGGGTCTATGGCTGGGGTCAGGCCTTGGGCCTCTGGCTATGGCCAGGCTCAGATCTCAGGACTTTGACTGTGGCCAGGGTTGAAGCTTAGAGGTTAGGGCTAGAGCTCAGTATAGGACCCTGGTGAGGGCTCAGCATTGGTCAGGTTTACAGGGTCAGTCTGATACCTAGGCTAGGGTTCTGTCTCTGTCCCTGTCAGTTCTCATTCTCTCCCCCTGGAGCCTCAAGTCAAGTAGGCTGGCTGAGGAAGGGGAGTTGGGGCCTGGTGGGGGGGGGTGGAGAACAGCTTGGATCTCATTCAGCTTGGTGAAGAAGGAATGAAGGAGGGGTGTGGGGGGCCGCCCAGGGCTGGCGCCTGCTGTGCCTCTCTCTGGGCCGTCATCCTGGGAGAGAGGCTCCAGCTGCTGTGGGGCCTGGCACAGACAAAGGACCTTTCTTTCCCTGCACGTGGCCAGGTTCGATTTTTTCTTGGGATCCAAAAGCTCTCATGAAAGGATCCAGTTCTAGGCCAGACTGGCCCTGGCGAAGCAGTGCTGAGGCTGGTGAATTGTGCTCAGGAGAGCTAGGGTGGGAGTGGGGGCAGGGGCAAGGCATCCAGGCATGCTTCCTGCTTTTTGGATCAGACCCAGCGTTCCTTTGTGTGTGTCTGCACACGCACATGCTCCGGCAAAAGCATTATGTGCCCATTTGTATGTATATCCACACATATATGCACACCAAGTGCAATGTTCTTCATGTGTGTGCAGTGTGTATGGAGATTAGGGAAATTACACTGCTCCCCACCCCTTCACCTCAAATTCAGTTGAGGGAAAAGGCTGGGACAAAGGGTGGCTTTGAGTATGGAAGTAAGGCACTGCCTATATTGTCTTGGCAACTTGGCAAGAAACTCCTAGTTTACACTGATGTTAAATATATTCTATTAAAACAAATTTTTCTCTTTGGTTTTCCTCCTCTTTCCCTGGGGCCCTGGATAACTGAGAAGTTCTGGTCCCCTGGTTGGAGTAGAGCGGAATGAGCCAAGGGAAATTGTCCTGATTAGTCATAAACGAAGCAGGATTCCACATGTCTATACATGTCTCTGTGTTTACTTGTGTGTCTATATTCATTCATTATTTCAAAAAATATTTATTGCCTTTGTTAAATTTATTTTTTTGATTGTCAAGCCTCTATTTTTTTCTCTCTCCAACCTCCCCTCCTCCAACTAGAAAAAAACAAACAAAGAAAGCCAAAAAAAAGAGACAACATCCTTGTAACCAAAAAATCATAGTCAAGTGAAACAAGTTCCCATATTGGCCACGTCCAATAATGCATGTCTCATGGATATTACCATTCCATCACCTGTCAAGATTTGTGCAACACCCTTCATTTGTCATTACTCCCCGGAATCATAATAGGTCATTGCATGGATCCTAAATCTTAATTCTTAAGATTCTTAAGTCTTCCAAAATTATTCATCTTTGCAATTCAGCAAACATTTATCAAGCACCTGCTATGTGTTGGGTGCTGGGGCAGATGTAGAGTTTATATAAGATACACTCCCTTTCCCCACGGAGCTTATAGGAGAGGACACATGAGCACAAATCATTTTTATACATATCTTTGTATGATTAGAATATTTGAGAAGTACACAACAGGGCTATGTGAGATCTGAGAGGAAAGGTTACATGACCTAAAGGGGTTCAGGGAAAGTTCCCTAGAGGAGAGTGGTCTTTGAAGTGAATGTTAAAAAACAGGTAGGAATTCAGTAAGCAAATAATATATAGGGGTCTGATTGTCTGGGCAGCTAGGTGGCACCATGGTGCACAGAGCACCAGGCATGGGGTCAGGGAGGCTCATCTTCCTGAGTTCAAATTCAATTCAAATTCAGACATTTACTAGTTGTGTGACTCTGGGCAAGTCACTTAACTCTATTTGCTCCAGTTTCCTCATTCGTAAAATGAGCTGGAGAAGGAAATGGCAAACCACTTCAGCATCTTTGCCAAGAAAATCCCAAATGGGGTCATGAAGAGTTGGACACGACTGAAATGAACACATAAAAACAACAAATCTGTCGGTCTCTGTATCTGTGTATGTGTGTGCAAATACTAGACCCCCGAACTGTCAGAGTCAAGAAGGATCCCAGAAGATATCTAACGCAAAACTTGTACCTCAGCAGGAATCCTTCCCACAGTTTCCCTGATAGGTGGTTACACGTGTGGGCATTGTTGGTCTGAGTATCTGTGAGTGTGTTTATACAGCTCATTCAACACAATCACTTAATGTTCTGTGCACAGGCCATGGTCAGAAGGTGTACTTTACAAGAATCAGCCTCACCAGGCTCCAGGTGCCATGGCCACCCTGAAAGCTCCTGAGTGTCCACCATGGGGACAAATCTGCTCCCCAGCCTCCCAGAATCCTCCTCAGTGATGATTGCAAAGTCAGGGTTTTGAGTACAATGAAGACTCTTTGGTTTCTGATGTGGAGGATAACACTGAAGGAAAAACCCCATGTGTGAAATGTTTTCTTTTATGCTTTGTTCAAAAGTACACGTCAACAGGGAGAAGGTCCAGTCCTCATAAGAAAACCCCTTACAAAGAAGCATTTTGAAAGTTTAGTCATTGAAAGCAAAAGTTAGTTTGACCAAGACTTTCATTATCCATTAGCCAGCAACTGAGAAGGAAAAAAGGAAGGGAGCCACGTCAGCAGTCCCTATGTTACTGTGGGAAATGTTGCATGTGACTGTGGCTTCCATGCTGTCTTTGGGGCATTCATTCAGTTTTTGACTCATAATGTAAAGTGAAAAAACCAATCAAACAAACACTAGCTTTGAAATAAGAGGACTTGGGTTTCAATCTCAGATTGGCCATTCCCCTCCCATTCTCCTCCTTTCCTTTCCCTCCCTCCTCTTCCCTTCACTTCCCCTGCTTTCTCTTCCCCTCCTTTCCCCTTCCCTCCCCTCCCCTCATTTACTCTCTCCTCCCCTCTCCTCTCCTTCCTTCCCTTTAGTAAACCCTCTATAAAATGAAGATTGAGACTTATGGCCTCTGAGGTCCCTTCTTACTCCATGTTTGTGATCCAATGATATCTCCCACTCTGTATTATATGTTTTAGTGAATTAGTGTGGCAAAAACAAAAAGCCTAAATTCATCAGGTGATCAATACTCTATTGCTAAGCTTTGTGTTACATTTTTGTAGGGCTTGTGCTTGAGTTGAAATCTTTCCCTGCTAGGGAGGATCTGCCTGAACTTACACTTTACTAACATAGTCTTTGAGCATCCAAAGTCATCTCCATATCATTGGGAACCATCTGAGAAAAACTTCAGTGGAAACATAAGGATGATGGCGATGGTGTTGGTGATAGCAGTGATGAGGGTGTTGGTGATAGCGGTGATGAGGGTGTTGGTGATAGCGGTGATGAGGGTGTTGGTGATAGCGGTGATGAGGGTGTTGGTGATAGCGGTGATGAGGGTGTTGGTGATAGCGGTGATGAGGGTGGTGATGGTGATGATCTGCTTCAGGGAGGTGGCCACCTTGCTAAGAAAGTCATGGAAACACTGAGGGTTAAGACGATGACAGCATTTTTAGTGTGGGCATCATAGTCAAGAGTTATTTGAAATGCTCTTTGGATGCATTGACTTGACAAAACTTCTCCTTTCTTCTTATTTGTTTAAAAAAATTTTCTTTGTTATAAGGGATGTCTCTCTGGGAGGGAAACAAGTGATATAAAAACAAAAGATATCAGTAGAATTGATTTTACATGATAAAAGAAATGCTATTGGGAATAGAATAAGGGTCACACAAGTAGTCAGTTAATTATATTTCATAATGAAACTTATTTTTCCCTTGTGGCACAGTGGATAAAGGGCTGGACCTAGACTTAGGAAGACAAAAGTTCAAATCTAGTGTTGGACACTTGCTAGACTTATGACCATGGGCAAGTCACTTAACCTCTGTCTGCCTCAATTTCCTCAATTGCAAAATGGGGATAATAATAGCATACCTCAGGGTTGATGTGCAGATCAAATAAGATACTGACTTTAGCACAGTGGCATATAGTAGATGCTTAATAAATGCCTGTTTCCTTCCCTTTGCCTTCAGCATCCTCGTCTGTAAAATGGGAATAGTAACCCCTACCTCTCAGGGTTGTTGTGAGGATGAAATGAAATAATATTGATAAAGTATTTTGCAAACTTTGTAGAGCCACATAAATGCTAGCTATTATTGGTTTAAGATTACTTGAACTTCATAGTACTTTTTTTGTGCTGATTTCAAACATGGTTTCCTATTTTGTCATTTGCCCATTGTCATTACAGGAATGACCATTTTCGATCCTTTTAAAAGAAAAATTTATTAAACAAAATTGTGTTCATTTAATTCAACTCTAGCTTCCGATATAGCTTCTGACATGCCACTGATGGGTAGCTTCTGACAATTTCCTGGTACATTTCGCCTCTGCAGCATCAGTCCTCAGCATCCAGTGGTACTTTAGCCAGTCTTCTGGGGCTCTCCTTACTCTGCTATGGTGGAGATTTCTTGATGCATGTATTCTCCATGCTCATTACTGATTGCAGTAGGCTGTCTGGGAAGAAGTCCAAATGTGAATCCCAGAAATGTATTTTGAATGACATATTGCTTCCATAATTCTTTAGGCTTTGAGGAGATCATTGACAATTTCTTGGTAATTTTCTGCTTTATAGTTTCACAAAAAGGTTTTGGTCACTCTTTAAGACGATTTCCATGCAGTTCCTTCAACTTCATTCAAATGTTTTTCAAAATGTTCTTATTTCACAGAGAAGCAAAGCTTGAGCTGAAATACCAAGAGGCAATTGGGTGGTGCAGAAGATGGAGTAGGGTAGTCAGGAAGACCACAGTTGAATTCTTCCTCAGACATTTATTAGCTATGTGACCTTGGGCAAGTCACTCAACCTCTCTGAGTCTCAGTTTCCTTGTCTGTGGAGTAAAGGTATTGGACTCAATTATTCTCTAAGATTTCTTTTCAATTTGAAATTCATTTTTAAGAAATCTGTATGGTAGAGAAATTCAGGGCATCCTAGATAATCCTCTTTTTCTGATTTCTGGATATTGGAATGTTCATGTTTGTAAAATTCATGGTAAAAATAAAATAAAAAAACCCCAAATTTTTATCTTTTATACTTCTCTTATTCAAGGGCCCACACAAATATTCCATGTTTTTAGCTTCACTGATTCTTAGAGATTTATTTTTCAGATAAAGAAAACTGACATCATTTCAATCCATCACCTCAACAAAATTTTTCATTAAATTAAGTGTAATGTGCAAATGTGATAAGTCAGTTGTTGTTTACCTAATTTTTCTTTCTTAGCTTCAGTGCATTCTTTTGAGAATAATATTTTATAAAAATATAATGTCTTTTTCTGTTGTCCCATTTACAATAAAGCAGCAGTGTTTGGTTTACTAAAGTAATTCCCTAGTAAAACAACAATCTTCTTCAGATTGCCACACATGTGTCAAGCATACTTTTCATATTTAACTCTTCTCAAGATAAGTTTCACAGTTTAACATGTTCTGGTGCCTTCTTGAAGATTCCATCCTTTTAGCGTAGAGGTAGGTTAAAAGTTCAGCATGATTTAGTTAAGTTTAGTTAAGATCAGCAACAAGGTGATTTAGATCTACTTGAGTTATTTTTTTGAATTTATTTTTCTAGATTTAACTTTTTTTCAATCAATCTTGCTTTCTCTCCCTCCTCCCTCCCTCTTCTCCCCACCCACATTGAGAAAGGGAAAAAACCCCACCTATTATAAATATGTATAGTTGGAAGGGATCCCAAATTGACCATTAAAAAAATTAATCCCCAAATCTCCATCTGCTCTGAGTCTATCATCTCTCTATCCAGAGATGGGTTCCATCATGAGTCCTCTTGAGTCATAGTTGGTCATTTCATTGAAACAGAATTCCTAAGTCTTTCAAAGTTCTTTGTCTTTGTAATACTTTTCTTACTAGGGGCAGCTAGATGGTGCAGTGGATAGAGCACCATTGCAGGAGTCAGGAGGACCTGAGTTCAAATCTCACCTCAAACACTTGACACTCACTAGCTGTATGACCTTGGGCAACTCACTTAACCCCAATTGTCTCATCCTGGGTCATCTCCAGTCATCCTGATGAATATCTGGCCACCGAATTCAGATGGCTCTGGAGGAGAGGTGAGGCTGGTGACCCGCACAGCCCTCCATCACTCAAAACAAAGTCAAGTGCAAATCATGTCATTATTTCTCTGATGGCATGGTCTCCTTTGGCAATGAAGGACGAACACACACACACTTTTCTTTCTATATAAATTGTTCTTCTGGTTCTGATCACTTCCCTCTACACTAGTTCGTACCAGTCTTTCCAGGATTCTATAAAGATGCTCCCTTCGTCATTTCTTATATTTAAATAGTATTCCAGCATATTTGTTCCTCAGAACTTATTTAGTCATTCACCAATTGATGGGCACACCTTTTTGCCACTACATAAAGAGCTGCTACAGAAATATTTGTACACATGGGTCCTTCCCATCTTTCTTTCGATCTCTTTGAAGGTATAGATCAAGTAGCAATATCACTGGGTCAAGGATATTCTGCTTGAGTTATCAAATGAGGATCTGAGGATGGAAAACTCACTGCAGGTGAGGAAATGAATACTTTGCTGTTCTCCTACCTTATGCCAAGTCTCATGGGTGCAAATTAAATCATTAAGTTCATTTTTTTAAAATCTCAAATCCAAGTTTAGGTAATTTTGGTGAAAGTAGATCTTTACTGTATAAAATAGATCTTTTAGCTGATGGATAGTGTACATTATGGTTACATGTAGGGGAAGCTAAGTGGCTCAGTGTATAGAAGGCTGGGCCTGGAGTCAGGAAGACCTGAGTTCAAATGCAGCCTCAGACTCTAGCTGTATGAATGTCCTGGGTGAGTCATTTAACCTCTGTTTGCCTCAGTTTCCTCATCTGGAAAATGAGGATAATAACAGTACTTAACTCCTAGGGTTGTTGTAAGGATCAAATGAAATCATATTTGTAAAATGTCTAGCACCGCATCTGGGACGTAATAAGAACCATGTAAATGTGAGCGATCACGTTAGCTATTAATTCCTGCTATGCTTGCTAAGCCAAGATAGCAATCCATTGAATTGCCTTCTTGTTCTCTCCAAATAATACGAACTGCAAACAGCATGGCTGAGATCCATGAACCAAACCATTCAGTATTCCAACACAAATGATAATGCAGAAGGGAGGGCCCCAAATTTTATCCTAGATGGACATTTTGCAACCAAATAGAATTCATATGCTTTCCTTACTAGAAGAGGGAAATCTAGTCCGTATGACTTAAAAGTTAGCTCACTGCATACATAACAAAAACGACTCAGATGACTGACACACTGATGAGTTGTACTGAGAATTTAAATAATATATACCAACATGTACAAAGGTTAAACAATGGAAAAAAAGAGAATTTGGAAACAGTAATGATTTTTACCAAGTGATGCCTGGCTGGTCTGCCTGAGAGTTTCATGCAGGACCAAGTGTATGTTAATGTGTTCTGGCCTGCTCTGCCAAGCAACACCTAAGCAAGACTCCACACAACATAGAAAAAAGAGTCAACCAGTGACCTCTCTTACCACTCCCATTTCCCTGCCCCCCCCAATCAAACTAGGACTGTATTATTATCTCATATCATATAGTTTATATTTTTAAAAATCATAGCACTAAATGAGGGTAGATGACAGAGAAATTACATTTGTCTTTTTAAATTCACAATCAAAAATACATATTAATTTATAGCAAAGAATAAAACCTTGAAGAAAGCAAAGCTTGGCAGCTCTGAAGGCAATGTATAGGCTTTCTTGAAATGGCAATTTATTGTTCTGTATTGAATCCTATCTTATATTCTGCTGTGTATGTGGCCAATTTTTTTTCTCATTTTGTATTTAAGTTTAAAATAAATTTTAAAATTTATAAAAAAATACATGTGAATTTATTTCCTAAAAAAATTCCATGTGAAAAAATACATATTAAACCCTTATAAGCAGTTAATAAATGACTTAATTGACATTTGAGAAGATTTGTTGTAGTATGTTAGGTGTTTTGTTTTCTTTTGAATCTTGTTCTCTATGTTATTTCTATGTTATTTATCTTTTATAGATATTCCTCTAAGGTCTCAGTTGATCCCACATCTCATGGTGAAGGTCACCCTTCATTCTTGGGTGGCTAAGTTTAGAGAAGCTTAATATCACATCTGCCATAGGAACCCCTGCAGACCTTCTACCCAGTCATGGATAGTCCGTGTCAACAGAAGTGGTTCACTTCTGTTTTGAAATTGTGAATCACAATTCTGAAATTGTGATTGCCTGTTAACAGCACATATACTAACAAGTCTCTTGATATTTCAAGCAACTAAGTATGAAGAAAAACTTCATTATCATATTGTTATTAAAATGAAAAATATAATTTTAATATAAACAACTTATTAAAGGGTAAAAGTCTGTGTGACTATACTGAAGCACCATTTATCTATACCTGCAGTTTCTCCTTTCTGATCTTCAGTGTCTGTCTCTGTAAAATGAGAATATTGGACTACATGACCTCGAAGATCTCTTCCATCTTGAAATCTGTCATCCTATGAAACTGTAATTTAACTTAGAAGCTCTCACAGAGTTCATAGGCTAGTAAGGACATAAAATAGAAACAGAGATAAATACACAGTAGTGGAGCCCAGGTATTGTTATTCCCTGCTAACGACACCCCCCAAAATAAACAAAACAACTAAAAATACACTTTGTATAAGGAGTGGGTAATTGTTCTGACACTGGTAATATTTCTTTAACAAGGCATAAATTTCCTTGGATAAGGCTAATTCCTTGATGAGGTGTGAATTCCAGAGGGACACCATAAGGAAGAAGAATAATTAATAGTCAACAACAGAGAGTAAGACAGAAAACCAGAGCCAATGGATATGGTGTTTTGAGGGATTCCCTCAACAGGCAGACCAAGGGGCAGAGCTCCTGGACCATGTAGGGTCAATGACAAAAATCATCAAGGGACAGAGCCATGGAGGACCAGGGTCAAACCTTGTTCTTCATTGGTTCTATGGATGACAGGCATTGTGCAGCTTCAAGGAAGGCCTGGATTCTCCAACAATGCCAAACATGGTCTCTTTTGGGGAGCCTCAACCTCAGGGCAGAATGCTAAGTCTGAAGGTCCCTGGGAGGTGGAGGCCCATTTGGAGGGGAAAGGATAGCTGCCTTGACTGTTTATGGGCTCAAGTTCAAGCCTACAAAAGTGAGTTGTTCTCAAGTTAGTCAAAGTCTCTTCTATGTCTGATGTATTGTTAGCCTAAGTGGTTATGTGGGACTTGAGGGCATTTTCCTAGCCAGAGCCAGACCTGGGATGGGGTGGGAGGGGGGCAATACATAAAAAGGAGATACTGAGTGAGAAATCCCATCTGTGCAAGCCCTGAGTTTTGGTTCTTGGCCACAAATAATATACAGTGCTACATGGTAAGTACATTAGAGAGGTGCAATGTGAAATCCAGGGGGAAGGGTTCAAGGAGCTGCAGGATCTTTGTCTCTGGGCCAGGTTTCTGCCCAAGTCCTGACCTGGGGAGTAGGGCTGGGCAGGACAAACAGGACCCAGGGACAAGAAAAAGTGCCTAAGATCTGATGGTGGAGAGAAGCATTTACCAAGAAGGTTTCTTAGCCCCTAGGCAGAGGCTGAGAGGTATTCCAAATTCTCCACAAAGGTTCCGGCTCCTTTCCTGGGCTCCCTCCCTGCCCTCTGAGGTCTGAGTGTAAGCAGGGAAATTCCACGCCCGCCTCCGACCAGGAAACCAGGCAGCTGACTGCTCCCTGGGTCTGGCCCACTCTCTCTGGATTTTTTCCAGGGGGCCCTAGTTTCTTCCTCCTTGTCCTCCTCCTGGGAAAACTGGGTGGTTGGGGGAGGGAGGATGGGCTTAATAAAGTCATAGAATATCGGAGCTGTCAGAGGTAATGGGACCTTAGAGATGGATCCTCAACTCTTTACTTTACAAATGGGGAAACTGAGGCCCAGAGAAAGGAAGGGACTGGCTTAAGGATGTACCAGCAATTTGGTGTCAGAGACAGAATAGAAGCCCTCCTCCAGGCAAAGGGCTTAGGCTCCAGGTGCAAGGTTATTTGGAGTCATTCGATTAATATGCAATACATGCTGTTCCCTGAGGCCTCTTTAGCCCAGAGGACGTGGTGGAGGAGGGAGTTAGGGGTGGGAGTGAAAAAACTTGACATTTTAACGAATGGTTAGGTAGGTGTGTATTCAGACCTCTTGTTCTTTGCTCCAATCCAAGCCCAGGTGACCCCTCTCTTCCTCCTGGTCTATGACAAGCTCCTTTCCCGCACCTGAAATGATCACCTAGGCTGCCAAATGGGATTGGGGGGAGGTAGAATTTGGGCAAGGCCTTTGTAGTCCTGGTGTCTGACAAAAGAGCTGACCCACATGAATTCAAGCTGGTTCTCTGCCTCCTTAGCCAGAATTGGTGGCTTACCTAGGGGTTAAAATTACAAAAACAGCAAGGGAGAGGGTCAAGTCAAGATGAGAAGGCCAAGCCTAGACCCCAGGGTCATGGGGATGAGCAAAGATGGATCAGGACAGACCTGGACACCAAGGCTGGTGCTGTGTGTAGTATGTAGAGCAGTCAAGTCAGCAAGACTTTCTTAAGTGCTTACATTACACTAAGTTCTGCGGGAACAAAGAAAGGCAAAAACCCTGGCAAAAACAAAAACGCAGGCCCTGCCTTTAAGGAACTCACATTCAAATGTGGAAGACAACACATGTACAAGATCTATACAGAAGGAATTGGAAACAATAGAGGCAAGGCATTAGGATTAAGGATTAGGAAAGTCTTCCTGTAGAAGAGATTTTAGTGGGCACTTGAAGGAAGTCGGGGAAGCCATAAGGTGGAGATGAGGAGTGAGAGCATTCCAGGCACAGAGGACAGTGGGGAAAGCACCCGGAGTCAGGAGATGGAGCATCTTGTGTGAGGAATAGACAGG
Source organism: Bettongia penicillata ogilbyi (assembly GCA_023548195.1). Taxonomy (NCBI): domain Eukaryota; kingdom Metazoa; phylum Chordata; class Mammalia; order Diprotodontia; family Potoroidae; genus Bettongia; species Bettongia penicillata. The sequence goes on from JAJHZJ010000385.1 coordinate 1,025,760, forward strand.
ATGTTAATGAAGACTATGTGGGGTATGTGGAAGGGAGTAAAGTCTAAAAGGTGGTGAAGGGCATTCAAAGCCAAACAGGGTTTTATATTTGATCCTGGAGGTATTAGGAAGTCATAGGAAGTTTAGTGAATTGGGGGAGGGAAAAGGTGATATGATCAGTCCTGAGTTTGAATTTCAGAGTTAGAAAAGCCTCGGGCTTGTCTAATGCCCCACACCCTACCCAGTGCTGGCACCCCCTCTGCACTGGTCTGAACAGTTGGCCCTGAAGCCTTTCTTAAATACTTCCACTACTGGAGAGCCCACTATAAAGACTGCCTTTGCTTGTCCTAATTCAGTCATAGCAGACTCTTCTTAACCCCATTTGAGGTTTTCTTTTGGCAGAGATACTGGAGTGGTTTACCATTTCCTTCTCCAGGTCATTTTACAGATGAGGAAACTGAGGCAAACAGGGTTAAGTAACTTGCCCAGGGTTACACAGTTAGTAAGTGTCTGAGGTTGGATTTGAACTCAGGTCTTCCTGACTTCAGGCCTGGAGCTCTATCCACTACATCACCCTACTGTTGACAGCTTTAATTGTTGGGACAATGGAAAGAGTACTTTTCAGTCACCTACCACCTGGGCAGTTTGGGGCAAGTACTTCAAATTCTCTGGGTCTGTTTGCTCATTTTTAAAATGAAGGAGTTGGTGTGGATGACTTTCTAGGTCCCTTGTGCTTCTTAGTCTGGGATATTCTTTATACTGAGCTGAAATCTTTCTCCCTAGGACTTCCCCCATTGCTTCTGTAGTTCAGTCCTCTAGGGTAAAATTGAATCCCCTCTTCCATGGAACAGACCTTCATATAACCCCACTTATTAGCTTGGAGCAGTTTGGCTTCCATCACCCAATCCTTTCCTGGGCAGCCATAGGAAGAGCCTGGTTTTAGTCAGGAAACCTGGATTTGAGCCCCAGTTCAGATATTAGCTAGTTGTGCAAATCACTTCATATATCTGAGCCTGTTTCCTCATCTATGAAATGGGGTCTGTAAAATTTGAACCATCTCCTCTTCCATACAACATGCAAACACGAACACGCACACACATACATACACACAAAATTGTATAGAAAGTGCGCTTCGGGTTGTATTATGAGTTAAGGAAGGGAGAGGCATAGGAATCAGGATACTTTTGATTAGGGGAAAGTGAGAGCTAGGGATCCTGGAAGGCAGGCTGACCTAGGAGTAGGGAGACTGAGGGGAGAGGAGTCTGGGTACCTGAGACCCTGAATGAGGCGCACAGGGACTGGTAAAGAGGACTGTTGCTGCCTCCACAACTGTGCCTGGCACTGCCCAGAGCCCAGAGGTCTCAGTGGCATTCCTGCCCTGATCTGAATTCAGGCTGTGACTCACCAGACCTTGGGTGCTGTGATCCAGAAAAAGATAGGCTCCCAGAGTGGGGGTGAGTGGATAGTGGAGGGGTTCTCTTCCTCTTTTTTCAGTCTCTTCTATCCATTGATCCACTCCTCCTGGGGACAGTACATAATCCCAAGGCTTCGTGTACCTGCTTCCATCCTCAGTATGAAGGATTTTCTGGTAGTTTCTTTTCAGAGTCCACAGCCTCACACCCCTTTACTTTTCCCCTCTTCTTATCCCCAAATATCCCCGTTTTTCCACCAGCATCTGACGCTAGAGAGGCTTGCTTGATGCCAACAATCCTTCCCCACTCTTCCCTGAGTTCCTGTCTGCTTTCTCAGCTCAAGGATCCCACAGCGGCTGGGACCAAGGCCTTTTTATCTGTAGAGCTCCTGGCAAGTGGAGGAGAGTCACAGGTGAGGGGGAAACAGGGCCTTGAAAAGATACTCCTAAATTTAAGGGTTTGTATGATGTGATAGCCAGTGATAAAGTTGCATTCTGTCTTTGCATAAGTCTCCAAGCTGCTGGGATGGTTCATTAGCGGTGCTGTCAAGCTCAGAGACACCCTGCTAAACTGTACCTAAGGATTTCTGTAGGTGGCATATTGACTTAGGAAACCACATACTAACATTATCAATGTTCTACTGCATTTTTATTTATTTTGTTAACGATTTACCAATTATACCTTAATTGGATTTGGTTGGAAATGTTGCCCAGCCATGTGTCTGATGCCTCTGCCATTACAGTATCGACCTGAGTTCCTTGGGGAGGCCTGGAGATCAGAATTACCTTCAAGCACCATTCTCTGTGAGGCAGGTAGTGTAAATATTGTTATCCTCATTTTACAGATGAGGAAATTAAGACTCAAAGAAGATCATGGGACCTAGGGCTGAACAGGACCTTGGAAATCAGTTGGCTTTCTTGGCGTAAAGGAAAGTGGTTCAAGTAGATCCTTGTTCTACTCTAGGAAAAAATACAAACTCCTCTGTCATTTAAAACTCTTCCCAATCTGGTTTCAGCTTGTCCTTCCAGGCTGATCACACATTATTTCCCATCACACGCTAGGGCGCAGCTGACCAATCTACTTTCTATTCATCTTATATGAGAGATTCCAGAAACACTTTCAGCCTTGTCTCTTGACTCCTAGGACTTTTGACACAATTATTTATCTTAAAACTATAAAGTAGCCCAACAGTGGGGAACCTGTGGCCTTCAGGCCACATGTGGCCCTCTAGGTCCTTAAGTGAGGCCTTTTGACTGAATCTAACTTCACAGAACAAATCCCTTTAATAAAAGGATTTGTTCTGTGTAACTTAAACTTGATCAAAAGGCCACACCCAAGGATGTAGAAGGCCACATGTGCCCTTGAGGTGGCAGGTTCCCCACCCTTGAAGTGGTAACTGAGGGCTTGGAACCTTGACTAATTGCTCTAGGGCCCAGGCATCCTAGGGATTTGAGAGTCAAGCTTAGGAAGATGAGGATGCAGTTGCCTTACTTCATAAACTGGAATGGAAGGCAGGAATACCTGTGCCAGGCTGGAGTACCAGCATCCATCAAATGCCCCTCTGAGTTGGGCACAGGGACAGTGAGGTTGGGTAGGAAGAGCCAGGGAGCTAGATTTTCATTCCGTTTCCCTGTGTGCCTCTGGATCCTCTCTCCTCGCTGAGCCTTAGTTTCCACATCCATGAAAAGGCTAGCATGCCAACTGCTCTTCTTGATATTCTTTCCCTGTTCTTAGGGATTTGGTGGGAGCAAAGAAGCAACCTGGACCTCTCTTCTTAGAGTCTCATTAGTGAGAGTCAAAACTGGAACAGACCTTAGCTCTCTTGTTTTATAGAAGAGGGAACCAATCGGAGATGGGGTGTGCCTGGCTCAGGGCTACATGCCTAGAAAGTAGCATAGTTTCAGTACCTGGGTGCTGGAAACAGCCATGGACCAGCTGAGTGACAACCTTCCTCTTCCCATTGAACCTGGAAGGCAGGGAACTTTGGGGGACTTAGGCCACAATGACCACCTGTGGGGCAGGAGGCTGGTGGGAGGGTGGCAGAGAACTCCTACTCTTATTGGCCCCTTTGTTGGTCACTCCGTAGTACTGTTTTTGGCAAAGAACTCTCTCCTCCCCTCATCACCCCCACTCCCTACCCCGGGTGTGTGTCTGAGGCAGCCCCAGGGATTGGTTGCTTGGTGGTCGGACCCGGTTCGCTCCCTCCTAGTTAGGGACAAGTGCCCCATTGTCCAGGCCGGCTAGGGCCTTAATTACATCCACATGCCGGGCAGGCGGGCAGGCAGGCGGGGCTGCTTCTTGGCTCTGGGATGAGTTGGGGGGGTGGAGTGGATGGGGAGGGAAGGGGAAAACAGCTTGGCTGTTTTCACCAAGGGCCTGTTCCCCTCAATGCAGTACCCCATCCCCAATGTCTCTCCCTCAGTTCCTATAGGTTCTGGGCCCCTCCATGTACTCTCAGGAGATGGGGGGGGTTTAAGTTTTCAAATGCTTCACTTGGTGAAGTATAGGGGGCAGAGTGTAGAATACCCTCTGTAGGATGCAGACCAAGCCAAAACCTTCCCTGCTCCCAACATCCCATCCAAAATAGGGAGAATAATAACTCACATTGATATAGCCTTCTACTTAAAGGCTTCATCTGATGTCTCCTCTATGCCTAGGACAGGACCCTTGGCTCTCAAAGGCTGTGCCAACAGTGCACAAACTCTGGTAGACTGTACCAAGCTGAAAAGCTTCCAATGCCATTCTGGCAACTGACTGCACATTTGGCTCCAGAGGCCCAGATAAGCTTGGACAGGCTTGTGATGAGGAATGTTTTAGCCACAGTAAACCTTGAACACCATCTACTATGTTAGTTTTTATTTTATTTTGAATTTTTCAGTAACAAGCATTTATTTTTCTCTCCTTCCCATCTCCCCACCCCTCTCTCATTGAAAAAGAAAAAGAAAAACAAGCCCTCAGTAACAAATATGCATAGTAAAACAAGACAGATTCCTGCACTGTCATGTCCAAAAATGTGTCTCATTCAACATCCTGAGTCCATCACCTCTCAGTCAGAAGGTAGGGAGCGTGCATCATCATGGGTCCCATCCAATAGGAGTTGATGACTCATTGCGTTGATTAACGTTCTTAAGTTTTTCAAAGTTTGTCTTTGCAATGTTATTGTTCTTATACTAACTGTCCTGGTTCCGCTCACTGAACATTCTACATTAGTCACTACAACCAGCTGTCTCTGAAAACATCCCTTTTCATCGTCTCTTACAGATCATCTCTAAGTTATAGGAAGGTTATGATTTATCCTTCTACAGATATTCATACACAGAACAGCTCAGATCCTTGAAAACAGTAATACACAGCCAAACTTTAAAGCACTTTTGTCACAACACAGGAGAGTAGTAAAGTACTGTTCTCCTCCCCCTTTCCCTTCACAGAGGAAATGGACACCTAGAGAGGTAAGGTGACTAGTTGTTGTCGCAGATGTGTCTGACTCTTCCTGACTCCATTTCCTTGGTAGAGATACCATAATGATTTGCCATTTCCCTCTCCAGTTCATTTTATAAATTAGAAACTGAGGGAAACAGGGTTAAGTGACTTGCCCAGGGTCACACAGCTAATAAGTTTCTGAAGCTGGACTTGAACTCAGGAAGATGAGTCTTCCTGACTTCAGGTCTGGTACTCTATCCACTGGGCCACCTAGCTGCCCAAGGTGACTAGTACAAAGGTCATAAAGCTAGTAAATATCAAGCCAAGTATCCATGAATCCAAGCAAAACTCTCCTCCCACTACCAGCCTCTGGAGGGCTGGGGAAAGCATATATTCAGAGATGATAGATAAAGAGAGCTGAGAATTGAAGTCATCTCTCTGCCAGGAAAGGTGTTGGCTGGACCTCTCCCATGAGGTCAGTCCTTTGCTCCACTATGCCAGTGATGGGATGATGGTAGTGGTAGTGGAATAGATCTATTGGCAACTTTAGGCACTGACCAGGCATCTCTACGTCACCTCTTTCTTGACATTTTTGGCCTTTGGGGAAGGCCAGGAGTGGGGTGGTGGTTAGAATCATTCTAGTACAATAATAGCATATAGTAGAGGGAGATTGTAGGCAAGCTGAGATAGTGCAAGGCCTGGGTTAGGGTGGTTACTGTTGGGATGGAAAGGAAGGAAGGAACCAGGAAGAAGTGTAAATATGGTGGACAGAGCCCTAGGCTTGAATGACAGTTTTGGCACCTATTCATTGTGGGACCTTTGGAAAAGTTCTTTACCTCTCTGGGCTCATACATAGCTACATCATACATAGCTTCTTCATCTATAAAATGATGGGGTCCAGACTTGATATCCACTAACATTTTCTCCAGCTTTACCATTCCATAACACCATGAGACAGATACAAAAAAAGAATCAATGGGACTTGACTGGTTGTATTTAGTTATGGGGTACCATGTTTGAGGAACAGCATTGATAAGCTGGAGCAACTATGGAAGAAGATAACCCAAACTGGGAAGGGACTGGAGAACATGCCATACAAAGATGAGTGGAAGAAAAGGCTTGGGAGAGGCAGGGGATTATTGCTTTCTTCAATTTGTTTGAAGGGCTGTTAAGGAGAAGATGGATTGTATTTGTTCTGCTTGGCCCCAGATGGTAGAACTAGGAGTGGTGGGTAGAAATGTCAGAAAAGCAGATTTTTGACTTGATGTAAGGAAAACTTACATAAAATCAGAATTGTCTCAAAGAAGAATGGGCTGACTCATAAGCTAGGGAGTTTTCCATCACAGGAGGTTTTCAAGTAGAGGCTAGATGGCCACTGATCAGTGAGGCTGCAGAAAGGTCTCCAGTAATGAAATGGGTTGGAAAAGATGAACTCTGAGGTTCTTGTATGCATGTGTACATGTGTCCAAGCACATGTTGTGAAGGGAAGGGAAAGGAAAAGAGGAGTCAAATGCAATATTTCACAACTATAAAAATAAAAACCCTGGTTTTATTAACATAGTTAAATGCATACTGGAAGAGCTGGAAAATGATATTTGCTTGGGTCTGTGGGGATGGCAGGACATCCAGATGGAAGTTTCTGGAAGCAGCAGGGGATTTGGAACCAGAGATCAGTACTAAATATGTAGAGATGAGAATTATGTGCATTGAAGTAGTGGTTGAAGCCTTGAGAATGAAAGGGTATGAATGAGAAAATGAAGAAAAGAGAGCTGGGAATCAAATTTTGGAGAATGCCCACAGATAAGAGACTGGAGGAGAAATAGGAGTCAGCAAAGCTGACAAAGAAAATCTTGGGTTTATAATCTAGAACTGAAATTTAGTAGTGGTTGGATGACCCAGGCACAGACTTTTCTCCTTGCTGGCCTGAGTTCCCTCTCTATAAAATGCAGTGGTTGACCAGTTGATATCAGTGAGTGAGTAAGAGCAAAACAGTTTAATTTCCATATGTGTACTCCAAAAAAGCTAAAGCAATAGAGTGCCATACTTCATAAAGATTGAGAATAATGGGAGATGCTACAGCGAATGCTTTCATTCAGCCTAGGTCTGCCAAAGGGGATATTCAGAAGCCTGTACGAGACTGAGCGGTGGGGGTAGGGTCTAGATTAGCAAAGATGACAGAAAAGGAAAATGATAGATGTTGGAGGAACTGTGGTAAAACAGTTTTCAATGTTGGTCCAGTCATTTTGGAAAGCATTTTAGAACCATGCTCCGAAAAGGTCATTAAATGGTGTCTCCTTTTGACCTACTGATGGGTTTAAGCCACTAGGCTGAAACACTAAAGAGAACAAAGAAAGGAATATGGCCCACAAATACAAAGATATTTATAGTGTCTCCTTTTATGATGGCAAAGAACTGGAAACCAAGGAGGTACCTATCAATTAGTGAGTGGCTGAACAGATCTATTAATATCACTGATTATCTCTCTATAAGAAATCACAAAACTTGGAAAGACTTGTGTAGCGATACAGAGTGATGTAAGCAGAACTAAGAGAACAACTTACAGACTGTGTTACAAAGGAAAACAACTCAGAAATATTTAAGTTCTCTGACCAATGCAATAATCAACCACGACTGGAGGGGACTGATGATGATGCATGCTGCCCACCCTTTCTCAGAGTGATGGGCTCAAGGCACAGAGTTAGACAAAGGTTTTTTGTATATGTCAAACTTGTAAATTTGTTTTGCTTTACTATGCTTATTTGCATAACAAGTACAATGTTTTTCTTTCTTTTTATTATGGGGGGGAAGTATATGCAGAGGCAAGTAAGAGCTAGGGCTGGTATTTTCCCCCCCAAAAGAAGAAAAACAAGTAAGAGGGTGACTGAAGCATTTTTTAAAAAGGCACAGAAGAGAAGAACATTTAGAAGGAAACAGACAAGCAATATAGCTTTGAAACTAACATGTTGAATTTATTATATACTTTTAAAAAACAAACTTTAATAGAGATTTATGGTTTCACATATAATGTTTTCTTTTCTACTTTGCAAAAGGCATTGTTCTCTTTGGGGTGTTTTTAAAGTTAAAAATAAAAAAAAATTTTAATTCATTAGTTAGCCTAGATGATTTCTCAGTGATGTTCAATGCTTCAGAGAGGTCGAAGATGATTAGGTCTGAGAAAAGGTCATTAGATATGGACATGAGGATCATTGGTGATTGTAGAGAAAGCCCATTCAGTAGAATAATGAGGGCAGAAACCAGATTTAAGGAAATTAGGGGCAAAGTGAAGGCAGCATATGTGGATAATCTTGGAGAAATCTGATTGGAGAACAGGTTAGTGGCTTTTGGGGAAGAACCTTGTATATGGAGAGATGGAGAAAGATGAAAATGCTAGAGAGGAGCATTATTGGAAGATCAAGCTAACTGACTAATATGGTCATCACTTCCTGACCAACTGGACTCCTTCCAGTGCCTTCACCAGCTGTCATCCTCAGTTCTACCTCTTACACTTCTGGAATACTTAGTTCAGAGCTTGGCACAAATAAATGCTTAATAGATGCTGGTTCATTATTTATGTTTCTATCTACTGGATCCATTACTCAATCTCACCTCTGGTTGTTACTAGCAAGCACCTAGTTGCTAGTGACCTTGGTTTGCTCCCCCAAAGTCCTTCCTTTTTTAACATCCTGTGTCCTCCATGCCTCTTTTCCTGACCTGGCTTCCTTCGTCTCAGGGAAAATCCCACCTTCTGCAAGAAGTCTCTCTCAGTCTTTTCTAATCTTAGTGCTTTCCCTCTGAAACCATCCCCAGTTCATGCGGGTCATTTCCAGGCCTCCTGATCTGTATATGGCCACTAGAGTCAGATGGCTCCAGAAGAGAAAGTGAGGCTGGTGACTCTACACAGCCCCACCTCACTTATATCCAATTCACTTGCAAGTCATGGCATCAGCTCCCTGATATCATGGTCCTCTTCAAGAATGAAGGACAAAACAACATCCCCAGTTCATGCTCTATCTTGCTTGTACACAGTCTTGGCATCCTGTTTCCTTTGTTAGGTTGTGAGCAAAAAACCAAACCAAACCAGGGGCTGGTTTTTTTTTGCCTTTTCTTGTATCCCCAGCACTATTGCAGTGGAGTGGTTGACTTGGCCAGGAGAGCTGAGCCTATGACTACTCCTGGCCTGGGCTGATTTTTGGTTCAGAAAGTTGGAGGCAGGTTTATGAAGAAGGCCCAGGATCTATTCTTAAGGAGATGATGGCCAACTTATGAGGTTCCTGATCCAGTGGATGATCCTGTGGGTCAGTCTATCCCCATCCCCAGTGAGTCCTCTGGTTGCTCTCATGAAGATTTCCAAGAGAGGCAATTCCCACTTAAATCAATATGTACCTGGTTGTATGTTAAAGGGAGGCATCAGGGGAGTAAGGTCTCCTTACTACCTTTAACACAAAATGGAAACTCTACAATGACTCTACCTATCTGTCAGTGCTCTCCAACACACCATCCCTTACTTCCACCCACCTTCCCCAAGACCTGGTAATAGAATCCCTGGAGCTCCATTAGATAGAAGGAAAGATGAAGGTCAGGATCACCCTAAGTAGGTCAGATTTCCCCCACACTGGAGCCCAGTAACCTAGGCTAGCTCATTTCCTGGTCTCATTAATTCATGATACTACCTATACTCTATACACACATAGCTAGTACACATGCTCAGAGGCATCATACTTTCCATGTTGTGTTCTAATAGGCACAACCAACCTTTATGTAGCATTTTAAATCAAAACTCTGTATACATTATCTCACTGCAATCTCACAATCACCATGTGAAATGTATAATTATCCCCATTTACAGATAAGAAAATTGAATCTTCCTGACACTAAATCCAGCAACTGGTTGGCTGTATCATTCTGCTTCTCTGCCATAAAGTGACACTTCTTCTCAGATAGTCATTTTTTATTGGCCTAATCAAATCCCATCTACCTATGCTTCAAGGCCCTGCTATCCTTGACCACCACCAGTCTAATGTAAACTCCTTGGAACCTGTACCTTACAATTTAATATCAGACAGTTTCAATAGGAGTCTTGTTTTCTCTACGAGCTCTTTTACCAAGTAGATTGTGAGTGATCGCCCTAATCTGCTTCCCTGAGACCTGGGGGCTGGGCATGGAGGTGAATGATCAGAGCCTTCTAATGTGACTGGAAAAACCAAGAAGCTCTGGTTACTTAAGATTTCTCCTCTAAGAACCCTGGGCTGGCACAGGGTTTTAGGAATACAAGTCTAGTGTCCTAGATTTTCTGATGCTCTTGTCCCTGATGTAAGGTAAGCATTAAGGTCTATTCCTGACCCTTGGACCCGACATATCCCTTGACCGGTAAGTTCTGGTCTGGTCCCTTGAAGGCCTAAGAAGTCTCTGGCTAGGGAGAAGAGGAAATTCTGAGGAGGGGGAAGGAAGGCAGTGAGGCCCAGGCTGAGGGGCTTGGGGAGAGTCAGGGAAGAGGCTTAGCACTTCATCAGAGCAAGTGAGTCACAGCCCCCAGCCCACCCTTCCCCTCAATTTACACACTTAACAGTCTTCTCCCCTCCCCTCTTCCAATCCAACCAGGATTTATATAGACCTTGGGTCACTTCCCTCCTTTTCCCTTGGAAACCCTTCCCCCCTCCCTCAGCTCACAGCCCTATGTCCCCTTTCCCCTTGCACACCGACCCCATTCTTCCAACCCAGGCCTCTTTTGTAGGGAGTACAGTGGGAAAAGGAGGTGCCAAACTCACTAGTAGGTACACAGGTAGCACCTCCCCTTTCCCTCTCCCCCAAAGGAAGCTCTTCCCTACTTCATTAGAGCATTTTATCAGGGCTCTTCTGACCCCCTCATTATTCTACTTCAGGCACCTCAGAGCAGTGAGAAACTACCGGCTTCAGAGGATCCAGGTCCATATCACCCCTTTGCCACTTACTACTACCAATGTGACTTAATCTCTTTGGACCTTAGTTTCCTCAACTTCCAAATGAAGGGATTGGATTAGATCACTGGTGAGCTCCTCTTCCAGCTTTGAAACTATGATCTTACTTTGTATTTTATCTATTACCGTAAACATCTGACCTCCATTATCATTAGATTGGAAACTCCTTCGAAGAAAGGGCTGGGTTATTTTTGCTCCACCTCAGAGCAAAAGACTTTTAATAGTTTAAGAGGGGATGTGGGAGCAGAAAGATTCTGGTAATGTCACCTTCTTTGCACAGAGTTCACTGCACATACCTAACATCTAGGGTACATTTGTCTGCCTGAGTATAAGCAAACCTAAATGATTAATGGTTACAAGTTATGGGCCACCACCATCTCAGAGGAGTCAAACCAAGGGTGACCCAGGAAACAGAAAGGCACTGGATGGGTGTAAGCTGGGGCATGAAAATATCATCTGAGATATATCCATGCAGAATAAGATCACAGGATTAAAAACTAAGGGACCTTAGAGGTCAGTGAGGACCACCCTCCCATTTCATGTAAAAGAAAACCTGAGCTCAGGGAGGCTAAGGGTTTTGCCCAAGGTCAAAGTAATGAGTAGCAGGCCTGGCATTTGAACACAGGTTGTCTGACTTCAGATCCAGACCTTTTCCTGCTATACCACTATTCTCATGGCAAAGGGTTTCTGGCCAAAGAAACTTTCTCTTCATCAACTCAACCAGAACTACAAGAACCTTCTTTCTCTGTATCTCCTTCCATTCCCTTCCCTTAAGGATAATTCTCTGATATTGTTTTGTATCTGTAATTTCTGTCTCCAACAGTCATCTAAAAAACGACCTGACTTTGTCCTCCTCCTGTATTTATCCTCCTTCTCCATCACCATTTCAATATTCTCCATTTAATCCAGTTTTGGTGTGCTTTACTCAGGAATTCATTATATACTATTACATTTTAAAGACAACCACAAAACCACAGAATCTTACATTGTATATGTATGTATACAGTCACCTGTGCATATGAAGGGGCCTTCATTCTAGCTTGATGGAGTTAGAAGGGGAGCTTTCCTTGGGTTGGCTCATTGGTCACCCTCCAAAGCCTGCTTGATGGTTCTGGAGTCAGAGAATTTTGTGTAATGGAACTCTTGGCAGCAGAGAACAGTGACAGATCTGGAGGAAGAACCCAGCTCTTGAGAGGGGAAGCTCTGACTCTTCTCACTCTGGTCAGGGAGGGACCTAGTGTAACCCATACCATCCTCAAGGAGGTCTGTTTAAAGACCTCCAATGAAGGGGAACCTACTATTTTCCAAAGCAGCCCATTCTATTTATGGAAGGCTCTGTGTCCCAGGGCCAAATAAAACAAATCGATTCCTCTTTTGCATGATAGCTTTTCAAATATTTGAGAACTGTCATGCACCCCACTCGCAACGTGTTCTTCTCCAGGTTAACTATGGAATCCTCAACTGATACTCACATGATACAAGTCTAAGGACTTTCATTTGTATGACAACCTTGTTCTTGTCCTGGGATGTTTTTAGTGTTTTCCTTTGAAAGATTTTAAGGTAAAAAAAAAAAAAAGCAGGGCAGGAGGCTGAGTTGGGGGGGGTGGGGAGTAGGGGGGAAGAAGAGGGAAGACCAGATTTGTGATTCTATTCATGCAGAGAGCTTTTTTAACAGATGCAGATTGGTGCCTGCCCTGTAATTCATAGATTCAGAAAGTGATCTGGGTACTGAAAAGTGACTTGCCTAGGGTCATGCAGCAGGCATATCCAAGATGGAACTTGAACCCAGCTCTGACTCCCAGGCAAAGGCTCCCTACCTATTATGCACTGGTTTCTGTTAAAGTAAATAAAACATTTATTTACATATTTACATTGAGGCAGCTAGGCAGTATAAGTATAAGCAAAAAGCTGGGACTTAGAGGGAGGTAAAGCTTGAGTTCAAATCCTGCCTTGGACACTTAATAGTTGTATCCTGGGCTATTCAGTCAATAAACATTTTTTAAATAAGTGCCTGCTATATGCCAGGCAAGTAACCTGTCTCAGTTTCCTCATTGTAAAATGGAGGGGGTAGTAACAACAAGCACCTCACAGGGTTGTTGCTTTGAGGACCAAATAATACATTCAGTCTCCTTTGTAACCCTTAAAAATTAGTTACTGGCATCATTACATACAAAAATATGAATCCCTTCCTTTTTGTATAGCTTCTCTATTTCTATTATTTTTTAGAAGATTTGGTTTTATTTCACCCTCCTCCCTCATTGTTCCTGCCTCATTCCCAAATTAGATCTTAGTCAAATATCAAGAGTAAAAGCAGGGCAATTTGAGTACTATAGTGGTATCCATGAAATACCAAAAGAACCAGAGGAAGGTCTCCAGCCTATTGGCATTTTTTCCTCCTTCTTGACAGATGTGTGTGGCAGCTTAGTGGATGTAGTGGATAGTGATGCACTTGGAAGCAGGAAGACCTGTGCAACTCTGGGCAAGTCATAAAACCTCTTTCAGCCTGTTTTTCCATCCATAAAATGGGAATAATAACAGCACCTTCCTGACAGGGTTGTGAGGATGGAACACAGTAAAGCATTCAAGTGAATGCTTTGTAAATCTTCAAGTGAAATAAAAATCCTAGCTATTGTTATTATGCTAAGAAAACAATCACACAGGTTATGTGGCAGGCTTGCCATCCATCCTGGTAGGGGTAGTACCTGCACCAGGGAAATCAAGTTGACCAAAGCATCGGAGTGAAAGAGAAAGGGTTTAGCTCCACTAGGAGAGACCGAGTAATGTTGGACACTTTCACAAGGGACGGTCCCAGAATCTTAGTAGTTGCAGAGGACAAAAAAGAGAGGCTGGCATCCTCAAGAACACAGAGCTCTCTCTGACTGAGCAGAACTCAGACTAACTAGAAAGAGAGATGCCCAAATCCTAAGGCAGTAAGTTAAGAGAGACCTTGGTCTGAGGAGTTGGTCTCCAAGCATCAGGATCCAAGGAGTTGTGAAGGGAGCCATGTTTCCTGAGTCTTCCAGAAGCCGCCCTGGATAGGTCTCTGTTCCTTCCCTGTTCATGCTCTTGTTGCTGTGTTTAACACAAACGGCCGGCCCATCTATAAACCTCTTTCCCCATCTCCTCACTCAAGGTCTAGTCTTTCCCCATCTCCTCACTCAAGGTCTAGGGTAGCCCCCCCACCCCTTGGAAGGATGTCAGGATTTCTAAAACCATCCCTACAAATTCAGGCAGTCATGGATTTATCAATTCTACCAAACCTCTTCCAGCTCCCTTCTCCTTCTATCCCTCCAAAGAAAGGGGAAAAAAAAGGAAAAACTGTTCCAGCCTACGCCTAAAGGTTTTTCCCTTCCCGATGTCCACTAGGTAATAATTTACAGGGGAGTAGCATTGTAGAAAGAACACTAGAATCATTTTGCTGACTGAAAGATGAGGATTGTAATCCGTATGCTACTTAACTGGTAGGTAGGGGGTGCAATGGAGAAAACTGAACTTAGACTCTGGAAGACCTGAGTTCAAATCCAGTCTCAGTTTCCTCAACTATAAAACAAGGATTAACAGCACCTAGCTCCCATGATTGTTGTAAGGATCAAATAATATATGTAAAACACTTGACAAACTTTCAATTACTATGTAAATGCTAGTTATTACAATTAAGGATACTTCTTAAACTTCAAAGCACTGTACAAACTTTAGCAAATATTATATTCACCTAGTATGCCCATTCTAGGTGTTCTACTTTGACTTTTCTCCTGATTGATTCTCTGTTCCTCAACTCTAAGTGCACTTCAAGGAACAGGCTTCAAGACATCCTCTTGTCCAGCTGCATTCTTGTCCTTGGAGGCCTCACACACTCCCACACTTTTAATTACCCTTAATCCTTCTCTAGGTCAGCCCTCTCTTCTTCCGGACATTCTCACTGAGATTTCAGTTCTTGTGCAGCTCTTTGCTAAGTCAACTAGGTCTTCTATTTCCTCCCTCTTCGCCTTGGCCCTAACACCTTCCTCCTAATATCTGAAGCTCACTGCTTTACTATTACTTCAGTTCAATACATTTATTAAGCAATTATTGAAAAACTACCCATCTTCCATGTTAGCAGTAGAAGCAACACAAGATGGATGCCAATAATTCAGCAGAATGCAAAATCTTTGAAAACTGCAATTGTTTTTTGACTTTTGGATTCTCAGAAGTTTATGATAATTTTCTAAGGGTGTTTAACATTAAAACTAATTTTGTTGTTTACCACCTGCGTTTGATGTTTGTTTCTGACCCTTTCTAGCTTGGGACTAGGGGCAAGTCACAACTTCTTTCTGCCTTAATTTCCTCATCTATGAAATGGAGATAACAGCAAGCATTACCACCCCCACTACCCCATTTTGTAAGACTTGCACTACATCATCAGGCTTTTGTTTGGGGGGGGAAAGGGGAAGTCCTAATGTAAATCTTAAAATGCTATCCAGATGTTATTATGCTGATTATGAATTAAGGCTCTAGGCAAGTCACCTAGTCTCTCAGTGCCCTCAGGCAGCTGTATAAGACTATAAATTTTAGGGAAAGTAAAGATCTGCATTGGTGGAGACAGTTCCTCATGGGAGATTCCCTACACTGATGAAAACACATATCCTATTTAAAAAAATATATGTATATATACACATGTATGTGTATATATACACATATGTATGTATACATACAAACATACATATATAAGAATATTAAAAAATCAAGCCAAAGGGCATCAGCAATAGTAGGAAGCAATGTCCCTGGTGGTTACTGAATTTTCTATTTGGGGAGAAGGAAAAGAGGGGAACTAAGAAAAAGAGGCACACTGAGGGCGAGAGGGAGGGCAGTGTAAAGTTAGAGAAATAGGGTGCAAAGAGAAAGCTATTAACTGCTTATTCAGAATTCAGTGCACTATACTGACTGGCTATACTGGCAAAGTCCCCTCTCATGTCTTGTTTCTAGTAAGTGGCCCAGAGGTGGTGCTTGCCCCCTTCCTCCCAGGTAGGCTTTCACAAACCTCTCCCTATTGTTCTTCTTGGGTTTTCCACCCAACTGAAGCTTTCTACCTCCTTCTTGGGCCTGGGAATACATACATGTTCTTTGTCACAGTGTTATGAGGATAAAATGAGATCATCTATATGAAGGCACTTTGAAATGTTATATACCACATAAATATAACTTGTCATCTTCAGCATAGTATAGCTCAACATTTTTTATCAATGACTTGGATGAAAACACAAAGGGCTCCTTGCCAAATCTGTGGATGACATAGAGCTGAGAGGAAAAGTTACATATTGGATACAATTGGGATTCAGAAAAACATTTAGACTGGATGAAGCAATAGGCAGAGACTAATAAGCACAGGGACCAGACCTGTGATTTCATTGGCACAGGAAACATGAGTGACAGAATTCCCTCTGCCAGTGCCAACTGGCACCTTCTCCAGAACTACCTACCGAACTGAGAGGTGAAGTCCAGGGTTATGCAGTCACTTGAACCAAGGTCTTTATGGCTCTGAGGCCAGCTTTCTAGCCATTAGCCCATGATGCCTCCCTAATAAAACCTACTAAGATACAACTGGACAGGGATAAATGTTAGTTTTGCACTTAAGGGTCAAAACATCAAATGTACAAACACCTTGGTGATGGAGTTGCATATAAAAAACTTTTTTAGATTAGAAACAACATAATAGCCTGAAGCATCAGTTAAAAAAAAAAGACAAAACCCAAAAAACCTGCAGAACAAATTACACCAAACCAAAGCACTTACTCTAATGGACTCAAGTGCCATTATTGTGAATAGTGTCCAGAATGAGGAAAGTGATAGTTCCCTTGTACTCTGCTCTGGTCAGACCATTCTGGAGTATTATACTCAGTTCTGAGGCTTTATTTTAGGTTGGATGGTTAGAAGACTTGTTATCTGAAGTTTAATGGAAGAGGCAAGGAATGCTCAGCTAGGGGAAGAGAGGGCTCAAAGGGATGACTGTTCTCTTTAAATAACTGAAGGAGTAACCTTCTGCTTATCAGAATAAAAAATTAGTACCAAAGGCTGGTAATTATAGGGAAGCAATATAAAAGGATGGGTTTTCTAATGATTAAAGCCATCTGCAAATGGAACGGCAGTTCTGGAGGCAACAAGACCTTGGGCACTGGCAATACTCAGAGATTGAAGCTTCATGTAGAGATCGAACATAAGATCTCTAAGGTCCCTTCCAACTTTGAGATCCTAAAATCAAAAACTGGTGAACTTACAAATTATAGTCAAGATGACTTAAGTACACACACACACACACATACACACACACAATTTGACTTTGCTGTAGAGATTTTCTCATCCCAACTCTCTCATCTACTTCAAAGTCTAGGCCAGTCTCTTCTACATTTGGAATGGCTGTCTTTACTGTAATCCTCTATCTTTCATTCCTTCATGTCAGATTAATTTAATATTTAAGAAAACCCACCAATTATCCATGAAGTGCTGGGTCATAGGATCTGACAAGTGCTTGGCTGTTAGAGAATATTAGGGAGGTCCTTTTCAACCTAGTGTGTTCTATTCAATGGCACATCATCATTCCCACTCAAATCTATCCTTTCTCTAGTTTTACCATTCTATTAATTATAGGAAGTGACCTCAGATGAACTCAATACCATTCTTGGAGGTACAGCAAAGGTCAGAAGTCAAGAAACTGAAATTCAGCTTTATTTACCCACATTACTGCCTAGCAAAATAACTGTTCCCCCACTTCTATTTTACTTTACTATACTTCTAAGGGATTAAAATGGTTTTCATTAAGTTATACATCCCTGAGAAACCTCTGATCCCAATCACTGCTAAAACACATAAATGTTATCTCTTATAAAATACAGTCCTGGTCTAAAATTCATATTGCTTTGAGAGTTTGTGAAAATTGGTTCATGTCTACTAAAACTTTGATCAACTATGTTTCAGAATCAAGGATGATCACTCTGACCCTTTCAATAACATATTTCTTGTTGCTATCATTCAGTTCAGCATTTTCTTCAAAGAAAAAATATGGATCTGACTCATCATAATTTCTGTTCTAAGTCTGAAATCAGTGCTTTCTGGAATAGTGGTTTGTTTTTTTTTTTTTTTTGAGAGGATAACAATTCTTGCAATGCAACACTTTAAAGAATTAGAGGGAAACTGTTTCAGCACAAAGAAGACATTTGAAGGATGCTTACACCATGGCACCTAACAATGACCCCTATTTTTTCCACACTTTGAATTCTAAATTTAATGAAATGTCAGTTCCAACTTCTG
Source organism: Bettongia penicillata ogilbyi (assembly GCA_023548195.1). Classification (NCBI taxonomy): domain Eukaryota; kingdom Metazoa; phylum Chordata; class Mammalia; order Diprotodontia; family Potoroidae; genus Bettongia; species Bettongia penicillata. The sequence goes on from JAJHZJ010000385.1 coordinate 1,043,806, forward strand.
ACATTGAGAGTCTCTAAACCGAGCGCTTCATGGATGCTTTGGTAGGCAAATTGGGAATAAACAAGAATAGTGTGCTGTCCCTACAAAAAAGTCATGGTAACCTCAGAACTGACCTGGACTCTACTTACAGGGTCTACTAGAAATGACTTTACTGAGTAATCCTGGTCAAGTCAACTCTATCTACTTATAATTAGATGGAAATAATGATAACTTTTCTCTACGTTTCTCTCAAGGATACTGTAGGGATAGATTTGATCTTGACCATAACACATAAAAGGACCAGTCTTTTCATCATTCTGTTCCCTTGATTCAATGAAAGTTTATGTTGTTTTAAAAGTGAAACAATAAAACCAACATTTCACACATCTTCCCTCTCCATCCCCTCACCCATTCTTCAATGTAAATCATTACTTAGATACAGAACAATGTAGAAATCTTATTAGATTCATGCAACTGATGTTTGACGACAGCTGATTACTTACTGGGAACCTTAGGGGAGAATAAAGATGAACAAGATTCCATCTTTGTCCTGTTTCACTTTTCTTACACTGAATGCCCTTTAGAACACACTGTTAGAGTGAAACCTAGTCCTATCCAATGATGAAATACTAGAATTGGATGGTTCAATCTTAACTTTTCAGGCTACAAGGGGATGATCCGGAACTTCTGACACCAGGGGTTTGAAAGACTTCCCAAGTGTAAACAACACCAAAACTTCTTAGTAGTTTATCCCAGACTGGCGGCCCAGGCTGGGATTTTATGGAGGCAAAAGATCTGTTTTAACCTATCAAAGATGAAACCCACCTGAAAACCAAAACAGAGGGGAGTTTCACGGTTGGAGCTCCATGGGTTGGAGAACACAAGTATTGCCTAACTGGTTCCCTTAGAGACACCAATCCTGGAAAATGGCTACTCTTCCTTCTTCATCTGTCCTCATAAACAGTTTTAACCAGGTGCCCTGGGAAGGCTGTTAAGTTGAAAAAAAGCATTTGTTTCATCACCAATGAATACATGAATACCCATAGGGTACATGGCCCTAGGCACCACATAAATCCACTAAGTGGATTCCTGATCCCATCTGGAACAATAACAGTGTGTCAAATCTACAGAAGACAATAAAGTGTCACTAAAAACCTCAAATAAAAATCTGACTTTTCAACTTTTTTTTTATACAGGGTCAAGACCACAGACAATTTATTATGTATCACGATATGGGTGAAGAATGATCAAGAGAAAGTGTGTTTAAGAGTGACATGGATTTGAATGAAAAGATCCAAGTTGTGGAAGGAAAGTTTAAATTTGGTTTTTGCTTTTGGAAATGGTTATCAAAATAGTTATAAGAAGCCACTACAGCCTTACAGAGCAAATAATCCATAGTGTATCATTTTCATTTTGCAAACAGGGTCACAAGAGCAGTGAAATATAAGCCCAGACACCCAGAGAGTTAGCATACATGTTTGATAGGGAAAAAACAAGAAACTTAGCATGCTGTTAGGTATTTCAATAAAATCTATATTGAACCCTGTTTCCTACTGACGGTGCAACCTGGGAAAAAGCAAATTTTCCATAGAAACTACCCCTCCCTCCCCCCAACTCTGCATAGATGTGTATAATACTCATTTTCAGTAAGGCTTTCAAAATATATGAAGTTTTATAGCATTTGTATTTTAAGGATTTAGGGCAAATACATTTTTCTTCTACTTGATAAAAAGAAAATTAGTACTTAAAGGTTCAAAAATATATCAATCGAATGTTTTTTTTTACATAAATAAATTATATTGATTTTGGATTTAACAGCTGAAAAAACCCTTTCTGCTTCCACTGGAGGCAAAACTGAACAAAATGTTAGTTAAATAGAGAGAGCAGCATTTCTAAGAAATCTGTGGATAGATAGCATTATACAGCAGCTATGCTACAAGGGTGTTATTAAATACATGTTTAATTATTGGCTTCTTTGCTATATGATCAGTTACATAATTTCTGGTTTACTCCTCTGATCCATGAAACTGGGAATCTAGTTTCTGAAAATACAATTGATTGAATTTTCAGTAATGGTTTAACAGACTTCTTTGAGATGCTAATTTCAACACGTACATAATTTATAACCCCAAATGTATAAAAGACAATGACAAGCATCATAAATAAATAATGCAAACTGAAATAGTTATGTCAAAAGTTTGGACCTTCTGATAAATTAGCAAAACTGTAACAGAAAAATGTAAAAAATACAGTAAATTGTGACAACAATGGACACTAGCAATACTTCCAACATTTCCAACTGTCCTGCTGCACTGCCCACTGCCCCCAGTGCACTCCACCACTGTGAGTTTATTTCAAGTCTCAGGCCATGAGCTCTAACAAAAGCTAAGACTAAGGGGACTGAAAAATGTTAACTAGCAGGTGGAGAAGGATGGTGATGAGAACTGCCTAAGCAGGTTTCTTCTTAGGCCAAGCTTCTGAAGATTGAGAGTCTAAGGAAGAATAAAAAATAATGTTAATTTGTAACATATTCTCGACTGTCTCAGTAATTTGCTGTTTGGATCCAACTGTCCAATACAAACATGAGAGAGAGGCTGTAAAGAAATGGGAGAGGAAAAAATCTTTCACAGTAACATTATAAAAGGCAGGGTGTTGGTGGTGGTACTGGTGACAGAGGGAACACACTCAAAGTTTTGAAAAACTTCAATGGCCTTGACAAAGGACCTTCCAAAATGTAAAAGCTGCCATCCTATTGGACTATTTCTTGTAGGTTTCAGCAGAGGCGCCCTTCTGGGTAAGGAACAATGCAAAATAAAATCTTTCACGCTTCCACATTTCTTGGATTCAGAGGGGGTGAATTCGTTGCCAGAAAAAAACTAAAAACAAAAAACCCAACCCTCTGTAAAGAGTATTAATGCCATAGATAAGAATAAAATGCCAGTATAATTCTAAAGTAATAGGCTTTAAGTAGTGTGACTGTTCCTCCCCACTGTCCCTCTGCTCATAGCCTACCATGTGTAAAGATTCTTCAGTCAAATTGAGAACATTTTTTTTAGACTGTGGGGAAAAGGGGGCACTGAAAATAAATTGAAATTGTCATTTAATAAAGTATAAAACAACATCTCCACTTGTTTCAGATATCTGAAAAGCCAGGAAAAGGGGAAATTATATTGCTACCTGTTATGTTTTTGTTGTTTTGTGTTTTTTAAAAGAAATGAATATATGTTTTCAATCATTAGTTATATATCTGTCTATACTACTCATCTAGTAATCATGATAACATAGGGAAACATTGTAAATCAAAAATACACATTAGCACGTATTATAGATGTGCTACTGGTCCCCCAATACCGGTTTGCTTGTTCGTTTTCCATTTAGTATAACTCTCAGAAAAAGGCATTTATTACCCTTGTCTCTGTTCTTTTGTTTTTAAGATGTCAATCACTAGACACATGCTTTCTTCTGCCTTTTTCTCCCTACCAAATAAGTAAAAAACCTGGAAGGGAAGGGGGTAGGGCATGTCACCAAGTACTGAATTTACTATCGTTTGCTGGAATGAACAACTGGATAACAGAATGAGGATTCTGTGCCTCCCAGACTAGCTAGACAACACTTTTATCTAATGAAGTGGCGAGACCCTGAAACTATTAATATCTGTTACCATAGTTCCTGGACAGGGAATTAGGTAGGTAATATTACTCATGGAAACACAGGTTTTTATGAAGGTGAAGTGAGGGAAATAACAAATCTTTATGGGATAAGAAACTTACAAGCCACAATAATTTTCTTAATGAAATAAAAGTTCTAATTGGTGTCACTATGAGTTCCTTTTAAATCGCTTTGCTCAGCTTGTACACCATGTTCTTTATCTGTGGGCAAAAGTGGGGTGTGCTCTGAACAGTTCTGACCATTTCCAGATTCTTTTTCTGATATGGGGACAGTTTCTGGGTCTGGATTCAGGGTATCCCCTTTCGCTTTCTTTCTCTTCCTCTTCTGGCTTTCTAGGCTTGTGTTCTCAGAATGTCTGGTCTGCTGCATGCCTGGCATTGTCATGCCAATGCTGGGAGAGAGAAACATTGATGGGTAGATCAGTCCAGGAGACATTCCTGGTAGGAGAAAAGGGTTAAAAGCTACAGGACTACTGGTAGTTATTGCAGGTTCAGACTGATCTGAAAAAGAACTAGGAATAGGTTTGTCTTCTGCTAAAGTATCTTTTTTTACATCATGGCTATTCTGTTTGTCATCAGTAGCCTTGTCTGTGTTTGACGTACCACTTTTAGTTGTGCTTGTTAAAGACGTTGGAACTGTGGAAGTACAAGTAGTTGTCATGGGTGTATTCAGAAGTCCTCCAACACCAAACATCTGGGGTACAGCTGCCATGCCGGGCAGCATCATAGGCAGCATACTGAGGGTGCTTTTGACATCCTCTCCAGCAGGCACTGCTGCAAAGCCAGCAGGAAACCCGACCAGCCCCGTGAGAGGGATGCCCTGCATATTCCTCATACTCTGAAGTCCTACTAGATCCATTCCAGCAATGAGTCCATTCATGAATAGCGGTCCCATTCCCGAGGGAGAGTCGGCCACAATGCCAGGAGCCTTCAGGAGGTCACTTCGTGGACGCCTCCCTCTCCTTCGAGGACCAGCATCTCGGAGAACGGGCTCAGTTAGGATCTGACTGAATTTGTTTTCTGGTAGAAATCCCTAAAAATTGGAACAAGAAACAAAATCCCTCAGTTACTACCCTATAGGAAACCATCTTGGGGTGACTAATGTTCTCATACTGGCTCTTTCTTCCACAGAGAGTGCACTTAGTAAAATGTATGGATCAGCAAAGAAGGCAAATAACCCACCTAGGGTGGGTATTTGACCCAATCATTTTGGCAGTTCCTTAGTGTGTATTTTATTTTCTAACTGGGTATTAAATTGATGCTGAGGGAATGTGTTACAATCTTATCCAGAATCAAAACCACAATTCTACTATAATATTCTAGACCTACTACTGGGCAGATTACCACTTGAACAAAGCTTTAAAGAAACTCATTAGGCTAAAGCAGCCTTTACTCTTTAGAAAACCTGGGAAAGTTATTAGGAGTTAAAGTTTTGTTAGAAGCAATGCTAACACTTCACTGGCAGGTACTAACAACCTGAAATAGCTTCTCTAATATTACAGGACATAGTCTTGTTTAAATTCCATCTGGAATTAGCCTCCTCATTTTATCAAGTTGCTAGATAAATAAATACCATTTAAGGATTAGATGTTTTAGCTTACCTTATAGATCTATATTTTTCTTCCACACTGGGATTTGCCACCCAATTTTCTGGATATGCAAAAAAGCACTTTGGTGAAGCACTTCCATATCATAAATTATGTATTAAAGGATAGTAACCCTGCCACTAAGGAGTCACACACATCAGCTATAAAACTTCATATGCACATGGGTCACCTGCATGACATGTTTTAATATGTGACCATCACAAGATTTCTGGATGACTAAACTTCCTAAGTTGTAGCAGGAAAGAATAATAATAACTACTAGAAAACTCTGAAAGGAGGCATGATGTAGCAGAGACACCTGGAATTGATTCCAGGCTTCCCCACAAACTTACTGCGTGCTTGTCACTTGTTTCCCCAGCTCTAAAATGAGAAGGCTAGACTACATGATTTCTGAAGTTCTTTCTAACACTTAAAATCTGTGGTTCTGACTTACAAGTGAGTCAATAAAAGTTTCTATTGTAAATCTTGTAATTATTTTTACTTATTTTCCTTTTGAAATTTTAATTTTTCAGTTAACAAGCATTTAATTCTCTCCTTACCACTCTTGCCTGTAATGTGTGTGTGTGTGTGTGTACACCCCTGAACCAAAACCTTGTATCAAATATGCACAGTTAAGCATGACAACTTCCTCGCCAGAACATACTCTTCTTTAGGTCTCTTTTGACGTGCTCCTCATCACGGCATTGAGTCACTCAAAGATTCTCTAACGTTACGCCAATGGAGTGCAAGCGCTGGCCAAGTCATTTTGCCAAACTGGACCCAGGCTTTGGCAACAGATTACATAGTGATTCTAGAATAACTTTCATGGTCCAATTACTTCTAAACCAATGGAGGCAGTGAGGAGGGTCCCTATTAATGGAATTAAAACTCTCTTCCCAAGTTCTAGCCTGCGTTAATACCCCTCATTTCCCAAAAATGCAGATAGATGGAAAGAGGGAGGCTAACCACCCCACCCTGAGTGACACCTAGATGTACTTTGAGAAGTCTATTAGCAATAATGTTAGGAACAGGGAAGCAGGAATGGATCTCTCCTAGAAAAATGTTAAGATATGCAAAGAGATGATAATCATGCCAATACCTGCCTCACACGGTGGTTTAAATTATTTTATAGAACGTAAAACACTACATAAATGTGAACTATTATCGATTACAGCACACTTAGAGACTGCTATGATACATAGCTTTGAAATGATCTGTGTAAATGCATCAGGTACAATGCCTATCAACAGAAACACCTGACACCATGTGTCTCTCTGGTTCACAAGCAGTGTTAAACACACTTTTAGTAGAGGCTCCCTAATCTGGACTGGGGCCACTGCCAGGCATATGTAATTGCTGCTATACTACAAAACATTTCTAGTACTTAGTTGCAGGCTCACCCGCTATTAGGTAGTTCTTTTAAAACCAATTTAATGTTGGTAAAAGTAAGGAAGGCTGAGTTTTCATTCACGCATCAGCTGCTCCCTCCATTAAAAGGCGGAGTTCCTTCTCTTAGTCATTAAGTCTGGAAATGACTAATTGTGATCTTGGACAACTTTAGAATAGTATTCAACTACGCTTCATTCTATAGTTTATTTGTTATCAATATTCCCTTAACAATGTCAAAGATTAACTTATATTATTTGGACTTCTACAACTACAGAGTAGATAGGGAATTCTGGGCACTCTTGAGTAGTGTAAAATACCTGGGTTAGTTAGTACATGTTTATTTTTATTCTCCCCTTTCAGATCCAAGGAGCAATAGCAAAGTACCCTCCAGTGAATGAAAGAGAAAAGTTTCCAGTCGATGGACAACTGCAGGCAAGGATTGTAACTACTTCCTGTATGGGGAGAATCATTCAGGGACCCAGCCGCCACCACCCTCTTACAGAAGGTCTTTGCCTCCAGCCTAAGTTCTGTGGATGTCCACACGCAGCAGGACATTCATTCTTTGGAAGCCTCTGCCTCGTGGCAATTACACACTGGGAATGATCCTGCTCCTTTTCCATAAGAAGGCTAAATGGAGGAGACAGAAAGGGGAGAATCATATACAGTAACAATGCCTGGGGCTAGGTGAAGTTTTTTTATATGATTTTAAGTGCATTCTGAGATAAAGGGCTTGTCGTTATAATAAATATATGGGCATCTTAGGAATAAGTAACTTCACATTTACATGTTAACTTTCTACCAAAGATAATGAATGGAAGTGGCATAGTGGATAGAGTGCCATCCCTGGAGTCAGGAAGACCTAAGTTCAAATCCCGTCTCAGACATTTACTTCCTAGTTGTGCAATCCTGGTCATGTCACTTAACCTCAGTTTGTCACAGTTTGCTCATCTGTAAAACAGCGACAATAATAGTCCCTACTTGAAGAGGTGCTGTGAGGGTCAAATGAGATAATACCATAAAGTGCTCAGCAGGGGGCCCGGCCACAGTAAGCACCATGTAAATATTAAGCTATCACTATTATTTATTATTGTCTCTTGAATGCTTGCTAATATTTTAATAAGCAATTAAGAAATGTTTAATGTATAACAGTCCTAGGGAGGCTGGTATATTCTTAAGATCTATACTTTCCAGAGAAATCTGGCTTGGTATAACTGGTCCTCTGACTACCAGACCCATAGGTACAGCCACTGAAGTGGACGATACTACCCAGTCTGAAGTTAAGGGCAGAATACAGAAATGAATTTAGAGTGCAGGAAGAGCCCTACTTTAATTCAGTAGAGAGGCTACAGAACATGGTAGGAAAAATCACTAAACAGCCCAGAGACGTGGGTTCTGCTTTTGACCACTACTGAGTAGCAATCCCTTGCCTTTTCTGGGTTTAAATTTCCTCATTTACAAAATGAAAAGGTTGAATCAGTTCATCTCTAACATCTCTTTTAATTTTCTATGATCCTATGGAAATGCTTCACCAGGCAAAGGCGGAAGAAGAGAGTTACAAAGCTGGGGTGCTCTGTAAGTAATACTAATGATGCTTTGGCTTTCCTATCTTGGCAGATGGTACCAGAAAGTATCTTTCAGAGCAGGGCTACTAAAAGTACCTAAGGATTACAGTGGGCAGCATTTGATTTTAAAATGTATTGCTTATATTTTATTGTATTTTTATTTATTTTGTTAAATATTTCCCAATTATATTTTAATATGGTTCAGGCTATTCTTGAAAGTGCTGTGGTCTGAGGAATGAGTGTCTGACACCTCTGCTTTAGAACAAGGATTAGGTTCATTTAGAAATGAAGGAGAAACACATTTGTGGCAAGAAGATGGTTAGTAAGGAAGGCTCTAAAACAAGTTTTGACTGTAAGTAAATAATCCACTGGAGGTGATAAACCTTAGTTTCAACTACACTAAGGAAATTCATGTAAGAGTAAAGTGGGAAAAGGCATCAATAAAAATGCACAATTTTCCCAAATGTTTCTAAAACCAATGCTTAGAGCACATAAAATAAGCAGGACAAATAGATCATATAGCATAACTCTTATTTCTATAATGCTTCAGGAAGCATTTCCCCCAGTAGTATCTATATGAAGTGGACAGTATAATTACAGCTTAAAAATTGCACTAACACATTTGGGACACTCTAATACCTGTATTTTACCAATGAAAAGAAAGATTAAAGGACCTGTCCAAGGTTATACACGTGGTAAACCCTAGGCTCAGAGATAGGCCTTCAGTTCAACAAACACTACTGAATGATTCAATATTATAAATTCAGTATTCTTTTCACTCGGCCTTCATAGAAAAACTGGAAGTCTTAGTACATGAAGACAACATGAAAACAAGTAAGTCCATACCCAAATAAGGATACTGGGGAGTGAATTAGTAGCAGGGCGAAGACTTGAGAGCTTTGAAGGAAATGAAGGAGGATAAAAGGTGGAGATGAAACAAAGTGCCTTCTAGGCAGAGATGAGGAGAGTGTTCCAGGCATGGGGGACAGGGGAGGTGACAGGGAGCCCTGAAGTTTACTGAAAAGAGATGACACTGTCATATCTGCACTTAAGAGCAATTTAACACCTAAATGGACCAGACTTGGGAGATGAACCAGACTTTGACAGTCCAGACATGAGGTGATGAGGGCCTGCACCAGAGTGGTGACAGTCTCAGGAGAGCATGTTTCTATATGAGATGTTAAGAATGTAGAAACAATGGGACTTAGCAAATAACTGAATATTGTGGAGAGAGGGGGAAGGGAAAGGAGGAGTGGAGGATGATACCTGGTTTGTAAGCCTGAGTGATACAAGGTTGGTGATACCCTCAATAGTAATAGGGAAATTAGGAAGAAGGGAGAGTTTGGGGAAAACTTCATGAGTTCAGTTTGAGAGATGTTGAGTTTAAGATGTCTGTAGGACATCTAGTTTCAGATGCATAATAGGCAGGTCTCAAGAATGGAAGTCAGGAGAGTTTAGGGCTAGAAAAATTGATTTAAGAATTATCTAGAGAGAGCACTTGAATCAGAGAAAGTTGATGAGATTACAAAAATATAGAGAGAAGATGGCCTGGGACAGAGCCTTGGGGGACACCTATGACAAGCGGGTATGACTTGGATGAAGATCCAGCAAAGGAAACCAAGATGGAGCAATCAGATAAGAAATAGGAGAACCAGGAGAGAAGTGTCTCAAAAACCTATTGTTGTAGAGAGAATCAAGGAGAAGGGGGTGATTGACACTATCAAAGGTCAAGAATGAGGAGAAAAAGTCATTAGACATGATTAAATGATCACTTTTATCTTTGTAGTTAGCAATTTCAGCGAAAGGATGAAATCAGATGTCAAAACAGAGTTAAGAGGGAAAAGGAAGCACAGAGATGGGAGGTGGAACACTTTCGACCATCTGAGCTAGGTGACACAATAGTTAGAGCACCAGCCCCGGAGTCAAGAAGATCTGGGTTCAAATCCAGTCTCAGACACTTACTAGCTGGGTGACCCTGGGCAAATCATTTAACCTTGTTTGTTTCAGTTTTCTCATCTGCAAAATGAGCAGGAGAAGGTAACAGTAAACCACTTCAGTAATGTTGCCAAAAAAACCCTCAAATGGGGTCACAAAGAATCAGAAATGACAAAATCTGCCAGTAGGTAAGTTTTGGTGACACTGCTCTCCTGTTCTTCCTACTTGTCCTACTGCTCCTTCTTAAGTCTCCTTTGCTAGATCCTGATCCAGGTCACACTCACTAATCATGAGTATCCCCCAAGGCTTTCTGTCCTAGGCTGTCTTCTTTCTATACAATGGTGACCTCATCAGCTTCCATGAATTCAATTAACATATCTACACAGATGATTCTTAAATTGATTTTTCTAGTCCCAACTTTTCCTGACTTGTCTTAAATATACTGTTAAATAGGCACTGGGAATATAAAATGTATCTAGATCCATACAATACACATATATTTACTTACACAAGATGTATATGTGCACACATAAAAATAAGTGGATATGGACACATATACGTACACACATATTACACACACACACACACACACACACACACACACACACACACACACAAGGTTGAAGCCAGGTTGTGAAAGGCTTTGCAAGCTTACCAGAGGTATTCATACTTGACCTTAAAAGCAATTAGGAGGCAAGGGAGTTTACTGTGTAAATTTAGGAAGATTACTTTGGCAGCTGTGTGGACAGAGGAGATACCTGAGCCCTGGAGGCCTGATCAGGAGGTGGTTGCAATGGGTTAGGGAGGGGTGCTGAGGGTCTAAACCAGAATGGTGATGGTATGACCAGAGATAAGGGATAGATTCCTCCATAAGCGATTATGGAGGCAAAATACAAGATTTGATAACTGATTAGATATGTAGGGTAAGGGAAAATGAAGAGATAAGGATAATGCCAGAGCTTTAAATGTCGGTGACTGGAGGGCAAAAAGGGGCAGAAGGGTGGGCTTGAGAAAATAATAAACAGTTCAGTTTTGGACATGTTGAGTTTGAGATGCTTGGGTTGAGAAAATCAGCAAAATTTAACGTTTTAGCCATGTCTTTACCAAATTATGTCACCTCTATCCTTTTCAACCTTTCTACAGATATTATTTGGCAAATTATTTAACACACTTTTTTAACCTAGGCTTTGATCAACAAAGAGGCTTCACTACACAACTCAACACAACGTTCTCTACATCTCAAATATCCTCTCCCTTACCTGCCGTCCTGTCTCCTTATGGACAGCAGGGACTCTTTCTTCTCCACTTAGGGAGCCCATGTCCAACTTTCCTGGTTCTTTACAACGCTGTCTTCTCTGCTTCGGTTTGTCTGAAAAATTCTAAGAAGCAAAGAGAGCAAATATTAAAATGTTAAACTACTCTCCTGCTGCTTTCCGAGGAGCTGGCTGCTAGTCCTAAGTATCTGTCTCTTTCATTACCCTTCTTTCTAAGAGCCTGACACCAAATTAAAGGGAATGAAAGACACTGGGAGCTAGCCCATGCTGGGCCTGTCTCTTTGCTTTCTCATTCTTTTCTGTGTAGAAAAGTAGATCAAAGTATCAATGTTTAGTAGAAAGTAAAACACAATGATTTAAAGTTGTGTTTATCAAAATTTAAAAAATGAATGTTAAGGACTGTTTTTACATGTAACTAGAGAAAAATAAAAATTAAATAAAAAAAAATAAAGTTGTGCTTAGCTGCGCAGAAGAAAGAACTTAAGTTGCTTTCTGTTTGCTCCAGGCTCTCAGCAGGCTAGACACAGCTGACCTTGGAAGAGTCTTTGCAGTACCATGTACCCACCAATCTTTTTTTCTTTGCATTTTTGAAATTGCCTTGTCACTTACATACATATATGTTTATCCTCTTTTCACCTGGGGTAGAAGGGGTTTCGTCTCTGAGCCTTCTCCCCTCCTTTTTTAATGATCTTTATGTGGTTTATTAGCCTACTAGATCTAAGGTCAAGGGTGTGGGGTTGATAGTTAATGGAGAAGAGTGAAATTAAAAAGGAGAAATTTCATAAGATGATTATATTCTTCCAAACCATTGTTCAAGGGATGATATTACCAAGGTAAAACAGAAGGAAAAGTCCCTCAAAAACTCCTTTAAGGACAAGCAGTGATTTAAAAACAACGACAACAACAAACACCACAAACTAAAAATCATAAAAACGTTATCTAGCCTCCTATTTCATAATTGGATTTCTCATGAAACCACATGACCTACATGTCACAATGTGAGTGAGTTAAGTGTTAAGCATTTTAAGTGTTAGTAAGGACAGTTCTTTCGTTATGAAGTGTCAGTCAGATCCACTTCTTCATAGATGTTACTGACTTAGAAGTTACAGTTGGAAGATTACTTGGTAGAGCAAAGGTCTTGGAACCACATACAAAAGGATTTTCTTTTTAAGCAACACCCCCAGTCTTCATACATTTCACTGAAACATATCCCAGGCCACTCTCTCCAATAGACTCTTGATCTCAACTCAATCAAGTCACATGGAAATGTATAGAAGGAAGACATATCATGTTTCTACTTACTGTCCCAAAGGTAGGAACTTCTATTGTATAATCAGATTGTTGCCTTAACCAGTCCAACAAACTCTTGTTGGGCACTGTCTTCTCGACTGGGATGCTGGTTGTTGTGACTGTGTGAGGAGAGGAGGTAGCTGAGACTGGCCCATCGGGCAGGGTGCTGCTTGGTGAGGGCTGCTCTTGATCTTCTTGTACCTCCTAATGAGAAGAGAGGAACAAAATGAGTATTAGGGAGTAAGCAATGTGTGAATATATTGGAATGGTTACTAGATTTAACAGTAAGAAGAACTGGGTTCAAATCTAGGCTTTTATTAGCTATGGGACTTCACTGTCTCTGAGCATCATTTCTATGTCTAAAAGATGGGAGTAATACTACTTATGCTTCCTGTCTCATAAAGTTGCTATTCTGATAGCATCTTACAAAACGTGGAGGCTTGTAAAATGTGAATTACTAAGTACTAAAAGTAGAATTGGAAAATTCCAAAAAAAAAAGGTGTCCCATAAGTTTTTCTTTTCTTTACCTTTACAACTAGACAGTTTCAGTAATAATCTTAACATACATTGACAAAATAAATGGAATGTTTTAAAAATCACAGTAGAACAATTTTTTTTAAATGAGGGAGATTCAAAATAAATAGTTCTGTATAGCAAAGTCTCACTGACTGGACATGCTGATTGTCCAAGTAAGTTACTTGGAGAATTACAGAGAGTCAAGAAATCATCTTAAATATTATATAGATATAAGGGTGGGAGGAAGGAATGCATAAGGCAGGAAGAAGATTATTATCAATATCAATTGCTCATTAAATAGCCAATGCAACCATCTTGTTCTAGTTGTTTGGAACAGTTATACAGAAATTACAAAATATAATTCCTGCCCATTGAGTTTAAAATTTTAAAAGGAGTCATGTACAGAGAAATGTAATGGTGTTTAATGAAACACAATTGTTCCAATGATAGACAGGAACTACTTCTAGAAAAAGAACCTTTGAGTCTTTAACGAAAAATTACTTTTTACAAAGAGAGAACCTTGAATGCTAGAAGGTTAAATGATATAGCTCAGTATTCAAGGGTTACTGCTACATTAGAATCTTGAAAAACTGCTTCTTAATTTTTAGATCTCAATGGTAGCTCCTCAGAAAACAATAAGTGACCTGAGCATTCCTTCCAGGGTCATTCTATACCTACCAAAATTCCTGTATGAAGTGTTCTATCCTTCAAAAAGATGAGGTCCATTCCTCCTTCAACATTTTTTCTTCTCCCTCTTCGTCTCCTCATGGCAGCATCATCTCTTCTTAAGGTTCCATTGACAATCTGTCCTGTAACAGGATGAATTAACCCAGCTTGCAAAATTCCAGACAAGTCCATGCCAAGGGATCCTTGGAGGGTGCTGACTGTCCCAATCTTGGGTGTGCTGGTACTCAATGGGAAAGGCGAAGTGGTTGCTGGAGACCCATCAGGTGTGCAAGAGAGGTCGATGGCTGACTCCCCACGCCATCCATTGAGCACAATAGGTGGGTGTCCATGGGAAGCAGAGAATTGCTCTAGGCTCCGAGACTTCAGATCTCTTTCCATGTCAAACTCATAGGGTCGTCTGTGCTTTCGTTCATCCTTGGCAAATACTGGAGCCAGGAAACTTTCCTATTAATATCAAATGTGGAATAACATTAATATCCTACTTTTAGGGAATTCCTAGCATACAAAAACAAATGTAATATAGGCAAGTGGTGGCTCCCATATAGGTCCTGAAAAAAGGCTTCTGTTAGAGGATTTTCTTTTTAGAGGATTGTTCTTATTCTTCTGACCCTCTCTATGAAGAAATGATTTCCTTGGTCTTTTAAATGATCTTGTCTCATGGTCCAACCAGGTTAAATGGGACTGACAGGAGAGTGTTCATCACTGATGGCGAATGAGACTTAGAAAATGGTTTCTACAATAAATGCAGTTTCTGCGTCAAGTCTTCAAGGCCCTAATGCTCAGCCTAATACCCAATTTGGTTAAAGGAGGCAGCAATGTTTTCATCAAACTAACCCTCTTACACTGAGACAAAAACACTTTTTGGTCCCTCTTAGAAATTGAGAGAAAGTCCTCTCCTGTGTTTGTGTGGGGAGAGGGCTGAAAGAGGCTCATTCTTTGAATTACTTGCCCTCCTATGTTACTATAGTGCCTTTTGGATAGACACTAAGTAAGCACATACACATTTCCAGAATCCATTAAATTCTCTGCTAAAAAACCCCATTATTTTGTTGATGCCTTTTGTTTTTAACTCATCCTTGCCCCCACAGACAGAATCATTTAAAACAATAAAAAATATCCAATACAGAAACTTGGATGAAAATGAATATTCATTTAGTCTTCACAGTCCCCAACCTCTGTTGTGAGAGTAGAGGCCCATTCTGTTGTTTCTTCTCTAGGACCTTTATGATTCTCATTATTATTATTTCCCACTATCACAGCACAGCTTCCTTCTGGTGATCACTGCATTTGCATTATTAGAACCACCATCTATTGTACTCTTGGTTCTGCTTATTCCTCATCTGCTTATTTCCCAAGATTTGTTTTTTTGCTAAATTCCTTAGATTCATCATTTATTACTGAATAATAATATTCTATTATGCTAATATATAATTTTTCCCCAGTCATTCCTTAATTAACAGATGCCTACTTTGTTTCTAATTCTTTGCTACCAGAAAGAATGCTGCTATGAAAATTTTGGTACACAATGGATCTTTGTTTCTGTCTTTGACATCTCCAGGAAATATGCCCAGAAGTGTGAACCACTGTCACTTTCCTTTCATAATTTCAAATGGAAATCCAGAATGGCAGGATCATTTCACAGTTCTAACAGTATATCGGGGTACCTGTGATCCTCTACCTTTTTGGTGGTGAGGCACATTCATTGTTACTTTAAAAAAAAAATGATAAGGGTTTTAAAAAGTAATAATAAATGTAACAAAAACTCTAAATCTCTTCTGATCTTTGCTAATATATATACATAGGTTTTTATTAAATCATCATGATTCCAGGAAAACACGTTATATGAAATGTTACAGAGAACAGTTGCAAACTGAAAAAGAGGAACAATGTTATAAATGCCCTCGACAGTCAAAATCTTGGTTACATAAATGTAAAATAGGTTATTTACAGAGGCTATATAGTTTTAATAATGGTAAATATTTTTGGTAATATGGTGGCAGTGGCAATAAACAAAACAATTAAGACTGACACTTAGGAGAAACACCACTACGTTTCTATGCTAGTTTAGAGTCAACAGCGATCCAACTTCTATCCTGGGTGACTGGACAAGTGAAGTTAAACCTACATTTCATGATGTTAAAGTGAGATTGGGTTAGATAATCTACCAATAATACTATTCTGAAATGATATTGAACAGAGCAAGGTATACCTACTCTATGTGCTATTTCTCTGTGTATGTGTTCTACTACTTTTGTAGAACATTGTGTAGAACATTTTGTAACATTGTATCTCATGATTTTCCTGTATTTGTTTCGTGAATGAATCAATAAATCTTCTGATACAACCCTTTTGGTAGTGCAGAATCTCAAAGAGACTTCAGAAGACCATTTAGCCCAAACTTTATTTGAACAAGAAATTCCTTTATATTAAATATGACAAATGGTGACCTGCTCTTTGCTTGATGATTTCTAGTGAGGTGGTATCTAAGACCACCTGATTCCACTTTTGAATAGTTTTAATACTAATAAATTGTTCCTTTTATCAAAACCAAAACTGCCTCACTGCAGTGTCCATCTCTTCTTCTAGTTCTATTTTCTTGGGCCAGTCAAAACAGGGTTACTGTTTTCCACATGATAGCTCTTCATATACTTGGGAATGATGATTATGCTTTTCCCTAATTTTTTTCTTCTCCAGGTTAAATATTCTTAGTTTCTTCAGCCTTCTTTTTATGGCATTACCTTTAGGTTCTCTGCCATCTTGGCTGTCCCTCTCCAACTTTCCCATTCAAGAGCTTTGAACAATGGACACATAAGATAGTAGAAGTGCTATGACAAAGTATTATGGAAATACCCTCTGTCTGCCCTCAAGATGCAGGACTAATGGATTTCCAAATTCTCTAAGGCCAAAATGTCTCAAAATGAAATGGAGAGTTATCTAGTAGACAAGTGGAAAATGTCTATGAACAGTTTTCAAAAGAAAAATTTGAAAACTATAAATAACCATATAAAAACATTATCCAAATTACTAATAAGGGAAATATAAATTAAAACAACTCTAAGGTTTTACCTTACATCCTACAAACTGGCAAAAGTGACAAGTGGGAACAGTTAATGCAGTAGAGGCTATGGGAAAATAGTTGCACAAATATACCATTGGCGGAACTCTTAAATAGTTAAACTATTCACAACGATTTGGAATTACATACAAGAAAAAATATTAAATCATTTATTCTCTTTGACCCAGTGATACTTCTCAAGAATGTCAAAGTCAGAAATAAAAAACTAATATAAACCATACTACTCAATGGCAGAAAAAAACAATGATATGTTAATATAATGGAGTAGAATTGTGCAGTAAAAACTGATGAATATGAAGACTTTGGGCTAATGCATGCAGAATGTAAGTAAAACCAGGACAACATATGCAATGAGTATGGAAAGAGAAATGAAAAGATCATTAAAAGGAACTCAAACTCTGAGTTACTGAAGAGACAGTACTTGTCCCAGACAACAAATAATCAAATATACTTTGCCTCTCATGAAAGAGAAGTAGGGGATTAATAGGGCAACACGCTGTATACACACAGTATCAGATATAGCCCGTCAGCTATTTTGGTGGTGGTGTTGCTATAAGGTAAGGCTCAATTTTGGGGCTGGGTGGGAGAAGATAGTAATATTTCCAGAAATGACTCTGTTGTAAAGACAAAAAGGCATTAATAAAACTTACCATAATAAAATGAAATGGACTGGCCCACTGTGAGATCAGCAAAGATGATTTTTCTCACCTGGATGTACGACTTTGGGATGTCTTTGACTGACTTCTCCATCGTGCATATACATGCCCCTCTCCATCCTCCCAGCTTTTCAGCTTCCCCATTAGATTATAAGCTCCTGAAGGGCAGGGACTGTCTTTCTAGCCCTAGAGCTTAGCACAGTGCCTGGCCCATTTGTTGCTGTTCAGTCATTCCTGATTTTTGTGACCTCATTTGGAGTTTTCTTAGCAAAGATACTAGAGTGGTTTGCCATTTCCTTCTCTAGCTCATTTTACAGATGAGGAAACTGAGGCAAACAAGGTTAAGTGACTTGCCCAAGGTCACATGGCTAGTGAGTGTCTGAGACTGGATTTGACCTCAGGTCTTTCTAACTCCAGGCCCAGTGCTCTGTCTACAAGCTACCTCAGCTCAGAGTAGACAATGAATAAATGCTTATTTGCTGAGATGCCTTTCAGATTCAAGCCCAGATGATTAGGAAAATCACTCTCTAGAGAGACTGTCAGGATCACATTTATAAAGATAACTTTCAAATAGCTATCTATAGCCACATATTTTTCACTTGAAAGCTTCACTTGGATATTTACTGTCTGTAAAGCACTAAAGATCTAAAAACAAAAAAAATCCAGTCCCTGACTTAAATAAACTTCACATTTTACTAAAAGATAAAACATGTGGACATAAGAAAGTACAAGAAACTTGAGGAGATAGAAAAGACTCTATAGAGAAGAAATAGCCTGGTATTAGTCAGCTTTTAGCAGAGTACTAGGCGCATTGTAAGAGTTTAATAAATGTCTCTTGTCTTGCTTGACATTTAGGGAAATTCTCAATAATGCTATGTACTGAAATTTCTGTTGAATCAATGAATGAAGCAATCAAGCAGAAGCAGATATCAACAGCTCCTCATTTGGGGTCAACACAGTTACCTGCCCTCTCACCTTTGGGATCTGTGTGACCAACGCTGCTCCATTGCTGAAGTTGGGGCCTGGTGTTTCTTGTTCTGCAAGGCTGTTTCGTGAGCTAGGACTGCTGATTAACACTGGAGCAGGCAGTGTGCTTGGCATTTCGTACTGCTGGCTAGAAGGCCACTTGCCCTTTAAGACTGCATGACAGATGTTATCTATGCGGTTAATTATCACTCGATCCTGCAAATAAGAATGGCAACAGCAAATCTCTTACACTAGCACCGAGTGGCAGAAACTTAAATACAGTAAATGTAAATTCACAAATACTTTCTCCTTAGCTCTTCCTTTGAGAAAATGTGAATAGGTTACAGCAAGACTGGGGTGAGGGAAAGAGCTGGAGTACACACCTCCAACCACTGCAAGGGAACATCTAAAACCACACGAACGCTTCACAGGAAGAGGGGCACAAAGGTGAGAATGAGTGTATAGTTAGCCATGGCCAGTAAGTATTTCCTCAAAACTGATTGTGCCAACTTTGGACCAAGCATGATCACAACGAGCCATTTCTGACTCACAGACTAACTGGCCAATTGTGAGTATAACTGGAAGAACTAATCAATTCTAATAAAGCTAAAACATTTAGCTGCGAGTTATTAAAATTATGTAGATATTAAACGTGTGTGCATATATGTAGAAGCCGCTATCTAGATCACAACAGAAATTCTTGCTCACCATACTATATATCATCCTACATATAAAGTGACTTGGATTTGCAGATGGAGGATCTGTTCAAATCTCAGCTCCTATCACTCACTACTGGTATGACCTTGGCCAACCCCCTCAACCTTTCTGGCCTGTTTCCTCATCTGCAAAAATGAGGGGATTGGACTAAATGACCTTTAAGGACCCTTTTTCAGTTCTAAACAGATCATATCAATTTAACATTTCTCAGATCCTATGACTAAAAAATCCTCCTAAAAGTTTATTACTTGACAGTCCTACTAAAATCCAACAAAAATAGTTTCACCTATATAGTTAAAAAATGTAAGTTCCTTGGTGATTGAAATAGGTATATCAGGAATTTCTTAATTAGAAAGTTTGATTCTGTAAATTTTTACAGCTTCATTTCCTTACCACAGACACATAAAAAAACTAAGTTAAAAAATCCATAACCTTTATAATCTTTTGAGTATTAGAATTAAAATAAGTATTAAATATTTCTTTCAAATAAAAATGTTGATAAAATAATGTTATATTGCTCAATGTACCCATGGCTCAAAACTTGCTAGTTTAAAAAAATTAAGTCTCAAACAGCATTTGCTACAATAGTTATAAATATCAACCATGAAACATATGAGACTAGTGAGCCTGCAGAAAGCCAAACTAAGGCAAAGACCACTCTTAGGGAATACTTTTGACCAATGGGTAGGGTGTATGCGTGCATGGAAATGGATGTTGTCACACACTATCTTTTTACGCTCCAAATTCTGAAGTTTTGTAGACAAGTCCCTGATCTTGATCCCATTACTGGGGCACCAAACATTCTACTTTTAGCTGTGAATGCTCTTAATGGGCATCATAATGTTTGGAAGGCACCTTTGGCCATTCGGAGAAAGAATAAAGAGTTTTTTCTTGTAGAAGTTGGGCAATGGTTGGTGCTCGGGCTTCCTGGAGTTCATCCCCGATGTCTCCTGCTATTCCAGATGTGGAGCTCTTACTTTCTTCTTCAGAGTATTTTCCTGGATAATCTGAGAATACAAAAATGTGCAGAGGAGTTATATACCATTAACTGAGATCATAATATTCAATTTATACTTTCTTCTTTTTTTGGTGATGGTGACAGTGGTGGGAGACCGAATACCTCTTTGTTGCACAGGCTAAAAGCACAGCAAACACTGATGGGCCCCAATGATCAGCACAGAGGTTCTTCCAATCTGGCCTGGTTAGCCTCTTCCCTTAGGCAGCTTGGTGGCCCTCCACTCCCAGAGGCTCACTACACTGGTGCTGGACTTGGTGTCTTTGGAACTCTCAAATGGCTCAATATAAGAAACTTTTATGATTTTATCAGTTTTTGTTAAGTCATTTTTCAGTCGTATCTGACTCTTCAAGACTCCTTTTGGATTTCTCTTGGCCAAGATACTGGAGTGGTTTGCCATTTCCTTCTCCAGTTCATTTTACAGATAAGGAAACTGAGGCAAATAGGGTTAAATGACTTGCCCAGGATTTGAACTCAGGAAGGTGGGTCTTCCCGATTCCCAGTCTAGTCTTCTATCTCCTGCACCACCTATCTGCCCTAATTTCATCAGCAGAAATGACATCAAAGGGGATGCATTATGGTCCCTTTTGTTTCTGCACCCTAAGCAGCACGAGACCTTTCCATCTGACTGGCAGAACAACCTTCCACATGTATAGTCTCTTCCATTAGCATGTAAAACTCCTTGAGAGCACCGTTCGTCTTAGATTTTTCTGATCCTTCTGCTACCTATCTGACAGCTCCTTCTCTGACTCCTTTGCTGGATCCCTTCCAGATCACACCCTTTAACCATAGGTGTCCCTCACAGTTCTGTCCTGGGGTCATCTTCTCTTTTCCTCTCTAAAACTATTTTACTTGGTGAACTCATTAGCTCTCATGGATTTAATTACCATCTCTAGAGAGGGTAACTAAGTGGTGCAGTGGATGGAGTGCCAAACCTGGTGTCAGAGAAGTCATCTTCTGGAGTGAAATCTAACCTCAGACACTTACTTATCTATGAGATCCTAGGCAAGTCACTTAACCCTGTTTGCCTCAGCTTCCTCATTGGTAAAAGAAGCTGGAGAAGGAATTAACAAATTACTCTAGCACCTTTGCCAAGAAAACTCCAAAAGGGGTCATAAAGAGTTGGACACAACTGAAAATGACTAAACAACAAAAATGCTGATGATTCTCAAATCCACTTGTTTTGCCCCACTCTCTGATGACCTCTGGTTGCCTTTCAGACAGCTCAAACTAGATGTCTGGTAAATATCTTAAACTCAATAGGTCCAAAACAAAACTCATGATCTTTCTCCTTAAGCCCTCCCCCTTATCCTACCTTTCCTATTTCTGTAGGGTACAACTCCATTCCTTCCAACTACCAACCTGGGAGTCATCCTAGGTTCCTTAACTGTCTCTCACCCTTCATATTCAATCTGCTGCCAAGGCCTGCTGATTTCACCTTTGGAACGTCTCTTGAATAGGCCTCCTTGTCTTCTCGGATAACGCCATCATTCTGGTGCAGGCCCTTATCACCTGGACTAATGAATGACCTGCTGCTGGGTCTGCCTGCATTGTGCCTCTCTTCACTCTAACCTGTCTTCCATTCATCCACTCATGTAATTTTTCTAAAGTGCTGATCTGACCATGTCACCCCGCCCCACAACACACAGACTCCAGTGGCTTCTCGTTGCCTTCAGGATCAAGAGAAAAATGCTGCTTGGCATGCCAAGTCCTTCATAACCTAGGCCCCCTCCTACCTTTTCAGTCTTCTTACACTTTACTCCTGGACATGTGTGTGTTCGTCCTTCATTGCCGAAGAAGACCATGCTATCAGAAAAATGATGACACGACTTGCACTTGACTTTGTTTTGAGTGAGGGAGGGCTGTGCAGGTCACCATCCTTACTTCTCCTCCACAGCCATCTGAATCCAGTGACCAGATATTCATAAGGATGATTGGAGATAACCCAGGATGAGGTGACTGGGGTTAAGTGACTTGCCAAAGGTTACACAACTAATGAGTGTCAAGTGTCTGAGGTGAGATTTGAACTCAGGTCCTCCTGACTCCTGCACAGGTGCTCTATCCACTGCCACCACCTAGCTGCCCTGTCCTGGACATGTACTCTTTGATCCAATTACTCTGGCCTCCTGGCTGTTCCATAAACAAGACACTGCCAGTTCATGCTCTCCCTTCTTCTGCTCTACCTAATGACCTCCCCTGGTTTCCTTTAAGTCTCAACTAAAATCCTACTTTCTAGAGGAAGCTCTCCCCAGCCCCTCTTAATTACAGTGCCTTCTTTCTGTGAATCATTTTCTATTTATACTGTATAGAGCTTTTTCTGAGTATATATTAGTATGTTGTCTCTTCCATTAGATTGTAAGCTCCTTGAGGGCAGGGACTATTTTTTGCTTCTTTATGAATCTTTAGTGCTTAGCACAGTGCCTAGCACATAGTAGGCACTTAATAAATGTTTAATGACTGACTTGCATCTTCAATGTTCAGCATATGGTAAGTGCTTAATAAATGCTTTATTTTAACATGGACATTAGAAGACGTTTTTTGAATGAAAATTTTAATGGAATGCAGCAAGGTTGATCTTAAAGAGGTATTGCAGAGAATCATCAAACTCTGGATCCTAAAGAACCAAGTAGTAACCTGAATCTAATTCATATAAGAAATATTACAGAGACCTGTGATATTTACAAGCAGAAAGCTGGCAGATCCCAAGGCAAGATGATTTGTGGACACCTTTCCTCTGTGAAATGACAAGTCATACTTAGCCTTTCAAATGGAAGGCTATCACATTAGCTGATCAAAAAATGTCAAAAAAAATGTCAAAAGTATTCAGAATGCAGAATGAAGCAGACTATTTTTTCCTTTGTTATGTTTTGTTTTTCTTATGGTTTTTCCCATTCGTTTTAATTCTTCTATGCAACATGACTAATGTGAAAATATGTTTAATAGGAATGTATGTGTAGAACCCACATAAGACTGCATGCCGTCTTGGGAAGGGAAGGGGAAAAATGTGGAACTTATGGAAGTGACTGTTGAAAACTGAAAACAAATAAATTAATAAATTTGGAAAAAAAAAACCTTTGGTTTCCTAATCTGTAAAATATGGAGCATGAGCAAAGTACTTTGTAAAACTAAAAGTTTGCTGCACCTATCTATTATTATTAGTGCTCACTACTTAATAAAACATTCTTTTCAATTAAAAAAAAAATGTCAGAAGCACAAAGCCTAGCAGTTACCCAAATGTATCAAGGGGCAAAGGGTGGGCTAACCACTCTGGGTCTAAGAATGGGGCACTGGGACTCGCACGTCCCTTTAAAACAAACTCCCACTGAGCATGTGGTAAGTGCTTAATTTTTTAAAATTTGTATTTACTGCACATATGTTCCTGTACTTTATTCTGTGAAAACTGTTTTCCCTTGCATGGCATCAAATACTGACCCTTCCTCCTCCCCAACCCCCCTCCCCGCTCCAGTTCTTAGATATCTTTAGATTTAAGCTAAGCAGACTAAACTTAAGTTATACATCTTGCTTTTTGTGCTCTTTAAGAGCTTTCTTATTTATACTTCAGCAATTCTTCCCTTTTCAATCCTACCAGTTCCTACTTTTCTCACAGCAAGTCACAGCCAACTCCTAGAACTACTTAGTTTTTGTCTCATCTAATGAAGTAACTTGTCTTCAGTTTACTATCCACTCCCTCACTTTTCTACCCCTAGAACAACCAGCAGCATGACCAGCACCTTCCTTGGTGGGAATAGTTCCTTTCTGCAATTATGACGGTCAATATGATTTATGTAGAGAATATTACACTGGGATTTATGACTGGCTAGGAAAGAAATAAAATGAGACCTCAATTAATCAGAACTCTCTCCTCCCTTGCTATACAGTACTTTTATCAGAAAGGAGCAGTTTTCCAGATATCTTTAAAGATTTTTCTTGTCTTGGATGAAATACAGATTCAGTTCAGTTACTTACACATTCCATATTTACAGAACTAAACAATAAAGATTCATGATTAGAAATGTCAGCCCTCAACAATTCCAAAATCTTGAATTGTCAAAGATTTAATTAAGTTTTATATACTGTACACTAAGGTAGAAAGGAAGACTGTTTTTGCCAAAGTTAAAAAGGGATGAAACAAAAAAGATTTTCTGTCTAATCATTAATTGACTAACTTCCCTACTTCTAATCTCTCCCTTTCTTCCTCTAAACTCTAAGCCAGGGGTTTTTAACCAGGGGGTCAGTGAACTTCTTTTAAAAAAACATTCTGCTAACTATATTTCAATTTCATGCTTCCTTTATAATTTTATGTATTCTAAGTATTTTAAAACATTATGTTGAAGTGTCCCTCCACAGGCTCCATCACACTGCCAAAGGGGCCAGTGACACAAAAAAGATTAAAAACCTTTGCCCTAAGCATTCTGGTTAATCAAAATTTTACTGCAGACACGATCACTACTAACTGTGAAAAAGAAATTTAACTTTTGTAAAAATGCAACACTTCTCTGTTTTTCTGGAGAATAAAGTTACCTAACTATTTTACATTTCAAAGGCTCTCTTTTTGAAAGGTTTAAGGACCAATAAGCCATTTTCTTTATCTTCTACCATTTTCCCTTCCTGTTCTTCCTGCTCCAGGTTTAATTTAAATTGGCTGGTCCAGGGAACCCAAAATTTCCTTAAAACCTTGATTTTCAGTGGCATTCAAGAAGCTCTTGTCAGATTTCTTCTCTTTAGATCTAATGTGGGTGTAGTTTTTTAGTATCTCCCGTCTTTCTAGGCCAAACCTTCTGCTTTCCGAGTTAAGCCTAATGAACAGTGTGGTAGAATGGAAAGAGTACTGGATGTGGATGCCTACCCACCAGGCAAGTCAGTAAACTGCTTGGGTCTCACTTAGTCAATTGCAAAATGAGAGGGGTTGGATAGAATGACTTATTAGGGCCTCTCCAGCTCTACATTTGGTATTCTATGAACAGCCTGCTCTTCACTTCTTTCCACTTTCCTCTGATGTGTCTAGTTTCCACTTTCATGGCATTTCTATTTCCAACCTTTATGAACTCTTTCTTCAGCCAATTTTAAGTATCTTCTATGCGTTTTCCACTGAAGACTTCTTCCTTCATTCTCAAAAGACTGTCTATTTGAGAAAAATAGTTTCCCCAGATTTTTAGATTAGCTAATCAATTCCCCTTTTCCCCCATTCAGTTTCCTCCCTTACAAAATGAGATCAAAAAGGATAATATTCATAAAGTTAAAAAGTGCCTAGTGCACAGTTGGCACTTAATAATAACTGCTTGTTCTTCTCCCCTCTAAAGTAGGAATAATAATGCTTATACTACTTTTTGTGTAGAGTTCTTGTAATGGTTTGGTGAGAAAAGGCAAGAAGGAGTTCCCTGTAAGCTATAAAGCCCTATATGATATAATCAACTATTACCTGGAAGTTTCTGTGGAAAGAGCCCTTGGAGTTGGAAGTCTTGGATTTGAATCCTGGCACTGACACTTATTTAGGCAAGTCATTTTCCCTTTCTGAGGTTCAATTTCCTAATTTGTAAAATGGAAATAATATGTGAATTACCTACCAGACAGGGCTATTGTAAATGCCCAAAATAGTGATTATCTTTTTCTTTTTTTATCTTTATACCCTCAAAATAAATTTCCCTATCTCTAAAGATAAAATCTATTCACAATTTTCTCTGTTAAGGACAAGGAAGGAGGAGACTATAAACTACTAGCACTCGACATTTCTAGAGAGTGGCTCCCTGTAACCTGAGCTCTCAACTGAAACAGGCTGGATGAATTTAACCACTGAGGAAATAGTGCCTAGGACTGCTTCCTTATGAATCCAGATTACACACTCATACCATACTAAGATTACAGGCCTTAGAAAAACAGGGCTGGTAGGAGTAGTGTTCTGGGCACTGATGGTAAGGATCAAAGAAATGGTAAGTGGCCTAGTCAGAAAAACAAAGGTTCTCCATACAGTACCTTGACCCTGTAAGTTTCCATCTTTATCATCCTCATCTTCCTTATTCTCCAAGTCCACATCTTCTTGTTTTAGTTCACTCCTGTCAAGAGGACATGTGGTATAACCTCTTTGTCTTTCTACCTTATCTTCCCAGGAATCTTCTTTTAAAAACTCATGGTCCACTTTCAAAGGCTCTGATAAAAGAGTTTTGTTTCCACCTTCTACAGCAATAGTGTTAACAGCTTTGCCTTTGTACAGGTCTGAGTCAGGGAACTTGATCTTTTCCATCTCAAATTCCACACTGTCACCTTGATTTTTCCATCTGTCTATAGGTTTGCAGTGACATTCACATACTGTTTGATTCATACACCTCAGCTCTGGAAGATCATGGTTTTGTGACTCTGGGCCCCCTGCCATGGTTTTATCTACAGTGAAGCCTCTGACCATTTCATTTGGTATGTTAGTATTGAAGTCAGCTCGAACTATACCCTCTGGCCTTGCCCTTATTTGTGCTCCTACTTCTGAACTTTCCTCCTCCTCCTCCTCCTCCTCCTCTTCCTCCTCTTCCTCACTATGGTTCTGACTCAACATTAATTTACTTTCTAGACTTTTATTTCCTAACAAATCAATTAACCGTTGCTCTGAAGAAAGTTTTCTTTCAGAATTACAAACACTAAGGCTACACATCTCCATTAATCTACTTACATTCCCTTGCTCTAAGGGTTGGGGAATACCACATTTGGCTTCGGGATATCTTACAGTTTCATGTCTTGGAGCAGGTGGGTATTTGTTAGAGTCCATGTCCTTTATAGTCAGGAGAGACAACTGCTTTTCATTTTTATTGCTCATTTGTTCTATTTTTGCTTCTAAATTACCCAGAGAACAGTGGTTTGTAGCCACCTCCACTTCAAGGCTACCTGGTTGATTCTCTTTGTTTTTACTTGCTAATGTTACAGAAATATCCTTCTTGGATTCAGTGCTGCTGGGGTTCTCGTGAATGAATGGACTTGACTCACTGCTGAAAACCTTCTCACCAAACATCATACACTCCAAAGAATCAGGTAATAAGCTTTCCTCATGGTTAATAGAAATGATATCCTGAACTTTAGAAATAAAATTGTCACACGTTACATCAGGTAGGTTGCTTTCAGTGCGGTTGAGATTATCACCCATGCTTTCCATTTTTATTTGATTCTCAGGTTCGGTATCTATGGACTCACAAGTCCTTCCCATTTGAGTATATGTAAGGGATTCATAAAGTCTAGAGTTAGTCTGGTAAAGGCAACATGCATTTTCTGGGCCTTGTACTTCAGTTCTTCGGTGCTGAGCATAATTTCTATAGGCATCCAGAAAGGACAGCTGTGGATCATTCATGATGTAGCAGTCAGTGCGACTGAGCCCGTGCTTAGCCGTACCGATCAGTAAGTCTCGGTCATGCTTCCCACACTCCCACCAGACCGGCAGATAGAGGCTAGGCCTACAGAGTTGGAGGCGCTCATGCAGCTGAGGATATTTTAGTACTTGCTCTCGGACCTTCCGCAGAAGCTCAATGCGGTAGAGAGTTCTTGCAGCACGTTCTTCTGTGATTGGTTCAACATAGAGAGTGGGATCTGGTGGACCTGAAACAAATAAGCAGAAAAGTATTTAATTAATTTACTGATGTGGCCCTTGGCAACAATGATGTTTGATTTTACACAATTCAAAATTCTCTAGAATCACAGCTTGACTGTAAGAATCATAAAATAAAAACAATATATATAACTATGTTGTCACAAGTCATTGCTACTGCAAGTCTTAGCCTGTTATTTCAGGGACTCCCAAAGCTAAGTGAAAATGAATTAATCTCATAGAAGAAATATAGGTCCATGGAGGGTGAAAGGACAATTTGAAAATCCTAGTGATGTATGGATGACTTTCTGAAGCCATGGTAGAGGCAAAAACTTAGGTGTCCTTCTACACTTAAATCAGATCTATTCTCATCCCTGCTTGTTTCAACATTTGTAAATGTCATATCTTGTAAGGTACAGCAATGCCACTGTAAGGTTTTTATCTGCAAATGCGTGGTTCAAAAAGCAAAACCGCAAATAACAACTAGGTTACTGCAAAATTCCCAAGATTGGTTTAATTCCACATTAAAAGATGACCAAATGACAGTGACCAACTTTGAATGTTTTTAACCTCTGAGAGTTACATTTGCAATAGATTTTTAATGTAAGCATGGTACAAAAGTACAGGTAATAAAACATTCTTAGAGTTTGGTCTTATAAGTTCTTATAAATTGGTCCAATTTTTACAAAATAATAGTTATACTGTTGAGGAAATTTTTAACTATATTGTGAAGTCTTAACTTAACCTGCAACTTTTATTGAATTAAGGTACATTTTTCTTAGGGAAATAGTTTAGAAATAAACTATTTTTTTTTTGTAAGGATGAATCCAACTAGCAGAACTCCACAAACTAATAAAACTTTTCTGGTTCTCTCACCAGTTCCTTATATTGGAACATTTATACTGCTATAGTTATAAATAAACTATTTCTGAGACTTTCCTCTGTCTATTCCATGATATAATAAAAGTAGTATTTCTTACCATCATCTTTCCACATGGGGAGGCGACAAACATTTCTACACATGGCCACAAAACTGTAAAAATATTTTTCTAGGCTTTCATCTGTTTTCTTGTCTAAGCGTGAGATGACTCGAAATTGGGTCCAATCAAAGGATTTCTTTTCTTGGTCATAGACAACACCAAAGGAGGATACTGTTCTATAGAAATCTGCTTGTTCTCTTCTTGTCCATCTTGAGGATTCACATAAGAGAAGTTTAAAAAAAAAGAGCAAAATATTTTGGTACTCCCACATTTAAAATGTGCCAGCCTGGTGCACACTTCATTTTTATCACTGCTAACCCACGCCCCCAGAAGACCATGTCAGTTTTGGAAAAGAGGCTGCCACCCTTGCAGCAGAAGATATGGATGTCTAGAAAGTTGAACCCAACCACCTCAGAACAGCATACGACCTCATACTATGAGAAATTTACCATTATAAAAACCTTAATGCTTTGTTCTGTTTAATTCCAAGGACCTGATAAACCTTGGAAGAGAACATTTTCCTTTCATGTAAACTTTTGGCTTGGCTATGAAGCTTAATCTTCTCATACTTTTTACTACTATATACCACGACCTCTATTTTTGTTACTATTACCTTTTTTGGATATCTTTGTTGATAGGGTCCATTTCAGTGGCTCTCCTAAACATGTCTTCCTGGACCCAATATCCCTGGTTACCTGGACCTAAAATTTCAGCTCGAGTGGGTTCCTTACGATTACAACGTTGGTAAACAGTGACCAGGCGTCTCAACCGAGCTGTAAGGGCGGAGGAAACAGGCCAGGGCGATCTGTCTGGGTCGGAGCCATCCTGGGCTTCAAACATCAGTGAGGATATTAGTAGTTACAAAAAACCAAAGTAAAGGCAATATACTTTTAAAAATGAAAAAACACATATTTTACATATATGTATGTGTATATATATTTATATCTACACACACATTCATTCATATATACATATATATAGATACATATATATCTATATGTATATGTATTTTGCCCCAAGAATAGACAGGGAAATACCAGGGAGCTACAGAGAAAAATGGCACAATAACTTACTTAAAATCACCATTATTTTCTAAATTAACACATTCCAGGGCCTTTAATAACAAATTCAAGAACAAGGACTCAGTAAAGTGTTTGAAACACTGTGTTGTACAAAATCTTAGGTATGACTTTCTGCATCTGTAAAGCATAAATACTATAAAGTCCTTTTTCTAGAGTGAGCTGCTTTGTAAGGGTAAAAGAGACCTCTGGAAATTTTAGATCTATTCCATAGGAAGCATGAGTTAAGCAAGAATTGTTATTTTCTTTATTTAGAACTGTATGATGCAGCTGGGCTTTCCTTTCCACTGCTATTCTAAACCACTATTTCTTGATCCATTAATCATGAACCCTTATCTTTTTTTCCCTTATCTTATCTTCTGTGCAGAAGAATAATGGATGTTATCTTAGAATTTCAATGTGAACTAGCTGGAGATCAACATCATTTTGATATCTATGTCTCTACCAAACAGAAAAGGCACTGAAGGATCGAAGGTCAATCTTTCTTAAAGATGCTTCTAAAACAGTTCTCTTTTTTTTTAATTAAAGATATGAATTCTAGTATAACATGAGTTGGATGCCTTTTTCTTTGCCTTCTGAAGGTCATTGTCTCACCTGCCATGTTTTCATCCTTCTTCTCACTTTCACCAAAACTGGTATCCTCCTAGGGATGAAGAAAGCCACCATAACCATCAAGTACCACTGCAAACTCTTCCTTGACCTTCACTACTAATATTTACTGCAAGCTCTTGTACAGAAAGTGTAAGAACATTTAAGAGACATATTACTTGTGAGTTGTCATCAAATCTGGATGAGACTTGTTTATTGCATGTCCTCCATGTGGTGATTTTCACATTTTAAAAAAAGACTAGAGAAGAGTTTATCAGTGTTTGCTTTTGTAATTGTATCAAGTAATACTTTTTGGGGGCAAATAAGCTTTAAAAATGGTGGAGTACAGTTGTTAACATTTTCACGGTGAATTTAACTAGAGGCTTTAACAGTGGTAGTTACAATTTCATGTTGCCATTTCACCAATACTGTGTCTAACAGTGTAAAAGTGATTTATCTGTATTTTTATTTTATCTTTGTGTGAAAAACTTATCATTCTGGGGTCCATTATTCCTACCTCAATTCTTATCAATATGAGACATTCACAAAGTACTATTTATTGTCCAATCAAAGAACCCAATGGGATAAATTGCCAGGAAGTTCAAATTAAAATAATGAATCAAAGCTCCAAGTGAATCCGGAGTATTATCACTGGAAGACAAATGCTTCTGAAACTGGGTGTTTTATGCAATTGGCACCAACAGAAATACCTAGAAAAAAAGGTTCCTTATTCTAGTGAGATCTTCCAGTGTCCTTATTCCTAAAAGAAACAAAACCTGAAATATGAAGAATGTGTGATTTGAGGAGGAGGAAGGGCTAATTTCCACCCAACTGTTTTATGTGGATTAATACTGTTGCTTTTTGATGATCACTTAGGGTATGTAGATAAATCTCAGGTGGCATGTGTTTGGCCAGGCTCCTAACAGATCTCTTCTCAGATTCTATAGCTGAAAGTACCTGGCAGCTGAGTCTAGAAAAAAAGTTGTACCATGGAATGCACAACTTACTTAAAATGCAGGTAATTATCTTGGAGTCTTGCTGCTTTGAAGAAAAACCATGAAAATGTAAATCAGAGTGGGGTAAACATCTGTGTTTGGGGAGTGAAGTAATTTCTAGAACTTGATCACACCACACTAATATGAATCCTTTCTCCAACAAGTACATAGCACTGGATGTTCAAGTTCTTTTTATAATGAAAGAAATGATATAACCTTGAAGCTACTCATATCTTATCAGTTCTAACTTGGCACAAACATGTGTGATGTTACCCAGTATGGGAGATATATATTTTTAAATCTATAACAAACATTTTCCTATTAGTCAGCACCTTTCCTATAGTATTAGTATCTGTCAGCAATGAGGGTGACAAAGATATTCTCTAGTTTGAAAGAATGAATAAAATAATATATGAAGGCTGGCCTCAGTCATGGGCTATTTGTGGTCAACAGGACTAGACTTCAGCCTGCCACCTGGGAGAAGGGAGCTACTCTGCTCTGCTACCAATTCACTGTGTGAACCTGGACACATCATCTCAATTTTTGGAGCTTAAAATTCCTCATCTGTAAAGTAAAGCAAGGTGGTTGTGTTCATTGAGCTGTAAGTGTCCTACGAGCTCTAAAATTCTATGATTTCATGATATTATTTCTAAGGGAAAATGTGTTCTGGGTCCCAAATAAAGTTCTGTAATGCAACCGATGAGTAAGGTAGGCAATGCTTATATCTGGTTTATAACCTCAATTTTAAAGGCATTTAAAATTTAAAAGCAATTAAAAGATAATTTTAATTATCTTCAGCCTAATTTATTTTTTAGGTCTAAAGTTTAAAGAATCAGTGCTAATTCATATGGCTGCATGAATCATCTTGCTTATCCAGCACCTCAAGGACTTTATGAAAGCATATCTTGGAAAAATTTTTACTTCTTAATATGAGAAAATGACAGTCCAACTTCAGTATAAATAGGAAAACAGAGACTCCTCCGGGGTAAACACAAGGTCTCAGCTTTTCCAGGAAAGAATCCGTCAATCAATAAACATTTACTGAATGCTTATTACATACAAGGTACTGTAGCAAAAACACAGAGTTTCTTGGATACAATTCAGCAGAAGGAATAAGCAAAAGTATGTATAGGAATGATAACTTACCAGGATTCCATATTCCTAAGGCACTATCTGTTGGATGTAATGATAAAGGGCATTACCAGGAACTAAGGTGGGAGAAAATCTAGTCCATGGACTCAAACTTTTTTGTGTGCCATGGACCCCTCCTCTAAACATTCATGATGGAAGGAAATGCTAAATTTCATGTAGAGGTTAGTGAAAATAAAGAATTTTTTTTCTCCGCCTAAGTTCATAGACCTGGTGAAATCCATCCATGGACTTTTTGCGGATCAGTGGACCCCAGGTTAAGAATCACTGAGCCAAGCAAATTATAATTATGCCAAATATTAGATTTAGAATTATCCTACCATAGGGACCTGTATTTTTTTTTTTTGGTCCCAGGAACCCATTTCTCTTGGGCAGTACAGTGGCTCAAGCTCTCTTTGCCCAATGCTAAGCTGGGAAAGACTGGAGACAATTTTAAAAAATAAGAAACATGAATAAGAGCTACTGCATATTTGACTTACCGACTGTTTCTGCAGACCATCTAATTTGTCTTCAGTATTATCTTCTTTATCCAGATTGCTTCTAGATAAAAGTCAGAGAAAAGATCACAAAATACCCAGGAGATGTTTCTGTTTACAGAACACCAGAGTTGGAAAGGAACTTAGAGACTCTGGTTACATCCCCCAGATTGTCATCTAGCCTTCGCCTGAAAATCTTTAGAGAAGAGCAGGCTACCTCCTGAGGCAGCAGCACATCACACTTTTGGATAGAGCCAATGATTAAGGTTTTCCTCATATTAAATCTAAACCTGCTTCTCTGAAGTGTCAACTCATTACTTGGAGCTTTTCCGTCTCTAGTCAAGGAGAATAAATACAATCTTTCTCTGACATAACAATCCTTCACACGCTTGAAGACACTGATTGTGGTTGCTCCTAAGTCTTATCTTCCTCAGGCTAAATGTCCTTATTTACTTCAGCAAGTCCTGATATAGGATGGTGCAGAAGGTCATCCCCATCCTGGTCACCCTCCTCTAGACCCTCTACATCTTACAAGTATCTCTAAAATGTAGCTTATAGAATGGAACCCAAGACTGGTTTGACCAGAGCAGAGTATATCTCTCTAGTATTGGAAACTATGCCTCTCTCAATACAGTTTAAGATCACAGGTTTTTTTTTTTTGTTTTGCTTTTTTTGCTGTAATATCACACTTTTGAACCCGGAGTCCCTTAAAATCCCTAAATTCTTTGTGTTTATAAGTCCAAAATTCACTGAACAAAGGAAAGAATGATTAATAAATTCTGTAACACAATACTGTTATTGAAATGACACTGTTACAACTCTTGGAGACCACCAAGTACTGTGAAGATGAAATAGGAATACAATTCATCCTATTCATCTTCACTGTAAGCAAAGACAGCTTCAAGATCCCTGCAGGCTAGTTCAAAAGAAGTATTATATAACAGAGGCAGCAGAAAGAAATCAGTCATTAATAGGATAACCAAATAGACCCTTTCTAAAGTGCTTCTCTATCAACGTTGGTGTAAAAACACTCTTGTCAATAATGTGAGACAATGCATATCTATATAAGTGAGTCTGGATGAGCCCTATCACCTCTGCTGAGAGGGAAGAGGTCAGAGTTCATATTTACAGGCTTGCCACACTAGTACCGTGGCTATGTACACATCTCATGTAGTTGCCACCATTCTGGCTACCTTAGGAGAGGTCTTTCTGAGGAGAAAGAATGATTTGCTGAATACAAACGATAAAGTATAGCAGACTATACTATACTCTGGTATTGGTGTGACACCCATTCACAGAGAAATCTAATTTACTTTTACTCAAAATTTATCTCTATGTTTTTAAAGTTCTAAACGATTACTAACGGAGGTCAACATAAGTCCTCTCCTTGGTAAGGACAATCGTCATGACTGTAAACTCATCAAGTTTTCCCCTCCTCAAATTGCCTTAAATCAGTTTATCTGGATCTGTCCTTTGTTCTTATCACATTCTACTTTTCACAATACTTATTTGGTAATACATGCTCTATCCCATTATTAAACTGTAAAGTCCCTTGAGGGAGGGAGAGAGAGAGGGAGGGAGGAAGGGAGAGAGATAGAGTGTGTGTGTCTTTAAAATAAACGATAGACGCTTAATAAATGCCAAACTGAATTTCTCAAGCTCCATTATATATTTGTTAATGAGCAAGGTTCTTAAATATTACTTCTAAGTGAGTTCAATTAAGGGCTTTATCTTCAAGATAACTTATTTTCTCGGTCCTGTCTTTTTGCGGAGGCATGTTACATATGTTACACACCTGCAATAGGTCTCTCAAATCTACAGCTGGAATGACCAAATTTCTCCTTCCAAGAAATTAGGAAATAAACACCATAAACATTCAGGTAGCAAACCTGGGCTATGTTTTACATGTAACATGTGAATATGGCTAGAACAGAAGTGTCAGACACATGGCCTGCAACACTCCCAAATGTAGCCCAACTAAAATAAAATGAAACCGGGAAATACTAATAAATAAAAATACAATAAAACGTAAATAATTACATTTTAAAACTAAGCCAATGTATGGTCTGCAGAGATCCTCATGTATGGTTTAGTGGACCCCTCCTCCTATTTGAGTTTGATATGCTGGAGTCACTTAACTCTTTTAGAATTTGGTGATATCTTCCTGAATCCACCCTAAACAATTCCACAGACAAGGCAGGAGAAAGGGATAGAGCAGTAGGAGTTCTCACCTGGGGAGAAAATCTGGTAAAATACAAGAGTCTGAGAAGAAAATGGAGTTGCTATGTGTTACAATCCTGGCCATCTTTCCTGCCGTTACTCAAATTTTCTCTGATAGTGATGGCATTGGCAGCTGGCTGTGATATTCTGAAATTGCCTTAACTCACAATCTTCAGTCTTCTTTTCTAGCTCAGACATAGGTCTTGATGATCCAACATCATGTTATGTTTGGTTGAGGGGCAAGAACAGAATAGTTTTCCTTCTCTCTTCCTCTACTTTTAAGACATATACATTAAAAGATACATCACATTTTACCTTCTGTTGACAATTTCTAAAAAATTTAAAGGTTTTAGGTGTCAATAGATTCTGCTTTAAACTTGTATTGGGGAAAATAATAGTTCCATGAATTCACTGGCATAAGTACTTCCAGCACTGACAAAGATCACAACTCTTCACCTGTTCCTGTTCTGTGCCATTCTTATCTTCATTTCTACCATAAATCTTTGCAAAGGACAAAACTAAAAGGGAAGTCTTTCCTTTCTCCTTATGGAATCATCTCTCATTTTTGTCAAATGAATGACATCTCTTTAGGGTCTTCCATGGCCTTGCCGTGGTTCTCCCATTCTTCCTTGTTAACACTGAAGAATACTTACAATCACCGCCGTAAAAACTGACATTTGTAATCTGTGGTTTT
The DNA here is from genome assembly GCA_023548195.1 of Bettongia penicillata ogilbyi. Lineage (NCBI taxonomy): Eukaryota > Metazoa > Chordata > Mammalia > Diprotodontia > Potoroidae > Bettongia > Bettongia penicillata. The sequence goes on from JAJHZJ010000385.1 coordinate 1,079,861, forward strand.
ATTTCTGAAACCGTTCTGTCCCGCACTCTGCAGGCACATGAAATCCCCAGTGACTGCTTACATCAGAGCTATCAGTCTTTTTGAAGGGCCAGACAGTTGGGAAGCACCCAAAGGGATCCTAAGTTTCTCATGTGCAGTCCAGCCTAATCTCCTCCCTCTTACTCCGCTCTGAGGTCTGGCTGATTATGCCTTGGCACACTTAAACAGAATATACATGTCAAAGTCTAATTAGGATTGCTGCTCATCTGGCTGCATGTCATAAGCTGGCCAATGTGTACTTTTCGTATTGCATGCATTTCTTTTCTCGGTGGTTAAATGAACTCTGATTTGTCATTTTTCAGGAGATGAAATTAGTAATTAGTACAAATGAGTGAATGGGGCATTTAAAGAACTTCATAATTGGCTGTAAACTCTTCTTTTGTTTGGGTTCTACATAGGATATTCTCATATCCAAAACATCAAATTATTAGGTTATTCTATTAAAAAAAAACCCAAACAAACCAACATAGCCAACAAGATGTTACAATACTTATCTGCACATGACCTGTGTAGAAGTCAAGAAATTTGTGTGCTGGGCAGTGCAAAGGGCACTGCCATAGACTGGGAACTAAGCTTGTTGAATAGAATTTCAGGAATTTCTTTAGTCAGTCAGTCAAAAAGCATTTAAGTGTTCATACTGTGCCAGACACTGTGCTAAGTGCTGGGATACAAGAAAGGCAGTGCTTGCTCTCAAGCAGCTCCCATTCTAATACAAAAGACAATATGTAAAAATTTGTCTATTCAAGACACATACAATGTAGCTGGAAAACAATCCCAGAGGAAAGGCACTAGCTGCAGGTGGGAAAGGATGGACCCAGAAAGGCCTCTTGCAGAAGGTGGGCTATGAACAGACTGAAGGATGGTTAAGGAAGTCAAGAGGCCTGGGCGACTGAGGCACGAGGAATAGCCTGTGAAAAAGAATGGAACCAGGAGATGGAGTCTTGTGCAAGGAACAGAAAAAGGACAGCATAGCCGGACCAGAGTATAAGTGAAAGGTAGTAATGATCAAGAAGACGAGAAAGTTAGGAAGATGCCAGGTTGTAAAGGGTTTTAAAAGTCCTTTAATGACTCTGAACAGTCAGTACTGTCTTATCTAAATAAGACCTGTGACCTCATTATGTCTCATCTGAGGGACCCATCCTCTTTTTTTTGGTCTCAGCTGGCAAGTGCAGCAGGAGACAAAGGTGTAGTAAGGTACTGTACCGTAGAATGTGGTAGACCATCTTGTTGTCCATATACAAAAAAATTATATTTGAACCAACACTATCCAGGGGCCACTGGACAAATCTGAGGGACAGGACTTCATTTAAACAGTGTAGTTAGTAGAAATTTTTACTGATTATGTATGGGATGATTTGAAAAGAGAGATTAGAGACTGGAACATTATGATAAAGTAATTATGGAAGGAGTTGGATGAGGCAGGAAGAGGTTGTGTTTTTATGGCACAAAAGGCCATATTTTTACCTTTGCCAGAGGCCCATATGGTTTCTCACCTCTCTGAAATATCTTGTGAACTATCAGTGACACCTTGCTCTGCAGAAAGGGACTTTTCATCTGGCATTCCAACTTTTTCCAGGAAGCAAAGAGCAGGATCTGCTCGCATAGCATTGTACCTTTCATAACCTGGATGAAGATAGCAGAGATCATTAGAAACAACATCAAACCTCAAAGTCTACCTCCACTTTGTACCACAGGACCTCAACTTCTGTCCTTAAATAGAATGCTTTGAATCATGTTTTTTAAAGTATCATAAACCTATAAATCACCATTCCATTCTTTTGACTGCCAGGAAAATATTTCTAACCTGAAGTAGAAATTTTGGGGTAACAGAGGCAAAGAAAAAGGAAAACTTCAAATATTCTGTGACCAAATAGTAGGCACATAAATAAATCCCCATTTTTGGCTAATTAGATCAATGAAGCTATTTTCCATCTGGCTACACTACGAGGATTTCTCTAACTTTCCCCCCATACTTTGGGAACCTCATCAGTGGGAATCTCATCCTGCAAGACTTAATCAGCGTTGGCACCTGCTCCTCATAACGACTCTGCCCTTCTGACTGGAGGACAAAGTCACGAGTTCTAAAACATCCATTTCAGGAGGGGGCTCAGGAGATATCTTGTTTCTTTCTCCCTGGCTGCGTGACTTTGGGGCTTCTCTGACTTCTCTGCTGTGTGCTCCACACTGGGTTCTTCCTGTTTGCTTTTCAGTTTCCTCCACTGGATTGTAAACTCCCTGAAGGCAGGGACTGTTGTATTTGTATCCTCAGTGCTCAGTATAGAGCCTGGCACATAGTAAGTACTTAATAAACGTTTAATAACTATTAAGATGACAGAGAAATAGGAATCTAGCTTTGGAGCTCCCTAAAATACATACTTTTTTTTCACCTTGTGGTAAACTCTATGCTCTAATTTGGGCCTGTTTTCCTTCATCAATGCCATTTTAACCTATGGTCTCATATAGATTATCATGAAAAAGCCTGGCAATGTGATCAAAAAGGTTAAGGACAAAAAGTTAGCTATTTTACCTACTTATGTGATTAGAAGTGACCCAATGACCGAATTCACTCATGCTAGAAGTAAGTTTAACCAACAAGAATCACTCTATGCCAAGTTCTGAAAATAACTTACAGATTCTTTCTAATCTAGAAGTAGGTTATAAGACATGATGCCACACAACAGAAAATATCTTATTTCTAAATTTCCTAAAACACAAACTTGGTAATCGACAGTTTTTATAAACAGATTCAGAAGTATGCCAGTGAGGCAGTGTTGGATAGAAATCTCCAGGAGATATGACAGATGTCTAGAAGTACTTCCTTCTGAACTATTGCTAATACATGCTCATAATTTCCGATTAGCAATGATGTGCAGGTGATCATATGTGGAACCACTCCAAGTGTCACTGGAATGATTTTCATTTGTTGTTTCTTAGTTCCCCCATTAGCTTTGGCCCCTCTGTTGGAAATACACATTTGTTTAGACAGTTTTCTCTTGGGGGCTTCTTTTGCTCTGAATCTAGAGACATCATCAGCGTAACAAGTGCTGCTCACTCACAGTTAGTAACTTATTAATACTGCCATAAAGGTTTGGAAAGAACATCAGATTTGGTGTCAGAAGACCCATGGGCCTTAATTCCGTACCTGCAAAATGAGTAGGTTGGACTACATGGAAACTAAGGTCTTTCCCAGCTTCAAATCTATGACCTCCCCTCAAACTAATATAGCATTAGTGACAAGGAAGAATGAAAAGTAAAAAAAAAGTGCAGAATGAAAAGTTAAAAGAAAGAAAGTAGGTTTGTAAGGATGACTGTTTTTCTCCTTTTATTTCTTTCTTACAGTCCTTTCCAAGAGAATGGCTAGAACATCTCTGATCTTCATCCTCATGAACCTCAGCTTTCCTAAGCATGAAGAGGGAAGCTGGATTAGTCACTTTACCCATAAGCAATCATGAGCATGACAGAGGTGAGAAGTTCTGCTATGGGAACTTCTTTATTCACAAGCAGAATGTCTGTGCACTCGTCCTGATCAGCTTTGAAACAAAGTATGAATTTAAGCAATATCTCAACAGGTTCAACTAGTTTAGATTACGATATCCACATAACATCCAGCAGCATTCTGCATTAGTTGATACTGAACACAACAGAAATAGAAAAGCTGATTCATAACCAAGGCAGGAAGCAGAATCTGAATGACACTTTCATTTACAAATGTATTTATGTTCTAGATAATCAACTTCTACAAGTAAAACACTGGGACACTATCAGGGAAAGATAATCACTATAATTATCTTTCTTTTCTGAAGGAATCAAATTCATACATTATATTCTGACCTGCTTTTAAAATTTGCCCATCTTCAGAATACTGTGATATCTTACTGTAAACCTAGAATTTCAAGCTTATCTACTCTTTGTGGCCTTATATTACATTATCACTGGGTTCCTGAGACATCACAGGATGTCTCATTCATGTCTTCCTCCTCTAAAATTAGGATTAAATGCCATCATTACTTCCAAGAGTTTATCCTAAGGCTCTAAAAGTAGCTCTGGCACTGGACTTTTCAAAAGTGAAAATCAAAATACTTGAATTTTAAATTGTTTGAGGAAATTTCGAAGGAAGTATTAACGCAAGCAGCAAATGAGCCAGATTACTATCTCTGAGTGTTCACTAACTGTTAGTGAAATGCTAGAGTTAACAATCTTTCAAAAGTGGTGTATATACCCAGTGTGTTTCTTTACTTGCAGGCTACCAGAAGAGAATTATGACATCCATTACAACTCAAGTTACTATACTTTGATGAATACAGTTTAATCATCAGTTAAATATCTCATCATGGATCATCTGACAACCAGCTGAGGGCATAAATGGGACATCTGATTGGACCTTGGGAAAAGGGCTACATATCTAACACCTCTCCCACAACCCAAAAATTATCTTATGTGCTCCAGACTACAATAAAAAGCTTCTAGAAACATTTTTTGCAGTAGACGGACTATTACCATGGAAATATCTATTGCCGTATTTTAGTTCTAGGCATTATACCAACAGTACTAAGGGTACCCAGCACTTAGCACAGAGTAGGTGTATTTATGCAATGATTGAAGTAGACTGGAAAAATAAGGATTATGTGGTTGATTTTGTTCAACTCTACACAACTGAACTTTTTCTTCCAGGGTATTATTTGTGACAAATTTTTTCTGGCCTTTGAATCTCTATGTGCATCCATTTGGGCTAATTTCCAAGACCTACAGTGAAATTTTACTGAAAGTGAAAAATGTGACTGGATAATGACCACATGGTGAAATATATGAAGAACTTCAAAAGCTGGTGACCATGCATATTTTTATTTCCTTACTCACAACTGTTCAAGAGAAATTTGCTTAATCCATTTAAAAGTCTCTTTGACAGTAGGGTTTTCTAAAGCAAACTTTTCCCTGGGTTGATCATTTACTAAGAGAAAATTATTAAGTCTCCTAGGAATACACACCATGTTTGACCACTCCAATAAGAAGAGACTTATCAGCTTCCGCATCCCACCAATCCACTGGGATCTCCACGTAGTCAATATCAGGCAGCAAAACATCTAACTCTCTGTGGAAGACACAGGATGGATAGACATATTTCTGTATACAGATAAAAATCCAACAATCCAATACCATATCCCAGGGTCTCAGTAGTGCCATGTTTAAGAATGGAAACAAAAATATAAAAAAGGACAGTCTTCTTTGGATAGTTCCACTTTGTTTTCAATTATGTCAGAATGTTTTATGCTTCTTAATTTGTACCTAATCAAATGCATGGGACTAAAATGAGAAGTTCAGTATTCAGTCTGCTCAGAGAATGGAAATCACAAACACTATTATTAATATAACGAGAACATTTATACTAGTCTGATCAGGAATTGGGGGAGGGATAATAAGAAAGAGAGTACTGGTTGATGAGGGGTCAGGAGATGTGACATAATTATGGGTAGAATACTCAAAACTCTGTCAAGCAAAGTATCTTTTGTCTATATGACTAATCATTAAAAAAAAAGTTCTACGAAACAATGCTGTACCTCTCACATCTTAAAAAACATTTTCAGTCTAATCTGCTGGTTCTGTCTGGTTTTCACTATCACAGTCTCACAGAATCATAGAGTTTAAAGCACTTTAGAGGCTCCTAGTCAGGTCTAAAATCCCCAAAATGAATCTCCACTACAACACACTCAAATGTGATTTTTAAAATTCTTCCAAAGCACAAGGCACTTCTTGAATGATTTAAATTAATTTGAAGGTTTTTAACTGTAGTGGAAGCCTTACCCAAAAAGCCAGAATCTCTTCCTTATGCCTACTATATGAAATTGTTCTAAGGACAAATCACTCTAAATGGTAATTACTTCAACAGCCACCCTAAACTCTAATCTTACTCTCAAGATAAACAAAGATGTCTGAAGGTAGTGGTTTTCATATTTTTTTCAATCCTTTCTTCCTTTATAGCTCCCATGATTACCCACACAGGGAGGCAGGACAGAAGAGAGCTCAGTTCATTTTGCTGGTTGTTCTCTACAGCTCTCTGAACTTTGTTGGCTCAGTCTCTTATCAGTGCTGCACATGTTAAAAGTCAAAGAGAAGATGGAGCCCAAGGAGAAAATCCAAGAGACAGAAGTTGACTCATCTAATGGTTCTCTACTAGCTCTACCAGAAATTGACTATTATGTACTAATGCTCTGGTATCATGACCTCTGCCTGTGGCCCTTTCCTTATTATTCTGAGTCCACCCTCTGAAAGATACTACTAACAATAAACTGTGCTAAATTAAATGAGTTACAGAGTAGCAGTAAGAAAATCATCTAAATGAGAGAGACAAATGTCTAAAAATACTAATGACAGTCACGAAGAATGTAACCAAAGACAATATTCTGTGTAAAAGGTATAGACTTTGAAGAAAACATACATGATTCCATGCTCATTTTGTACAGTCAAAGCTCTGGCCTGGCTACAGTGGTTTTACCTGGCAGGGGTTCCTTCAAATGCTTTATCTGCTGCTTCTCCCAGCACTTCAGATTTCAGGTAGTATAGCATCCGGACTCGAAGAAGCACCCTAAGAAAGATGAACTGATTAATGCAAATAAAACTAGAATACTTGGTTTGACTCTATGCTCTTTGACACCAGATGCCTTGGTGTATTCTGTACTCCCTCCTGTTAATAATTCTGACAGAACATTACATCATTAGTATATGAAAATGTTTTCTAAAATATAAAGTAGTCTATAAATGTAGGTCATTATGAACACCTCTGCCTTACAAAAGAAGAAAAGTATCTGTTCAGTCACCCTATGAGATAAGAATAAAAAAAAAAAAAGAAGAGGTTCCCTCAACTCCTGGAAGACTGTTGTTGCTGGGTTATGATGCAGGTTTGAAGTGATCTCTTGCCCTCCCAAGTTCCAACAAATCATCTCTTTAGTTACAAATACCTACTAAATATGACTTGACCTCCAAGTAGCTGGTTACAGACTGACTAATTTGCTGAAGTGGAGGTACATTTGACATGTTGCATAAAGCAGTTATATGTACAGTTTGCCAGACTCAGGAATGAATTTAATTTTCATAAGAACACAGGTTCTATGAGTATTGCTGATGGAGAAAAAGTACTAGTCTAGTTTTAATCCCACAATATAGAAGAGGGAACTAAAGTCCAGGGAGGGTGAGTGACTTGTCAAGGGCCACACAGGTAGGATATGACAGTCAAGGAGCTGAACTTAAGTTCCCTGACTCCACATTCAGCACTGCCCACTGCATCCATACTACTTCTAAAGTCAAGCATAGGAAGTATTGTTTTTTTCCCTAAGGATCTGCAGATACACAAAGCTAATCTGAACCATCTCAGGAAGACAGTAATTCATAAACTACTTACCAAATATGCCTAACACTATGCTGGGGACAGAAAAGAAGTACATGATTTGATACCTTACTGGAATAATTATCAGAATTACGGGGTCTTCTCTCCAGTTCAAAGCATATGTAAGGTTGGAGAGATGCTCTGAGGTAAGAGGGAAGTAGATCAGATACACTTACTTATTGCAGTGTTGTTTAAGGTGCTTCTTGTAGCTGTCTCAGATACCTGAGATTATGGAATTTATAATTTAAAATGAAGGAACAATACAAATTAATATGTTACAGATTTAAGAAAAGAAAAGAGATCAGTATGCTTTGGATCAGCTAGGGGAAGGAGAAGTATGTATCTGAATATGTGTACAATTTTGGACCCAAGGCTCAAAGAAGGGTGAGCTCTTTGAGAGCTGGGACTGTTTCTTTCTTTACATTTGTTTTCCACTCTGCCTAGCACACTGTCTGGTACATAAGGGGTACTTAAAAAATACTTGTTGACTGACTGAAAAGCACTACTTTAACTCAGTTCATTTTAAAATTTATTCAATGAGCCGCTTAACACTGGTCACAAATTAGGTACCACACTAAATTTGTTGTTTGTGGACTCTAAGAGGTTGCAATGACCAGAGGACCAGGCATCATTGTGAATGGAAATACTTCTTAATATTCTGCTCACTGTAAAGCAAACAATTGGAGTAAATTTAAGATGTGAGCTTTGTTGAAACTGTTATTTTTCAAAACACATAAGAAATAAAAATCTCCCAGGAACCAATAGAGCAAGGGCACTCAGCAGTAGCAGCAACTGCTAAGAGTCTATAGTAAGAACTGATGTTTTTTCTGGCCTATGGGGAGGACTTTAGGATATTGTTTTCTGGGATTCTAGTGCAATTGGCACATCAGGATTTTCTGTAGAAACAAGATCATGGAAACCTGGGGCTAGAGAGCTGTTTCTATTTCAGCTAAAAGAAGGGACAACACATTCATTGTAAAATTATCTGTGATGTATGTAAGAAGAGAGGTCAAATCAATGGTATTTGGTGTTCTCTAAATGACAAACTGACTAAAAAATTTTATCAGAAGCTAAGCAGCCCTTCCCTGGACAGTATTCTACCTGTATCCTGTTCTTGTGGAGCAAGATGATCTTCAAGCTGCTCTCAGGGGGTAAAGCAACCTTAGCTGATGTCTGAATACAGAGGAAAAGCAAGAACTGAAGCCAAATATTTTGTTTGAAAAAATAATAATTTTAGAGTTGACATCCTTTAATGATTTGGGACCCTACCAGAAATTTTTGAGACAGCTTTTCCACTATTCTCTGAAAAATGACCTTAATCAACATACCCAATTAAACCCAAACTTGAGGTCCCCGAGCAACTGCCCTCTCCTCTTTCTTTCAACCACTGTCATCTCCCTTCTACAGTTTTCTCCAACAAAACCTTTCTAGAACCAGCCCAGTCAAGACTCTCACTGCTCTTACACAGATTCTGCTTTTTCTAGCTACCCTCTGTATTACTTTTCCACCACAGGAAGCACAGTGCCTCCCTTTCCACTACCATTTCTTCAAGGTCCAACTCAAGAATTAACTTTCTCCAACATGCCAAATTTATATGCAGCTTTCTTTATTCTGCATTTCCATGCCTTCCCGTTGAATTGATGTTACATTATGTTTTATCTATTCCTATGCCACTTTGTCATCAATTCTCTATTTGCAGGTCTTAACCATCCAAGTAAACAGTAAGTTCCACAAGGTTGGGAGTTACATTTTCAATTTTTTTTTGTAGCCCTCATAGCACTTAGTATGAAACAATGAAAAACAGATTCTTCACAAATGCTTTTTAAATGAATTAAAGTGGAGTAGTGAAAAGATGCTTCCAAGGCCACCTTCAACAGCTGTAGAGGAAGATTGGAAGGTAAAGACTTGGGAAAGATACTGGGAAAACTTGAATCCTCTTTAGCATAACAGCCTTGGAATATCTGCAGCTCTTGTCCTCCAGAGAGTGATTAGGTTGCCACCACAAAAAAGGGTTATAACAGGAACTAAATCATTTTTGAGAACAAGATTTCCAAGAACTTTAAGAGTACACAATGTACATATGGGACAGGGGTCCAGGAAGAGGTGGTGTGAAGAAAAGTAACATAACTAAAGTATTTTAACCCTTGGATTTCAAAGTAATCTACAGCACACATCTCTAACATTCTTGATCTTCCTTACTGGAATAATTATCAGAATTACGGGGTCTTCTCTCCAGTTCAAAGCATATGTAAGGTTGGAGAGATGCTCTGAGGTAAGAGGGAAGTAGATCAGATACACTTACTTATTGCAGTGTTGTTTAAGGTGCTTCTTGTAGCTGTCATCATGTAGGACAACTTCAGGGTTGCAGGTGGCCAACCAGTCTGCATTCTTTAACTCTGGAAGTAGCATCTGATTCTTTGTCTTTTTTCCCTTTCTCCCTCTGGGGACTGGGGCAGACAATCCTGTAAGGGCACAGGAATGAATGAGGGTTCATAACTGGGTGAGGCATAAAGATATTGCCTAGCAAAAACAGGTACCATGTACATGGCGGTGATTAGACAATACATCCTTTGGTCCAACAGTCTAGGTCCATAATCCACCTTAACGTGAAACTAATTCCTAGCTGGTAGAAACAAGACATAAAAATTATAGGACTAAACAATCAACACTATTGTTGGTACTGATTTAACATGACACAATCCCTGTCTTCATATAGCTTCCAATCCAGTTAAGGAGATAAAACACAAACAAAGCGATTGCAATGGAAATGAAGAGTTAAAGTGTGTGATAATATCTGTAAATGCATAAGTAGTTCAGATAAAGGTTTATGCTTTAGGAGTACAAAGGGCATCTGTGGGGCAGGAGCCCAGGCAGACATGGTGCAAGGATAAAGGTATCGTTGCAAATTTCTTGGTAGATGTAGACCTTAAGAATAGGTAGAATTTGGATAGAGATGGGGGTGGGGTGAAGTGGGGAAGGGGAGGAGGATGAGGGAAAGAAGAGGGAAGAGACAAAAGAGCAGAGGCAAGAATGATTCAGACTAAGCAAATCCAAACTCAAAAACAGGAGCCTAGATGAGCCTTCCAGTTTTATTGTGCAAGTCTTGGGAGAAAGGTAAACTTCAGATGAAGGGTTAAATGAACTTGTACAAAATTATACAGGTGACAGTTGGCTAATAAGTTCAAATTCCAGAGTGGCACTGACAATGAGAAAGCCAAGGCCTTGCATAACAATGTGGGTCACTTGAAAAGGCAGATCCTAAAAGGGAGCTTGTGAGCCAAAACAGTAAGGCCCTCACTGTTCTTACCAGAGTGGTTCTGGAGAGCCTGATTCTGTCCATCTTTTGTTGGTGTGATCAGATCCCATATGAAACTCTTAATCTTCTCATCTCCCTTGTAGTGTTTGACACAGTATACCAGGAGAGCCCGGCAAATCATCTCCATGTCTTTTTCATTAAGATGCCACTTGAATCTCCCATGAGTCAGGATATCCTTCCACCGTCCCCACCTGTGAGATGGAAGTATCATAGGACATGAGCTATGAAAAACCAAGAATGCCAGAGCCACAATATGGTGGGAAAGGCCTCCACAGATAATCGATGAGCAAAAAGGCTTCTAGTTTCTTAATGGGTCGTTTGCCTCCCTTCTGCTGCTGTTCACTCGGGCCTGAGGGGTCCCAACAACTGTGCAGTGTGCATCACTGTGAGGTCCAACACATCAGGCATTGAATGTTTCATGGGAAACCATCAGAACCATAAGACAGGAGGGTAAGGCAATAAAACCAGGTTTAAATGAGTATAAACCTTCCTAGTAGCTACCCTCTTTGCCTCCAGTCTCTCTGACATCCCCACAATGATATTACCAAGTGTTGTGAGTACAGAGAATCCAGGTGAATAAAGCAGAGTGAAGGTTAAGTACCCAGAATGTGTAGCATTCTCATATGAAGACATGAATACAAAAGCTTTCTATTTCCACCCTAAACAAAGGGACCATGTGAATTTTTCTCTTTGACTTTAGCACCTGTTACATGGAGTACTTTATACTTCTTGAATGAAAAGCAGAGAAAAAATAAAATAAAATAGAACCAAGCAGTAACCTGGTTATGGAGGTGAGAATGAGAGCAGAAGATACAATCATGGTGAGTAAAATATTCTGAGTGAAGTTCACAGTCACCTAAGGGAACTGTAGGGTAAAAGAACTCTGTTCTGCCCTAACAGTTCTCTGACAAGGAACACAATACCAGTTAGACTTGGAGAAAACCCAAAGCCAGGGCTGACAGGACCTGTTAGATATCCCCAGTAAACCCTGCAGGATTGGCGTGACAGAGAGGAACAGGCAGGCATAACAGATACCCACCCGAAGATGAGCAGGTTCTTCTCTACCCGGAAGCATTCTGCCCGGAGGTAGCGCCGGGTTTTCTCGTTTAGCCGCCTTGATCGGGTGGGCCTTTCATCAGAGTCACTGTCTAACTCAGAAAATTCCATCAGCTCGTCCTCCTCAAAGGAGTTGTAGTGTTTGGTCTGCTTTCTCACACGGGGCCGGTCGATCACTAAGCTTTCCTAGAGACAGAGAGGGGGCTGTTGTGGGAGAAGCACCTCTTCTCTCTTTCTCATCCACACACACAGCAGAGATCCTTTGCCAGCCCTCTTTGCATCTAAAAGAGCCATTCTCAAAGAACCCTGGGCCCTGCCTGCCTCCCAAAACAGAAATCTTATTATAGTAGGAAGAGTAGGAGGAATTCTCTTAAATTAAGCCTGCCATCCCATTACAAGAACAGAGTGAATTTCTTTGTTTTTTTTTTTTTAAATATGTGCTCCCTAGTCCTTAGGGTTGTCCATAGCTATCTGCTGCTGCTGCAACCAGTCTTACAGAGGTTCAGAAAGATAAAATGTCCATGGGATTCAAAATGGCAGCCTGATCTTGCCAAGAGAAACCACAGTGGTGACTCCAGCTGCTTAGCTCAGAAGGAGGAGAGCAAGCTAAACTCTGGAGACACCATCAGTCGCCCTTCCATCTATCTGTTAAGGAACTTCCCACTCACCCTAACTCATTCATTATCCATTTTCCAGTGACAGTGCCTTAGATAGTTGAACTATAGAAAAGCCTTTCACAGAAATATCCTTTCTAGTTCCAGGATTTCACCTACTGATATAACTTCAAAGGCCATTTTCCTCAAGGACAGCCAGTATGACTTTCCTAACCCCTACCACTTATAGCTCAGGTCTTCCCTTTTGATTCCTGTAATGTCTTCCATGCTTGACTCACTGGCTAAAGTCAAGTTAAACACGGACAACAACACTGTTTATATTGATCTAAAAGTCTTGCATCATGTCACTAAAGACAAAAGCTATTTTCCTCCCCTATGTCAAAGAAAGAGGAACCTGACTCTAAAACAATGAGTGAGTTTAAAAAGGAGACAACAAACACAGTGAAGTGGAAAGAACGCTGGAACTGGAGCTAGAAGACCCCAGGAAAGGCATTCACTTCGCTGGGACTTAGCTTCATCCGCAGCAAGATGCTATTACATCTGCCCTGCTTCATGGGATTGTTATGAGGAAAGGGCTTTGTAAATCTCAAAGTAAATGTGAGGTACTTTTATTTATTTTAAAGCCTTTAACACAGTTCTTGAAAATCTCTAAGAATGGAAAGTTTAAAGTGCATTTCTTTGGTGAAACAAAACTGAGTCAGAAGAATTCTGGAGGTCTTGTGAATAGATAGCTATGACTGTTGGTGACTGGATGTAGGGAGGAAGTTGGCTCATGTGTCCAGAAAGAATCTGATAGATTCAGCTATGGCTGTAGAGGGGGTATTGCAAGGTATAAGCAGGTGTGTCTCTGTATACTATATTTTAAGGTGAGTTGATAAAGAGATTCATAAAAACTAATATACAGAAAGACTTGGATAAAAAGGGCTAGAACCACCTCCTGAGCCTTAATTCATTTACTTGATGCACTATCCTGATTTTAGCAGTGAGCTCTTTGTCATAGTAAGTATCAGAACAGGGAGGAGATGATCTCTCAGAGGTGCTGTAAAGAGAGAGTGGTTGGACTGACATCTGAAGTATGAAGCCTAAGAGTCTATGGTGCCAAGTCTTCCACATCATTATCAGAATATTAGTGTTCACTAAATTATGGCTCAGGAACAAACATTCCCATTTAAAAAGCTGGAAGAATTTATTACATCATGAAAACTCTAAATGACTACAGCAATGAAGGACAATCTGCAAGGCCATCCAGGACAGGTAGCAAGAGTTTGTAAGCTCACTCTGAGTCATTTTCCTTTTCCATGGGCTCTGTTCTAGGCTCTGGAGCCCTCTGTCCTAATTACCTAGTGCTACATGTCCCCTGACCTATATAAGGAACTGAGTTTGATAGAATGATTGGGTGAGAAAGAAGAAAAAAAATCCAGAAGTAATAAACTAGAAGGTAGCAATAAAACCACACTAGAAAATTACTTGAAAACAGATGCAGTCTATGTTAGCATAACAAAACTGCAAATCATAGAAATTACATTGAGAATATATCTTTGCTAAGTACGTTAAACACCTGTTACGTGGCTCTTGGGGAAACTTCTACCACAGGACTAAACCATAAAGGAAATCCCACACTTTTCTCTTTACTTTTTGTCCCTTCTAAAAGCAGACTTTTCACTGGGGCGCTAGTCACTGAATGGCTAGTTGCTTCTAACCCCACATTATTCAAAGACAGCAGAGCGCAATGAAAAGCATAGGGGTTATGGGTCCAGATTCCAGCCCTGCCATTTACTGCCTCCCTGGGACCTCGGACAAGTCATTCAGCAGTTCTAAGTCTTTGTTCCCACATTTGCAAAATTAAGAAATTGGATTAGATAATCTCCAAAATCACTTCAGACTCTAAAGCTTTAACTTTACTGAAGTTAAGATTGAAGAGAAGTGATGTTTCTGTGTTTCTTCTATTTCAAGAAGTTTAGCTCTCCATCAGAAGAACAAACATGCAGAAACGGGAACTACATTTTAAGTATTCTGTGTAATCCTTTTTTCACCTTTCAGGGATCCAAAAAGGTAGGAAGGGAAAAGGTAGGTAGGCAGCTGTGATGCCCCTTTGGAACCTTGCAATATTTTCATTGTGTCTTTATCTAAGTAGGACATGGGCGGGGGAGGTAAAATGCAAAGAACACTGAGCAGAGAAACAGGAGAACTGGATTTTAAGACCTGGCTCTTCCACTAACCCACAGAATGATCTGGGGAAGGGGAACCTGTGGCCTCAAGGTCACATGTGGCTTTCTAGGTCCTTGGGTCCTTCTGATTGAGTCCAAGTTTTACAGAACAAGTCCTTTTATTATAACAAAATTTGTTCTGTGAAGTTTGAATTCAGTCAAAGGGTCACACTTGAGGACCCAGAAGGTCCTTGAGGCCACAGGTTTCTCACCCCTGATAAAGGGCAAGTCATTTAGCTTCTCTGGGACTTAATTTCTTCATCCATAAACACAGGCATGCATAGCACATTTCATAGGATGTACACACATGGATTTTTTTTTTAAGGATGACATTTATTGAATATTCAAATATAAAGTCCATTTTTATTCATCAAATAAACTAAGCTAAAACTTAAGCTTAACTTTAAAAAATTGATAATTAAACTATTAAAAAATAAACTTTATTTATAAATGAGACACAAAATACCAATTAAAAGTAAAGATATTAGAGTGTGCCTATGGGGGAAGGAAGTGTGGATCATACGATCACTAAAGTTTTATTTTGGCACTAAAATTCAGATTTGGGTATGCTTTTGCTCTAATATTTTGTCCCGACAACACAGAAATACAGAAATATAAACCAAAACATATTTGACCCTCTACCTTCTCATTCTTTGCATCAGTGTCCAGTTCAGCTATTTTAGCCCATTTCTGCCAAAAGTTGGGGTCATCTAAGGAAATATCAGTCCTATTCCCTGAAGCCACAAAGCTAGCCTGTGAAGAAGACAACAGTAAATCAACAAACTGCAGTCAAAAACCATGAACTTGTAACACACTTGAGTTTTTTCATACACGTTCAAAACCAAAACTTTTAATAGAATATCACAGATAAAGGTATAGAATGCTCCAGTCTATTCATTTATTAAATGCCAAAGTGAAAAGCTTCAGTCTGATCTACAGACTCACTGAACAGCAACTCCAATCTGAATGGTCAACCTCAACCCATCTCTCTTCTGCTGCTGCTGTTCAGTCCCGTCCAGCTCTTCACGAGTGGTTTGTTATTTCCTTCTCGAGCTCATTTTAAACAGACGAGGAACTGAGGCAAAAAGGGTTCAATGACTTGCCCAGGGTCATAAGTGTCTGAGGT
Organism: Bettongia penicillata ogilbyi; assembly: GCA_023548195.1. Classification (NCBI taxonomy): domain Eukaryota; kingdom Metazoa; phylum Chordata; class Mammalia; order Diprotodontia; family Potoroidae; genus Bettongia; species Bettongia penicillata. The sequence goes on from JAJHZJ010000385.1 coordinate 1,095,597, forward strand.
CAGATTTCAACTCAGTTAGGTCTTTAGTATTCTGTATAATTCAGGCCTAACACTCTATCCATTGAGTCCCCTAAATCTAGAGGCAGCAACTTTGCAAGGGTTAACTCTATAGAGATGTACTGCTTGGCCTTTATTTTCACTGACAAGTATTACTACCATTCTCTTTATAAATTAAAACATAAGATAACCTGATGAAAAACAAATCTAGTACTCTAAGAGGAAAAGGTTCATTTTTTAAAATGAGGATTTAGGTAGCCACACAAAATTGATAAGTCATCTTGCCAAAGTATAAAGAGCATTGGGCTACAAGTCAGAAAACCTGGGTTCATGGAAGTGATGGTAGAACACTGAAAACAAATAAAACAATTTAACTAAAAAAAAACCAAAAATAAACAAAAAAAAAGAAGAGAAAACCTGAGTTCAAGTCTGGTTTCTGCCACTTACCAGATTTGTGAGCAAGTCAGTTATTATTGCTAAATCTAGTTCCTTAACTGTGAAATAGGGAAAACAATGCCTATACCTCACAGAAGATGCTATGATATTGAATAAAAAATACATATAAAGAGCTTTATAAATATACATTATCATCATGTCACTTCTGTCATCATTTCAGGTAAAGTCTCTATTCCATGGAATTAAAAATACATAAGCACACATAATACAAACTTTTGTTATTTTTAAAACTCGACTGTCCACAAGAACTTCCATTCTTAGATATTAATCAAGGAACGCTCATTCATATGTTTCATGATTCAAATGTCACCGTGCTGGAATATACCTACGGACCATTACACGAAGATACTTGATGTTTTGAATGCTAAACTTCAGTTTGAAATGTTTTTCTGTCTTGGCTGTGATATTACATTTTACCACCACATGAAGAACTGAATTTTGAATGAGCAGCAGTTGGAATGGGGGTGTATAACCATACACTTTCATATGGACTCCAACATACATTTTTGTGTGTATAAAAACCAGAACGTTGGCTGGTAAAAGCCAAAGAAAAAACTGCCCGAGCCAGAGAAGACTGATGGTGAGAGGGCAGGAGAGGAATTAAGTGATTAGCAAGAAAGCCCTGTACCTTGGCAAAGGTAGATCCCTTCCCCTCAGACTGAATGGTGATGGTGTGGGTTCTTCTTTGTAGAATCTGATCTATATCTTCTTCACAAAATTTGGAACCTTCATCTTCCTCATCCATTAAGGCTCCATAAGCTCCTTTCCGAAGCAAGTCCTCCACCTCTATCTTTGTGAGCTGCTGCACCTAAACCAAAAAAGAAAAAAAAGAAAGAAAAAGCAAAAGCACTATTTTTAAGGAATTAAATTTTTACACTGAATTAACAATTGTTTCTACTATGAACTTGTGACAAACACAAGTTCTGAGCATGACACAATGCCCCAGGACCGAGCGATTGAGATGGTTGCCAAATATCACAAAATCACTAAAACAAAAGAAAAATCATACACATATTCCTGAAAAGGGCAGAATTGGCATTTTGATTTCTTCATTTTGACAATATCCTTAAAGAAATGTCCAGATGGGAAAGATTTACATGAACTGATGTAAAGAGAAGTGAGCAGAAATAGGAGAACGTTGTACACAGTAATGGCAATACTACATAATGAACAAGTATGAATGACTTAGCTATTCTCAGCAATACAATGACCCAAGACAATTCTGAAGGGCTGAAGATGACAAATGTTATCCACCTCTAGAGAATGAACTGAAGGAGTCTGAATGTAGACTGAAACAGATTCTTTTTTACTTTATATTTCTTGGGTTGTTTTTTGTTTGAGTTTTTTTCCCTAACATGAACAATATGGAAATATGCTTGGTATTGACTGCACATGTATAACCTATATCAAACTGCTTGTCTTTCCAATGACAGGGGAGGGGAGGGAGGAGAATTTAAAACTCAAAATTTTGCAAAACAATCTTTACATGTAATTAGAAAAATATAAAATGAAATTTAAAAATGTCTAGATGCGCTATATTAGCTAACAAAGGGTGATTTATACAAAATAAGTACATTGGGATCATAGATTCAGAGCTGGTAAGGGACCTGAAAGGTCACTGAGTCAAACCTCCTCATCTTGCAGATGAGGAAAACTGTGGACTAGGAAAGCTAAATATCGGCAGTAATGTCAGTTTTTGCATTAAAAAGGCTCTCCTTTCTTAACTTATTCCCACTATTGTAGCACTTTTGTTTATGCCCCTCTTGTGCCCTGATCATATTCTACTTTATAACATATTAAGTTTGTGTATATATATTATCTATCCTCCTAACTTTTAGGTCTGCAGGAGAACATAGTGGATTTGTTTTTTAAAAAAAATCTGTCTTCTTAAGTGACTGGCAGTAAATGTCTGATTAATGAATACTGAATAGTGCTGAGGTATGACTACAAATAAGAAATATAGAAAGAAAACACTATTTCCTGGTAAGAAAATGGCTTTCTTTGTGCCAGTTATCACAGACTAAAATTTAAATTTCCTGTCCTGCATTGATTTGATATACTCATTAAAACAATAAGATACAGTAACATCTGAAAATTTTTTTTCTCTTTGATCTGGGAGCTCTGGAACTTGGCTCTAATATTCCTGGGAGTTTTACTTTTGGGATGTAACTTGGGATTGATCTGTGGATTCTTTCCATTTCAATTTTACTTTCTATTTCTAAAATATCAGAGAAGTTTTCCTTGATAATTTCTTGAAAGATGATCTCTAGTCCCTTTTTGATCATGGTTTTCAGGTAGTTCAATAATTCTTAAATTCTCTCTCCTCGACCTATTTTCCAGGTCAGTTGTTTTTTCACTATTTTTCAGTGGTGGTATTTTTCCAATGAGATATTTCACATTTTTTTCTATTTTTTCCTCTTCTTTCGATTTTGTTTCTTGATGTTTCATGGAGGCATCCGTTTCCACTTGTCCAATTTTTAAGAGGTTCTCTTCTTCAGTGAATTTTTGTACTTCTTTTTCCATTTGGTCAATTCTCTTTTTTAAGGAATTCTTCTTCTTGGTAAATTTTTATGTATCTCTTTCTTTATCTGGCCAATTCTGCTTTACACAGCCTTCTCCTCATAGGATTTTTGAACCTCTTTTATCATTTGGGCTGTTCTATTTTTTTAAGATGTTATTTTCTTTAGTATTTTTTATGCCTCCTTTACCAAGCTTTTGATTCTTTTCTTTAAATGGTTTTCTTGGTTTTTATCTTATTTCTTGATTTTCAAATCCTTTTTGAGGTCTTCGAGGAATCTCTTCTTGGCAGGACAGCAATTCACATTTTTCTTTGAGTCTGTGGACGTGGCAGTTGTGACTTTGTTGTCTTCTTTTGAGTTTGGGCTTTGATCTTCCTTTTCACGATAGTAACATTTTATGTTGTTTCCTCATTTTTCTAGCATATTTCTTGACTTTTTACTCTATGTAAAAGTAGGTCTCTGCTACCAGGGTGAAGGGGGCATTATCCCAAGCTTAAGGTCTTTCTTATTATTATTCTCAGAGCTAGCTCTGAGGGGTTGTGGGGAGAGAAGTTTGTAAGTTGTTAGTTCTTACAAGATGGTATTACCTAAAGAGACGTGTGGTTACTGCTCTTCCAATCTGCGAGTGACCACAAGCACTCTTTTCCACTTTGGAACTGTGACCAGGGTTCCCACTCTCCTGCAGTAAAAAGCTCTGTGGTGCTAGTGCTCCTCTTTATTCTGGGATTATGACCCAAGGCCTCCTGCTTTTATTCCTGGGGCTTGGCCTGTACTGGGGAAGTCTGTGTTTACCTGGACTCTGCTCTTACCCTAAGTGTGACAGATATTTCCTGCCAATTTTCTAAGTTGTCTTGGGCTAGAAAATTGTTTCACACCATCCTTTTGTGGGTTCTACTAATCCAGTATTCATTTTGAGGCATTATTTAAAGTTGCTTTGAGGGGAATTTGGAAGAATTCAAATGAGCCCCTGCCTTTTCTCTGCCACCGTGGTTCAAGTCATTCAATGTTACAACTCCCCTTCCCCAACAAAAGTAAAGAGACTCATCACTTAGGTGTGGCTCTTTGGAAAAATGAAGACATGAGAAACAGAAGTATATGATTAAAATGTAGGGAAATTTGTGTTCAAATTTTCCAAGAAAAAGGTGGACTTATAGCTTAATAAATTGTAGTTAACAGACACTGTGTTCTGTTAATTCCCAACAATTTCTTTTTAACAAAAAACATTTCCTGTGCATACCCTTTGACCCAGCAGTATCACTTCTAGGGTTGTATCCCAAAAATCATAAAAATGAGAAAAGGATCCATATGTAAAAAATATTTATAGCAGCTCTCTGTGTGGTGGCCAAGAGCTGGAAATTGAGGGGATGCCCATCAGTGGGGAATGGCTGACCTGGCACATGAATGTAAGGAATACTACTGTGCTATAAAAAGTGATGAACAGGAAGATTTCAGAGCCTGGAAAGACTTATATGAACTGATGTGGAGTGAAAGAGCAGAGCCAGGAGAATATTATACACAGTAATAGTCACAGGATATAAGGACTGTTTCTGATAGACTTTGTCTTTCACAGCAAGGCAAGGACCTAAAACAATTCCAAGGGACTCATGATGGAAAATGCCATCCACATCCAGAGAAAGAACTATGGAGTCAGAATGCAGAATGAAGCAGATTATTTTCTCTTTTGTTATGTCTAGCTTGGTTTAGTTTTACTAACGCTTTCTTCCATTAGTTTTAATTCTTCTATGCAACATGACTAATGTGAAAATGTCCTTAATAAGTAGAGCCCATATAAGATTGCATGCCATCTCGGGTGTCAGGGAGAGAAAATTTAAAACTTATGGAATTGACTGCTGAAAATTGAAAACAAATCAATCAATCTGGAGGAGAAAAAAATATCTGCTGGATAAAGAAAATGAAAAAAATTTCCTTCTTATTATTAACTTGACAAATGACAAACATGATCATTTTCCTACACAAAGGGACAGAAAGAGGGCTACATATGAAGCCTTGACTCTTCCCTACATACAGCTTGACTGTTGCTGTTCTTTTAAATTAAAAGTTAACAGAGTAGTTTCAACATTGCTTATCGTTCTTGTCTGCTCTTGGTCTTTAATTTCCTTTTACTTTCTTTTTTCCCTCACTAACCTCTACTAAGACACTAACATTTCCCTTAGACAAACTGCTATGGTAATAATAAAGTGCTTTTTAATTGCTTATCATGAAATTTATCATACACTTTTCTTCATCTGTAAAATGCAGCTGAATTAAATCTTAATTATCCCCTAAGACAAGAATTCTTAATCTAGGGTCCATAAACTTAAAATTTGTTGATAACTAAATCAATATGACTTTCTCTTCTGTAATCCAATGTACTGCATGCATTTAAAAATAGAATTCTGAGAAGAGATCTTCTTTTAAAACATTTAAACATAACTATTTTCTTCTGTAATCCTATGAATTTTATGTACTTAAAAATACGAATCTTAGAAGAGTTTTTCTTTTAAAACATTTAAACATTTCAATGTAACTATTTTCTTCTACAATCCTCTCTATTTTATGCACTCAATAACCTCTAAGAAGAGGTTGTCTTCTTCTAAACATTTAAAACCCTTCCAGCTTCATAAGACTGCCAAAGGGATTATCTCACACACACAAACACACACGCACACGCACACACACGTTAACATTTGTATATCATATACTCTAGGACAAACACTTTACAATTACTATTTCATTTGACCCTCACAACAACCTTGGGAGGTAAGTGCTATTATTATCTTCATTTTACTGTATAGCAAACTGAGGTAAACAGGTTAAATGACCTGTCCAGGTAGTAAGCTAGTAAGTTATCTATGGCCACATTTGACCTCAGATCTTCCTGACTCCAAGGCCCAGTTCTCTATCTACTATATCACGTAGCTACCTCCCAAAAAAGGTTAAGAACCCCTGATCTAAGTGAAGTTTAAGCTTAAGAATTAAGTAGGCAATGACTACAACCTATTTTGAAATACAGGGCTTGACAGTATAGAACTAACAATGCTTAAAATGATGCAAATGAATACTTATCTGGAACCCGGGAGTCAGGCTTACTGAGATCCTGATGACAGGCAAGAAAAGCCCACATTACTCTATAATAGTACTCCACATACTCCACTACTACTCTCCATGTCTTCTGTAGAGAAGACATTCAGAAAGCATAAGTGGTTATACTCACCCCATTTGTGCTTCCCTTTCGATTAATGTCCTGCAGGATAGCTTTGTCCAGCCCCAGCTTCAGACTGGCTTTGTCAAACATTTCTCGTTCATAGGAATTTCGAGTAATGAGACGATAGACCTTCACAGCCTTACTTTGACCTATTCGGTGACAGCGAGCTTGAGCCTAGTGGAATTAAGGTCAAAGAACACATTCATTTCCTTATCTGATTAACTAGGCAGTTTTGTAGCTTTCACCTCCACATTTCTTATATCCAGCCCATTTCTTTCTACTCACATGACTAAATTCCTGGTTCTGTTTCTCAACATATCTCACCTAGATTATAGCTTCCTAACTGGTCTTTCTATATTATCTCTCCCTTTTCCAATCCATTATCCTCCATGGACATGTCAATGCTATTCCTAAATTCTATGCTGATCACCAATCCTTTAAGATTCTAGGACATTTGGCATTTAAAACCCTTCATGGTCTGGGGTATATTTAATTTTTTCAAACTTATTACACACTACTTCTACTCATGTACTCTAAGATGCAAACAAATGAGGTTTGCTCTTCTTTGATCATTATAGTTTATGCTCCCTCAATCCTGTCTGTCTTAGCAGACTGCTTCCCATGCCTGAAATACATCAGTTTCTTTCAAAGCTTAGCTGAGCCTTTTCCTTATCTCCCTTAACTTGTTAGTTCCTCAGCTAATTCCATATTACCTTAATATATTTTGCATTTATTATATGTGTATGTTTTATTTTCCCTACTGGATGCAATCTCCTTGAAGACAGAGATGGTCTCATTTTTGGCATTCTATCCCCACAACCTAACACGTAGTAGGAGCTTAATAGATGCTTATTGATGTAACAGGCAGAAGGAGTATTTTCCACTACAAGGAATTATTTAATGTGGAAGAATATGCCTGATTGTTTTTTAATCAATGCAGGCAGCTAAATTAAAGCTCAACTCTGAAAGTAGTCACTCTGGAAGACCATATGCTTATTCTAACAGTGCTGCTATTGCTCAAAATATTTTTGGGAATTCCTTTGTTGGCGATGCATTCAGAGACTGAGGCACATTCTTTGGAATTTGCTAAGTGGTAAGAAATCTTCATCATTTGAAAGTAATCTGATTTTTGAAAACAGTTTAAAGCCATTCAGAGATAGATCTGGTATTAAAAAAAGGTAAGTGATCAAACCGGGTAACGTAACTTCTGGTCAAAACTAAGATATGTTTACAAAGCAATGAGACTAATTTTCTGGTGTTATTTACAAATTATAAATATGAGTTCCAGGAACATTCTGAATAAAAACTGTTGAATGCAAGGGAGGAAAATCTTTATTTGAACGCTTCAATTTTGGTATATTTGATATTTCAGGAAGAGCCCAAATAACAAATGTCTCTAAAAAGTTATAGAAAGCTTCTACAGTGTGTCTGTTTTCTAAATCAGAAAAATCTGAAAACGAGGTAAGAACCCAATACTCAAGATCAAGGAAGCAAAAGAAATTAGTTCAAGAATAATTTCCTTGGGCCATAGTTTCCTCATTAACAACAGAAGTGAACTAGATAATCTCCTTTTTAGTTCTGGGAGTTCATGAGGCATGTCATAGATTCAGTGCACAGACCCCAAATTAGAGTAAACTTCTTGTTTTTTTTTCTCAGCTCTCCTCTTTTTCCCTCCACTAAAAAGTCTCCTACTTGCCTCTTAAATGACATATAATTACCCCATTCCATTTCACCCTCTTTCCTCCCACTACATTTCTCTCTCACCATTTACCTTAATTTCTTTTAAGATATGGTCCCATCCTATTCAATTTACTCTGTGCTCTCTGTCTCTGTATGTGTGTGCATGTGTGTATGTGTGTGTGCGTGCATGCGTGTACATGTGTATGTGTGTGGTCCCACAAACTACCCAGATACTGAAAAGTTTTAAGAGTTACAAATATTGTCTTTCCATGTAGGAACGCAAACAGTTCACTTATGGTAAGTCCCTTAAGACTTCTCTTTGCTGTTTACTTTTTCATGCTTCTTCTCATTCTTGTGTTGAAAGTCAAATTTTCTTTTCAGCTCTGGTCTTTTCATCAAGAATGCTTGAAAGTCCTCTGTTTCATTGAAAGACCATATTTTCCCCTGAAGTATTATACTCAGTTTTGCTGGGTAGGTGATTCTTGGTTTGAGTCCTAGTTCCTTTGACTTCTATTCCAAGCCCTACACGATCCCTTAATGTAGAAGCTGCTAGATCTTGAGTTATCCTGATTGTATTTCCATAATACTGGAATTGTTTCTTTCTAGCTGCTTATAAGATTTTCTCCTTGACCTGGGAGTTCTGGAAGTTGGCCACAATGTTCCTAGGAGTTTCTCTTTTTGGATCTCTTTCAGGTGGTGATCGATGGATTCTTTCAATACTTATTTTGCCCTCTGGTTGTAGAATGTCAGGGCAGTTTTCCTCGATAATTTCATGGAAGATGATATCTAGGCTCTTTTTTTGATCATGACTTTCAGGTAGTCCCATAATTTTTAAATTGTCTCTCTTGGATCTATTTTCCAGGTCAGTTGTTTTTCCCATGAGATATTTCACATTCTCTTCCATTTTTTCATTCTTTTGGTTTTGTTTGGTGATTTCTTGGTTTCTCAGAAAGTCATTAGACTCCATCTGTTCCATTCTAATTTTGAGAGAACTATTAAATTCAGTGAGCTTTTGAACCTCTTTTTCCATTTGGCTAATTCTGCTTTTGAAAGCATTCTTCTCCTCATTGGCTTTTTGAACCTCTTTTGCCAATTGAGTGAGCCTATTCTTCAAGGTGTTATTTTCTTCAGCATTTTTTTGGGTCTCCTTTACCAAGGTATTGACCCGTTTTTCATACTTTTCTTGCATCTCTCTCATTTCTCTTCCCAGTTTTTCCTCCACCTGTCTAACTTGCTTTTCAAAATCCTTTTTAAGCTCTTCCAAGGCCTGAGCCCACCGGACATCCCCCTGGGATGTCTGGGGTACCGAGGCCCCGCCCTCCACGTCTTTCCCTGATGGCAAGAATATGTCCTTGTCATAAGATCCAAAAGTCGGGATCATTTGCATCTGTTCAAAAAAACTCTCTATAGTCTTATTTTTCTTCCCTTTTCTAGGCATTTTCCCAGCCAGTTACTTGACTTCTGAGATTCCTGTCCACCCCCACCTAGATCTGCCCAGGTAGTGCTTGGGGTCTGAGATTCAAATGGGCTTTCCGTGACAGGCATGGCTGCTATTCAATGTGAGCTTTAGTTCTGGTGCTGGGATGGGGGCAGGGCCGCCTCCCAGGCTCAGTTCCCTCAGGGGCTTTATGCAGAGACCTTCAGAAATGGAGCGGGTGGGGCAGGGCCATCTCCCAGGCTCAGCTCCTTCAGGTGGTTTATGCAGAGACTTTCAGTAATGAAGATCCTGGCTGCTGCTGGGGAATCCCGGGCCGCTGCCGCTGCCTCCGCCGCCGCCCCTGCCTCTGCCTCCACCACTTCCTGCCCCTGCCTCTGCTGCTTCCTCCCAAGGGGGCCCGAGCCACGGAGACACCCCGCTCCCCTATCGGTCAGCCCAGGCGTGTCTCTCACTGACCTGTAGAGTCTGTGGGTGGAGGGACCTTCCAGGCCGCCGGAGGTTCCGTCCCTGAAGCCTGCTCGGATCAGCTTCTCTGGGGCCGCGGCCAGGGCAGCGCTGGGGTGGGGTCCGCTTTCTGGGGCGTGACGGACCCTGGGGACAGCTCTCCAGGGCTCTCTGGAACGGAAATCTCTTCCACTATATTTCTGCACACCCTGCTGTGATCCAGATCTTCTGGGGAGCTCTTCTTACATTAAATCTATTGGCTGTGGGTTTGGAGCTCGCTTACGTGCGTCTTTCTACTCCGCCATCTTGACTCCGCCCCCCAGACCCCAAATTAGAATGGGAGTATACCTAAATCAGGATTGAGGGGTCTTGGAAGAGTTTCACGATGTTGGTATAGATCCAATAACTTGCCTGTACTTTTCACAGGCTCATAATTTTTCTTTCATTGTACAGTACAGGGATCACTCACCAAAAGTTTACTAAAGAAGACTAAAGGAAAGAGGCAGAGATATTCAAAATAGGTACTGGAAGGCAAAGCAAGAAGAAGTCAGGGACTTACATCAGAATTTCTACTGTTTGTTCCAATCTTTGATCATGCCACAGTGAAGGTGGCAACTGCTTATGTGGTGTGATTTTATGGTAATTTTCCCAAATTCATCTTTCCCACTAAATTACCCCTAATGCCTAAAATTTTATCTTTATAAATCATTACTTTGGTCAATGATTTAGATCTTAAAATTAACATTAAAACACAATTAACTCAACATCCAAAGGTGCATTTGTTTATCAGATCCTTTCCAGGGTTACAGATAACTGAGAACAGGTTTTGAAAGAAGCAGGCAGATCCACAGGTTCAGAGTAGATTTGAGTGGGGATTTCTGAGAAGTAAAGGGGAAGCCCAAGGGAAACAGATATCTGAGTAAGGAAAAGAGGGGTCACAAAAGAAGAAGAGGGCACCAACAGGAGGAAGGATGCCACTAAAAAGAAGCTTCTCTCTTTTCCGGAACTATAAAACAAGGATTTTGAACTTGGGGTGTTTCCTATTACTGTCTCTGAAACCCCCGTACAAGTCAAGGCTCTGCTTCAGGCAGGAAGTTGCCATTCTGGGTACAGTAACATCTACAGTGGGAATCAGAAGGAAATAGGTAGGTATGGCCCACATAAAGCAGGAAGGGAGGAGAGAGGCTCCATTGGTAGGTCCCCATGACGTCTTCTGTTTCAAGGGTTGGCAGCATCATGCAGCCCCTTGTTAGGGAGAGGGAGATTTAAGAACAGCCACTTTTCAGAAAGGAGTATGATTCTAAGTTGAATAAGAGGACGCTGCTGGCTGAATCAGGCAATCCCTCCTTTGAGGCAGGAAACCAGAACTTAAATTCTCTTACATACATACAGAGTAGGTTTTACCTAATTTTATCTCAGTATTAAGATCTGGTTCCAGATTTCATCAGCATCTTGGGTCTATCCTCCTTTCTGTGAAGGTCATACCACCTCCACATCCTCTTATCCTGTGTGATTCCTGTCCACTTGTACATAAATCCTCTACAGAGGATCTACTCAAGAAGCTATAGGATTTTAACCAACTCTTTTAATATTTTGTGATTATCAGTGCAATACTTCATTTATCTACTATCCCCCACTCTTGCTATACGAAAACTCACTGATTTTTCTGGTTATATTGAGCCATCATGATGTTTCCATACTACTTCATATGCACAAATAATAATTGGCAACATCGTTGAAACTATTTATATCCAATTGTCTTTCCATTGCTTTTAGACTATCTGTAATTGTAGTTCTTCTGAACTTATGATATTCTGTTATTTTTACTAATCAGTATCACTGAGGGGCTATTATTGTTACTGCTTTTATGGCAATAAGCAACATGGGATCATTCCAAGTGCTGTGCAATTTCCCAAATGATTGGGCCTTTAGTCCTCCATCCAAATCTATTCTGGGTCCAGATAACACATGGCACTATTAGCAAAACAAGGAGACCAAGAAAACATCAGTGAATACTGACCCATACATGTACCTTCTCATCTCTATGAGAATGGCCTATTCTTATATTGAAGGTATCTGATGGGAATATGGAAAGGGAACAGGTGGACTATTCACTACAGCTTAGGTGGATGCTTTTCTACAGTAGAAAACATCTTCAGTCATACAAATGTCAGAGAAGTATAAAAAAAAAATAAGATCCCACTGAGTTTACTGTACATTGATTACAACCTTCACCACGCCTTGCATTAAAATCCCAAAAAAACCATCAACCCATGATTCAGTAGAATAAAATACATTTTTTAAAGAATCTCTTCAAACAAGTTACCTCTCATTTATGTAGAATCCATAACGCATACAACTACAGAGTTAACATTCAGCATCAGGGCAGATGTAAAATAGGGAGACATGCTCACCAAAGGTGAAACAGTATCATCCAGAAAATCCAATAATACTACTTAGGCCCTTCAACACTGACTGTAATGGAACCCTCTACACATTTGGTACTAGCCAACTCCCAAGACTGGGTTCTAACACCTTTAATGTCTTTGATGCCCTATATAGCTACTTCCTCTCTGACTCCCAGTGGTAGCTGTTGCAATATGATAGCTCAAAATGACTTATGACATTACTATATACTGTGTATGACAAATTCCTAAAGAAAGAATGAAACAAAACATGGATTATTGTTTGACCAACAGTTATTTTGATGTAGGTAGCAGTCACTTGGTGAGTAAGGATCAGAGACAATAAACCAGGTTAACCTACTCTCAAGTAATCATTTATCTGCTAACAACGAAAAGTAATGCAAAAGTACTATGACTGTTACATGACTCTCATTTAACTTCTAGTGAAGCATGCCCCCATTCTTATATAGAAGGCTAGTTTATTTCTGGGCCAGTAGACTTATTAAGCATTTACTATGTGTAGGCACTGTGGTAAGCACTGGGAATACAAACACAAGCAAAGAGAAAGACAGACCCTACTCTGAAGGAGCTTACATTCTAGTGGAAAAGGTAGCTAAAAAACTGGGGGGAAGGCAAGAGGAGATGGAGGATGGTCCCCACACAGGAGGGATAATGTCTCTTTGAGTTGGTTGATCTAATGAATCTCTGACATCTCAGAGCCACTGCAAGTTCTGCTCTGGCATGGATGAGAACCCCTGGCTAGCCCTGACATTGTGATTCTCCAGCGCCTCCTGACCAGGAATAACCATGCATGAGAACAAACATGGATTAAATGATACCAGACACTAGGATAGGAAGGCAGCATGATATATGGGAAATGATAATCAATGCACAGCTAGCTGCCTTTAAAAACCTGAAATCCTGGGAATGATATCTGTAGAAAGCCTCCCTGGCCTTATTCTGCTACTGCTGTCATAGGGAACTGGGATCAGACTTGTTCTGTTTGGCACCAGAGGACAGAATGAGGTTGAGTGGATGGAAATAAGCAAATTCAACCTCAATGTCAGGAAAACCTTTCTAACAATTAGAGCTATACAAATATGCCTCGTCACTGGGAATCTCCAAGCACAGATTCTATGCTGATAACCACCTGGCAGGTATGTTCTAGTGAGGATTCTTTTAACGTACAAGTTGGACTAGATTGCTGCAAAGATCCCTGTTAATTTATGTGACTTGGTGAAGACCTAGCTTTGGCATTCAGAAGTTGCACAATTTAGGACGAATTACTTAACCCTTCTGAGCTTCAGGTCTCCTCTATTTGTGTAATGAAAAAAAAAGTTCTTACCCCTTCTGAGCTTCAGGTCTCCTCTATTTGTGAAATGAAAAAAAAAGTTCTTGCCTTTTTGTTTTTGTTCAGTCATGAACCCATTATTTTGGAGTTTTTTTTTTTTTTTTTTGGACAGAGATACTAGGATGGTTGGCCATTTCCTTCTCCAGTTTATTTTACAGGTAAGGAAACTGAGGCAAACACGGTCAAGTGACTTGTCCAGGATCACAACTAGTAAGCAATCTGAGGCCACATTTGAACTTGGGTCTTCCTGACTCCAGACCCAGCACTCTAACCACTGTGCCACCTCACTGCCCTAAGTTCTTCCTTTACTTACCTTATATGGTTGTTGAGAGGGTGTGTATAGAAGTGCTTTGCAAACTGGTATACATAATTCTAAGATCTCCCAAGTTGCTCTTGATCAGAGTAGCTTTAGCAACTATTTTAATTTCGTCAGAGCCCCTAAGTCTTTCAGATTCTTTTGGACTTGCACCCTTAAGATCCTGAAAACAAAGCTATTTCTAAGGCCACTGAGTCCCTGTTTAATTTAGTATCCTCTTCTCTGTGTCACTGACAACAGTATGACTGAACAGCTTCATTACTCTATCTTTGGGAAACGTTGAATGACTAAGACAATTTCTAGAAGTAGAACAAAAGATATATTTCAAAACAGGAAATTATTACTTCTCTTTGTGAATAATAGATGATTGAACAGAGGTAGTAACTAAAACCCCAACGGGACAATATGTGGATATGCTTTTAGCAAAGACTAAAAGAGTCACTAAAAAAGTGACTTCAAAGGCCTGACCAGCTCCAAAATTCTATGATACTATGATTTTACTTGATAAAGAGACCACTAGGCATAATCTTCCCAAACTTCTTTACTTAAAATACTGACATTCTCCCAACGGTTCAAGGCTTAGAATTTCATCCAACAACTATCTTAATGCCTATGCATACTCCACCTTCAGTTTTTTGTTTTTTTTGAGACAAATAACTGGAAAGACTACTAAAACTTAAATATTTAACCCTGACCTTTCTCCCTAGCTCTAGTCCCACAATTCTATCTTCTTTTTATACATTTCTACTTGCCTACTCTGCCATAGCTTCAACTAAATGTCTAAAATGGAAATGATTGTGCTGTGTGTCCCTCAGTCCCATTTTCTTTTTCAACTATTCCATTTCTGATAGTAGTACAATATTATTCTTTCACTTACTTAGGCTTAAAAGTTTATTGTTATATTTTAACCCATTACCAAGTTTCACTGATTTTTTTATTCCATGTATCAGGTAGTTCATCCTTTCCTTTCTATTTCTTCCTTCACAATACAACTAATCACCTCACTGGACTGCTTTCTTTTCCTTCAGTTTTTCCCCTTCTCCAGTCTTTCCTAATGTTAGAATAATCTTCCTAAAATACTACTATGATCATGCAATTCTCTAGCTCAAAAAACTTCTCTGCTATCTTGTTTCTTAGTAGGAATATTAATAGCAGATTGGGATAGTCTAACGAGAAACTGTAGAGATAAACAAAGTATTGGGATATAGCACAAGAAAAGATGGTCTCTCTTCTCAAGGAGCTCACATTCTATCTAACATGGGAAGACAAAACATAAAATGGAGCTGGAAAGCAAGGAGGTAGGTGAATGAGAGAGTAGGGAGAAGTCACCAAACAAGAGAAAGCAAACCCCAGGGTGAAGTAATCTGGAGCTGGGCATGCTAATAAGGTGAAGCAATTTGGAGAGTAAGCTGAGTGAGTAGTGAAGTGAGCATGTCTGAGATCCTTCTAGAAATGTTGATGGCTGGCAGAGACTCACTAATCAGAAGAGAGCAGGCTGCAGGGCAGTCATCTCTAGTACTTTCTGCAATAATACATTATTATGCATCTCAAAGCTTTTTCTAAAAAAGCTCTAAGCTGGATGACACTAATAATGCTACTATCCCCCCCAACTACCTGTAAAGCTTGTTTCCCTGTAAGGTTTATTGGATTCTTTATAAGGAAGAGAATGATTCTTATAAAAAGTTTTCCTGACCTGTTAATGCTGTCTCAACTTTCTCTGTAAACTTTATCCAACCCTGCTACCTCTCCCCTAATCCTGTAATCTCAAAATTTTAAGGAAATGAAACATAGTTCTTCCAGTAAAAGGCTGGGATAATTCGAAAGGATAATCCAAATTCCTTAGCTTAGCACTAACAGCCTTCAATAAGCTAGTTATAACCTACCTTACCAGCCTTATCAACAATTCATGGTTCTGAATGAGCCAAACTAGAAGACTCAAAACTCCTCAGATACTTTCTTACCTCCATGCTTTTGCTTACTTACACCATTACTGCTGCCTTGCAATGCTATCCTCCATGGCACATCACCAATCCAAATCTACCCAAATCAAGGGAGCCAGATCAAACGCCTCCTCATATTGTGAAATGTTCCAGATCCTCCACAATCTAGAGGAATCTCTCCCTCTTTTGAATTCTGTGGCACTTACTCTTGATAACTTTCATTCATTAACTATGTACTGCCCTGAGACTTCTCTTGCTGTAGCTTCTGTTCTATTCGACTTTCTAAATTGACATACTCAATTGTCCTAAAAAAGATCCAACTGGTTTTTTTTTTTAAATGAAGGAATCTTTGGTAAACTCTTTTTAGCTCACATTTTATTAGTACTTCCATAAATCTATAACATAATGAAATTCATGTTTCAAATGATGGTCCAGATCAAATAAAGAACCAATTATTATAGTATCGAGGTAATTTGTGAATACATGGTAAAGATGATATTCTATTAACCCAAATATTTTATTAAAAAGAACAAATCATACCATGGAAAACGTTAGACTTAAGGACATCTACTGTACCTTATTTTCCAAATCAATTTAATCCTCAAAATACAGTCAGAATCCTTAAGAACTATTCCCCAACAGAGTGGGTAAAAGTGGACAAAAATGAAAAGAATTATCAATTATCCTATGGTAGAGTGATCCATATCACTAGTAACTAGAGAAATAAAAATTAAAACAACTCTGAGGTTTTATCCAGCAAACTGGCAAAGATAATAAAAGATGAAAACAGAACAATCTGTAGGCAGTGAGAAGACACACACCAGTACACAGTAAATGGAATTTTCTACTGATTCCATTCTGAAAAACAATTTGGAATTACATGAGAAAAGTCACTAAACTGTTGACACAGATTCTACTACTTACTGTGGTTATATAGACAGAAAGACCCCTGGTAGCACTTTCTGTGGTAGTTAAAAACTGGAAACAAAGTGGGCACCTATACCGATTGGCTGAACAATTTGTGGCGTATGAAAGAAACAAAGAGTATAAAACATGAGAAGACTTATGTAAACTGATCCAGAATAAAGTAGGATAAGGACAGTAATTGAATCTGTGATTTCGGTGGTATAGGGACTTTCTAAACATGGAGACTATCAAGAAAGCTTGGCATCTTCTTTGAAACTTACAAGAGAGTTGTCTGAAACACCAAATCCATTAATTTTTCACAACAGTCAGAACTATTAAGGACCATTCCCCAATGGATAAGTGGTTAGAAATCAAAAGAATTATCAATGTAAGGTTAAGTGATTTGTTCAAAGTCACACGGCTAGTATGTGTCAAGGGTGAGGATCTGAACCCAAGTCTTCTGAACTCTAAGGACCAACTCTTTATCCACTTCACAATATTGCTTTAGAGTAAAGTAAGTAAAGTAAGAAGAAAACAATATACACAATAACAATGATAACAAAAAGAAATAAAACTCCAATGAAATGAAGCTAACTGTTGACTAGTTGCAATGATCTGTTTTGGTCTGGAGAAAAGAGGAAGTTCCTCCTTCATATCAGGAGCAAGTAGGGAACTACAGGTGGGAAGTGGTAATGCATGTACATTGTTGGAGCAGTCACTTTGTTGGTTTTGCAAAACTGATTTTGTCTGTTACAAGGGAAGATTCAAGCAGTAGTTATGGTGGGTTTCTTTATCTGGACATAACTGTGATGTAAAAACAAAAGGAATTAATAAAATTTATTTAAAAAAATAGGACCCAGAGGGCAGCAGTGATTGGTTCCACTAATTTATTTGGGTGTTGTAGGAACAGAAAGATCTGGCTATCAAATCCAAAACTCCGACTGCTTACAAGAAAAACCCAGCTTTGATCCAAATATCAATTGATTCTCAACAGATTTTCTGAGGGTAAGCTTTAGCCAACTTGTTTCAAAGTTCTACTGCAATGCTTCATTCACTGCAGCATGGAAGTAACCTTAAGTTCCCAGAAAAGCTCTAAGATCCTTCTCATCTGGGAATGGCTTTGAATATGTGCCTGGTGAAAAACTGTCTCTTGTCCAAGGATTCTAGTTAAGCTTTGGAAATTTCATTATCAGAAAACTGGCCAACAGGTGATGACTTTTTTTGATCACACTTATGAAATAGGCATCTGCAATTACTCACTCAGACAACAATGACAACTACTACTGCCTCACATTTCTACAGTACGTTAATTTGAAAAAAGTATTTCATGTCAATTTATTTGATCTTCACAGCAGCTATAAGGTAATGCTATAATCACTTCCATTTTTATAGATAAGGAAATTGAGGGAGATAGAAGTTAAGTCGCTTGCCGAGAGTCATACCACTAGGACATATTTGAAGCAGTATTTGAATTCAAGTCATTCTGACTCCAACCGCAGCCCTCACTGCATCATATAAGTGTTGGAATGTATGTTGATGAAATAATCGCCATATCAATGAAATCATGGATTTAAAAAAAAATATGAGTCAATCTGAATTAATGTTGCAATTCAAGGTAGAAAGCAATGAATTCTATTTAGTTGGAAGGCTTAATATTTCCATCTTAAGTTTTCCTATCTGACAGAAACTACTGACCTAGCTTTCTAGTGCTCATCTCAATATTGGGCAGAAGTACCCTCTTACAGTAGTAACTTGGGCCTATGGCATTTTACAGATTTTAGGGGGGATCAAGGGAAATATTTATCTTCCTTATAGTTACCTGTAAGTCATTTTGGGGGTTCCAATCTGAATCAAAAATGATGCAAGTGTCAGCAGCAGTGAGATTGATACCAAGGCCTCCTGCTCTGGTGCACAGGAGGAAGACAAAGCGATCTGAGTCTGGTTTACAGAAACGATCAATAGCAGCTTGGCGCAAGTTTCCTCGTACTCTGCCATCAATCCGTTCGTATGTGTACCTGGAGGTACCCCAAAAGAGTAAGAGTTTAAGCATCAAATAAGCACATTTTAAAGGCAGAATAGTTAAAAACATGGAAAAATCATTGGGTTTAGACTTTAAATTTTATCCTTTTATATGCACATACACAGTAACACAAAGGCCAAAAAGGAATCAAGGAATCTTTTTTGCAAAATTTAACATTTACTACTCACTACTACACTTGGGTAATAATATCTTCCACTGAAACATCATCAGTCATTAACTAACATTAGTATCAAAATTTGAAAGAGGGGAGGTTAAAAAGAACTAGAGTAATATTTATCTCTGTTATAAAGGCTGAACAACAAAATCAACCCCAAGAATATTCTGTGGTTTAATTTTATGTAATCCATGAGCCAGAGTTTGTCAAAGCACAATGAAGAGCAACTGGAAGAAGAAACAGTAAGAGACAAAAGTAGTACTGCTTAAAGGTACACATTCTAAACTCAGTCATATAAAGTGGTGATAAAGAGCACCTCAACTATCTAGTCATTTGCCAGATGTTTTTTTTGTTAAAAACAAATAATAAATTCCTGATTTGGTGGATTACTAGATGGCCGATTAATTTATGAACGTTAACATAAGGCATGTCGATAGTGTTGTGCTTGAGAGCTACCTGCTTTGCCTTGCTCAACAGTCGCAGAGATAAAGGGACACTGAAGGTTTTGGTGATGACACATGAGGCTGGAGGTGTGGGATATTCTCTCCCAAGAGTTCCCATTCTTTTTTGGTACCTTCATCCTATGGCTTTTAGTAAACCTTCTCTATGTTTGAGAATAATATTTCCTATTTAATATGCAAGGAAATAAAATCTACAGTGTACTATGAATGTATATGTAAGAAATAGAAAAAGATTAGTTTTTCAAAAAGAAAACTTTTATTCAACATATAATAACATTGTGTGGTATCAAAAAGTTGTTAAATGTTTATTGAATAAATCAAATAAATTAGTAAGACCATTGATTCTATTTCTTGTCAACCAACAGGTTTATTCTTGGTATAGTTTTTGAAAGTGATTCCAACATATCATGTTCAGCTTCTAGTTTGTTTCTTACTTTAGATTTGATTAAAAATAGGACTGAGAATATTGATTCACAAATATAAGCTGTTATAAAAGTGAATTAAAGTTTTATAAGCATGCTTACTAAGAAAGGAATATTTTACCAAGGGATCATCAAAATTATGTTAACTTGACTGACAGAAAATTCTTTATAATTCTGGCTATTAAACAAATTTAATCAGTTTCTGGTTTTGTTTTTTCCATACCAGCCTGACTTTTTTTTCTTAGCTCAATATGAGAGGGGTTTTGTATTACAACCTCATTTACCTAGTTCGACTGAGTGCAATTATTCCTTCAACTATCTCTTTAAACTCTTTCAGAGGAAATAAAATGCTTCCTATTTTCCCACCCCATCCCAATTTCTTCACCATTCTTTGCCCTCCATCCACAACTTTTTTCCACTAAATGCTACCTACTATTGGAATATTTAAATAGGATAATAGAGTTATCTATCAAATATTCTCAATGCACTCAACACAAGCTTCTTGCATTCTCTCTTGGAATACACATACCGTGGTGAAGTTAGTAACCCCTATGATATTTGAAAGAAATCAGAATTCAAAGATTATCAGCTCTGGTTGGAAAAGACAGGCTGAAACTAACAGGAGACTAACAGGGTCAAATGTAAATGAGGTTAATACAATCCCAAGTATCATTAATAAAGGGAAGTAAAAGTTTTAATGTACTCTGCAATGGGAAGGCAATGGGTGAGCAATAATAACAAATTTGTAGTATATTCAGAAAGAGAAAAATTAGATATCAAGGTGTCTGGAGGAAGTGTTGAAGGAATCTGAAATGTTTATTCTGCAAAAGAGAATACTTATAGTGAAGATGATCACCATCTTCAAACATGGTAGGTATGCTTTGAGGATGAAGGAATATGTGACTCCAAAGGGCAAAACTAGGATGAATGGGTAGAATAAAGATTAATTTCGGTTCAAAAAATAACAATTATACCTGTTCCAAAATAGAACAGGCTGTGAAATACGGCTATTATACAGCTACAGATAGAAATTTTTTCATCTAGGGCAAAAACAGCTGAGTGGGAAGAGGCAGGGTATTTCATGAGATCAGGTACCAGAAGAGGGACTGAGAGCCAGGGGAAGAGACAGGTTGGGAAGAGGGGTGCCAGAGTGACAGAATTCTGGCTGTAAGGCTGTGCCATATGGAAACACCATGAAGCACAAAGACTGTGTACGGTGATTGCCACAAGAAAGAAGAACACAACCCTGATTGCACCCCTGCCCCTCCCCTCATGTTGCCTTGAGGCAAGGTCCAATTTGCCATATGCTAGTGCTGGCTTTATATTCTATCAATGAAATACTCAAAACCAGGCACTACATGATCAAGCATTTTATAAGGCATTCTTGAACTGAGTGAGCAATTAGAATAAACAACCTTTCAGGGTCCTTCCAATTACAATATTTTGTGATTTTTAAATTCTATGTTCTCCTAAGATACATGTCTAATTTATTACTCTGGCCCAAAAGATCAACACAAAATTGAACATCCTTAGGAAAGAAATCAGCATCCAAACAGAAATCATTATTCCCTTCTTATACTTCAGGTACATAGTCAAGATATATTCACACCAAAGTTCTACGTATATAGCTCTGACTGCTACATCTTAAGAAAACTAGAGATGAGTTGGAAAAGACACAGGGAAACGTGGTTAAAATTTATCAAGTGACTAATGAGTGACTATAAGCACAGTTTTCACGTGAGGCCAGAATATAAAAAAGATGAAAATTCTTAAACTATAAGAACAAAGGTGGAAAGAGGATAGGACTGAAAACTGACTGTAAATTACAAAATGAGGTAGTGTAGGATAAGCAAGGATTTCTTACCAAATCCCAATGTATTAAAAACTAAAGGATATCCACTAAAATAAAAAAAAATACAATATGTAGAGCAAACATATACTAAACTTATTAAAAACCATTATGCTAAGAGACAGTCAAAGCAGAAAATAGTACCTTAAAAAAGGGTTAGAGATATTAGGGAACAATTTATTTATATGAAGGATATCTTCCTAATATTTCAATACTTAAGTCCTAGAATATAACCATAGCCTTCTTTAAGTTCCTTAGTGCACTGTTAAGAGAGATTCCTGAGATGGCTATTACCATGGATATGATGTTAACTTTTACAACTTTGGAGGATGATGAGAAATCATCAACAGGCATGACATGGCCACTAAATGAGGAAACAAACAAAATCTTGCTAATGTTAAAAAAGTCAAAATTACTAACTTGTTAATCTCAAAAACTTTAAAAATTTCATGAGAATGGTTAAAATAAGTCCCTGATATGCTAGAAGCTACCTGAACGCAGCAAATATTATATTTTTGTACTTGAATCCTTAGCACCTAGGTCAGTGCCTGGTCTACAATAGGAGTTTCATAAATTACTTGTGTGACTGGCAGATTCTTTAGTTATTCCTTCATGCTTGCCTCAAAGTCCGGTGCAAAATTAAATAGCAGTAAAGTTAAAGAGATAACTGTAAGACAGGAAACTCAATTCAAGAACATGAAGAAAAAAACTTGAAGCCTAGTTCAGCAAGAAAAAAAATCTGGTTATTAATACTTCATTATCAACACTGCGCAGATTTTTTCTTTTTTAAAGAACTAATAAACCCATCAATTTGGTAATTCAGGGTTAATCATTTTTAAATAATGAAGATCAATTGATTCACTGCATGAAGTTTTATTTTTATATAATGTGAGAAGCAAAAAGTGCATCTGACTTGGAATCAGAAGACCAATACTCAATTACCAAGGCCACCACCTTGGGGAAAAATGGGCAGATTCACTCAGTCTTAGTTTCTCCATCTGTGAAAAGGGGATAAAATCTCTTCTCTGTCTATATCGCAGGGTTAGTTACGAAGATCAATGTGGGTCGTGTATGTAAAATGGGAGTTCTTATTAGTTGCTTAGCAAATTCATGTGATATTAACAAGAGGAAATACTCAAGCCAGAAAGCCACAAAGAACAATAATATGACAAAGAAAGCTTTTTGGTCATCTTTAAACACAAAGATAAATTAGACATGGTAAACGCACTCAAGAAACTTTCATTCTATTAATATATACACACAGACACACACATGTAAGTATGAATATCTGATAACAGTTCTGTGGATTAACCTATAATTGTTCTACATCCATATCAGTTTACAGGTCTTTGGAGGTTTCTCTGAATTCATCCCTTCTTGCTGCCCAGAGAAGCAACCTTTATAGAGAAGGGCATGCCATGAAGGGAACGTCAATGCCAACTGCTGATGAACTATCACCACAGGACAGGGAAGCTGAAGCAGCAAGGTATCCGAGGGAGAACCAAGGGTCAGCATGTACAGAGTAGGGCAAACTGCTGCCACTGCCTTGACCACCAGCTCCCCTTGGACTCCTACGGAGATAGCACAAGACTCTGTACCCCAAAATGGCACCACCCCTTAGAGATCACTGACCGCAGTTTGGTCAGAAGAGAAACCCTGGTAGAGACATGACCTGGTAAATGCCTCTGTAGATGCTGCAGCTCCTATGGATACAGCAGCTACTACTACTGAAGACTGGGGAAAGAAACTCCTCAACATTCAAGTCCTTGGTACTATCATATGGGTTAACATCAGAAATGCATACTTTTTTTTTTAACCAATGAAAATGGTATAGAAGATATATTACCACCTGACTTTACCCTTGTCCCTTTAGAACCACTGGGACTTCCCAAATGCCTTACAGCCTCATTCTCTTACATGTGCTGTCCCCTTTTAGGATATGAGGTCACTGAGAACATTTCTCAGTGTAACCACAGTGCCCAGTACAACGCTTGGCACACAGTGAGTACTTCATACTTTTTCATGCATTCTTTTATTCATTTACTTAATAGTTTTAATCCTATCAATTTTACTGCATCATATTTTGTGCATTTCTTCATCAAATGTACAAAAGAAAGGGAGTGAATGGTACCTGTCAAGTAGCTCTTTCAGGATACTACTCACCGTCTCTGGATGAGATAATCTTCTAGTATATCAAGGCAACGCACCATCTGGGAGAAGATCAGCACTTTATGTCCACCAGCAATGAGCTTGGGGAGCAGTTTATCAATTAGCACCAGTTTGCCTGCTGCCTGAATCATGGCCTGTAGCTGAAAGTCCAAAGAATCAGGACTATGTGTTTTACGGAAATCTTCCAGAATTTTCTCTTCTGCTCCTAAAAAGGAACAGAACAAAACCATTTTTTGCACAAATTACCAGGATGAAAGAAATTATCTGGTGTTTTTTTTTTTTTTTGGAAAAGAACAGCTCTAAAGCCAAAGGAGAAAAATAAAGTAATATCTGTAAAGCTAATTTCTAGGCATCAAGTCCCAAATCCCCTGGAGCTGGACATCCAAGTAAAATGAAGAGATTCAATCTGCGCAGCAATGGGGTTAGTGTTGCAGGCTAGCACCTTTCCCCACACAAGGACTCTTTATCAGCTGCTAAGAGTTTTCTAGATGCCACATCCTAAGCTTTCCAGTGAGACTGAAAAATGCTTTACAGAAAGTTGACCAGAAATTCTATTATAACCTTTTTTTGCTATCAGAAAGTCTAAAACAATTAGAACTAAAACTGAATATTGTTTCAACAAGTTTTCAGGACTTTCATTTATGAAAATTCTCAATTGGTAAATCTTCACCCACTGTTAATATATTTGTACAGGTGCTTTTAACATCTTTAGGAAATTATCATCTGTTATTTTGCTTTTTTTTTGATAACCTTTGCGATAAAACACTTTTTTGCTATAAAAAGCAGGTGGTTTAGTGTAGTAAAAGAAAAAAAAAACCCAAACAAAACCCTGGGACCTGGAGTCTGAAGACCTAGGTTCATATCAGGGCTTTGACATCTAGTCCAAGGTCACATGGTCAGTCATAACTACTTGGAACCTCAGTTTTCCTTATTTGTAAAATGAAGATAATAATACATATACTACAAACTTCACAGAGGTAAGAGGACAAATGAGAGAATGGATGCAAAGCACTTTGTAAACTGTAAGACACAATATAAACTTAGTTATATTGCTTTAATAACAAAAATAACAATGTCGTTTAAGTTGGAGAAGAGAACAACAAAGTCACACATTTTTCTACCTCTTGCTGAGTTTAGTTTTCACATTGTAGCTTCATTCTTTAGTTTGAAGTGTCATGAATTCCAAGAACAGACACACCCATATTCAAAGTATGAGTATACATTCCAAAATCAAATGAAAAGATGGTTTCTGGATCATCCATACCTCTAGTCCTCTCACCCCACTTAACAGATGATTGAGAGCCAAGTATTGCCGCTTTTCTTATTCAAACTGTCACTAACTGAATACTATGTAATCTCTCTATTGAGATACCCCTACTTCTTGACGAAATAGGCCACGGATACAACCAAAGAGCCTTTTGCTATAATGCCATCTTTCTGAGGACTTCCTCATATCTCCCTATTTAGCAAAGATTTGCCCATGAATGCCAGAGTTCACTATGTCCCAGTTCAACTTCCCACATCTAATGACAGCTATAACTAAAAGCTGACTTGTGTACACGTACACACACCCACCTGTGAACACACTGTATACCATACTGGATCTCTGAAGCACCATCTCCAATGAAGTTAATTCTCCCTCTTTCAGCTACTCCAGTCCCATATTCTGTGGTTTTTAGGAAATGTAAAATCATGCATTGATCTTGCATACTTGAAAGCAAAGGCACAATGTCCTAACCAAAGCCAGCCACAGCAAAACAATGCTGAAGATAAACAACTTATACATACCACCACTAAGATCCCAGACCTATTTAGACACACTACTGCTACTTTTCCCCATTTCCACATCTACTCTGCTTCAAAATCACCATCTACTTTCTAGGCTGGTTCTGACCTCGAACTCTTCTAGCGTTCAATGTGCTTCCTCTCTGACAAGTGTCTACCCTCTTCCATTTTATTTTCTACCAGTTATTGATTCTTGCAGTTCGGTGCTGATAATCCATTCAGATGGTCTAGTTAAATAAAAGGAAAATGGGCTCTATCAAGAAGGGAGAGAAACCATTTATTCCAAGGGAAAAAGTCAGAAATACCCCAAATATTAAGAGAGTCAATATGCCAAGTAATTGTCTCCACATGCACATATGCTCAGTCAAAGGGCCTAAGAAGGCATACAAACAATGCATCCATCTGGCCTTGAATGATTTGCTTAACCCAAACTTGTTGCTCTCAGGGGTTGTGGCAAGACTTAACCCTACCTTGCTCCCCCCGGCTCACCATTGATCAAATAGGGGTGATTGCAGCACTTTCTCAGCTCCATCATGGTGTTGATGAGATTGGGCATGTTATGCTGATTTGCCCCCTTGGTCAAGAAGGAAAAGTTCTTCTCTAAAATGGCTCGATAATACTTTTTCTGAATATTGGTTAACTCTACTTCAATGATTGTCTCTTGTTTGGGAGCCAGGTTCTTTTCCACATCATCTTTCAGCCGCCGCAGCATCATGGGCTTCAATATGGACTGCAACTTCTTCACCTGCCCAGGAAAAGGAGACTAATTTATCTCTTTGAACCAGCAAGCATCAAGATTTTTCAATCACTAGTACATGTTTGCTGAACTTAATCAGTATAATGATCAAATATGTATTGAATATCAGCTAAGGAAGGAACTAAAAGAGAGGATAGTCCCCTTGCATTCAGAGAATTTACAACCTGTAAAGGGAGAAAAGAGACAGAATGCTGAAAAGAGAGACACCGATGAAAGAGCTAGTGAAAATCATTCAGAGCCTTGAGATGCAGAACAGTGTCCTTAGCCTGAGGCACTTCTCTTATCCCTGGTCAAAGTGGGCAGTTCACCAATACAGCACAAAATACTGAACTAAAACTACAAACACACTAAAAGACAATGGCTGCTAACAGATGACTGACAAAAATGGCTAACTTTTCTGTATAAAGAACATGGTTTAATAGGGGATGAATTTGACTTCTTTTTCTAGTATAACAGTAGATATACATTGAGCCTCTACATCCTCTCAACCAATTCCACTGTGATACAGTATGAGGTAGCTAGATGGGGTGGGTCAGAAATAAAGTGTAACCACAAAAGAGAGTAAAGCTAAACTGGTCTACACAAGCTTGGGACCTTGGTATCAGTTGCATGTATTTTAACCACTGGAACAAACTAAAAATCAAGTTAGAATTTTGCTTACGGAACAGAAAAAATACAAAAAACAACTTTCATCATTATGTTTGCTACGAATGAAAGACCTGCACTAGCTTATAATCAATTCAACAAACACTGAGACAGGACATAAAATGCATAGTGTTAGGCACTAGGAGATAAAAAGATGAAGTCAAAACAGCACATGATTTCAAGGAAGTTTAAGCAAGAGGTTTTATTTCATGTTTCTCAAGTGTGACTCATGATGTCAGGAAGTAACTAAATTATTTGATGGCATATTGGATACTTCTAGAATCTTGGTCGCTGAGGGGTCTCAAGTATTCAAATCCTGAAACGGTCTTAGAGTTGGGGGCCAATTTTAAAGCCCAGAGTTAAACCATGAGCCCCATTCTGAGTGCGGGAGCAATTAAAAGCAAAAAATGGGAGAATGAGGAAAAATGAAAGCAAGTAGAAAGATGATTTTTACAACTCTGTACCTGCTGTGTGACCTAGCACAGACAAAGAATCTTAAAATAAGAACAGTTCCCAGAGACTATCCATCTGAAGTAGAGAAGATTTATAGTCCCCAAAATGAAGGAGAGAAACCATTTCAGAAAACAATGTCAGAACATTTATACAAAGTAAATTGAAAGTGAGAGCTTACTATATGCGCCCAAGTACATGATTCCTGTGGTACAACTCATGTTACTTAGGGTTTTTAAATGTTAAAACAAGACAGTCAACTGTAAAAAGAATAACTGTAATGAGTAAGAAGTCCTCTCCTTGTTCATTTAGGAAAAACTAAACGGCTTAGCAACAGGTCAAAAGGTCCAGACATCTGAGAGGGAAGCAGGGGGAAATAAGGCACAAATTCATAGTTCCTTACCCTGGTAGTAAATACAGAGAAAGCTGGGCCTGGAGGAGATCTGTTTCTGAGTTACAGTAACTTAACCAGAAGAAGGTAGTAACTCAGTTATATTATCTTGAAATGAAATGCAAGGACACTGCAATTAAAAAGCCCAGACCAGGAAACAATTGTGCTAAGGTACCTAGAAATGGAGGCACTTAATATAAATGGACAAAGGTAGACCAATTACTCTCAGTAATCTGTAACTGCCTACCACTACCATCATTTGTACCTTCAGAATTCCTTACCATCTGCAAAACTTTTTAGCTGCATGCTGGCCTAAGCATGTTTCATACTTGTTATCATGAGGATAGACACAGAAATTATGGGATGATTCTGTTCCCATTAAAGTAGCCAAAAGTAAGATCTTGAAGCCCTCAGGTGGTAGAGATGAAGATCAAGAAACTGTCATGCTGTTGATGGCTCTTATTTATAATTTATCAACTTTCTGGGCATTTTATTATTAATTAGTTTTCAAACTTAGAAAAGATTAAAAAATAATAATTTCACTTAGTAAGGCTGTGTAAAAATTAGTTTATCATTCTTTCCAGAGAGTTCTGTTGACTGCTCAAATGACAGGCAATCAGCAAGGACCAATACTGTGTCTTTTTATTTTCTCCAGACTCTCACTTACCTGTTCCTCTGTCTTCAGATCTCCAAACTCCTCCAGGAAAGCAGTCTCTGAAGGAAACTGTGAAGGTTCCAGGAAATTCAGTAAGCTAAAAAGTTCTTCCACAGAGTTCTGCAAGGGAGTTCCAGTCAGCAGCACTTTGTGTTCCTAAACAGATTAAAGTACATGATGAAATACAGTTCAGCATCGGAGCCCTTACTTAAGATGACAATTTGACACGGAAGCTGTCTACATTCTCTATAGACCCTTCTGTTGTATTTCTCTAAAAAAAAGAGGCTGTGACTAATAATAATAATGGCGTCAAAAAATACAGTAACTGAAATTTATCTGGGGTATTTTCAAACAGCCAAAGGGCTTTCCAAATAAATACCCAGTGAGGTGGGAGATCAAATACTACAATCTTCAATTCTCAGAAAAGGAATCAAGGACGAAAGTGACTCGGCCAAGGTCATAGGAAGTGGGTGGTACAGTTGTGACTTCACTTCATGTCTTCTGATTCCAAGTCCAGTTCTATTCTATTTCTATTTCCACTACATACCATATTGCCTCTGCACAAATAGCAAATTTTCTGAGTGTAAAAGCATAAAACCCAACTGGAGTTAAAAGCAGTATTCCTGGCTTGGTTCTATCAAAAAAACTGAAGAAACCTCTTGTCCCAGTTTCTCTACTGCTTCCAAGCTCCTTGGACTGGAGACTTGAATGATCATTGAATGGCCTCAGGTTTATAAGCTTGCAAACTCTCACCAAAGCCATGAGCTTCAATCCTTCCAGAAGTTTGCAGTTCCTGTTCTTCAGTCTGTGGGCTTCATCAATTATCACACAACTCCAATGAATCTTCTTCAGTTCTGGGCAGTCAGCCAAAATCATCTCAAATGTTGTGATAACCACATGGAATTTGAAGATTCCAGAGAGGGGGTTGCCCTGAGAATGACATAAATAAAACACAGCTATAGGACCCTATCAATGAGCATGCTGAACTTTGGGGCAAAGTAAATTCTAATATGATTACTGGAAGGATTGATATTAACTTACTAATAACACATGGTAAAAGGCCAAAATGCACTGTTATATGTATATCTATGAAGGATCCTAACACAAAGCAGCGTGCCTTTATCTTCTATAATAAATACTTCAAAGATTATTTCGCTGCCACTACTTCAGTATCTTGACAGATACCAGTAGTTCAGAGAGTTGCTGAGACCCAAAACCTTTTAACTTGGTAGAACCTGATGGATTTGTACTCTAGGGGCATACCTACTGCTAACCTGGGTTGCCTACATATATTGAATAAAATTTTGGTTGAGGTTTCACCAAACCACACAAAACCAAGAGAAAGAGTGCCATTGTGAGGAAAGTGAGAAGTACATGAGATCAATTGTATAAATTGCTACAATAAACCTATACCTGACCCATGCTTACTCAATATTTCCAGACAAAAACGGTATCAAAGCACGTATTGAATGAATACTAATGGAAATCTTTGTGAGTCATGGACCTATATCACATCTAAGGAACACATTTTATCTGCAGTGTTAAAAAGTAAAGATGAGGACTCCCCTGGGGTAAGGACTACCAGTTAGCAGGGATTTAACCATCCAGTTAATCCCAACCCCTGGAAAAACTGTAAAAAAATAGAACTGACCTATACCTTCTTCTGAACCCCTTGGAAAAACATTAGACTTATTCTGGCTGAATAGCATAACCCTAATAGACAACTTAAATTGTACAAGTCAGAGGCAGTCCAACTGCTAATACTCCTATGTGTAATGAATTGTCCTGGTACAGTGTATCTTTCCATTAATTTAATTTTCATTTTATTTTATAACAAAAATATGCACCCAATGTATACTACCTTCCTAAGTATATTTAATGGATGATTCCCACTGAAGGAAAGGAAGAAAACAAAGCTTTGTTTTTATGCAACCAAGACTGAGCTTCCTCTTGATTGCTAAAAAATAATTAATTTCCAGCTTCCTTTCTGATTTCAATGTCTGTCCAAAAACAACTGCTTTGCTTGCAGTCTACATAGCATACATGACAACTCAAATTAAAAAATAACAATAATTTAAAAAGTAGTTTCAAAAACAAGTCTGGAAGTCAGACTTCTTGGCCTCTAAAATATCATGGAGAATGGAAAGAACACCCTAGGGCCTTAAATATCATTATTCATAATACAACATCAGAAAGGTGAAAATAATGCTCACTAAAAGGCCAGTGATTCAATCCACAGAAAAACCAAACTTAAAGATGCTAGGCGGGAAAACAGTTGAAGGAAAGATTCTACTTTGCAGGTTACCATACTAAGAAGCTGCTATAACTGAAATTTATGCTAATTTTACCTGGGCATCCCTGTAGAGCATCTCGTATTGCTGGATCATCTGCCTGCTAATCTGGCTGCCATGATACACAATGGCGTTCATCTCTGTCCATGTTCGGAATTCTCGCTCCCAGTTAGTAATAGTAGATAATGGAGCAATGATGAGGAAAGGACCATGTATTCCCATCAGGAATATTTCTGAGAGAAATGTGATGGACTGAATGGTTTTCCCTAGGCCCATCTCATCAGCCAAAATACAGTTTTTTCTGAAGGAAACAAAACATGTTTTTCTTACCAATACAGCAGAGAGAAAGTTAAGAGGCAATAATGGACAAAGTTCCTGAAACAAAAGAAGGGGGAACCCCACTAACAATGAGAGATTTACAGAATAGCACTGGTTCATTATTTACCCTTTTAAGGCAAATTCTTCATTAAGAAGAAATGAAAATCTTCTGGAAGATTCTAAACAAGGAGTCACTAGAGACTTCATTTTCTAATCTAGAATTCTGAGGCTCTGATACTACCACGCTAGCGAATGGTTTGTGGAAGAAACTGTCAGCCACAAAAGAGAATCTTTTCTACTTGGACCTCAATCCCCTTCCATCAATTCTAGCAACTCATCAAGTTGTGAAAACTATATGGTGTTTCACAGTTTACAAAGCACTTTTACATCCATTACTTCATTTGATCTCAACAGTTTCTTATGAGGGAATTTACAGGTAAGGAAATGAACTCAAGATAGTTCATTTAATTATCCAAATTATCCAAAGTGACAAGCCTAGTAGATCCTTTAGTGTCATTCTCCTGAAGAAAGATCTAAGAGACAAGCAGCTTGGAGGATTCCCAGGATCATTCTCTATCTTCATTTTTTTTTTTTTTTGAAAAGGACCTTCCATTCTAAGCAATTCAGAAAATCAAAGTATAAAGGCAATGGCTTGTGAAAGAATCTCCCATATCACCGAAATGCCATAGGATAACAAAATAAGTCTGCACACAAACCACAGAAAATAGAATTGCTACCCTAAAAATTTTTTAGTTTTCTTCAATTCATTCAAGAACCATTTTAAAAAACACTGTGTAAAGCCTAGGGTCTTAAGCATTTGAATATAGAAGTTTTTGCTACTTATCTTAATACTTTCAATTCCAAACTAGTCAGACTAACAACCCTAGGTCAGATATTCCTCTGATTATATACAGTTTTGAAAAGGCACAGCTCAGGGAGATGGCACATATGCTCTGGCTCCTCACCTATTATACCAGTTAAATAGGAGCCAGTTCATCCCCTCGAGCTGGTACTCTCGAAGTTGATTATTGTTCTTGTACTCCCGAGACTTCTCAAGTTTCTGCCACGAATCTGAAGCTGGACGCTCCTAATAAACAAAGCAGAGAGCAAAATGCATGGAAAGACAATGCTTTATGGGAGTTTCACACGTATGAGTATAGATATAAGAAAAGACTGAGAGAGAAGCAAATCTCAACATTCCTATCAAATCTGCAAATCAATCAATGGGTACTGGGCCTCAGTTACATCTCTGAACTGAAAACAATGCTGAGATTATTTTAGCCTTGAATGTGTTGTGCTATATTCATGGGTGTGTGTGTGTTCTGTGTGTGCGTACGTGCGTGCATGCATTGAGCGAGCATGGACAGGTGTTTATAGGGAGAAGTGGCAAATGGGACTTTATCAGTTTAAGGAACTCTCTCTATGAAATTTCATCTATCAATGTGTTTTGATACCTTTTCTGCAATTTATAATGACTTGTGCTGGCCTCACAAAGGCAATAGGTATAAAAGGCAGGACGTGATCCCCTGAAGCCAGGTCTTCCTCACAAAGCAACTCTATCCATTAGACCATGCCACCTCTCTTTATGTAAATAAACTTTTAAACTTAATTTATTATTTTTCCAATTTAAATTTTTTTCAGGGGCCAACACTGACTTTCTTTCTTTGCTTCTATTTTAACAATCTATTCTGCCTGCTTGGTGGTGGTTTCCTTCTTTGTGCATGGTGTATTAGTTCAGCAGCTTTGGGGAAAATACTACACATGTTGAGTCTGCTCAACAACAGAAGAGTGTAATGTGTCTCCCAAATTATATCCAAATGGAGTCCTTTTCCTAGTTTAAGCTAATATACATATAAATGCACATTACAGACCCTAGAGACAGCTTCCCAATGCACAGTTAATTCAAGACAGTCTGAAGTGCTGAATCTTAAGAAGTAATGAACACTTTACAGAGGGTCTAATGGAAATGAGATGTGATAAAACCAATATTTTACTTAATGGAAGCATCACCTCCTTGTCAATAGAAATTCCTTAAATTACAAAAGAAGAAATGACACCATTTATAAAAGGAAACATCCTAAATAAATAAGACTCAACAGGCAAGTAAGTGCAAAGCTTACAGGGAACTGCAGAATAAGCAATGAGGGGATTATTTGATATTCATTATAACAAAAGACTAACCTTATTTCCTTTTTATGGCACAGCTACATGAGACTGGTACATAAAGGGGAATGCTCAAGACAAAGAGTATCATATAACATCAGCAAAGCATTCAACAAAAACTCCCCTATTTTGTAGCTAAAATGGTGAAACAGAAACTAGATGAGAGTACAATTAGGTGGATTTACTAGTCTAACAAACATATACAAACGTACTGATGGCAAGATGGAAAAAAGTGACTAGACTAGGTAATAATGCTACATGGTCATGGATGTGGCATATTTTGTCAACAAATTAGATGAAGACAGTAAAAAGATATCGTTTGTCAGATCTGAGGATTTGGTGGTTGTCTTTCGTTCTCAAAGAGGACCAAAATTACATCACCATGTGGATAACACAATGATGAAAGATACATTCAATACAGCAGATCAAAGAATCAAGATGCAAAATGGCAGCAGTCTAGAATATTGGGCTTAAGCTCCTAAAAAGAAATGTAGTAGGAATTAATGTAAAGTCTTAATTTTAGTTTTTAAAAAAATCAATTTTGCAGGATGAGGAAGTCTTAGAATCATTATTTTTGAAATCAGAAGATTTCTGTCTTCCCATATTTGAAAGACTCTCATAAAGAAGAGAGATTATTCTTTTTACATATGTTTACATAGATCTACAGAACATTTTTGAACTAAAGAGTGGAATTTATAGCAAGGTAGATATTATCTTGAATAATGCAATAAATATTTACTAAATGCCTACTAAGTGTCAGAATTTTAGTGATGGAACAGCCTTACAAATGCTCCACTTCCTCATTTTGAAGTGGAGAAAACCAAGGTTTAAAAAAGATAAAATTATTTGCTCAAAGTTCACACACTTAACACAGGCAATATACAACAACCATAGTCTCTTAACTCCTGGAGAGGTCGGTGTTGACAAAAAAAAATATCCAAAACAAAACTCAGAAGATATGGTAATGCTAACACATGAATTTTTATAACATACTTTTCCCATGTGAAGATCCCAAACAGGTATCAATTGTGGCTAGGCTACTTAATTGGAATATTAAGGTTCATTCTCTAGCAATTCTCAAGCTATGTTTCAAAAACACACGCCTGGGTTTGACTGAAGGGCCTCAGGTCCATCTCTGTAGGAAAATGTTTGACTGCAAGTAGAGCATTTTGCACAAACTGAGACTTTTATACATTCATTTCAGTTGAAGGTTCTTCATATAAGGTGAGGTAATTGCAACATTTGATGCATTCCTGCAAATTACCACAAGGGAAATCAGAATCCTAAAGCTGGAAGACTTTACAGGTCATCGAGGACAAACTTCTATTTCATGCTAATGAATCCCTAGCTTGGGAGCAACTCCCCTAAGCAGAAACCACGAAACCATGAAAAAGAACTGAGGGTTTTGGTGGACTACAAGTTCAATATCATCCAAAATGATGAAAGGCTAACACAATATTAGGCTAAATTATTAGAAATATTAAAGGAAGTGAGAACACTAAAAATTAGAATTCATATTTGTATACTACCTTACTTTTTGTAGCACTTTATACATACTATTTAAATAACAGTCCCACTGTGCTTTCTATGGGTCAGACTACAAACAAAATATTATGTTCAACTACAGTTGCTGTATTTTAAGAAACAAGAAAAGCTAGAATGTGTCCAAAAGGAAATGACCAGACTGTGAGGGATCTAGGAAGTAGGTTGTACAATAAACATTCTATGAAACTAGGAGATGTCAGGTGTAGAAAGAAGTCCTTGTGAGGACTCTCTTCAAATATTTAAAGGCCTTGCAGATAGAGAGAGGATTACTCATTTTGTCTATATAGCTCCATTAGATCCAAGAAATAGAAGCTATAGTACAGTAGATATTATACTTCTTCATAATGAGAAACGTGAGAATAGATTAAAAGAAGAAACGGCAAATGAGATGAAAGAGAAGAGACATTTTTGTCATATTATCTTTATCTATGGCTATCTTTGCAATTGTGACATTTCTGAAATGATTTTAAAAATTACAAATGGACAAAAACTTGTCGTGTTCTGATTTCCAAGAGCAGGACAAAGTAAAAGAGTGCACAGAGCAGGGCAGGTGTGTCACTTATAAAGTATATGTCAAATATTTCTGAGGGGAAGGATGTTTAAAAAAGGAGAGCTCATTAATGTTTGGTGACCAAAGAAATGGTAATCAAAGCAGAGCATGCCTGAGCTGTCCATGTGTCACATAGCCCAGGATGCTTGTTTAATGGCATGTGTAAGATATAAGATTCCTTACAGAATATATCTTTTGTTGCCCTAAATTTTCCATATTTACCATATTATTTGATTTGTGCCCAAGTATTTGTCCTTTTTTACTAAATCATGGGTTCTTAACCCAGAGGATGTGAACTTGTTTTTTAAAAATATTTTCAGAATTATTTCAATACAATCGATTACCTTTGTAACATCATGTATCATATTTTATGCATTTAAATGCATTTTATGCATTATGATTCTGAGAAAGGTTTCACAGGATTCTTTAGAATGCCCACAGAATGCCCTCTATGACACAAAGACTAAGAAGCACTATTTCAAATGGACTTTATTTATTGGTACTCTATGAAATTCTGGAAGTAGTGGAAATAAGCAACAATTTATAAAGCAGACTCTGTCCTCCTCAAAAGTTGAAGACAATAAAAGATTCATCATTGGCAAAGCAGATATGCCCTATAATTTACAATTCATATATTGTACGGTTCTCCCCATATTTAGGGTAAAAAGGCATAGATTATATTTTTTTGATATTCAGAATCTCTTACTTTTAAAGGTAGGAAGTTAGAGTAGAAAAACAGTATTGAATTGGGCAGTAAATTATTTTCTTGAAGGAATAACGAATAAATGCCCATATTCATTAGCAGACTTTGACACAAACATCCGAAGGAGTCAAGCCTACCTGCTTAGTGTCATCCAGCAGACAGAACTATTTTGCAGCAAGTATGTATACCTATTTTTCAAAGGGCTACAGAAGACTATGATTTTATACTAGTCATTTGACCTTTGTGAGCTTTAGTTTCTTAACTGTTAAGATGGAGAGTATGGTACCTACTCTCACAGGTCTGTTGTGAGGGAAAAAGGAAATATTGTGTATCAAATGCACTGCAAAACTTAATGGTGGACAAGTAACACTTTATCACTGACTCATGGCTTACGTCAGTGATAAAAATTTAACTTTTATTCAATCCAGATAAGATGGAGTTTGTGATAGATAGGAGAAAGCAGCCAGAAAATATGGCAATGGTAACTGTTACTTCATCTGAGGGCCAGTCTTTGCCACAGAAGTTCACATTCAGTCATACAAGTTTCCTAAAGCTGTAGTTACTCCTCAAAGTTTAAGTGAGAATGTGGTGACTATAGCTCTTCTGAACTGTGGACTTCAAAACAACCATACAGGCTTCTGACACTTCTAGTTTGGACTATTATTAAAAAATTCTGTTTAACTAAAAATATCTGGCACAGCATTAAACCACTCAGCATAAAGCTGGTATTAAGTAACAAGCACAACATTCCAATTATGAGCTTTCATACTATAACACATTTAGTGCAATAATACATCAATATTTCCTCAGGGGACATGACTGAATCTAATACTACAGAATACACAGAATGGGGTACACAGGATCATACAAAATTCATAATTATGGTTATTTGAATTTCATGAAAAAACAATGCATTCCACCAATAATATATCTTTAAGGAGAAAGTATTAAATTCTTCCGTTCTGCTTATACTAATTTTTCCATTCTGATCCCAGCAAAGATAACCCTCCAGAATGTTCATGACTCTCTCTAAGCTACTACAAATCAATCCGGCAAGCACTGGAAAAAAAAAGTTCCTGTTCTAAGGAAGTTTACCTTTTACTCAGGGGAACATGCAAATGCAAACTAAGTAACAAAGCTAGTTGGGGAGGAGTAAGGGGAAAGGAGTCAGTGAGTATTAACAACTGGAATGATGAGAAAAGACCTTGTGAGTAAAGTGGAACCTGAAATGAACCTTGAAAGGATCTAGGGATTTCAAAAAGCCTCCAAAAGAAATGAGGAGGAACAGTATTCTAGGCATGGGAAACAGAATAGGCAATAAGGTAGGAGTTAGAATGCTATGCATGGCCAATTTAGCTGGAATACAAAGTACTTGAAGGGAAGAGTGTGAAATCAATATGGAAAAGTAGGTTGGAGTTAAAGAGTGAAAAGTTTTAAACTTCATATTTTTCTCTCAGCTCTCCTCTTTTTCCCTTCACTAAAAAGTCTCCTGCTTGCCTCTTCTATGAGAGATAATTTGCCCCATTCCATTTCACCCTATCTACTCCCAATATATTTCTCTCTCACCGTTTACCTTAATGTTTTTAAGATATGATCCCATCCTATTCAATTCACTCTGTGCTCTCTGTCTCTGTGTGTGCATGCATGTGTGTACGTGCGTGCATGCATGTATGTGTGTGTGTGTGTGTGTGTGTGTGTGTGTGTAATCCCACCAACTACCCAAATACTGAAAAGTTTCAAGAGTTACAAATATTGTCTTTCCATGTAGGAATGTAAACAGTTCAACTTTGGTAAGTCCCTTTTCACTTCTCTTTGCTGTTTACTTTTTCATGATTCTTCTCATTCTTGTGTTTGAAAGTCAAATTTTCTTTTCAGCTCTGGTCTTTTCATCAAGAATGCTTGAAAGTCTTCTATTTCATTGAAAGACCAGTTTTTTCCCCTGAAGTATTTTACTCAGTTTTGCTGGGTAGGTGATTCTTGGTTTGAGTCCTAGTTCCTTTGACTTCTGGAATATCCTATTCTAAGTCCTACACGATCCCTTAATGTAGAAGCTGCTAGATCTTGTGTTATCCTGATTGTATTTCCACAATACTGGAACTGTTTCTTTCTAGCTGCTTGCAATATTTTCTCCTTGACCTGGGAATTCTGGCCACAATGTTCCTAGGAGTTTCTCTTTTTGGATCTCTTTCAGGCAGTGATCGGTGGATTCCTTGAATACTTATTTTGCCCTCTGGTTCTAGAATAGCAGGGCAGTTTTCCTTGATAATTTCATGAAAGATGATGTCTAGACTCTTTTTTTGATCATGGCTTTCACGGAGTTCCATAATTTTTAAATTGTCTCTCCTGGATCTATTTTCCAGGTCAGTTGTTTTTCCCATGAGATATTTCACATTCTCTTCCATTTTTTCATTCCTTTGGTTTTGTTTTGTGATTTCTTGGTTTCTCAGAAAGTCATTAGCCTCCATCTGTTCCATTCTAATTTTTAAAGCACTATTTTCTTCAGTGAGCTTTTGAACCTCCTTTTCCCTTTAGCTAATTTTGCTTTTGAAAGCATTCTTCTCCTCACTGGCTTTTTGAACCTCTTTTGCCAATTGAGTGAGCCTATTTTTGAAGGTGTTATTTTCCTCAGCATTTTTTTGGGTCTCCTCTACCAAGGTATTGACCCGTTTTTCATGCTTTTCTTGCATCTCTCATTTCTCTTCCCAGTTTTTCCTCCACCTGTATAACTTGATTTTCAAAATCCTTTTTGAGCTCTTCCATGGCCTGAGTCCACTGGATATCTATTTCAGATGTTTGGGATACAGAGGCCTTGACTTCTATGTCTTTCCCTGATGGTAAGCATTGTTCTTCCTCATCAGAAAGGAAAGGAGGAAATATCTGTTCACCAAGAAAGTAACCTTCTATGGCCTTATTTTTTTTCCCCTTTTGTGGGCATTTTCCCAGCCAGTTACTAACTTCTGAGATTCCTCCTCACCCCCGCCTCACTAGTGCTTGGGGTCTGAGATTCAAATGCTGCTTCCCAGCCTCAGGGCTTTCAGCGGGGGGCGGGGCAGCTATTCAGTGGGATTACATTCAGGTGCTCAGGTGGGGGCAGGGCCGCCTCACAGGGCTCAGTTCCCTCAGGGGGTTTATATGGACACCTTCAACAATGGATCTGAGCTCCTGCCTGCTTTGGGAGCCCCTGTCCGCTGCTTCCTTCTGAGGGGACCTGAGTTATAGAGACAACCTGCTCCCCTCTCGGCCGGCCAGATAGAGTTTCTCACTGACCTGTAGTGCCTGTGGGTTAAGGGACCTTGGCGGCCGCTGGAGATTCTGTCCCTGAAACCTTCTCGGATCTGCTCTTCTTGGTGCTGTGAGGTCAAGGCAGGGCTGGGCTCTGCTCTGGGTCCGGTGTGCGATGGACCTTTGGTGTCGGTTTTTCAGGGCTCTCTGGAACAGAAATCTCCTCCACTCCATTGCTGCGCGGCTTCCACTGTTCCAGAATTTGTTGGGAGTTCTTTTTACAGGTAATTTATGGGCTGTGCATTTGGCGGTAGCATATGTGAATCTTTCTACTCCATTATCTTGCTGAAAAGTTTTAAATGTTAATGAGAAGAGTTTGTATTTTATTCGAGGAACAATAAGAGAGCCACTGAAGCTTCTTGAGTAGTAGAGTAAACTCATACTCAGTCTAGCAGATGAATGATGGCAGTAGAGA
Organism: Bettongia penicillata ogilbyi; assembly: GCA_023548195.1. Taxonomy (NCBI): domain Eukaryota; kingdom Metazoa; phylum Chordata; class Mammalia; order Diprotodontia; family Potoroidae; genus Bettongia; species Bettongia penicillata. The sequence goes on from JAJHZJ010000385.1 coordinate 1,135,300, forward strand.
TTGGAATAGGCAAAACCAATTAAAGGGCTCCTCTATAGCTCTTGGGTCCTAGTAGTTACTGACACATAGTCTTTTCCTTTAAAATCTGTCATTGTCAGATATTTAATGAAAAGATCATTGATATTTTGAGATTTACAAAACACAGGCCCCAAGATCTCATGTGAAAGGAGAATCAGTAGTAACAAGTGCAAACTAAAGGGTATGCATTATCCTACTAGAGCTCTCCAACTGTTACTAATTTGAATTTGATATAATTTATTCAATAAATATTAAGAAATTGCTATTCAAAAAACATTTTGCTAGGCTGAGGGAGAGGACAAAATTTAAGCAAGATTGTCTGTTTTCAAGAGGCATATAACCAAGAAGGGGGTGAGACCTACACAGAAAACTGATACGCATGGCCCTCAGAGAAGGGCAAACAAAATGTACAGCTAAAGGAGTCTTGACAGGGAGGGAAAGGCCATTACTAAGATGTATATGTGCATGCGCATGTACAGGGAAGATTTAGGAAGGAATTGGTATTTGGGTTTGGCTTTCAAGGCGTGAAAGGGCAATGCAGGACACTTAGGGTATAGAAAAAAAGCAAGCAAAAGGTGATGGGGGATGGAGTGGAAAAGTGTGGGGTCTGATTTACTGGGCCTACCAGACATTCTCTCCCTATGCACTGTCATTACTGAGATCATTTGTTTCTTTTCTCTTACTGAAAGAAGTCAGTCAGTCCTTCCTTCTTTCCTTCCTTTGAATCAATTTTCAGTGAAAGCATTTATCTATACTATTTCTTGTCCATTAGATTTATTTTTTTTTAAAAAGTTTCTATGAGATAAATGCTAAGAGGGCAACTTAAACAAAACAAAAAAACCCTCTTGTTTAACTGCTCTTATTTTCAGCTCCAACAGGCATGTCCCACCTAATGTAATGACTTGTAGAAGCATAAAACAAATTTGCTGGGGAACATAGTAATGATATAATGAAAGAAAGTTAATTCCCATGTAGCCAAAATGTGGACAACAGAACCTTAAAATTGGCCTGTACAGAGATGTGAGACTATGACAGTTGAATGTGGGGTTACTGACAGCCTAACAGATCTGAAACTTGACACTCAATCATCAGACAGACCACTGAAGTTTACCATCATAACAGGGTGGGGGCAGGAAAAGGGTGTATCTGGTTTCAGGAAAAGCAGTAGAAAGTCAAATAACATCTAGGAAGAGGCTGAGGAAGAATAACTCCTTCCGGCTTAAGAGTACCCTAAACTCCAGCTTACTATCTCGCTAAAGAGAAAAACTCTCACATGAATATGAACATTTCTACCCCCAACAAAAATGCATTGTCTATAGCTGAGGAAGAATGACCCATTCTCCCAACAGGAAAAAAGCAACGGAAAAGTACTGAGACCTAAGGCAAAGTTTGGCAGGGCCTCAGTGATCAGAGATAGACCCGAGGGATTCAGGAGCTAAGATTTCTAATACCCTGTCTTCAAATGATTGGAAAAGTATAGTAAGTAACAGAATAATGACCTCTTGAAGAAAACTGAATTAAAACTCTAAAAAATCTCAAGGAATTTTTCCTGCATTCTTTTCTTTATATTCCTGAAGTTGCTAGGCACAGGATTAACTCAATGCTTCCTTTATAAATAGGTTTTTTTTAGGTAAGTGAAATCTTTTTAAAAGTGAACTGACTATAAAATTACTTACCATCTCTGCAATATTTAAAAATTCAAGCAAAATACAAAAATTTTTATACAGGGTACCATATCTAAAAGACTGTTTATGTGAAGCTCAGTTGGAAAAATAGTGCTAGGGAGCTTTGTGTGGATGCCTGAATCTTTATTTGTAATATAGCCACTGAAATGAAATTTGAACATTTCACTACTGTTGCTTCTAGATGAGGGGAAAAAATTTCAAAAGTGATGAACTGATTCACTATTTGATGAGGGAAATAATGGCATGATTAATGGTAACAAGTGAAGAAAAGAAGACAGTTTCAAAGAAGAGGGGGAGCAGTTTTGCTTTTGCTGAATGGGTTTAATGAAGAAGCAGGAAAACAGTTGGTTTGATAATCTGGGGCCAAGCAGAAAAAGAAGCTCTCCAGCTAACGGCTGCACCTCCACAGCCACCCACACCCACCTTGCACATGCAGATACAAATGACCACTGTTCTATGTTTCAAGGTCAATAAGTCCACACGCCTATTAAACATACTATTTAAAGAACGTAAGTGAAAAACAGAGGCATATTACCACATGTTTAATTTCAGGAAGAATTTGAAGAGACTCAAATTCTTTCACTTTGGCTGGATCAACATCTTCTTCCAGTTCCCAGGTGCTTTCTTCATATGGCAGGGAACACCATTTCACTAAATAATGAGTCACCTCCTGATTGAGAGCAAAGAGAAGAGAAGAGAAATCCGAGTCACTTACCAAAAGAACACAGGGGCTAGGACTGGTCCTACCTTGGCCAGGTATTTGAATATCACTGCAATTAGATAACAGATGTGTGGATTCAAAGAAGGGTCACAAGACTGATATTGATGGAATAAGTACCACTCAAGCACACAGCAGCAATGAAAGAGACTGCAGGGTGCAGAAGCACTTACTTCCCCTGTATCGGAGTCCTTGGTGTGGGCCACTTCCAAGATACGATCAACTTCTATATAGTCTGGATTGAACAAATCTTCATCAGGCTAATGCAAACAGAGGAAGGCAGTTAAAAAAGAATTCCTCAATTCCCTTAAACCTCCCCAAATGTTTTTCAAAATGCCATTAGGCCAAAAAAGTCCATCCACTAACATAGAGATAAAATATTCCTTTAAAAGTTAGCTAAGAAACATCTGTATTCTTCTCTCAAGATCTAACATATTACAATTCAGGACCTGCTATCTTTAATGTTAAAAGTTTCAAGAAGGCAATGCACAATTTTGCTTAAAGTTGTTTTATACAGCACCCAAAATAGCACCATGCATATGTAAGAAGTGGTCCTTATACTTTCTCTTATGATTTCCAATATGATGCCCTCTACAGATGATAGGGCACAGATTTAGAGGCGGAAGGGAGCTCAGACACCATCTCGTACAATCTCTTCATTATGTGAGGAAACAGAGGCATTCGAGTGATGGAATGACTTGCCTGAGGTGACACATGTAGTCTTAGATGAGCATCCAATCTGTGTCTAAACAATTTGAGTGGTTAGGAAATCACTACCCAAACAAGGAACATTTTTAAAAAAAACCATTATTCTTAGTTTAGCCAATATTGGCAAACATAGACACCATCCTATACAAAGAAGAAATGAAAGAGGGTGCATATGAAACTCCATTATCTCCATTGCATTTCTTTAAAAAAATTATATAATAAATCCCACCTATTAGTTTCAAAATTGACTTGCTTGTCTGAATTTCCTTAATTTCCTTCTTTTCACTTTTAAAAAAAATTCTTCAATGATCTACCTTTCTTATTTTTTGTTCTGGCATCTCTGTTATTTATATCATTGATCTCCCTCACTAACTTCCATCCCTCCAAACAAAACAAAGCAAAATAACCTTCGTACAAAATAAGCACAAACAAAACAAATCCACACATTGGCCAAATTTAAAAATGTGTGTCTCAACCTACACTTTGAGTTCTCTACCTCTTTGTCAGACTACAGGTAGTCAGTCATGGTTGTTCACTGTACTCATCAGAGATCTTAAGTCTTTCAATTTTGTTTTTCTTTACAATACTGTAGTTACTATACAATTTTTTCTGATTCTACTCACTTCACTCTGCATCACCCAAAAGCCTTTTGAAAATTTCACTAAAACTCATCAAGACTGTATATTTTGTTTCCTTTGAAATTCTAAAAAACCAAAAAAATGAAATGAAACATTTGCATAAAAATTTTCTCCAATCTGAAAGCAAGAGACTTCATATTTAGTTTAGGAATAATGTGACTTTTTTTGATGAAAGAACATGTAAATCGTCCTCATTTTACTTACTGATCTTTATGCTATTAAATTCCTAAGAAATGTTCTGTTGAGTGGATGTAGCCAAGACGGTGGAGAGAAGGCAGGGACTTGCCTGAGCTCTCCCCCAAATCCCTCTAAAGACCTATGAAAAATGTCCTAAAACAAATCCTGGAGGAGCAGAACTCACAAAAGGAGAGGTGAAACAATTTTCCAGCTGAAGACATAAAAGTTTGGCAGGAAAGGTCTGTGACACCAGAATGAGAGTGGAGTGCAGGTCACCCTAGCAGACCAGGTCCCAATAAACCAGGAACAGACCTTAGGAGTGAATGAATCAACAGCTGCAGTGGGTGCTTCCAGAACTCTCAACTCACAGACAGTAAGGGAGATGGGGTAAAACAACTGGTCAAAAGGAGGTTACAGGGATCTCCCTGCTGGCACTGGAGGCAGGACTCTGCTGATTTGGTCCATACTCAGGATCAGGCTGCAGTACTGAGTGGCAGTCCCAGGGCAAGAAGAAGTACTTAGCACAACAGAGCTTGTGGCCACAGAGTAGGAGGGACCCTCCTCACAGTTCAGAGCAAACAAGAGTGCTTGTAGTCAACTCACAGACCAGAGCCTAGGCCAGCAGAATAATAGATCATACCTCTCCTTAGACCATTGCACCTTGGAAAATTTAAAAACTCACAGATTCCTAGAAGTGTCTCTGAAAACACCTGCACAAAATTCCTGAAGCTTGGGGACACCCTGGAAGCAGAGCTCTACTTCAGCAAAGAGTTAAAAGTAAAGAAATAAGCTGGGAAAATGAGCAAACAAAAATCTGATCATAGAAAGTTACAATGATGACAAGGAAGATCAAAAGGCACACTCAGAAGAAGTCAGCACAGTCAAAATTCCTACCAAGAAAATTCCTCCTAGAAAAATATGAATTGATCTTAGGTCATGCAACAGCTCAAAAAGGATTTTGTTTTGTTTTTTATCCCTTCCCCCAATCTACCCTCCCTTCTATCACACCCCTCCCTTCTCTTACCCTCATTCCCTTTATATTCATGTAGGGCAAGACAGATTTCTATACCCTATTAGCTGTATTTCTTATTTCCCAGTTGCATGTAAAAACAATTTTTAACATTTGTTTTTAAAACTTTGAGTTTCAACTTCTCTTTCTTCCTCACTCCCCACCCATCCCCACTGAGAAGATAAGCAATTCAATAAAGGTTACACATGCGTAGTTATGCAAAAGACTTCCATAACAGTCATGTTGTGAAAGACTAATTATATTTCCTTCCATCTTTTCCTGCCCCCCCATTTATCCTATTCTCTCTTTTGACCTTGTCCTTCTCTGAGAGTGTTTACTTCTAATTACCCCCTCCTACCATTTACTCTGCCTTCTATCATACCCCACACACATCCACTTATCCCCTTCTCCCCTACTTTCCTATAGTGTAAGACAGATTATCATACCAAATTGAGTGTGCATGTTATTCTCTCCTTAAGACAAGTATGATGAGTAAGCTTCACTTTTTCCCTCTTATCTCCCCGCTTTTCTCCTCCACTGAAAAAGCTTTTTCTTGATTCTTTTATGAGACATAATTTGCCCCATTCCATTTCTCCTTCCAATATATTCCTCTCTCACCCCTTAATTTTATTTTTTTAGATCTCATGCCTTCCTATTCAACTCAACCTGTGCCCTCTGTCTATATGTATATATAATCCATCCAACTACCCCAATACTGAGAAAAGTCTCAAGATTTAAAATATTACCTTTCACTGAGGAATGTGAACAGTTCAACTTTTGTAAGTCCTTTATGATTTCTCTTTCTTGTTTACCTTTTCATGCTTCTCTTGAACCTTGTGTTTGAAAGTCAAATTTTCTATTCAGCTCTATTCTTTTCATCAAGAATGCTTGAAAACATTCTATTTCATTGAATGATCATTTTTTTCCCCAGAAGTATTATACTCAGTTTTGCTGGGTAGATGATTCTTGGTTTTAATCCTAGCTCCTCTGACTTCTGGAATATCATATTCTAAGCCCTACATGATCCCTGAACGCAGAAGCTGCTAGATCTTGTGTTATCCTGATTGTATTTCCACAATACTCGTATTGTTTCTTTGTGGCTGTTTGCAATATTTTCTCCTTGACCTGGGAACTCTGGAATTTGGCTACAATATTCCTGGGAGCTTTTCTTTTTGACCTCTTTCAGGAGGTGATCAGTGGATTCTTTCAATATTTATTTTATCCTCTGGTTCTAGAATATCAGGGCAGTTTTCCTTGATAATTTAATTAAACATGATGTCTAAGTTATTTTTTTGACCAGGGCTTTCAGGTAATCCCATAATTTTTAAATTGTCTCTCCTGTATCTATTTTCCAGGTCAGTTGTTTTTCCAATGAGATATTTCACAATGTCTGCTATTTTTTCATTTGTTTGGTTTTGTTTTATAGTTTCTTGATTTTCATAAAGTCATTTCCATAAAGCTTCTATCTACTCCATTCTAATCTTTAAGGAATTATTTTCTTCAGTGAATTTTTGGATCTCCTTTTCCATCGGGCCAATTCTGCTTTTTAGGGCATTCTTCTCCTTGTTGGTTTTTTGGATCTCTTTTGCCATTTGGGTTAGTCTGTTTTCTAAGGTGTTATTTTCTTCAGCATTTTTTGAGTCTCCTTTAGCAAGCAGTAGACGCAGTTTTCATGATTTTCTTGCATCACTCTCATTTCTTTTCATAATTTTTCCTCTACTTCTCTTATTTGATTTTCAAAATCCTTTTTAAGCTCTTCCATGGCCTGAGACAAATTCATATTTTTCTTGAAGGCTTTCGATGGATGGGCTTTGACTTTGTTTTCTTCTGTTTGCATGCTTTAATCTTCCTTGTCACCAAAGTAAGATGGTACAGTCTGATTCTTTTTTAGAGTTTTACTCATTTCCCCAGCCATTTACTTGACTTTTGAGCTCTTTGTCAAGTTAGTTCTCTGCTTCCAGTGGAAGTGGGGAGTGTTCTGTCAACCACTCGACACCCTCACAATCTGTGGACCTAGGGCTCCAGAAACAGTGACTGCAGCTGCCCCTGTTGCTACTGTGGCAGCCACAGGTTCCTCTGCCCCCGCCCTTCTCAGCTGCCCTGGGGTTGGACCACTTCACCCTTCCTGCACTGGTCCCACAGCCTTTTCCCACTGACCTTGCAATTTATACTCAGCATTTTGGGGTCATGAAGTTTGGAAACCACTACAGGTATGAGAGACTCAGTCCCAAGACCTGGTCAAGTCCCCTCCACGCACTCACAGCCCATACTAGACTGTGCTCTGCTCCCAGTGTGGCGTAACGGACACTTCCCAGTGGGGCCTTCTAGGCTGTCCTGGGCTGGAGATTTGCTTCACTCCGTCATTCTGTGGGTTCTGCAACTCCAGAATTTGCTAAGAGTCATTTTACAAGTATTTGGCTGGGCTTGGCTGGAGCATCATAGGAAATATGTGCTGTTACTCTGCCATCTTGGCTCTGCGCCCCCTCAAAAAGGATTTTAAAAATCAAGTAAGATGGGGGATAGGGCCAAGATGACAGAGTAAAAGGTGGGACTTGCTAGAGCTATACTCCCCAAACCCCCCAAATACCTGAAAAAATGGCTCTAAACAAAGTCTGGAACTGCAGAATCCACCAAATGCTGGAATGAAGCAAATCTCCAGCCCAAGACAGTCTGGAAGGTCGACTGGAAGGGTCTGTTGCACCAGGCTGGGAGCAGAGCACAGTTCAGCATGGGCCATGCAAGCACAGATAGGACCAGAGTAGGCCTAGGGGGGAATGAATCTCTGGCAATTGTGGCAGTTTCCAGACTTCTTGACCCCAAAATACCAAGGACAAATTAGAAGGTCAGTGGAAAAAAAACCAGTCAAACCTGTGTGAGAGAGTAGAGTGGTCTGGATTTAAAAAGCAGACGTGGCCAGATGGAAAAGGAGGTCCAAAAGCTCACTGAAGAAAATAATTTCTTAAAGATCAGAATGGGGCAGATGGAAACTAATGACTTTATGAAAAATGAAGAAATTATAAAACAAAACCAAAACAATGAAAAAATAGCAGACAGTATGAAAAATCTCATTGGAAGAACAACTGACCTGGAAAATAGACCTAGAAGAAACAATTTAAAAACTATTGGACTACCTGAAAGCCATGATCTAAAAAGAACCTAGAATCACCTTTCAAGAAATTATAAAGGGAACACTACCCTGATATTCTAGAACCAGAGGGTAAAATAAGTATAGTAAGAATCTACTGATTGTCTCCTAAAAGAGATCCCAAAAGGAAAGCTCCTAAGAATGTAGCCAAATTCCAGTTTCCAGGTCAAGAGAAAATGTTGCAAGCAGCCAGAAGGAAACAATTCGAGTATTGTGGAAACACAATCAGGATAACATAAGATCTAGTAGCTTCTATAGTAAGGGATTAGAGGGCTTGGAATATGATATTCCAGAAGTCAAAGGAGCTAGGATTAAAACCAAGAATCACCCACCAAGCAAAACTGAGTATAATACTTCAGGGGGAAAAATGGTCTCTCAATGAAACAGAAGACTTTCAAGAATTCTTGATGAAAAGACCAGAGCTGAAAAGAAAATTTGACTTTCAAACACAAGAAGCATGAAAAAGTAAAAAGTGAAGAAGCATGAAAAAGTAAAAAGCAAAGAGAAGTCAAAAGAGACTTAAACCAAAGTTGAACTGTTTACATTCCTACATGGAAAGACAATATTAGTAACTCTTGAGACTTTTCTCAGAAGTAGGGTAGTTGGAGGGATTATACATAAAAACAGAGGGCACAGGGTGAGTTGAATGTGAAGGCACGATATCTAAACTAATAAAATTAGGGATGAGAAAAGAATATACTGGGAGGAGAAAGGGAGAAATAGAATGATGTAAATTATCTCCCACATAAAAGAGGCAAAAAGCACTTTTCCAATGGAAGGGAAGAGGGAGGTGAGAGTGAACTTTACTCTCATCGTATTTGGCTTAAGGAGGGAATAATATGCACACTCAATGTGATATGAAAATCTTACACTTTTAGAAGTAAAATTTTCTATTCAGCTCTGCTTTTTTAATAAAGAGTACTTGAAAGTCTTCTACGTCACTAAACATCCATTTTTTGCCCGAAGGATTATGCTAAATTTTGCTGGGTAGGTGATTCTTGGTTGTAATCCTACCTCCTTCACCCTCTGGAATATCACATTCCAAGCTGTCTAATCTTTAATGTAGAAGCTGCTGTGGTTCTGTGACACTTGAATTGAATTTTTTCTGGTTGCTTGAAATATTTTCTCCTTGACCTTAGAGCTCTGGAATTTGCCTATAATGTTCCTGGGAGTTTTCATTTTGGCAAGGTGATCAGTGGATTCCTTTAATTTCTGTTTACCCACAGGTTCTAGAATTTCAGGGCAGTTTTCCTTGATAATTTCTTGAAAAATGATTTCTATGCCCCTTTTTAAATTGTGTTCTTCAGTTCAATAAAATTTAAATTCTCTCTCTTGGATCTGTTTTCCAGATCATTTGTTTTTCTAATAAAATATTTCACACTGTCTTCTATTTTTTCATTCTTTTGGTTTTGTTTTATTCTTTCTTGATGTCTCATAGAGTCATTAACTTTCACTTGCTCAATTCTGATTTTTAAGGAATTATTTTCTTCAGTGAGATTTTGTACTTTTAATTTCCATTTGAAAACTTTCCTTTTCCATTTGGCCAATTCGGTTTTTTTAATGAGTTCTTCAGTGAAATTTTGCGTCTCTTTATACATTTGTCCAATTTTGTTTTTCAAGGCAATCTTCTCCTCATTGGATCTTTTACCATTTGGCATATTCTGTTTTTTAAAATAACATTTCTTCAGTATGTTTTTTTCTGCTGCCTTTACCAAGCTGTTGACTCTTTTTTTATAATTTTCTTTCATCACTCCCATGTCTCTTTCCGCTTGCTCCTCTACCTCTTTTACTTGATTTTTTCTTAAGGAAGGCTTTTGGCTTTTTAAAAATTATTAATCAATTAATTTTATTAGCTCATTATGAGTTTTCAACATTTACTTCCACAAGATTTTGAATTTCAAATTTTCCCCCATCTATCCCCTCCCCCATCTATCCCCTTCTATCTATGCAAGACAGCATGCATTCTGATTACCCTTTCCTTCTATCACACCCCTCCCTACTCTTATCCCCTTCCCCTTTATTTTCTTGTAGGGTAAGACAGATTTCTATACCCTATTGCCTGTATGTCTTACTTCCCAGTTCCATGTAAAAGCAAGGAGTAAGGGGCAAGGGGATAAGAGGGATGAGGGGGACATGAGAGAAGGGAGGGCAAATGGAAGCAGGAGGTAATCAGAAGTAAACACTCTCAGAGAGGGACAAGGTCAAAAGAGAGAATAGGATAAATGAGGCGGCAGCAACAGATGGAAGGAAATATTAGTTCTTCATAACATGACTGTTATGGAAGTCTTTTGCATAACTACACATGTGTAACCTTTATTGAATTGCTTGCCTTCTCAGCCATATGAAAAAATGCTCTAAATCACTACTGACTGAAGAAATGCAAATTGTAACAATACTGAGGTACTACATCATACCTACCAGATTGACTAATAAGACCAAAAAGGAGAATGATAAATTTAGGAGGGAATGTAGGAAAACTGAAACACTAAAGCACTGTTGCTGGAGAAGTGAACTGATTGAACTATTATATAGAGCAATTTGAAAATATTTATAGCAGTTCTATTCTGGTGGCAAAGAATTGGAAATTGAGGGGGTGCTGGGTCAATTCAAGAATGGCTGAATAATTTGTGGTACATGGATGTGATGGAATACACTTGCAATATAAGAAATGATGAGCTAGATGCTCTCAGAAAAACCTGGAGAAATTTACATGAACTGATGCAAAGTGAAATGAGTAGAATCAGAACACTGTATACAGTAACAGCAATATTGCAAGGTGATCAACTGTGAATGACTTAGCTATTCCAAAGCAACACAGTGATCCAAGACATATGAAGGACTTATCACAAAAAGGCCTATCCATCTGCAGAGAAGAAACTAATGGAATCTGAATACAGATTTGAAGTGTATTATTTTTTTACTTTTAAAAATTTTTCTTGACTTTTTATTTTGGTCTATGTTTTCTTTAACATGACTAACATGGAAATATGTTTTGCATGATTATACATGTAAAACCTATATCAAATTGCTTGCCCTCTCAATGAGGCAGGTGGGGAAAGAAAGAGAAAATTTGGGACTCAATTTAAAAATGAATGTTGACAATTGTTTTTACATGTAATTGGGGAAAAACAAAATATTAAATCAAAAAAAAAAAAAGAAATGTTCTGTTGAGTTTTCACACTCTACTTGGCAGTGTCCACTGCTATCTAACCTTATGTGGCCAACGATTCACTTACACACAGTAATGGATTGTTGTTTTTCTTTAGCATTAATTTGGACTAATCATATCAGAAAATAGCAGGTTCAACAACTTGAGAGAAATAGTGGGTTTACAGAGAGCCTCAACTCTGATTAATAAATCACTCTTAAACCCCTAGGTCAAATTTTTAAAACTCAAAGAAGTACTGAGGCCACATTAATTATTAATGTCATTTACCTCAGTAAAAATGTGCTTCATTTGTGCTTGCTTATTTCTGAAGCGCTTTATCTTCTGAGAGATCCGAGGGTCTTTTTCCAGCTCTTCCATCGTTGCCCATTTACAATGCAAGTAGGAACTGACCAAAGATACAAGAACATTTAATCCAGGAACAACTACACAAAGGTGTTATTTGTTTTGACTGTTTAAAAATCAAGCTATTAAACATAAAATCAGCTGATTGGTTCTAAGAGGCAAGTTTCATTTCTAAAGCCAAGATTCAGTGTTGTCATTGTGCCAATTTTGCTCATAACGACATTTGCACACATGCCTTTAAGGGGTTTGCCCTGTAGGATAAGGAGGAGCCAGGGACAAGTTATAAGTAGTTACATCTACATATGAACTGACACTAAAAGGGCAATGGTGAGTACAGACTTAATGGCCATTCCCTGAGAGCAATAGAGAAGCAAAAGAAAATGAAAAGAGGAAGATAAGAAGAGAACAAAGATTATACTTCAATAAAACTCAAAGAGATAAAATTCTAAGGGTGATCCTCCAAATACATGAAAGATACCAACATGGGACACTCTGTTAAAAATGGGGGGGGAGGGGTCGGGGGAAGAATTCTTTCACTCATACATCAAATGTAATGGAAGAAATTAAAAAGTTGTAAACAAGTAAATACATACAAGTTCCTGTACTTCACGTAGAATAGCTCCATGTCAAAAGGAAGCTCCCCAGGGTGAACCTGTGGCCAACAAGCAGATTATCAATTCTGTCCCTGCTGCAAGTGCTACTCTGCATGAATAACTTATGTGCTAAATGAAAATACATAAATTTTAAGCAAGGATTACTTAAGAAAACTTCCATTTTCACAGTCCTTTTACTTAAGGCTCCATATTTCTGCAGACTTGCAAGAGTCATGCTAGAACTAGATTCATCTTATTTCTGTGGATCACACAGCTAGTACAGACGATTAAGATAAATCTAGAGTGAAAGGGAATACTTGTGCAGCCACCCCCCACGTAACAATGGCCAGCCAACACCCTTCTGCAACAGAATCATCAATAAGCCATGACTCCAAACCCTAACGTACTTGAATAAACCCTGACTGTAACACCAGAAGGCTGACTTGTCATTGTTTCTATGAAGTATCCTAGACTGAAGTAGGCACTGCTTTGCCTCTCAATATCAGGCAAAGTATTTCTCAATTTATAATTTTTCTTACGACAGCCCAACAAATCACCTATGGCATTCAGGCTTAAAGAAATAAAATTTATAATTTTAGGATGCAAAGTAAATTCTCATTGGGATCATGCCCCAATATTCTTTTGTCTCTGAAAATTTTCTTCCTGAGAGGCTATCTGCTAACTCTGGGATACTTTACTTCAAATGAACCAAACCATCTAGGAGACTTCTCCAGTGCACTACTGTCTCTCTTTTTAGCCCTCAACTGAACTCTAACCAAGGTAGCAATTATGGAATAGCTATCTCTAGATTCAAAGGCAAAGGAAAAAAATAACTTTGTTCTTGATTAATTATGTAATCAAAAATTTATTATGAAGGACAAATGGATGATAAATGTCAAAAAAATATTCTAGCATAATTTTCATTCCTAATAAGGTATATATTCCCATTCCACCCTCAGTTTCTCCTCTCTGCCCATTCCCCATACCATCCCAAATTTGTGCATATTTTCAAATGGCTGAATAAGATGAAAATTACAAATCATAAGGCACTGACCTCTTTCTGTACCATCTTGGATGCCAGAATCTTCTCGATGATATTAGCATCATCTTCCGGAGGCTCCTAAAGATAGGAGTTAAAGTAATGGTCATTATTCTACTGATACCAAGGAAGATTTCATCAGAAGTACCATAACCGGCACTGTTTGATCCAGAAGTTTACTAATCCTCAGTAACCATCAGCACATAGGGTGAACCACTATTATAAAACAACCTTTTCTAACAGATGTTTACGACTACATTGGAGGGGTTCTAGTACTGCATAAAAAAGAAGATGGAACACAAAATGGAATGGACTAACTGGAAAACTTCCAAATTATAAGTAAACCTCAGAAAGGAAAAACTATAGTTAATAATATAAAATGTTTCAAAATTCCTATGGTACTAATGGGGGCAGAGTACTCTAATAATAAGAGCAATAGTTCATATTTACATACTATAGCACTTTATAGTATAAAAAGAGCTTTCCTCATAGTAATCCTGTGATATAAGTAGTATAAGCAAAATTAATCCCATTTTACAGTCAAATATATGGAAGGTCAGAATGGTTAAGAGGTCTGCTCATTATCAGCCAGGAAGTAAGTAGGTAGGAGCCCTGGGATATGGACCCATGCCAACTAGTTTCCAAACTAGTCTTTTCTTTTAGAAACAGGACTGATAAAGAAACTATGACCATCCACTAGGTCAAGCCTGCTTCCTTCCTAAAGTCTATATATAATACATTTCATTAGTTGCCCAGCTTTTCTCCCTCTGAACCTCCTTCTGTTGTGTGCCTTCCTTGAAAAGGTTCATTGACTCTTTTCTTTCTTTTTCCTTCTTTTTGTTGGCATCACTATTACTAGTCCCTTGTTTACCAACAATCCCTTCCTAAAAAACAGAATAAAAATCTCATCCCCTGTAACAGGCCATCAAACAAACAAATTTGCACAATTAGTCATGCTCAAAAAACTATTCTACACTTCTATCACCTCTCTGTCAGGAAGTGGGAAACAGTCTTCATTTTTGGTCCTTTGAAATTGTGACTGGTCCAAATTCTATTAGTCAGAATTCTCTAGAAGTTGCTTTTCTTTACAATACTGTAGTCATTGTATAATTAATTCTCCTTGTTCTGCTTATTTCAGTACTCATCAGTTCATACAAGTCTTCCCAGGATTTTCTGAATCATTCATCTCTTACTATGCAATAAATAGTATTCCATTACATTCATAGGCCAAACTTGGTTCAGCCATTTCCCTGACTGGCATCCTATTGGTTTCTAATTCTTTGTTAGAATAACAAATAAAATATTTTGATATATAAAGGTCCTTTCTTGATTTGAGATTTTGGGGAGTCTATGTCTAAGCAGTGGTATCTCAGGTCAAAGACTATTACATGCACAGACAAAAAGAAAATTGTCTATTTTATCTCATTTGAAACTCTATCCTTTGTCTGGTCTAGAACACATTCAACTCCTGGTTACAAAATGTATATTCTTTCCCTGCTCCTCAAATTTTATGCCATGACTTTTTATATGTAAGTCATGTATCCATTTGGAGCTTACTGTGGCATATGATTGATGTCAGATCTTGATCTAAAACTCATTTCTGCCAGGCTTCTTTCCAGGTTTCCCAGCAGTTTTTGCTGAACAATCTTGGCCCCAGGACGGAGTCTTTGGCTGTGTCAAACCTTAGGCTACTATTTCTTTGCTTCTGTATGGTGAATGTCTAATCTGTTCAACTGACCAACTTCTCTATTTTTTTAACCAGTGCCAAATAGTTTTTATAATTACTGTTTTGTAGGTTAGTATGAGATCAAGTAATAGTAGATCCTTGTCCTTTCTACTTTTTAAAAATTTCTCTTGAGATTTTTGGTATTTTCTTCTCCAGATTAATTTGTTTTATACCTGTTAAGATAACTGATTTTCAAAATTTTTATTATTAATGTGGTATTATATTTAGTTTTCCTAAAATTTAACCAACTATTAATTGTTCATAAATCTCAGATGGTCATAGTATGTAAATTTTAAATATGTGCTAGTGCCATTTTAATATTTTACATCAACATTCATTATGGATATTGGGCTACGATTTTCTCTGATTTGTCACTTCATGGCTTAGGGATCAAATCATATTTCTATTACTGAAGGAATCTGATAGGCTACTTTTTCCTCTGATTTTTGCAAACTATTTATGAAATGTTGGAATGAATTATTTTTTAAATGTGTGATATAATTTATTTATCTGGCCCTTTTTTATTTTATTTGATTCCCCCTTCTCCCTCCCACTTTGGGAGTTCATTTATGGTTTGTTCAAGTTCATTTTTTCAGACAGCGTTCTTTAAAATCTTGATTTCTTATTCTATTAATCTGTATATTTTACATTTGCATAAATATCCATCCATTTCTTAGCAGTTTTGCTGAAACATATAATTGAGCAAAAGAGTTCATAATGATCTCCTTTATTTCTTCTCCGTTGTTATGAATTCTCTTCTTTCATTTTTTTTGATATTTGCTTTTCCTGTCTCTTTTAAAAAAATTTATTTTAGCTATTTTTTTGCATTTCATTAGGCATTTTTTTTAATAGTTAAATTTATTTAACTTTTTACATTCATTTTCACAAAATTTTGGGTTCCAAATTTTCCCTCCATTTTTCCCCTCCCCCCACTCAATACAACAAGCATTCTAATTTCCCCTATCACCAATCTGGCCTCTCTTCTATCATCCCTCCTTTTCCTTGTCCCAAGCATCTTCTTTTTTGTCCTGTAGGGCCAGATAACTTTCTATTCCCCATTACCTGTATTTTTACTTCTTAGCAGCAAGAACAATACTGAACAATTATTCCTAAGGCTTTGAGTTCCAACTTCTCCCCTTCCCTCCCTCCCCACCCATTCCCTTTGGGAAGGCAGGTAAGGTCATATCTCTGTAGTTTTGCAAATGACTTCCATAATAGTTATGTTGTATAAGACTAACTGAATTACCCTCCATCCTATCCTGCCCCTCATTGTTTCTATTCTGTCTTTTGATCCTGTCCCTCCCCAAGAGTGTTGACTTCAAATTGCTCCCTCCTCCCATTACCCTCCCTTCCATCATCCCCCACCTTGCTTATCTCCTTCTCCCCCACTTTCCTGTATTGTAAGATAGGTTTTCATACTAAAATGAGTGTGCATTTTATTCCTTCCTTTAGTCAAATGTGATGAGTCTAAACTTCATGTTTTTCTCTCAGCTCTCCTCCTTTTCCCTCCACTAAAAAGTCTCCTGCTTGCCTCTTCTATGAGAGAAAATTTGCCCCATTCCATTTCACCCTCTCCTCCCAATATGTTTCTCTCTCACCGTTTACCTTCCTTTTTTTAAGATATGATCCCATTCTATTCAATTCACTTTGTGCTCTCTGTCTCTGTGTGTATGGGGTGTGTGTGTGTGTGTGATCCCACCAACTACCCAAATACTGAAAAGTTTCAAGAGTTACAAATATTATCTTTCCATGTAGGAATGTAAACAGTTCAACTTTAGTAAGTCCCTTTTGACTTCTCTTTGCTGTTTCCTTTTTCATGCTTCTTCTCATTCTTGTGTTTGAAAGTCAAATTTTCTTTTCAGCTCTGGTCTTTTCATCAAGAATGCTTGAAAGTCCTGTATTTCATTGAAAGACCATATTTTCCCCTGAAGTATTATACTCAGTTTTGCTAGGTAGGTGATGCTTGGCTTGAGTCCTAGTTCCTTTGACTTCTGGAATATCCTATTCCAAGCCCTACACGATCCCTTAATGTAGAAGCTGATAGAGCTTGTGTTATTCCTGATTGTATTTCCACAATACTTGAATTGTTTATTTCTAGCTGCTTGCAATATTTTCTCCTTTACCTGGGAACTCTGGAATTTGGCTACAATGTTTCTAGGAGTTTCTCTTTTTGGATCTCTTTCAGGAGGTGATTGGTGGAGTCTTTCAATATTTATTTTGCCCTCTGATTCTAGAATATCAAGGCAGTTTTCCTTGATAATTTCATGAAAGATGATATGTAGGCTCTTTTTTGATCATGGCTTTCACGGAGTTCCATAATTTTTAAATTGTCTCTCCTGGATCTATTTTGCAGGTCAGTTGTTTTTCCAATGAGATATTTCCCATTATCTGCCATTTTTTCATTCTTTTGGTTTTGTTGTGTGATTTCTTGGTTTCTCAGAAAGTCATTAGCGTCCATCTGTTCCATTCTAATTTTTAAAGCACTATTTTCTTCAGTGAGCTTTTGAACCTCCTTGTCCATCTGGCTAAGTCTGCTTTTGAAAGCATTCTTCTCCTCATTGGCTTTTTGAACCTCTTTTGCCAATTGAGTCAGCCTATTTTTCAAGGTGTTATTTTCTGCAGCATTTTTTTGGGTCTCCTTAGCAAGGTGCTGACCTGCTTTTCATGCTTTCCTTGCATCTCTTTCATTTCTCTTCCCAGTTTTTCCTGTACCTCTCTGACTTGATTTTCAAAATCCTTTTTGAGCTCTTCCATGGCCTGAGCCCACTGAATATTTATTTTGGATGTTTAGGATACAGAAGCCTTGACTTCTATGTCTTTCCCTGATGGTAAGCATTGTTCTTCCTCATCAGAAAGGAAGTGAGAAGATATCTGTTCACGAAGAAAGTAACCTTGTATGGTCTTATTTTTCTTCCCTTTTCTGGGCATTTTCCCAGCCAGTTACTTGACTTCTGAGATTCCTCTCCACCCTCGCCTCCAGATCCACCCAGCTAGTGCTTGGTGGCTGAGATTCAAATGCTGCTTCCCAGCCTCAGGGCTTTCAGCAGGGCAGGACTGCTATTCAGTGTAAGATTAGATTCAGGTGCTCAGGTGGGAAAGCAGGGCTATTCAGTGTGAGATTAAGTTCGGCTGCTCAGTTGGTGGCAGGGCTGTCACGCAGGGCTCAGTTCCCTCAGGGGGTTTATGTGGAGACCTTCAATAATGGATCCAAGCTCCTGCCTGCTTTGGGAGCCCCTGTCCACTGCTGCCTCCACCACTGCCTCCTGAGGGGGCCTTAGTCATGGAGACACCCCACTCCCCTCTCGGCCAGCCAAAAAGGCTCTTTCACTGATCTTTGGCGTCTGTGGGTGGAGGGACCTACGCGGCCTCTGGAGATTCTGTCCCCAAAGCCTGCTCGGATCTGTTCCTCTTGGGGCTCTGCTCCGGGTCCGGTGTGCAACGGGCCTTTGGTGTCGGTTTTTCAGGGCTCTCTGGAACAGAAATCTCTGCCACTCCATTGTTGTGTGGCTTCCTCTTGCTCCAGAATTTGTTGGGAATTCTTATTTACAGGTATTTTATGGGCTGTGGGTTAGGAGCTACCACATGTTAATCTTTCTACTCTGCCACCTTGGCTCCTCCAGGTATTTTTCTTTTTAAAAAAATCAGCTTCTGGTTTTAGCTATCATTTCAATGACTTGTTTGTTTTCGATTTAGTCTATGTTTTGATTTTTATAATTTTTATTTTGGTGTATGGCTAAGATTTTTCTATTTAATTTTTAAACTTTTTTGATGAATTCTTAATAAATTTCTCTTTTGCGCTGATTAAAACTTTTAAGAGACATGAATTTTCCTCTCAGGATTTTTTTGGCTCCATTACAAACAGGTTTTTTAAATGCTTTTAAAAATATTTTATTTTCCCCTCAATTAAGTGTAAAAACAACTTTTAATATTCATTTTAAAATATTTTGAGTTCAAAATTCTCTCCTCCCTCTCTCCCTTCCCTTTTCCCCTCATTGAGAAGCAAAACAATTTGAGATAGGTTATATAAAACATATGCAGTCACGCAAAACATATTTCCATATTAGACATGTCATGAAAGAAAACAGCTACCACTCTCCCCTGAAAAAAACTCAAGAAAAATAAAGAGTAAAAAAAGAGTTTGCTTCAATCTACATTTAGACTCCATCAGTTATTCCTCTGAAGATGGATAGAATTTTTTTATCGTAAGTCCTTTGGAACCATCTTAAATCTTTGTATAATTGCTGAGAACATTAAGTCATTCACAGTTGGTCATCATACAATATTGTGTTACTGTGTACAATGTTCTCCTGGTTCTACTCACTTCATTTTGCATCTATTCATGTGTCTTACCAGGTTTTTCTGAAAGCATCCGGCTTGTCATTTCTTACAGTACAACAGCATTATATCACAATCATATACTATAGCTTGTTCAGCCATTTCCCAATCAACGAGTATTCTTTCAATTTCCAATTCTTTGCCAGTACAAAAAGAGCTGCTATAAATATTGTACATTGAGGTCCTCTTCCTTTATTTTTTCTCTTTGGAAAATACTCCTAGCAAGGCTATTGCTGGGTCCAAGAATATGCACAGGTTTACAACTCTTTAAGTCTACATCTACAGTTGCAAACTGCTTTCCAGAATGGCTGGATCAGTTTACACCTTCACCAAAGGTGCTTCAGTCGTTCAGTGTTCCCAGAACTGTGTGTGGGTAATGCGACAGAGTCCTCTTCCCTAATATTCTGACCAAGTGTCTGATCCCCTTACCATCTGTGGGCTGAGACTCCCTGACACTGATTCAGTTGCCCTCAAGGCCTGCTGGCTTGCCAAGTGTGGCCTGTGCTGCACTGCACTCCATTCTCACCCATGAGAATGACATTTTCTGCTGACTTCCTAACTTCTTTGGGGCTAGAAAACTGTTCCACCCTATTCTTTGATTGGTTCTGCCATTCCAGAATTTGTTTTGAAATATTATTTTAGTATTGTTTGGAGGGTAATTTTAGCTCAGATAAGTCCCTTCTTATATTTTGCCATATTGGCTCTGCTCCCCCATCTCAAAAGTTTTGGTAAACTGTTTCATCATTGTTATTTTCACTGGTGAAATTATTATTTCTAAAATATGTATTTCCACCTAACATTTCTTTAGGATTACATGATTTAATCTCCATCTAAATTTGAATCTTTTACTTAAAGGTGCTTTATTGACTATAAATTTTATTCTATTGTGGTCAGGATGTGTTATTGTTTCAGCATTTATTTATGAGGTTTATATGGTAGGCCTATCACAGCTGATTTTTGCAAAGGTGTCACACACAGCAGAGAAATTCTATTTATTTGTTTCCATTTAATGTTTGCCAGAATTATATCTAACTTGATTAAAATTCTATTTAAGTCCTTAACTTGTTTGTCGTTTTATCTTTTTGTTACACCTGTCTGAAAGGGGTCTAGTGAGGTCTCTAATGATAGTTTTGCTGTCTATTTTTCTCTGACATTGGATTTTTCCCTTTAAACACTCAGATGTCAAGACATTCGGTGCCATGTCCTAAGCACTGATATTATTTCTTTATCTCTGGTGCCTTTAAACATAATGTAGCTTTCCATAAATGTAGTTTAATGTTTTCTAAACACCTATTTTTACTGTTGCCCTTATCTTTACAGCTACCTTGTTTTTCTGAGTTTACTTGAAGAACAATAAAAACTGTTACAGCATTTATTTTCACTCTATGAATCTTTATGTTTCAAGAATTTCTTGTAAACCATATTTTGTGGAATTATATTTTCTAACCCATTCTGACAGTCTTTTCTGTTTCTTATGGATGAATCCATTCTTCCATGGTCTTTAGAAATAAGGTATTTCCTCCAGCCCCCATCTTTTTCCTTATAAAAAAGATCAGAGAAAGAATGTGATCAATACTAATTATTTATACTTCACTAATTTGCTTCTAATGCCCTACACCTCTCTTCTTTTTGCCCAGATTCAGCTTACTGGTTCTTACATTTTATTTTTTTAATTGCTCTTCCCCCTTATATCTCTACTCTGAAGTGGATCACTGTTTTTTCTGCCAACGGACTCTTCCATCCAGACTCTAGCCTCCTTCTTGAATTCCCTTTCCCTGTCCCATTCCTGCTTCCCTGTGGAGGTTAATGTTTTTTCCTATACTGAAGATAGACTGTAATGTTTTTCTCTACTGACCTGTTAGTACAAACATATGTTCAACTATCATTTATCTTTCTGACAAGAGTTCCATTCTCCCTACTCCTTCTTCTACATTTGTATATTTCTTCTCCACTGAGAAACTGAAGATTCAATAGCCTTTTTTCTCAATTTGTCCCTGGTATATTCCTTTTGCTACTACATTTTCTTTGTTTCTCAGTCTCAAAGTGGAACATACCCCCATATTTTGGTCTTTGCTGGTCTTATTTTACTTCCTTTATGACATTTGAAGACAAAAGCATTCCTCAGGGACCTTTTTCTCTTTTATTCCTATTAGAATGTAAGTATTCCATCACTGTTTAGCTTCCTCTAATTAATCAAATGTATTTACCTTTCTAGGTTTCTCTTGACTTCTGTACTAGCATTTCAAAATTTCTACTTAGTTCTGGTCCTTTTTAGCAGGAATGTTTTGAAAGTACTTGTTGTTAAGACTACACCTGGCTCCATTACCTAGTAGATTATATTAAAGTCTTGCAAGATTAGTCTTTGGTTGCAACCTTTTATTTTTGCTTTCTGGAATGTCACATTCTAAGATTTCCTTAACTTCATAGTAGTTGCTGCCAAGTTTCCTGAGATCCTGTGAGTCATTAGTATTCAACCTTTCTTTATGTCAACTTAAAGTAATTTTTTTTTTAACTGAGAAGCTCTTGATTTTGAGTTTCAAGAGGTGATGGTGGTTCTCTGCTATTTTAACTTTGCCCTTGGCTTCTAAGTTCTGGAGAGTTTTCACTTATTTTTAAAAATGTATTATCCAGGTTTATTGTTTAGCTATTGTTTTCAGTGATTCGTGATTCTTCAATTCTCTCCCTTTCCGTTTCCCAGTAGATAACTTATTTTAATACTGTTTTTAAAATATTTTTATCTCATTCTACTATTTCTTGTCTCATAGAACCATTAGTTTTATTTTCTTCATAATAATTTTCAAGGAATCTCCCATTACTTGGATAAGGTTTTGTATCTTCTCTTCTTTCTAAAAAACATAAATGTATTTTAAAAATTCTAAACCTAACAAAAAAATGACTATTTTTATCTATAAAATAGAAAAGAAAAAAGCAGTAGAGATGAAACAGCAAAATTCTCTATTACATAAAGTTATTAAAATAAAAAGAGTATTATAAATTCAACATGTTACTATAAAGCCATTCTGCCTCTGTGTTTCCTTCTAGGCATTTAAAAAATGATTCAATAACCACATTTTATTTTCATTTTGGGGAGCAAGGAAGACAGTCAAAAGAAGCAATACTATTACTGGCACCACCCTCCTTCCTGAATACTAAATTCCCTAATAAAGAAAAACAATTCTTGTAAGAAATAATCATTGTTAAGCAAAACAAAATCACACATTTGCCAATGTTCAAAAACAAATCTCATTCTGCAACAGGCATCTATCACCCTCTGTCAAGACAATCTACATTCTATTTTAATCTCTTTATTCTCCCAGTTCTTTTCTCCAAAGCTCTAACTTTACTGTTTATTCTTTCTTCATTTCTTCCAAGTACTCTTGTAGTTTTTCGGACAACTTTTTTTAACTTTTGCGGTTATATCTATAATTTCTGTGGAACCATTCTATTCTTCTCAGTTTACTCCTTGGGCATTATGTATTTCTTTACAGTGTTGCTTTTTGTTTGCTTACATGACCAGCCTCACTTGTGGAATGGGACTTTGTACCATGGTCAGACTCTACCTTCTCCCACACTTTGAGAGAGAGAGGCCAGTCCTATTTGGTCCTCAACTCAATTTGCCAGGGCTTTTGCTAATGGTTCCCCCCTCCCCTGTTACGTCTGCATACAAAGTGCTGGTGGGTTTAGGCCTATTTCAATTGTCTGAGTTCAGGATATTATTCTCAGTGCAAAGGGCTACAAACTTCCAGTCTTGATCAGTGCTCTGCCAGCTCTCAGCTCTTCTTTTTCACAGTTGGAGTGATGTCTGTTTCTGACCCTCCCTAGAGCTTCCTCCTCTGAGCATTTTGGTCTAGCAGTAGAGCTATGGATTTCCCCTCACCTTGGGTTGACCCAATCTCATCACCACCTTGACCACTACCTCTCCTCGGATCCTAATGGAGACAGGCCCAGTATCCCAAGCTCAACAGTGCTGAAAAGCAATCCCTATGGAGATTCAGCCTGGCAACTGCTTCTGCAAGTGCTACATCCACAGCTACTGAAGGAAAAGTTCTTGCCATCAAAGTCCTTGTCACGGTTAAAAAGTTCACTAGAAACTGATATGAAAAATCAAATAAAGTCAAATCGGTGTAAGTGACATTAAAGAAGAAGTGTTGCCTCAGATGCAATCCAGCTCAGACTCTGCTTAGCTGGGATTCTATCTGGGCCGATTGTGAATACAAGCGTCACAGATACTTAGGTTCCTTAAGAGGCAAACCAATTAGGCGAATCCTTAATAAACTTTGTTTTCTTTGGCTTTAAAAAAAGAGAAAAAGAAAAAGTGTTAACTTCTGCTTTGTCACTATACCCTAAGGACCATGGGATTTTTCCTTCTGACTTGCAACTGAAACCTTCCATACGTGTTGTTCCCCCCCCCCCCACCCCATTAGAATGTGAGCTTGTTGACTGCAGGGACTGTTGTGCTTTTCTATTTATAGCCCAGTGCTTGGTGCAGTAAATGCTCATTCATTTATTCACTGCCATCCTGCATTCCCCAGACTGCTGAGTGTTCCCCACTCCCAACCCTCACCCAAAAAGTATCATCATCTAAGCACTCTAGGCTTCTTAACCCTTTGGAATAAAGTATTATAGGTTTTAGGTGTTCCTACAGCATCAATGGGAAGAGTACTAGTAGATTGATGCCTTGTTTAGTTGGCCTCAAACTGGCTTCCCAGGCAGAGGGTAGGCATAAACTTCCAGCTAGCTTTAAAAAAATTAATATTTATTGGTATCTTTTGTTCTTTCATTGCTTAAATTTCCCACTGCACATCACTTCCTTCAACTCTTTGTAAGGTGCACTGTTCCTTTCATAAGGAGCAGTGAA
The DNA here is from genome assembly GCA_023548195.1 of Bettongia penicillata ogilbyi. Classification (NCBI taxonomy): domain Eukaryota; kingdom Metazoa; phylum Chordata; class Mammalia; order Diprotodontia; family Potoroidae; genus Bettongia; species Bettongia penicillata. Next base: position 1,159,460 of record JAJHZJ010000385.1, read on the forward strand.
AAAAGGTGTTTTTATAAAAGAAGAAACTTGTATCAAGTGTTAAAGGATTTAAGATATTACTGATGTAATAGATGAACATTTTGATACTTAATATGAATGGAAAAAAGATTTTGTTTTAACATAAAGTGCTAAAATGTATATGAAGAAGCACAGCTTTCAGACAGGATTTGAACAGTTTGGGAGAGAAAATGATCTGTACAGAAGTGAGGACTGACATCTTGCTGTCAACAATGTGAAGTGATTTCTTATTTGTATGGGAACAGGTGAATGTTTTGAAAAAACAAAGAAAGAATTTATTTATTAAGAAGTAGAGAAATAGATTTGTGAAAAAAGACCATCAAGGACACGGGAGAGGGGGACCTTTTCAGAGGCTTCAGAACTAAGGCATGATGGGTACCTCAGTTGATTTGTGTATTTGTCACATAAGTGGGTAAAACTAACAAAATGAGAAATAAACATTTGGACATTGACATAAATTTAAGTTTCTAAGTGTAAAAAGACCTATTGATTTGATGGGGTAATCTGGGGAGTTGTAACTCTTCAGAGTCAAAAGTGAGTGAGAATTAAGAGGAGGCTCTCACAGCAAGTATCACGGCAGAGAGGGCAGCAAAGGAAGGAAAGAAGTCTCCAGAGAAGAGAGAGCTAAAGAAGACAGCAGGGGGCCAAAAAGCCACTCCACTGGAGCAGAGCAGTGGTTACAGAGAGAATGATGCAGCTGATGAATCTTGGTTGGCCAGAAAGAAGCAACTTCATTGGCCAAGAGCTCCAGCACCCAGCCACCTCTGGTGGGAGAAAGAGAAGACTGTTCATAGGGTGGGGAGCTATCTGATGCCACCTCTGTATTCAGAAGGAAAAGCAGAAGGGCAGTATGGTGGCTTTGATAGCCTGATTATTTGGGGGGGGAGGGGGGAGAAGGGTGTGGGATCTTTTCTGAATGGGTAGTGAAACTTTTGGGAAGAGTGACAGAAACACTCAGCACTCTGGTAGGGGTCACAGAATGAGAAATAACAGAATGCTTTACTAAGTGCTTACTATGTGCAACATCTGAGTAAATGGCCTGGGCTGTTTTGTAGAGCCCGGGGAAGGCCAGTTTGTTGAGCTCAGCAATTCTCTGGCTTGAGACTTGTTATTTACATTAAGAGCTAATCCTTTCTAAATGTTTTGTTTAAGGGTGATGATTATTTGAAAGATCTTATAAAAAGTTCTATTCAGGTAAAGAAGGGGATTTCCTCAGATTAAGAGTGATGATGATGATCAACAGTCAAGCAGTGAGAAGAGAAGCAGTTCCATATGGTGCATGTGTTCTGGAACAGACAACTGAAATTGAAGCTTGGAATCTGGATGTGAATCACCTGAATGACATGAGCGGGCACTTCCCTTAAATATTTCCATGCTAGGTTTCTGTAAGTTTGTGCCCATTATTTACTATAGGTAATAATAAAAGTAAGAGTGTAATCTGGGTTTATTTGAGTATTGTGACATTTCATTATTTATCTACTTGCCTTAATATATTAGTATCTACAATATTATATCTTTTGCCTTACCGTTAGTAAAATGATTATCTTTCAAATATAAAAGTCTCCATTTGATAGGGATGGAATCTGAAGCCCTAAAAGGAAAAGACCCTCTCAATCCTTGAACTTTCCCACAAATTTCAGCAGCCCAGATCCCTGGTGTTCACATAAGGCATCCAGTCCATCTCATATAATCCTTTCAACAGTCCTTTCATTGGGCTACCCCAAACCCAACCCAAACCAGCCCAAGCCCAGCCCTTCATTCTTGTTACCTCCAGACCACTCCAGGCTACTTGCCACTCTTTAATCCCATTGGTTTCACTGACCCTTTTTTCCCTTTCTCTGTATAAAAGTATCATTTTCACCCCCATTAGGCACAGATTCACTAATAAACTCACTACTTGCACTGAAAGAAGACTTGAGTGGTTGAATTCCTTTGAGGCAGCCCTGTCCTATAACACTTGCATTTTGGGGTTCCTAGCACCCCTGGACTGCATCACATTAGCCAATCAGAAAATACATTGGTGCTAGAGTGGTAAGTAGGAAAGTATATTTGTCCTCAACAGGGTTATACCTACCCCGAGGACCCTAAGAAAGCTTAAGGGGCAGCTAGATGGTGCAGCGAATAGAGCACCAGTGCAGGAGTCAGGAGGACCTGAGTTCAAATATCACCTCAGACACTTGACACTCACTAGCTGTGTGGCCTTGGGCAAGTCACTTAACCCCAACTGTCATCTCCAGTCATCCTGATGAATATCTGGTCATTGGATTCAGATGCTCTGGAGGAGAAGTGAGGCTGGTGACCTGCACAGCCCTCCCTCCCTCAAAACAAAGTCAGGTGCAAATCATATCATTATTTCTCTGGTGGCATGGTCTTCTGCAATGAAGGATGAACACACACACACACACACAAAAGCTTAAATGTAATTGTGTGCTAGTGGTCTATCTCTGGTACTTAGACCTGCGAGTGTGCTGGAGTGAATAAGCCAAACCCCAAAACAGAAGTGGGGTATCTTAAGAGGCCTAAATGAAGACAATGCATTACTGATGGTGCAGGCATTATAAATCTCCCTTGGATAGGCCCTACTGTACATCATTTAGTAATGCTAAACATAGGGGCAGTAAGATGTTACACCTTATAACAAAGAAATTTTTTAATAGAAAAAGAGAAAAAAAAAACTGCAAAACCCATCAATAAATTGAAGAAAACCTGACAAAATAAACAACATTCCCAAACTAAGGCCCTCTTCCCCACGTCCGCAAAGAAGCAGGGAAGGTATCTTCTCCTATCTCTTTGTGGAGCCAAGCTCATTCTCTGCAGTTCTCATTTTTGATTGTTTTGCACTTGTACTTTCCATTTAAGTGTTACAGTCATTCATCTTGCCGACTGTTTTCTTGGCTCTGCTTACATCAGTCTCTAGCAATTCATGAAGACTTTTCTATGCTTCATTACACTCATCATTTTTTACAACCCAGTAATATTCCATTACATTCATATACCAATATTTATTTAAGACATTTCTCAATTGGTAAATATTTACTTTACTTCCAATTCTTTGCTATCACAAAAAAAGTGATGCTATAAATATCTTGGCATATATAGATATTTTTTCTTATCAATGGCTTCTTTGGGGTTTAAGAATAGTAGTGGAATCTCTGAGACAAAGAGTATTGATATTTTAGTACTTTTATTTGCTTAGTTTCAAATTGTTTTCCAAAATGATTGTAGGGATTCACAGCACTATCAACAATGTATTAGTATGCAGGTCCTTCTACAGCCTTTTTGACCTTGAATATTCTGATCTTTTTTTCATCTTTGTTACTTTGCGGGGTATAAGGCAAAACCTCAAGGGTGTTTTGATTTGTAATTCTCTCATTATCAGTGCTTTGGAGCATCTTTCATATGGTTGTTAACAGTGTGTAATTTTTTTGAGAACTGTTTTCTGACTAGCCTATTGTGCAGCCTTAGGACAGACAGGAGGGCTTGTAATTGTTTCTCTTTGGTTTCTTAATTATTATTCAATTGACATAATGCCTTTAAAAACTTTTACATGTAGTACATGTACAAAAAGTAGGGCTCCTGCAAGACTTTCCATATAACCCATACTAGTGTTCTTTCTACTCTAACATGCTGCCACTCACTATTTCTATAAGATTCTAAACACCTGAAGGTCAACTTCATCATCCCCGTTTTTGGAATTATTTTCAGACCTGGTTTGGTCAATTCACCTAATTAGGTTTCCCTATTCCCTGCTCCTACTAAGTTTCTCAGTTAATCAATAATCTCTCCATATATTTCTACACATTCTTTCCCACTACTAGAGCTGTATGAGTTTTCCCCTCTGCATACTTTCCTAGCTTATGCAATGCTCATTCTAAAATGACTTGTCATTCGAATCTCTATTAAAAATCATTTTTTCCTCCCTTGGACACACATCTTGATTCCTAAACTGCTACCCACTTACAACCTAGCTGCAAAATGTTTATCAGCATTTGATTGATACCAGAAGTGACAAACCTAAAAAGGATGCATTATATATGGATAGCTCTGACAGTTCCTCTTTTTGCTATATTCTTTCTAGTACCTCATTCTGTGAGTATTTTTTCAGCAGAAATTTTGTTTGGGTTATTATGGTGAATCCTAGATGCAGGATGAACTTATTCATGTCTATGACTTTCACAATGATAGTAAAAGAACGCTTATCACCGTGACTCTACATTTGTCATTCTACTTTGCTAGCTGAAATCTTAAAAACATTCACAATCTATGTTGCTATTTTTATTTCACCTTTTTTGGCTGTAATGACTCGAACTGTTTCAGACACCACACCAAACATATACCATTTAATTTCCCAAGTGTTACAGACTAAGTAGTTAATACTGGAAAAAGAATGCAAAAAGGCTTAGAGCGGTGAGATGGTATAAGATACAGGTGAACAGCAGTTTAATAAGGGCATTTGTATCAAATGAGAAAAATTATTATTTTCTCTTGCATTAATACCAACTATTAATTTAGATTAAGGTTTCCCCTTTCTATTTCTACATTCAGAAATGAACCTGTAGGTCACACAGCCAGCCTCTCAAGGGTGCACACTTGGGTGGGACCCCACATAACTAGAAAATCTTACAAACAGAATATAATCTAGGTGAATTCAGGCCCATTGTGTTCTATTCAGGCAAGCTTGGGTAGAGGTAGATCACTTTGTGTAGACTTCCAGAAGGTTGGGAATGATCTGGGTAGATAGGAGTAAGAGTGATATTCCCTTAGCCTCTCATTAGAAGAGGTCCACCTTTCATAATATTCATTCTTTCATTAATTGCTAACCAATCAGAGTTGATTTCCACCTGTCATGAGTCATCTGTAGTTTATGTGAGAAAGCTAAATGACCATTTATTAATTATTTGCTAGCCATAACTTATGAAATGATTGTTAATTATCCAGATATTATGTCCCTTGGATTTTTTATATATCACATAAGTAATATTTAGGCATATGACATGGAGTCAAGTGCTTCTGTGAAATTATTTTTTATACACATTATCTTTACTTAAAGTAAGTTTTGAGACCTGGAATTTGATAAGGCCTTGCATATATAGTGGGAGCTTTAAAGTGTTTCAAAATTGTTAAAATTTTAATTCCAAAATTCATCCAAAGTGTCACTATAACTGGCCCACTAAAAGCTTAGAACTCAATGAGAAAACATCAACAAATTAAACACACACAGACCAACTGCCTATTACACATGTTTATGGGAGCAAGATGAATTAAAATATGCTTGTTTTTCATTATTTAACTATTTGCTTTTTTTAAATCAAAATCCTATACATAGTAAAAGGAAAAGTGTGAATATTTCAGAAGCAGATAAAACAGAAGTTACAGACTAGAATGAGTTGTAGTGAAAAAGGGTAAGGAAATCCAGCCCGGGGTGAACAGTGTTAAAATTATCCAAGGCAGATGGAAAAGAGGTGACTGTTCTGGATGTAACTTAGGCCATGCAAAGTTTAATCTTCCCTATGTGCACATAGTTCATTATGCAACAAGTCTGATGATTCGTGTTCATACCATTTTCTAGGAAATTCATTGTTAACCAATGACAACCAAAAGAAACTAAAAGTGAGGCAGTTTTTCATGACATCAAGGCCATTGCCACTACTAATCTCAAACCCTGTAATGGCCAGCACCTGAAGCTTGACCTCAGGGCAGTAAATATAATAACAAAGGATGGGTTTAGGAAAGACTGGATTCCCTCTGACATATTTGTCAAACATTTAATTTTACAGCTAATACCTACCTTACTCCATACACCTGCCAACGAGTAAAATACACACAACCTCTTCTTCCTGATTACTTTGCCACATCCATTTCTTTTAGATTTTCCTAATGCGCAGAAAGGTTACTTTCCATGGGATACAGAAATTAGCTGCTATTAGAATTGTGGCTACTATTAAGAATGCATCACAAGAATCTAAAGGAAGATGTCAAATCTGGCTGAAGAAATCTGCCTGAATCAAAGTGATCAATTCAATGTAAATCACACATTTATTAAGAGCATAACATGCAGAACTCTATGAAAGGCAGCAAGGAAGATACTGCATAAGGGCCTGCATAAGACAGGGTCAACAGGTTTATCTTTGACACCAATATCAAACAGCAAAAGTATGAGAAGATATGAATGAACTCCTATAATAAAAAAGGAATGCATAGGGGAATTAGGTAAAGGAAGACAAAAATGTACAACTTGGTTTGAAGTTGGCAAAATCACTTAAGGAACATGAGAAACAGAAATTATCTCTAAAGGATCCTATAAAGTAGGAACCTTGGCAAAGTTTTTATCTTATTCTTCCAAAACAAGGGTGTTAATGAATTACAGTCTAACAGACTCCTCTAGAGCATGCCAAAATGTTCTTTTGGAAGATGATGGGTTATTTAATGCTGTGGATATTCCAACCAATACTGTAGTAATTTCAACATAAAAGCAAATGATAGGAGAAAAAAATTTGTCTTGACTAGTTTTCATGGAAGTTGTCATTCATAATAAGCTAGTTAAAGTTAGCCTATCTTACTAAACTAGAAGCCTATACTTTAGGAGTCTGAAGAGGTGGGTATTAGAGTGACTACTAATCTCTGCACATGCCTGTCTTCTAATTCCACCCAAATAACATATTAGGGTCACAGCAGAGCCATAGGAACGAGCTGCTTAGAAACATAGTGGGTATCCCCTCTTAAGGGGTTGAGTCAAAGAAACCTGCAAGTTGAGTGCCCTATTTCATTAGGTCTTCTTCCTAGTGACCATACCTCTGCTTGCCAGGCCAGGGTGGAAGCCGAGAGGGCTGAGGTGCGGCCAGCCCCTAGAACTGCAATTGTTTCCCCATCATCGTCCACCACTTTGAAGTCCAGGTCCTCATTGTACTTTCTTCTCTTCACCTGTCGTCCTGAGCGTCGTTTCTACAGAACAAACAAATCTAATCAGGACCAAACTGTTTCTTCTGCCAAAGCCAAATTTCAGGGACCTGAGGTCCATAAGACTTAGAGGGAAGTTCCATCTCTTTTTCCCAAATGGTACAAAAGAATCCAGTGAGTTTTACCAGCAACTGTTCAGGTCATGTGTTCCTCCCTAGAAAACCTAACACATGAAAATCAGACTTAACAAAGTGTGTATTTTTACACTTGGTCAAACAATTTTTTTCTAATAAGTGCTGAACCTGCCTTGAATCAAAAGCTATGTGAACTCATATCTCCTCCTTTAGGTGATTCTCAACCCCTACCAAAACTTTCCTACTACAGGCAAAATGACTATAATTTTAAGAACTCCCCAAACCACATCTGCAAACCATTCTCATTACTCGGCCACACTGCCTACATCCTCCTTTGGAGTCATGAACATTACCAGCCTTGTGGACCTCAAGCCTCGCTGATTTCTCCCAACCTCCTCCTGTGACTTTGCCTTTCCCATTTTGCTAACCCTCAATATTTCTCCGATGATTAATAAATCATAAAACCATGACTGGAGTTAGAAAAAATCCATACACTCCTAGTTTACAAGCAATGTTTTTATTTGGCATGCCAGAATACTGATAGCAGATCTATGGTCCTATGATCCTATGATCTACATGTTCATAGATAATCCATTAAACACAGAATAGCTGGGAGCACTTCAATTAAGTCAGCATTTCCAGGACCTTCAAAACAAGCCAGAGATTAAGTTCCATGAGAGAAATTGTTTGTGTCTTCATATCCCCAGCTAATGAATGTTTATTGAACCAAAGGAAAAAAGACAACTCGAGCTATGAAGGGGATAAAGTCCTACCTAAAGCAATGTTCACCTAGACACTACTTTAGTTCCTTGGGATTTAGGTGGGCTTTAAATTGGGCTTTGGTGAATCTCCCAATCTGTCCTGGAATAAGGAGCACATTCTTATCTCTAACTCAACATTTTAGAGCATTCAGATTTTAAAATTACTTGTACAAATAGTGATAGTAACCTGGATCCTAAAATTCTTAGAAGGATGTAACTCTCTCTGAAAAGAACACTGGTCCCAAAAGGGTACACTAAGAAAAGGCCTACACCACTTTCTGTATCTCTGATGAAGTGTAGGACTCAGATGGCAGGAATAAATTAGTAAGAAAATGGCAGAGTAAGCAAGATACCATTTAGAAGTGCATCCAAAGTGGTTCCCAGCCGTAGCTATACCTGGCTGTCAGCAGACTCAGTGGATTCCTCTGTGTTTCGATGAGATGAACTCAATAGGCCTTGATCCAGCTCTAGGCTTTCCACTGATACATCATTTTTCCTTTTCCCTTTCTTCCTTTTCTCTACTGGTGTTGGTCCTTGCTCTTTGCTACAAGGAAAAATAAAGAGTTAAACTTCTTGACATGATGAATTAAACCTATTGGGTAGTTTTAAAAACTCTAGTATCAAATATACACATAGATGATAAGATTGCATACTCAAGATGCACATACAGGCTGGGAAGTGGTTCAGAAAACGTGAATTAAAGTCTAGCAATGCCCTCTGCCCCTCCAAAATCCCAGATAGCATGACTCCAAAACCAAAAGAGTATCAACAGGATTTTTACTTTTTCATCAAAACAGAAGTTTTGCTTATGTTTACAATAAGCAAAAAATTTTTAAAGATTTACTGGTCTACTTGGAAGACAGTAGTCTTCCTAGGTGAAATCCTTAAAATTAAAGCCAAAGAGACTTCAACTCCTTTTTATATCACACAGTCTAGATGCAGTCCTCATATCCTAAAGGGAGACATAGTGTTTTAATATTTCCAGACTCGATGGAGAAAAAGATAAGAAATAATGAGCACTGAAAAAAAAGATGCAAACCTGGCCTTCTTGGCTTTCATCTTGGGTGTAGAATCTGCGCTGCTCCTTTTGTCCTTAGCATCCTTGGACAGTTTGGGTTCCCTTGGTTTCCGAGACTTCCTAACAGTCTCCTTTTGTTTCGGCTCCTTCTGCTTTTTAGGCTCTCGGGCCTTTTTAGGTTCTTTTGGTTCTTTAGGTTCTCTCTTCCTCTTTGGTTTGGGTTCTTTATCCTTGACTCCTTTCCCCACAGTCTCTTGTTCACTTGGATCCTTTTTCTTCCGTTTCTTCTTCACCCCCGTGCCTCCACCTCCACTATCCTCCATCCCATTGTGGGATGTCATTTTCCTAGGGAAAAGGTGATCAGCATCTTCAGCTGGATAGAGTTCTTTCTCAAGGATACAGTGACTGGCCAAATCTGTAATTTTCTCTTCCTGATCAGTGCTGCTAACAAATGAAGACTGAGACTTGTACTCACAAGTGACAGAGGCATCAGACATTGGGGAGTGACTCAGAACTTTTAAATTTGAAAACTGCTGCAGATAACAAGACCAAAAAAAAAAAGATTAAATTTCCCTTTAATACTCAATACTTTAAGATCTGTTATAAGCTCAAATGCATGCAAAGAATTCCCTCCAGCACACTTTATAAGTGACAAGTGAAAACCAGCATATCCTGAGTTTTTATGAGTTCCTATGGTATAGATACAAACTTTGATGAGTCACATTCTGGAGAGCATTTACCATTCACTTCCACCAAAAAGTCTCCGGCACCGGTGTCAAACACAAAATGGCAGGTATGCTGTCCTAACCCAGTATAGCATCTCTTATACTTATCACTTATCTTAATTTATTTACTTATTTATAAATGTGGACATAATATCTGGAACAGGTAAAATGACTGGATTCCATTAAGACTCTATTTTTTTATTCCTACCAAAATCTGTCCTCTTTATTTCCTTGTCCATATATAAAATATAGAAGGCAAACATGAAATAGCAAACTATGGTCAAAAACACGTGAAGCAAGGCAAACAAAATTAGTTTTGCTACTTTAAGGCTACAGTACATGCCTGGCCAGAAAGAATATTACACAGCTTCACTAATCCATCAATGAACAAACATATATTAATAAGTACCTACAACATGCACCAGAGCTTCCAGAAACAAAAATAAAAGGGCTCCTGATTCTAAGGCACTTACATTATGTCGGGGAAAGGGGGAAACAATACATATGTAAGTATATACAAAAGAAACACAAGGTAATATTGGTGGGGGAAAGGAAACTACCAGCAAGGAAAACCATATCAATAAAGGCTTCCTATAAAACAGTGGGGTTTGAACTGAGTACTGAAGGAAACAAAGGATTCCAAGAAGAGGTAATGAAGGAGTGCACTACCAACATGGGGGTTGTCTATGTGAAGGCATGGAGACAGGAAATTACATGTCAAGTGTAAAAAACAGAAGTCAGCCAACTTAGCTGGACCACAGTAAGGAAGTAAGGAAGGGAATAAGGAGGTATAAGAGGGCTAGAATGTGGGTTGCAGGTCTGGTTATAAAGGGCTTTAAAGATCAAATAGAGATTATATTTGATTCTGAAGGAAATAAGACACTTGAGTTTATCAGGTAGACCATTCCTGCACTTTAGGAAAATCACCTGAGGCACCGTATAGATTACTATACATTGTAATACTATACGAGGTTTGCTTCTATGCTTCATATTTTTGGACAAGGAGATAAAGGTAGACCTTAGGGAAATAAAACAATAAAGCCCGAGTGGGATCTGATCATTTTACCTCTCCACATTCAGTTCTTTAAGATACAAAGGAAACAGAGGATATTTTGTACTGGGTTTGGACAACATGGTATTTTGTGTCTGGATGGCCTGGAAATGGAAAAGACTTGAGGCAGAGACCAATCAGGAGTCTACTGAAAAGACCAGGCAAGAAGTTATAAGGGTCTGAAGCAGGCAGTTAGCTACACAAATAGAAAGAAGAGAGATATAAGAGATGATATGGAGGTAGAAACCACAAGATTTGCAAATGATTAGACATGTAAGTATGTAATGGGATAACACTGGGTTTACAATCTCAGATAAATGGAAGCATGAAAATGCCTTTGAGAAAATAGGTAAGTTCAGAAGAGGGGTGGACTTTTGGGGGAAAATGAATTTAGTTTTTGGACATAATGAAATGACTATGGAAACCCAGAATGAAATCAGAACTGGAAATTAAGAGATCATTACTACCATTGGAGAGAACAGTTTTAATTGACTGTTTAGTTGTTTTCAATTGTGTCCAAGTCTTCATGAACCCATTTGGGGTTTACTTAACAAAGATAGTGATTTGTCATTTCCTTCTCCAGCTCATTTTACAGATAAGGAAATTGAGGCAGAGTGGGTTAAATGACTTGCCAACAGGGTCACACAGCTGATATCTGAGGGCAGATTTGAACTCATGAAGATGAGTCTTCCTGACTCCAGGCCTGGCCCTCTACCCACTATACAAGTTCAAAAGCACAGACTTAAAGATTGAGAAATGAGAGGAGAACATGAAGCAACCAATACATACAGTTTTTTCCTAGACATTTACTTATGAAAGGAAGAAAAGTATTCTTAGAAAATTTATCTTTTTTTCTTAAGCTAATACCTCTAAAAGGGACATTTTCATACACAAAGTACGACTAAAAGGATTACTAGCCACTCAGCAAGTGCAAAAAATGAAATAATCTCCAACTACAAGGAATTTACATTCAAATGGAGATAAGTACATATAAAATATGTAGAAGATAAAATTAACAAATATAAATAAAATATTATCAGTTATCATTCATATAACACTTTGGGGTTTGCAAAGTACTTTACAGATTTCTCATTTTATCCTCATAGAAATCCTGGGAAGATTGGTACTAATGTTATTCCTATTTTACAGATAAGGAAACTGAGGCAGACAAGTTAAGTGATTTTGAATTCTAGTGTTCCCAACCAGGACCAGTGCTTCTCACACACACACACACACACACACACACACACACACACACACATACACACACACACACGTAAAAGTCCTACTACTGAAGGTTAATTCACCAAAATAGTACCCATGGCAAAATCTAGAGATCTAGAAACTCAGGAATCTTTTAAACCATGACCCATTTTACTGATCAGTTTTAAAGAAAGTCAGTTTTTTAACAACAAATACAATTTATTGTTTGTACATCCCTTTCTTTTACATTGAGGAAAAAGATAAAAGGAGATGGTATAACAATCAAAATGTCAATGACTATCTTCATAGAATTAGATAAATTCCTAACACAATTCTTAGGGCAAAATAAAGATCTGTTTTGCTTAACTATTTCACAAGGAAGTGGTCTATGGGGGAAAAATAGGGAAATGATAGCAAAGAAAAATAAGCATCAACAAAACATATAAAAACAAAAGAAAAATAAACCAAGAAACTGCAAAAATGAGTGGAAGGCTTCCAGGTATGATACTAGAAGGTACTATAAAGATATACTTTTAAGAAAAGAAATTCTCGGGGAGCAGAGCCAAGATAGTGGAGTAGAAAGACACACATACGCAGGGTCAACCCACACAGCCCATAAAATACCTGTAGAGAGGGACTCGCAAGAAATTTTGGAGCAGCAGAAGTGGAGAACAACAGAGTGGAGGAGATTTCCAGCCCAGGGTGACCTGAAAGGTCCACGGGAAATGTCTGACGTGGAGCAGAGCACTGAGCCCAGCCTAGCGTTGGCCATGCAGCGCATGAAAATCCTTCTCTGTGCCTAGACCAGTACACACTTGATTATGCCACCCTGGAGGAACTGAGATCTTACAGGTCCCCAGAGCATACCCTACTCTTGACAAAGGACCCAAAAGTCAAGTAACTGGCTGGGAAAATGCCCAAAAAGGGAAAAAAAAAGACCATAGAAGGTTACTTTCTTGGTGAACAGATATCTCCTCCCTTCCTTTCAGATGAGGAAGAACGATGCTTCTCATCAGGGAAAGACATAAAAGTCTAGACTTCTGTATTCCAAATACCCAAAATAAATATTCAATGGGCTCAGGCCATAGAAGAGCTCAAAAAGCATTTTGAAAATCAAGTTAGAGAGGGGGAGGAAAAACTGGGAAAAGAAATGAGAGAGATGCAAGAAAACCATGAAAAGCAGGTCAACACCTTGCTAAAGGAGACCCAAAAAAATGCTGAAGAAAATAACACCTTGAAAAACTAGGCTAACTCAATTGGCAAAAGAGGTTCAAAAAGCCAATGAGGAGAAGAATGCTTTCAAAAGTAGAATTAGCCAAAGGGAAAAGGAGGTTCAAAAGGTCACTGAAGAAAATAGTTCTCTCAAAATTAGAATGGAACAGATGGAGGCTAATGACTTTCTGAGAAACCAAGAAATCACACAACAAAACCAAAAGAATGAAAAAATGGAAGATAATGGGAAATAGCTCATTGGAAAAACAACTGACCTAGAAAATAGATCCAGGAGAGACAATTTAAAAATTATGGGACTACCTGAAAGCCAGGATCAAAAAAAAAGCCTAGATATCATCTTTCATGAAATTATCAAGGAAAACTGCCCTGATATTCTAGAATCAGAGAGCAAAATAAATATTGGAAGAATCCACCAATCACCTCCTGAAAGAGATCCAAAAAGAGAAACTCCTAGGAACATTGTAGCCAAATTCCAGAGTTCCCAGGTCAAGGAGAAAATATTGCAAGTAGCTAGAAATAAACAATTCAAGTATTGTAGAAATACAATCAGGAATAACACAAGCTCTATCAGCTTCTACATTAAGGGATCGTGTAGGGCTTGGAATAAGATATTCCAGAAGTCAAAGGAAATAGGGGGAAAACCAAGAATCACCTACCCAGCAAAATTAGTATAATACTTCAGGGGGGAAAATGGTCATTCAATGAAATAGAGGACTTCCAAGCATTCTTGATGAAAAGACCAGAGCTGAAAAGAAAATCTGACCTTCAAACACAAGAATCAAAAGAAGCATGAAAAGGTAAACAGTAAAGAGAAATCATAAGGGACTTACTAAAGTTGAACTGTTTACATTCCTACATGGAAAGACAGTATTTGTAACTCTTGAAACATTTTTCAGTATCTGGGTAGTTGGTGTGATTACAGACACACAAAGACACAGAGAGAAAGAGAGAAAGAGAGAGAGAGAGACAGAGAGCACAGAGTGAATTGAATAGGATGGGATCACATCTTAAAAAAATGAAATTAAGCAGTAAGAGAGAAATATATTGGGAGGAGAAAGGGAGAAATGGAATGGGGCAGGTTATCTCTCACAGAAGAGGCAAATAAAAGACTTTTCAGTGGAGGGAAAAAGAGGGTAGGTGAGAGAAAAAACATGAAGCTTACTCTCATCACGTTCGACTAAAGGAAGGAATAAAATGCACGCTCATTTTGGTATGAAAACCTATCTTACAATACAGGAAAGTGGGGGAGGAGATAAGCAGGATGGGAGGGGGGGATGATGGAAGGGAGGGCAGTGGGAGGAGGGAACAATCTGAAGTCAACACTCCTGAGGAGGGACAGGATCAAAAGAGAGAACAGAAGCAATGGGGGAGGGGGCAGGATAGGATGGAGGGAATTATAGTTAGTCTTACATAACATGACTATTATGGAAGTCACTGCAAAACCACACAGGTATGGCCTATACTGAATTGCATGCCTTCCCAAAGGGAATGGGTGGGGAGGGAGGGATGGGGAGAAGTTGGAACTCAAAGTTTTAGGAACAACTGCTGAATTATTGGTCTTGCAACTAGGAAACAGAAATACAGATAATGGGATACAGAAAGTTACCTTGCCCTACAGGACAAAAGAGAAGGATGTCGGAAGAGAGGGCAGATTGGTGATAGGGGCAATTAGAATGCTTGGCATTCTGAGGTGGGGGGAGAGGAGAAATGGGGAGAAAATTTGGACCCCAAAATTTTGTGGAAATGAATGTTGAAAAGTTAAATAAATTAATTTAAGAAAATTTAAAAAAAGAAAAGAAACTATCTGTGGTTCATACTCTTTGACTCAGGAGACTAAAACTATATGGACTATTTATGGGGAGGTTACTGACAACAAGAAAAGATCTAAATACATATGGCTATATGTACATATTCACAGTCATTTTATCTGTGATAACAAAAAGTTAGAAACAAGATATATATCCAGTAATAGGAGAATGACTAATAAATTATCAAATAAAAGTGTAATGGAATTACTGGTATACTGTAGGGAACAAAAAATACAAGTAATTCAGAAAAATGTGAGAAAGCCTATAAAGATACTATAGGTGAAGAAAATTGAGCCAAAATAATAATATACATATTAACTTGGACAATAAATAAAATTAACAATGAGAAATAACAAAACTCTGGTGAAATAAAACAGTCAAATGCTCTAGGCTAAAACCTAAATCAATTAAATTTGCAACAATCTGTTGATCTACTGATCTCTTAACCTGACAAAAAAGGAAATGAGGTCAGTCTAGTATGACCTGTTCTTAATGAAATCATGCTGTTTTCTTTTTGTGATTACAACTTCCTTTTTCAAATGTTCACTAACCATCCCTTTAATGCAATAATTAAAATTGTTCCAGGAATTAAGTTCACCAGTCTATATTTTGTAGATTACATTCTCCTCTCTTTTGGAAAATTAGGTATTTTTGTCTTTTTCTAGTCCTTCAGTACCCTGCCTACTCTCTATATCTCTGTGATCTTTCAAAGATCACTGAGAATAGCTCAGCAAACACATCCATCAATTATCTGGGTAGCCATCAATGTAGTTCAACAGAGTCTAATGCCTTGACTCTAAGTATCAAACGCAGCTAAATGGTCTCCTACTCTACACTGAATACCAATTCTATTAAACATTTTATTATTCTTTCCATTCCAAAGATGTCAGGAATACAGTTAGCCAGAAAGTAAAAAAGAATTTATTAACTGCAAACTATATGGTAGGAACTATGCTAAGAATTAAGAATATAAAGAAAAGTAAACAAATAGTCCTTAGATCCAAAGAATTCAGATTTTAATGGGAGAGACAATACTTAAATAACAACATATATACAAGCTGTATATAGAGGGATTATAATCTCAAGATGAAAGTCATTTACAATGGGGAGAACCAGAAAAAGCGTCTTGAAGAAGGCAGCATTTGAGTTAAGTCATGAGGGAAACCAAGAGGCAGAAGTGAGGAGGGAAAACATTTCCATGAATGGGAGTCTAGAAGTGAATGTAGCTGGATTGTACAGCGTATAAAGAATGGAATAGTAGGAAGTAACAGGTTGTAAAGGATTTTAAATGTCAAAGATAGTACTTTATATTCAAAAATGGAGACAGCAAGGAGCTACTGGAGTTTAATGAGAAGGGGGACAATAGTCAGTCAGACTTATGCTTTAAAAAAATCACTTGGGTAGCTGAGTGGAGGATGGACTGGAGTGAGGACAGACTTGAGGCAGATAGTCCAATTAAGAAGTGCTGAGGACCTATATTAGAGTAGCTATGTGAACAGAAAGAAGAGGATGTGTACAACAATGTTGAGAAGGTAGAAATGACATCATATGACAACAGACTGGATATGTGAGGTAACTGCAAATGAGGAATTAATGATGATTCCAAAGCTTCAAACTTGGGTGACTGGAAGGATGGTAGTGCTCCTTCAAAAGTAATAGAAAAGTTGGGAAGAAAGAAGGGTTTTAGGATAAAGATAATGATTTCTATTTTGGACATGTTGAGTTTGAGATGCCTATGGAACATCCGGTTCGAGATGTCCAAAAGGCAGTTAGTGACATGAGACTGAAACTCAAAAGAATTTAAGGCTGGATATATAGTTCTGGGAATCATGTGCACAGAAATGAGAGTTGAAATCATGGGAGCTGATGAAATCACCAAGCAAGGTAGTAAAGAAGGAAAAAAAAAAGTCCAGGACAGTGCCTTTATACCTGTGGTTAGTGGACAAGACCTGGATGAAGATGTAGCAAAGATGACTGAGGAGCAGTAAAGACATGTAGGAGTAACACAAATGTCTAACTGGAAAGGGACCTTGGGAAATAATTTAGTCCAATCCCTTCATTTTGCAGGTCAGGAAACTTAGGCTCAGCAAGACTATTAAATGGCTTGCCCAAAGTCCATAGCTATTAAACAGTGATGTAGCTTCTGTCTCTAAATCCAGGGCTTTCCCCATTACAGCGTGCTACCTCCTTGGCAAAGAAAACAGAAACAAAATAAGAAGTGAGCAGCTCTGCCTTCTAACTTTATCATTCTACCAGCTCACAGATCCCAAGCAGTGGTCCTATCTCTTCCCTAATGCTCCTCTTTCCCTCAAAGATGTTTCTTTCTATTTCATTTCTCTGCCTTTTTTGCTGGTCTCAGTGTAAACCCTTTGCCTCTTGACAGTATTGTATTACAGGGCTAGAATGTATTTCTGTATTCCTCCTCTGATACCTGCCCCAGCCTTCTAATTTGGTGACTGATATCATTTGGAAGCATGATCATCTCTTCATAATAGAAGGCATTTACAGGGCACTTTAAAGTATGTAAAAGGCTTTATTTATTGTGTCATTGGAAACTCCGAACAACCCTCTAGAGTAGGTGCTATAGTTATTACTGTCCTCATTTTATTGATAAGGAAATAAGGTCAGGGAAGTTAAGTGATTTACCCAGAATTACATATTTAGTAGGTATTAGAGGCAGGATTCAACACTTATCTTCCTTACTACAAGTCCAGTGCTAAATTCTTTTTCTCCTCGTCAAATTATTTGTCTTCGTAGTTTCAGAGTTTTACTCTTGATAAAGAGATACCCATGGCCAGGGAGGCTGACTTTCAGATGGCCTGGAATAGCTAGCCGCTCTGCTCAACAAGATCTACCGTGGCCAGTACTCTAGAGCTTCATCAAGAATTCCAAAACAAACAGGATTGGGTTGGCTGTCTCCAGAAAAGAGAAAATGAAATAAACAAGGACAATTAGGCTAAGATTTTGCTCCTTGCTTCAGATAGATACACACAGACAGACAGCGCACACACGCACACACACACACACACACACACACACACACACACGCACGACTATGTTCTCTGTACATTTGTATTGAAGACCAGCAACAACTATTCAATCATCTGGGCCCCTTAATGATTCACAAATTCTTTTAATCCTCCCTAATTATCCCTAACTCACCAGCAGAAGGTATTCCAAACCTAGTCTTCCCTCTACAAGTCCCCCACTTTGTTCCTTCCTCCTCCTCTCTTAGCTAAGGACTTTGCCTCTTACTTTACTGAGTAAATTGAGGCCATTCAACATTATCTTCTTCATCTACAACACTCTTCATTCCAAAATTCCCCATTTTACTCCAATTTCTGATAATGCAGTGGCCATTCTCCTTGCCAATACTTAGTCCAATCTTCTCCTGTCTTCATCAGATTATTTCCCTCATTCTTTCCTCCCTCTTTATTTTCCAATCTTTCTCTATGTGCTAGTTACTTCTCTAAGGCCATCAAACATGCCTAAATCTCCCTTACCGTTAAAAAAAACTAGACTTCATTAAATCTCACCCTTCCCTTAAGCTATCATCTTGTATCTTCTTTTCTGAGCCAAAAGCCTAGAAAAAGCTTCCTACACTTGCTACTTTAAATTCTTTTCTCTCACTCACTTCTCAATCCTTTAAAATGTGCCTTCTGAACTCATCATTCAACTGAAATTGTCAAAACCTTTACCCTTCCATACATATCTTAAATGCTATGTTTGATACTGTTGACTACCTTCTCCTGGGTTTTCTACTTCTTCTCTTCCTCTTTCTTTCCTTGTCTGTTTCTCTCTCTATTTCTTGGTCTCCTTTGCTGGTTTATTATCCATATCATGTCCCCTAACTATGGGTGTTTTCTTCTCTTTTTCCTCTATATTCTTATCCCATGAATTTAACTATTATCTCTATGCAGATAACTCACAGATTTATATAACCAGTCTAAGTCTTCCCCATGGGCTCTAGTCCTAGCTCACCAACTGTGTACTGAACATTTCAAACTGAATGTCCCATAAACATTTAACATTTCCAAAATTGAACTCATTATCTTCCGGTCCTCTCCCCTTCAAAACCATCCCATCTTCTAAATCTCCTTATTTCTATCAAAGGTAATACCGTCCTAACACCATCCTACTAGTTTAGACACTTTATCCTACATAGCCAATCAGTTGATAGATCTTATTGTTTCTCCTGCCACATCTCTTGTACCTGACCTCTTCTCTCCATACTCAGCTACCATCTTAGTTCAGGTCCTTATCACCTCTCAGATTGCTGCAACAGCCACTCAGCTGATCAACCTGATTCAGGTCTCTCACCACTCCAATCTATCTCATCTTAATCAATCTATCTTAAGTGCAGATCTGACCATCTGACTCCCCTATTCAACCAATTCCAGTGGTTTCCTATTGTTCTAGGATAAAATATGAACTCTTCTGTTTAGTTTTTAAAAAGCCTAGTCCCAATCTATTTTTTCCAGTCCCACTGCTGCTTATTACCCTAGCACGCTATGCATTCCAGCCAAATTAGCATCCTTTCATTTCTTCACACATCCCCCATTTCCATACTTTGCAATGGCCATCCCATATGCTTGGAATGAACTCCCTCTTCACCTCTGCTTCTCTATCTCTCTTTCTGTAAGAGACACCTCAAGTGTCATCATACACACACACTCACACACACACGTTCTTTCTTAATCATCCCAAATGATAATGCCCTCCCTCTCAAACTACTCCGTATTTAACTACCTTGTATACATTTGTATTTACTTTCTATTTATGTTGTATGTGTACAAATATCTCTTCCACAAGAATAAGCTCCTTGTGAGTAGTGATTGTTTCAAGCTTTGTACTAGTACAGTACCTGGCACATAATAGGCATTAAATAAAACATTTGCTGATTGAATGACTGCAGAATAGTTGCTAAGCAGTCACTGGTAAAAGGCATTTCCTTCTTGTGAATTCACTACAACAGTGAAATCACAGATCTGGATAATAAAATTCCCTGACTGTGTACAACAGTAGTAGTAGTGGCAAAGAAAAACAAATCTAGAAACCCTGGGTTTTGTGGTAGATTAAAAAAAGTGTTATAAAGGATACATTAAGCCCATGGTAACAGAGTAACACAGTAACAGATTTTGGGGGGATCCAGACCTACGATTTCATTAGTGTTCAGAACAGGAGTGAAAAAAATTTCTCTTAATGTAAATCTGCAGCTGATGTGCAACTTCCTCTTAAAAGAATTGCCCAGAGGACTGAAACGTAAAGTGACTTGCCCAGGCTCTCAAATCTTATCTATAACAGAGGTGGCACTTGAATCTAGGTCTTCCTGACTCTTGGGCTCTAGTGCCAATATCATACTTCCTCTAAACACTGACAACAATTTTCTCAAAATTCATTAAGTAGCACCCATATCATGTTTTTCTTTTTTGATGTTTACTTAAAATTACTCAAAATGACAAAAAGCTGAGAATGGCTTCAATCCTTCCAAAAACCTTTCATTTTCAAAGAAATACGTATGTATTTGGGAGGTTTCTTTACATTAATTACCTCACAATCCATGCCCACAGAAGTAAAGAACCTACACTGTAATCAGATCTGAGATTCTAGCCTATTACTTACATAAATTATTGTTTACAGCTACAATCAGGACAAATGTGATTAAGTTTCCCTGTCTTCTGGTTAGCAGTTCAGTGACAAATTATCACTACTGCTTTTACCAGGATTTTTAAAATTTGAGACTAAATAAAGGGTGGTGAGGTAAGTCTTTAAAAAAAACTTTCAAGATTCATATTATACACACACACACACGTGTGAGATTTTTGCTGATGACTCTTAAGCACAGATATTTCTTTCAACATGAAAATGATTTGTTCCTAGGATTTTGCCCAGATTATCAGGATTCTGCCAGTAATAAAATGCTCATTTTTCTCTCTTCTGATAGTAACCAGTACTCAACTTTAACTACTAGATGAGTTAAATAAAGTACACTGATTTATTCAATCATGACTCTTTTTGCTTAAGATTGGCAACTAACAGGTCAAAAAGTTCCACTAATTGGTCATTTTTATTTTTCCTCCCAAGGAGAAACAAGGTGGCTACATTCCCAATTCACTATATAGTGGCTCAGGCTCTCCAGTATGGTGGGTTGCCTAGAACTAGCGAGTTCCCAGTCAGTGATATTTCCCATCCTACCCTACAGCACCACAGGCTCTACTATGAATTAGTATGACCATTTTTGAAAGCAATCTGGGATTATGCAAATAAAATTACTAAAATGTACATACCTTTTGACACTCTACAACTAAGCATACACCCAATTGATAAAAGAAAAGTTCCATACACCAAACTATTTTACAGCACCATTTTTTTTGGGTAACAAAGAACTAAAAACAAAGCAGAAGAACACTGACTAGGAAATAGTAAATTGTAGTATGTAATGGAATATTACTGTGCTGTAAAAAAGTGCATGAAATATAAACACAGAAAACCATGGATTTATATGAACTGATACACAATGAAGTGACTAATCAGGGTCAAAAAAATAATACACAGAACAGCTACAACAATGCAAATGAAAAGATCCCAAACCACTACAATGTAATAGAAATACATGTAAAATTACAAAGAACAAGCATGGCCCCAAAGATGAGGCATGATAAGATACCTCCTCTCCTGCCTTTGCAAAGGTGGGAGTTTCAGGAGCATGGAATTGCAAATATTTTCATACTTTTTGAATATTCATCAGTTTCGCTGATTTCTTTACTTCCTTTTTTCTTAAAAAAAAAAAGAAAGAAATCTTTGTTATATGTGATGGGCCTCTGGGACAGGAGATGCAGAGAGAAAGATGCTGATGGAAATTTAGGCAATGTAACATGAAAAGATATCAACAAAAATGTGTTTTTTTAAAAGAGTTACTGACAGATTTCAATAGGCTAACTAAGGTTTCAAAATATGGGGCCAGGATGCCCCAATTCTATATACCCAACCAAGAATCAAAGGTCCAGTTTTCTTTTTTTTTTTTTTTTGTTTTCTTCTGACCACAGTTATAAGATCCCAGTTAGGCATAAAGGATTTTGCACGGCCTACAATGACCAAATTCTCATATCCTCCAGAAAACAGCCATGAAAATGTCAGCAACTCACTCATATCATGATGATTTGAACAAAAAAGCTCGAGAACAATACCAAAACCTTATTTCTTAATCCCTGTCTACTCCTATCATCTAAAACTGTGAAACAAGAACAAAATACAAAAACAATGACCAATAACAGGAGAACAGGGTCAGAATCTGGGATTTTTTTCTCATAAGGAATTCCTGGATAAGGAAATTCATGTGACCACACAGGTTGGCACTTTCCACAACTTAGTCTTAAAGTGTTGCCCTCCAGGAAGGGGTATGCCCAGCTAACTCAAACATATTCAAATTGTAAAATTTTCAGTGTGAACATTGACACCTCAGAAACAGGTAAACTACAAATTAAGGCTTAATTTAATCTTCTGTTGATTATCTTTTGTTAATAATAAACAGATTAAACTTATAAGTGTGCCAGGCATACTGATTGTTGAACATTAAGCAGCATATCTTTGCCTAAAGTACAGAGAGGTAAAGGAGTTTGTCTAGGGATATTCAACCAGTATAGGTCAGAGGCAAGATGTGAACCCAGGTCATCCTGGCTTTAAGGCCAAATCTATCCACTCATCACACTGCGCCTCACTATTAGTAATAATAATGAATAAGATACATCTTACACATAAAAGCAATGATATTTCAGTCAAATAAGGAAAATAAGAAAAAATTCTTCCCTCAACTCCATTTGCTTTGTGTTATAATTCACAGTATATTCAATTATTACTATCTTTCTACCCCTCTGAGGTTGTACTGAATAAAGGAGAAAAATACCCAGTGACTTAGGACTCTCTAACCCATGGAACTAAGTCTTAAGACACTATGCAGACATCCTCAGAAATTAAAGAATGGGTCCAATACTGCACAAACTGATTCCCATTAATATGCACCTAAATATTTCAGCCAGTAATTCAAAGGAGATACAGTCACCAACCTGTTTCTCTTTCTTCTGTATTTTCATTATCTCAATTGGGAGGAAAATCTTATTTCTGTAAAACAAAACAAACAACTCAAGGTGAAACTCAAAACATACTGTTAATTTAAAAAATAAAAATATTTTTCTCAGACCTGACTGTATCACAAAGAAAATACTATGAGAGATTATTTTGTAGTCTATTTTTTATTAGTCTTAAATTTTATTTTCCCAGAGAAAGTTTAAAACCTTAAGTGTTAAGTGAACAGTCAAAATTACATAGTGAGTCTTACCATATGGGTGTAACGTCTACTGATGAACATAGTAAGGTGAGGTAAAGTAATCCAATTCCTACTCTCATGGAAACTGTAATCTAATAGGGGAGATAAGGCATTTCCACAAAATCACTATAAGGCAAGATAAAATTTGAAAGTATCACATAAAAGGTACAAAATGCTAATGGGAATTCAAAGCATGGTCTTAATACACCAACTACTTCAGATCACTGAATCTTGCCAGATTAGAAGGGTTTTTGAGAATTTTCCCCTACTGTTGACAGCTACTGATGCTCATGTACTCAAATGCAAACACTTGAAATCAACATAATTTAGTAGAAAGAATTTTCATCTTCCAGAGATCTAATAAAATTCATTATTAGGAAATCAGAGCCCCAAACTCACTTCTCATATGTGATTCTAAGTTAAGCACTACTGGTATAAAGTGCTAAGCACTACACTAAATGGCACACAAAGTCAATTAAGGAGCTTATAAACTAAAAGTTTTTGAAGGAAAAACATGTATAATGTTGTACAAAACTAGAAGAGGAATAAATTAAAACTACTTATTCTCAAAGATATGACAGAGATGTCAAAACTGAAAAGTAAACAAAGAAGTCAGGTTTCTTTTTAAGAGACCACTGGCTGTAATATATTATCATTACAAACTCAGAAACAAAATAATTCAATCCTTTATGGCATGGTGGAAAAACCACTAGCTCTGAATTCAGGTGATCTGGGTTCAAATTCTACCTCTTATCATAACTACCTGTGCAACGTTGGGTCTCAGTTTCCTCATCTGTAAAACTGGAGCGGGGGGGGAGTATAGATGGACTACATGACCTCCAAGGTCCCTTCCAACTTCAAATTTACAATCCAATTATCTGTTACTTTTCCATCTGATAAAAATACTCCTCCCCCCCATTCAAAGATGGCTGTAAATCATATTTGATGAATATATATTCCTTTCTCATTTACTGGCTTCCATAATCAGTAAGAGTGTATTGTCTTTTTACCATGAATAAATATTTACTGAATGTCTCTGGTATAAAAGATGCTAAGTACACATCAAGGCTTAAGATATTCCTTAACCTCAAGAAGCTTCCATTCTAGACAGAAAGAAACAACATATACAATAAAAGAGAAACATTTATGTGAAGAATATTTTAAATGCAGAATGAACTTTCTTGCTTTCTATCCTGCTGAGCTGACAAGCATTTACCTACTGAGGAAGATGGAAAGCAGCATATAAAAAAGCAAGAGAGAAGACAAAAAGAATGACAAGATTACCGAGTCATTTAATACTAAGATCCAGTCAGAATTCATACAACGCATTAGAACAAATCTGCTACATACCAAATATGTTCCAAGAGAGGTTTTCAGGTCATTATTGAGTACAAAGTCTCATTCGGTGGCAAGTAAATATCCCACTCCCAAATCACACCCCCTCCCTTTTACATTCACTCACTCACTCAGCTAACCTCCCTTAAGAAGTGCTGTGTGCATCATACTGTGCTAGGTTCTGGGGTAGCTACAAAATTTAGGTAAGATAGTCCCTGTTCTCACTGAGCTTCTAGCCTAGGTGAACAAAACATGAACATAGATAACTGTAATATTCAATATCACATTATAGGTGCACTAGAAAGCTACCCAACAAAGTGCTGCGTGAAACCCTGGATCAAAGGTCGTTATAAAGAAGGGGGATTAGAGGAAGTATTTCAAGGTTGGGAAGAAATTCCAAAGGACAAAAGAGAGAGGGAGAATATTCTAAGCATAGGGAGCAGTGTGCTTAAGGTAAATAGGGTACGTGAGAGAAAGGAGGATGAATACAGAGTGATCTGATTTGGCTGGAGCAGAAAGTTTAGGGAGAGAAGTGATACGGAATAAAGCTGGAAAGAATGGTGGAGGGCCTTGAGTGTCAGGGAAGAGTCTGACCTTTCCATTCAGTAGAAAATAGGAAGCCATTGAAGATCTTTAAGCAGACTAGTACAGACCAAATGTTTACAGGTGAAAGAGTATTCTAATAATAGGTAAAATGAAAGAAAAGAATCTGTTTGGAATTGACTTAAATAAGGGGTAAAGAAGAAGCATTTATGAAGTGCCTACTATGTGCCAGGCACTATCCTAAGTACTTAATAATATTATCTCCTTTGATCCTCACAACAGCTCTGGGGATTGTAGATTTTTCATGCAAGAAGCTAAAAGAGCAGACAGTGAGGAAGTACAGATACTTGGCGAAAATAAATTTTTTCACAATAAGCTTAGCAGTTAAGGAGAATAAAGATATGGGAAACTAACTAGGTGGGACAGATGCATCAAGGAAAAGTATCTTTTTTGGTTAAGGCTCTAAATATGTTATGAATCAAGAAGTTAGAGGAATGGAAGAAGAAAAGAAAACTGATTTGGGTAAGGAGCAAATGTGGAAATAGTTGAGAATGAGTCAGTCTTCAGTATGAAAGAGACTGAGTATTCTAGAACCATGGTTAGGAAGGATAGTAAGATTAAAAGCTTGACTTTTCTTTCTGTTTTTTTTTCCTTTCCCTTCTTTATACTCAATTCAATATCTATTTCCTGTACATGTACGCAGTAAGGGAGAGAAATACAAAGACAAAATAACTTTAAGGAACTTATAATCTAGTTGAGGAGGTAAGATAGTTACACAAACCTCAAAAACATAAGAGGTGATTAGAAGATGTGGGGAGCTATGTGAACCCAACTTTGCATATGCCTGGCATTCAGAGAGAATGAGAGAGACAGAAAAAGAGAGAGAGACAGAGAGAGAGAGAGAGCGAGAAAGAGAGAGAGAGAGAGAGAGAGAAAGAGAGAGAGAGAGAGAACGTGTGTGTGTGTGTGTGTGTGTGTGTGTGTGTGTGTGTGTGTGTGTATATACACATATTGGCTGACTGGCTGGGTAAGTGGGGTGGGGAGTGGACTGAGTAGGAAACTAATTCACAATCTTCTCCAGGAAGAAATAGTATTCTAAATGGAGAGCTGATTACATATGATGGATTTAGGCAATAAATACCAGAAAATTAGCAAAGAAACAGATGAGGAACTTCTTCAGTAATGGAGTAGAATACAAAATAAATAAAAACCTTCGTATTTTACACATTACTAAAAAAAATAAAAAATTAAAAAAAAACATTAGGAGGAACTATTAGAAAAAGAAACTCAATTCAAAATGACTGAAATCCATAAAACATATGGTTGTCAACTACCAAAACACATTCAGGTTTACATATTTATACACATACACACACAAACCACAAAATGGCTATTATATAAATAAAGGTCTAAATAGAGAAAAATTCAATATTTGTGATCTGGTTGCTCCATACAATAAAAATGATACTACTACCTCAATTAAATTCATGCTCTACACCAAACTACCAATACCTACTATATAAAACTAACAAAACAATTACAAAATTCACTTGGAAGAACAAAAATTTTAAAATTCAAGAGAAAGAATAAAAAATGAAAATCATCTCACATCACATAGCAGTACTATTGGTTTAAAAAAATTAAGACAAATCACTAGCAAAGGCTAGTTAAGATCTAGATGGAAATTAACATAAATAATATGAACAGTTTTTAAAATGATCACAAAATGTTAACCATATAGAAAATTATATGAGTCATACAAACAGAACTCAACAGTTTTTTGCCTCAAAACTAATCTTTTCTAACTTTACAATTTCTATCAAGGGGTACTACCATCTGTCTAGTCATTCATTTTCACAATCTCAGTGTCTTTTTTGACTCTGCACTCTCCTTACCTCTTCCCCTCCCCATATCCAACAAATTATCAAAGTCTTATTCTGCCTCCACAATCTCTCTCCTGTCTGTCCTTTCTTCCATTCACATGGCCACCATCCTGTTTCAAACCTTTATCAATTCTTACCTATGCTAGTATAAGGACCACCTAACTTCTCCAGCTGCCTCTAGCCTCCTGGACTCCCCCACTTCATCTTCCCAAGTTGCCAAAATGCTATTCCTAAAAGTTAAGTGTGACCCTGCCACACCCTGTGCTTTAAGAAGTGTCAGTGACTTCCTACGGCCTCTAGGGTCAAATACAAAGTCCTCTGGCATGTCTCAATTATACCCTACTTCATATTATTCCTCTTCACATACTCTACAATCCATTCCAATTGAACTTCTTCCTGTCTCTTTTACAGGATATTCATCCTCTTCCTCTACACCTTTATATAGGTATGGAATACACATACTTCTCTCCTCTGCCTCTTTCCCCTAGTTTCCTCCGAAGCTTAGCTCAAGCACCAAATTCTCCATGAACACTAATATATCCTTACCTGAAATTACCTTGTATCTACTGAAGATGTGTTCTGTATCTGTTTATATGCATGTACGTTGTTTCCCCTATAAAATGGAAACTCCTCTGGGGCTGTGGTTATTTAATTCTTTTTTTTTTTTTATCCCCAGAGCTTTAGCATTAGTGCAGAAATACAAATTAAAACAACATTCAGGCATAACCTCATAGTCACCAAATTGAAATAGATGATAAAGGTTAGAAATCACACTAGAGGGGCTGGAAGCTAACAATGTACATTTGGCAAAGCTCTATACTAATTGTATACATATAATCAGATTGGAAAACAATTTGGAATTAGTCAAGAAAAGTCATTAAACTATACCTTTTAGTTAGGAATCCTCTATTGGATATATATCCTGATGGAGTCAATGACAGAAAGAAAGTCTCATAAAGATCATAATATTCAGTGTTACTTTTTTATAGTAGCAAAAAGCTGGAAACAAAGTATATGTCCAGGACTTGTGAACATCTTAGCAAATTATATAATATGAATGTGATGGTTTATGGCACCTTAGGGAAAAATATATATGAGGAATTCAGAGAAATACCAACCAACAGACGCACAAGGAAGCAGAAACAAGAGACAAAGTATACGATGACCATTTTTTTCTGGCCTATGATTTCACTGACAGAAAATACCCAGTAAGGAAACTCTACCGATGGATGGCAAATCAGCATCTGCCTAGCAACAAATGAAAGAGTTTAAGTAAAGTGTAGGTTACATGAAGGGAAAAACTTGCTAAAAATCAAAGTGGATATGTAGAGCTTCCTGGAGAGGCTGGATGATCCCTGATTGGGCATGCTATGGTACAAAGGAAGTATGAATTGTACAGGGTGGCTAATGACAGGTCATTCACAACTCTAAAGCTGTTTGACTCAGTGAAGATGCTACGACAACGTCCACTGACAAAAGGGAGACATACAAATCTACTTTAATGGAAAAATCTGTCTAAAAGAAATACTTATATAGAACAACTTACCCAAGAGGGAACCAAAACTTCCTTCAAAGGAACAACAGAAATGAGCTGAGGAGGAATAGGTTTGAGTGTTCTCCAGGGAAGTAGGTGAAGGTAAGCAAAACAACAATTCCAAATGTAAATCCAGACAATATGAGATGCACTAAAACTATTTCTAATTCTAATGGCTGCAAGTACAAAATCAGCCACTGAATTCAACAGATACTTGTACCTAATAAGCTTTTGGATCCTGTTTTAGGCCCTGTAGAAAATATAAAGTGTAACAAGTAGTTCATGCCCTCAAAGAGTTTACAATTTCATTAGGGAAACCAAGTACAGGCTAAACATAACACAATACAAGCCTAAGTGGCCCAGGAGCGGTACTGAAAGTACTGTGGGAATCGGGAGGCAGGAGACATGTCTGTGACTGTGGTAGTCAAGAAGGCTTTGTGTAAAAGGTGGGTACCTGAGTTATACCTCAAAGGCCAGGTAGGATTTGGAAAGGAGATGGTGAGGATGCAGACACTGGGATAATGTAAAGGAATGAGGAAGACACAGGGCAGGGCATGAGGATACTGAGGACGTCACCTTGCTTGGGACACAGAAGTCTTGTGAAAGATGATACTAAAAACATTTTTAGGGTCAGATGATACGCACTATATAATCTGGAAGGGAACAGACCTGGATTCAACCCTGGCACAATACTTGTACACAAGAGTTGTGTGACACAATAGTTGCACAACTTTTGTCTAACTTCTCTAAGACTCAGTTTCTTCATCTGTAAAACAGTGATAATATCTGCAGAAAGAATAGTATGGCACAGTGAATAGAAGGGCAGCCTTGTAATCAGAAAAACCTGGGTTTAAGTACCGCCTCTGACACATAAGCTGTATAGTCATTTAAGGTCTCGGAGCTCCAGACAACTCTAAGAATAAAAAGATTCCATAGAATTAGTTGCCAATCTTCATTGGAGAGATGAACTTGTACTTTGGAAATTCCCTACATGAATGAAATCATGAATCCAAACCAAATGAAAATACCTATAGTACCCACCTTACAGGGTCACTGTGAGGTTCAAAAGAGACAATATATAAAGAATACTATGTAAAGCTTCAAGTGCCAAGCTGGGATTCTTGTCCTTTATCACACAGGCAACAGGAGACTCTGCATGACGAAACTATATTTAATAGAGGTATGAAGGGTGAATGGAGGGAAGCGGGAGGAAAAAGAGACCGGAGGCAAAGATCACAATAGTTTACAAATACGCCAAAAACCTGAATTAAAGCAGTAACAAAGGGAAAGGAAAGGAAAATGGGGATTCAAGATATTTTGAAGGAAGTTGAAGTCAAAACTAAGAGAATTTTGTAAAAACCAATCAAAATAACAAATAATTATTGAAACCCTTACTTCATACGTGGTGGCTGAAAGATTTCATTTAAAATCAAAGATACTTCCACAATTTCTATATGGTTAGAAGAATGGTGGCAGTGATAGAGGAAAAAAGGAAAAAGCTGGGAAGGTGATCAGACTGTGAGAGAAGATGAAGAGCTTCGTTTGGGTTATGGTGAAGTTGAAATAACAAGCACCTACAAACGGGAACATGACAGAATCTCAAAATTATAGAATTTTAGAGCCGAATGGGATCTCAGGGAAATAATCTAGTCCATTCCCTTTATTTTAATTTGTCCCATGTCAATAGACATGTCAACACTAAAACTGAGGTCTACAGATTCAAATTATATTATAGATAGCGGAAAATTAGGAGAGCAGGCAAACAAGTGAGTAGGTCAATGACACAAGATGCATATTCGGAACTCCTCTGTCATGGGAACAGATGAGATTTCTCTGGTGAAATGTGGAGAAAAATACATAACTGGACCAGGTCATTCCATTTGTAGCTTCCCTACAGCAGCCCCGGATGTCAAAAAGCATTTCTTATTAATCAATTCACTATTTTGCTTTCTTGTGTTTTCCTCTGGCTGTATTTCCTAGCACTTTGGTTTGAGAGTAAATGGCAGAAAACTGGGAAAACACATATAGAGATAGCTCCCAAGGTGAAAGATTTACATGAACCATTTAGAGAAGATTGATGGAATCTTCTAATAGAACTGAAGACTAAGAACAATTTATAGCATAAACAGTTAAAAGTCTTGAGGAATATAACTGAAATTAATTCAGCTTAATCTCTAGACTCAGGAAGCATTTAATTTGATTTTGAATTGTTAAAATGTGCATAAAATATTGTTTGAGTAACATGCAAGAGATACCTAGATACATGAAGTTCCAGATGTCACAACCAGATTGTCCTCATATCCCTAGAGGCGGTATGATGTACCATTAATAAAGTGCTGGGTTTGGAAGCAGGAAGACTAGGATTCAATTCCACATCTCATCCAGGGTAAGTCATTCATAACCTCTGCACCTCATGGCAAATCTCTAGGACAGGAGGACCACAGAATTAGAGCTGGAAGGAATGTCGGAGGGCATCTAATTCAACTCTTTCATCTTAAAGATGAAGAAACTGAGGCCCAAAAAGGTGAAGTGATTTAATAGCCAGGTGGCAACTTAGCCTGACAGCAAGGCAACTTCCACACCTAAAAGACAACAAACCATCTAATCCAAAACTGTGGGAAATGAAACAGTCACAAGTAGAAACAAAGAAGAGCCCTGGCTCAATAGCAATAAAAGTTGTTGCTTTTTGTCTCTTTACCTTAAAAACTATTTTTCCAGTGATGGCTGGAATGCCACAACTACTCCAGGGCCAATGTGAAAAAAAAAGTGTAAGTATGGTCACCTCAAGAATGACGGGAATTTAAGATCTTCCAATTCCACTCAATGAAGCTATGGGATTATTCGTAGACAGAAAAAACATGGAATAGGGATTCTGCTAGGAGTTTCTCTATTTTAAAATCCATGATGAAAACCTAGATACAATATCTCTCTCATATGAGATGAGATCCTGTGCTTCCACAGGAATACTCTGTACTCTCTTGGCTTCCAAAATTATACATACTGAATGCAATGTTCCACTTTGATCTTTGTATGCATTCCCCAAGATGGTGAGAATTTTTACTTAGTGTTTTTTCTTTTGTTTATGTTATGCTTTGTAAGCTCGGAATTTAAGGGGGAAATATGCAGCTTCCCAATTGTCTCCATCCTTTTTCCTCCTCACAGGAAAAATAAGAGCTAGAAAACATTATAGTAGATGGAAAAATAGAGTCTGTGGAGAAGTAAGAGAAACAGCAATATGCTGCATAACCTGAGGTGGTGGTGGCAGTAAACTCAGAAGCAAAGACTCTTCTACATCTAACTTCAGTGAAATATTTATTAAGTGCCACTATGTGCCAAGAACTGTGCTAAGCATAGAAGATACTAAAGCAAGGCAGCTTCTGACCTCAAGGAGTTTCTGTTCTAAGAAGAATACAAGTTAGGTAGTAGCCAAGGAAGTTGTATGGAGTCATTTAGGTAATAATTTTCAAGCTCCTTCCAATATCAAGGAAAGAACTGATTTTATTATTACTTTCAGAAAAAGGACAAGCTGTGGAAGATGTTGTATATGGGGGAACAGAGGAGTGGAGGGGGTATTTACACATGTGGTAGAAGGAAAGATGGCAGGATGCCATCATTGGATGGGCCCAATGTCTCTGTAAATAATTGGGTGGATGAGAAAGATGGGAAAGATAGGACTAGTTGGATAAGTGGACTGAGATGAGTTTTCAATCACCCATGAAAATACCAAGTGTAGGGGCGGAGCCAAGATGGTGGAGTAGAAGGACACACATTTACGAGCTCCGAGCCCACAACCCATGGAATTGAGGTAAAAGGAGATCCCCATAAATTCTGAATTACTGCAGGGGGTGCATAAACATAGGGGAAGAGATTTCCGTTCCACTGAGCCCTGGAGAGCTGTCCCTGGGGTCCATCGCACCCCGGAAAGCGGACCCCACCCCCACCCCTGGCCGCGGCCCCAGAGAAGCTGACCCGAGCAGGCTTCAGAGAGGAAAGCTCCGGGGGAAGCTCCGGCAGCCGGGAAAGTCCCTCCGCCCACAGAAGCTACAGGTCAGTGAGAAAGAAGGCTGCGCTAGGGGAGGGGAGCGGAGCGTCTCCGTGACTCAGGCCTCCTCGGGAGGAAGTGGCGGCGGCAGAGACGGGGGCAGGAAGCGGCGGAGGCAGAGGCGTGGGCGGCGGCTGAGGCGGCAGCGGCCCGGGACTCAGGAATCCCCCAGCAGCAGGTAGGATCTTCAATACTGAAGGTCTTTCCAACCT
Source organism: Bettongia penicillata ogilbyi (assembly GCA_023548195.1). Classification (NCBI taxonomy): domain Eukaryota; kingdom Metazoa; phylum Chordata; class Mammalia; order Diprotodontia; family Potoroidae; genus Bettongia; species Bettongia penicillata. The sequence continues at coordinate 1,192,180 of JAJHZJ010000385.1, forward strand.
GAGGGAGCCGACCCGGGGAGACGGCCCTGCCCCCACCCTGCTCTACTGCTGAACGCCTCTGAATAAAACCCCCAAGGGAGCTGAGCATAGCAGGCGGGGGCCCCCCACCCCGCCCCCACCCGCTCCGTTCCTGAAAGTCTCTGCAGAAAGCCCCTGAGGGACCAAGCTTAGGAGGCGGCCCTGCCCCCACCCCTGCGCCAGAACTAAAGCTTGCCGCGGGAAAGCACATTTGAATCTCAGAGGCCAAGCACTAGCTGGGCGGATCCAGGTGGAGGAGGAAAGGAATCTCAGAAGCCAAGTAACTGGCTGGGAAAATGCCTAGAAAGGGGAAGAAAAATAAGACTTTAGAGAGTTTTTTCCAACAAATGCAAATGATCCCGACCTTCAGATCTGATGGCGAGGACGAGAACGTATTTTTGCCATCAGGGAAAGACGTGGAGGGTGGGGCCTCAGTTCCCCAGACACCCCAGGGGGGTGGCGGGTGGGCTCAGGCCTTGGAAGAGCTTAAAAAGGATTTTGAAAAGCAAGTTAGACAGGTGGAGGAAAGACTGGGAAGAGAAATGACAAAGATGCAAGAAGAGTATGAAAAACAGGTCAATACCTTGGTAAAGGAGACCCAAAAAAATGCTGAGGAAATTGACACGTTGAAAAATAGGCTCACTCAATTGGCAAAAGAGGTTCAAAAAGCCAATGAGGAGAAGAATGCTTTCAAAAGCAGAATGAGCCAAATGGAAAAAGAGTTTCAAAAGCTCACTGAATTTAATAGTTCTCTCAAAATTAGAATGGAACAGATGGAGTCTAATGACTTTATGAGAAACCAAGAAATCACCAAACAAAACCAAAAGAACGAAAAAATGGAAGAGAATGTGAAATATCTCATGGGAAAAACAACTGACCTGGAAAATAGATCCAGGAGAGACAATTTAAAAATTATGGGACTACCTGAAAGCCATGATCAAAAAAAGAGCCTAGACATCGTCTTGCATGAAATTATCAAGGAAAACTGCCCTGACATTCTAGAACCAGAGGGCAAAATAAGTACTGAAAGAATCCATCGATCACCACCTGAAAGAGATCCAAAAAGAGAAACTCCTAGGAATATTGTGGCCAAATTCCAGAACTCCCAGCTCAAGGAAAAAATCTTGCAAGCAGCTAGAAAGAAACAATTCCAGTATTGTGGAAATGCAATCAGGATAACTCAAGATCTAGCAGCTTCTACATTAAGGGATCGAAGGGCGTGGAATAGGATATTCCAGAAGGCAAAGGAACTAGGACTCAAACCAAGAATCACCTACCCAGCTAAACTGAGTATAATACTTCAAGGGAAAATATGGTCTTTCAATGAAACAGAGGACTTTCAATCATTCTTAATGAAAAGACCAGAGCTGAAAAGAAAATTTGACTTTCAAACACAAGAATGAGAAGAAGCATGAAAAAGTAAACAGCAAAGAGAAGTCAAAAGGGACTTACCAGAAATGAAGTGTTCACATTCCTACAGGGAAAGACAATATTTCTAACTCTTAAAACTTTTCAGTATCTGGGTAGTTGGTGGGACCACACATACACACGTACACGCATGCACACACATACACACATGCATTCACATACAGAGACAGAGAGCACAGATTGAACTGAATAGGATGGGACCATACCTTAAAAGAAATTTAGGTAAATGGTGAGAGAGAAATGTAGTGAGAGGAAAGAGGGGGAAATGGAAGGGGGTAACTATATGTCATTTAAGAGGCAAGTAGGAGATTTTTTTAGTGGAAGGAAAAAGAGGAGAGCTGAGGAAAAAAAACAAACAAACAAACAAACAAACAAGAAGTTTACCCTCATCACATTTGACTAAACGAAGGAGTGAAATGCACACTCATTTTGGTATGAAAACCTATCTTACAGTATAAGAAAGCGGGGGAGAAGGAGATATTGCGGGGGGTGGGGGGGATGATGGAAGGGAGGGCAAAGGGAGGAGGGAGTAATTGAAAGTCAACACTTGGGGAGGGACAGGATCAAAAGACAGAAGAGAAACAATGAGGGGCAGGTTAGGAGGGATGGTAACTCAGTTAGTCTTACACAACATGACTATCCGGAAGGTCATTTGCAAAGCTACACAGATATGGCCTATAATGAATTGCCTGCCGAACCAAAGGGAATGGGGGGGGAGGGAGGGATGGGGAGAATTTGGAACTCAAAGTTTTAGGAACAATTGTTTAGTATTGTTGTTGCAACTAGGAAAGAAGACATACAGTTAATGAGGAATAGAAAGTCATCTGGCCCTACAGGAGAAAAGAGAAGATGGAGACAAGGGAAGGGAGGGATGACAGAAGAGAGGACAGATTGGAGATAGGGAAAATTAGATTACTTGGGGTATTGGGGTGGGGGGAGGGGAGAAAAGGGGAGAAAATTTGGAACCCAAAAATTTGTGAAAATGAATGTAAAAAGTTAAATAAATAAACAAACAAACAAAAAAAAAAGAAAAGAAAATACCAAGTGTATTTTTCACATGAGGGGAGGAACAGAAAGCAGTTTCACTTAACACTGATTAACAACAGGAATATAACACCTACAGTAAAAGAGTTCAGGTTCTAAGTCTGGCTACACCAGATCCAACAAATTTCACCTATTTCAATAGGTGAAAGCAATGACAAGAAAGAGGCAGATTAATAACTAGCATAAATAAGGTAACTTTTCCCCAGAGGCCTTCCCCGGAGGTTCTATGACATAAAAGTGTGTAAAACTAAAAGCAGGTTCCTTTCCTAGACTGTCATACAAAAGCTGC